>CM046348.1:24121396-25321396 GCA_025403435.1 Artocarpus heterophyllus | reverse complement strand
TTTAAGATTTATTTTTTATAAATACTATAAATGTTTATTCGTAACACAACTTAACATGTAACATGTAATGATAATGTGATATTTTTTTAAGTGTAACATGAATAAACACAACGTTTAAAAGTACGACGTAGCAATGTAATTTTTCCTTTTTTTTCCTGTAGATTTTAAAGGATGCATAATGGCCTTCACGTTGGCCCAGGGAGAGCCCGGCCCAGCTGGTTCCAGCGCAATTGTTACAGGTTCGGTTTAAGTACTTGGCCTTTCATTTTTACTTTTTATTCCAAGATAAATGTAATGAAATTCAGCTGCAAATATAGGATGTGAACTATTAATAGCAAATATATAAATCTATCATTTCCAGACTTTGTCTTACAAATTGTGCTATCGTTGGTGTTTTGGTAGGTCTTTGACATGCTACGATAATGTCCTCGGTGATTTGAAAACCCAAAGCAACGAGTTGGGAACCTGCATATTGTACTTGTAAGAAATTCGACTATCGTGATGTGATATATATTTGTAAGGTGTTAATTGTAAGTTGCAGGATTTTGGAGAGCATGAAGGTAAGGGGAGGGAGCTTTTGATGGTTTTCTCCATGGATTTGTCCATTTCAAATGAGCGTTTTAGATGGAGAAAGGGAGCTAAGCTTTTTTTTTTTTTTTTGGGTAATCTGTTTTTTTTTAATGAATTTTTTGTGTTTTCATTAAAAAATTTTGCATATAACTTTTGGTCATCTGTGTTTTTTTATAGCATGAAATATGTGTTCTTTTTGGTAATCTTTTGTTTTTCTTATGTGTTAATCTAGTAGATTATAAAAAATAATCTATCAGACTACTTTTTAGCAATCAAAGTCAGAGACAACTGACCATTTTTGTTAAAAAAGAAAAATAATTTGCTAGCTTATCAAAATTAACCCACCAAATTACTCTCCAATGTTGGCGTCGGTGATCAAAGGTTACTTTTGTAGATTACCTTTTGAGTGGCAGATGTGAGCAGTCTATTTGTGCACATTATTACTATATACTAAAGAAGAGGCATGATTCACCGTACGTTGTATAGTGTTTTTCCTTTTTAGCTCTTTGGTGTGTTTCGTCCTTTTTGCTCTTATTTGTCTTTTTTATTTTTGTTTATGGCAATGACCCTTGCTTAGTTCTCTCTTTCTTTCTTCTTTGTTTTGGGCCCTTTATCATTTTTTTTTTTTTGCTAAATGATAATTTCATTACCACAACCAAGGCAGGGGCGCACTGACCAACCAAGAGCTCTGACGGCTTGAAACAATAAAGCCACTAACAAAAGGAAGAAACGAAAACTAAGGGTTCGGAAAAAGCTGGCTAAACAAACAAAGAAAAGGGAAAAAAAAGTAGCCTAATTTGATGGATGAGGAAACCACTCTACCTACCGATTCTACTGTTTTGCTTAGACCATTTTGCCAGGTTATCTGCCATGAAGTTCGATTTCATTCCGAACCAGCTAAACTCCAATGCTTCAAAATGGGACTTTAGTAAGGAGCAATTCTTATAGCCAATCTCCTTTTTTTTTTCTCTTTTTTTTTTGTTTTATTTGTGCGTTTTTTAGCCCCTTTGCTTAGTATCTTATTTGTGTGTATAATGTAGTGGAGGCTGCTGCAATGTTGTAAATAGCATCATCATCGTCCCAATAATTATTTCCAGAACTAGAATTACAAAAAATCTGCCAAAAGATCCCTACAATTATTCAATGTTGTAATATTGCATAACTTCATCTTAGCCTGATTATATTTTGAACACAAACAAATAGATTCGAATTGAAGGCAATATTCATAGCACAATTAAAAAAGTAGGTAAAGAAATGGAAACAAAGTTTATTGTCTCAAATGCAAATAATAATCAAGTTCAAGATCCTCAACGAGAAATAGAGAAATTGAATTAATAAATAATATAGATGTAACCAACATAAATAAAACCAAGAGGTCTAATGCAACATGAATTGATTTGTCGTGGCTTTTGCAAAAAAGCCAAGGAAAAAAAAAAGAGAACTAAAAAATATGACATGCATGCAAGACGGTTAGCACTAAAATGGATCATGTCCACCATATGGTGGATGTGGGTAATAAGGGGTATCGTGCGGATAATATGATGGCGATGATAAGAAAGACGGAGGTGGTGCTTGGGAAGGTCCCGGTGGTGGAGGCAGGTGGTGTGTTGTGTTCTACTGCTGAGAATGAACTTTCTCAACCCCTTCTATACCAGGATTAGTCGATACTCCTCCTTTGTTGTGAGGAATGCCGTCTAGAATTTGGGGTTATTTGACAGGAAGTCTATAAAGTCCCAATACCTATCTGCGCTGAGGTTCATCTCATTCATGATGTTTAAGCACTGTTTCTATTTGCCATTGTCCAAGTCAAGCTGATTTGCAGAACTTGTACCACTAATGCACACTAGAGATGGACTCAACAATACTCTGTAATACAGTTGCAATAACATGCGAGTCAGACAAGCCCTTGCTTCACAGTGGCCTCTTCCCAATTGTCATAGAGGTGGAAGCAATGTTGGTGGCACATCCATCGAATCTACAATCGTCAACCCCGGCCAAATTGGAAATTTATGCCTTGTCCTCAAGATTGTTATAACCATCTTCTCTGTCGAATTGCTTAGATATTTCATCTTGCTCCTCTAGGCTTCTCTATGGACTAGGAGACTTAGTTAGGCGTGTAGAACCAGAAGCCACGTCATGATTTTTGATGGTAGAATCTTTGTGGAATACCTATGTTATCAAATTCCAATTATTCACCTCCTTATCAAGCAAGTCCTTCACATGGGGGTTCTCTAGACAACAAATGAGAAACATATTAAGATAAAAAAAATATGCAAGTACAACTGTAAAACCAAGAGTTAGTAAAGGAAAAAACTTAGGAAATATCACTAAAAAATCATTTAAATACTCCTTCTTGTAACGAACCGCGATGGCTTTAGGATCCCAACCAAGTCCAGTAACATTCATAAGGACGGAGTATAAATGAAAAGTCTTGCTCAACCGATTTCTCTTTTGTTTACAATGTTCGCTAAGAACACCTAGGCCAAAAATCTTTAAGGCCCACCTATCCTAATCAGTTGTTAAAGGATGTCTACCAGGAGCAATTGTTTGATGCTTCACCAAACATAACAACCATGCCTTCTTATTTTGCCTGCTCCAATTAATTGTTGCCTCATTGTCATTCTTTTTCTTCCCCATCTTCTCCATTTTCACACACAAATTACTGAGCAAGTAAGCACAAATACATATGCATATAATAGAAGAAAATAATGTAAAAAAAATTCACAACAATATCAACATAAATCTGGCTTAGAACTATTGTCTTCTTTTATTTCACATTAGGAGCATAATCATTGTGGATTGGCATCTAAATGTCCATAGCAATACTACAACCGATTAATATACAGAAGGAAGGGACAAAACGACAGGTAATAGAGGGTAGGGAATGCCAAAATGATAGCTCACACAGGTGGGGAATGGCCAAAATGACATCGAACATAACACATAGGGAAGGGCCAAAACAATAGCTAACGGAGGGTGGGGAAAAGGCAAAACTACAACTAACAAATAGGAAAACCATGTATAAAATCAACCGGGAGCACACTGGTATAATAAGCGTCACAGTCCACAATAAAAACACTTCAACTAACATGACAAAGGATAAACAGTTTCATCACATCCAATCCCAATTCCCAGATCAAAATGTAGTATCAACAAATTTACCATGTTTAATTTCTATTAAAAAAATCATCAGCCAGCAAATATACAAATCAATTATTGAACACAAAAGTATGAATTTGTGAAGAAGAATAAACTTAAATCAGTTTACAATTACAACAACGACTGTTTTGTTTTTTTTTTCTACTACGGTGTTAAACTAAGGCTCAAAATGATAGCTCACATGGGTGGGGAGGGCCAAAATGACAGCTCACATAAGTGGGGAAGGCCAAAACGAAGGTAATAGGGGTGGGGAGGGCCAAAACAATAGGTAACAGAGGGTGAGGAGGGCCAAAATGACAGCTCACAAGGGCAGGGAGGGCCAAAATGACAGGCAACAGAGGGCGAGGAAGGCCAAAATGACATCAAATATAACACATGAGGAAGGGCCAAAATGATAAGAAACAGAGGGTAGGGAGGGACAAAACGACAGCTCATAGGGGTAGGGAATGGCCAAAACAACATTGAACATAACACATGAGGAAGGGCCAAAATGAAAGTAGTAGAGAGTAGGGAGGGCAAAAACAACAACTCATAATGGTGGCAAATGGCCAAAACAACATCGAACATAATACATAGGGAAGGGCCAAAACGACGGGGAACAAAGGGTGGGAAGGGCCAAAACGACATGTACCAGAGGGTGGGGAGGGCCAAAACAATAGCTCACTAGGGTAGGGAATGGCCAAAACAACATCAAACATAACACATAAGGAAGGGTTAAAACAATAGGTAACAGAGGGTGAGGAGGGCCAATACGACAGCTCACAGAGGCGAGGAATGGCCAAAACGACAATGAATATAACACATAGGGAAGGGCCACAGAGGGTGGAGAGGGCCAAAACGACAGCTCATAGGGGTGGGGAATGGCCAAAGCGGCGTCTGACCTATGGTAGGGACAAGGGTTTGGGAAGTCCACATGCATAGAGGGTGGAGAAGCAATTCTCATGGGTAAAAAAAAATCAAGGAACAAATTTAACTCAGAAAAAAGAAATTGAAACCGACGTCTGACCTTTTGTTATTACTTATTAATACTTTTTTTATATTGTACTTCATAATATATAAATTAGTTAGGCAAATATTTTTCCCTATGATATTGAAATAATAAGCAGATGAATGAGAAAAGAATCACAAAAAAATTATCAAAACCAAATCATCGGCATAAGCGGCATACCATTTCAGATGCAGATCAAGATTTCATAAGTAGAAATAATGAAGATCCAAGTGACAGACATAGAGATGTAGAAACTACTTCAGCAAGTGTTTCTCAGTCCAAACTTGATGCGATGTTGGCCCTTTTTGAGTCTCAAAGCAAACATATGACGTAGCACAGTCATCAACATCTCGAAATCACAATAAAAAAATATAATTTTCTTACTTGTAATAAACATTGTATTTAAATAATTAAAAAAAAATCATATAACAAGAGTACTAATTCCTTATGTATTATGTCTTTATCTCTTCGGTGTTTTCCATAGGTGTCACTAATATATATCTTGATCTTGGAGACCGTTCTTGTAACCCCTAGCTTACGTGGCCGTTACTTAACGACATAATCTTAATCTTAACATACATTAACGTAAAGTACTTAAATTTGCTGAATAATTTTTTTAAATGAAATCTTGATATTGAATCCTTAACATTTAACCTTAAAAGAAATAATAATTGTTTCCTAAAACATAATTCCATAAATCTAACATAATAATATTAATTTCTTAAACGTGATAATAACATAATAATAATTATTACATTTTAACATAATCATAGTTTCTAAAGACTTAATTCTTTACATGCTCCATATATTAATTTCTTAAAACATAATACTAATAATTCCTTAAAACTTTTCTTTTAAATATAAAGATAATGATTTAGAAATTATTTCTTTGTAAACATTTCTTAATTTAAATGATAGTATTTCTAAAACAATTCTAAATTAAATATCTTTATAAATTCCTATTTTTAAATGCTCTTTAAAACTTTCTTAAAAATTACCTATATACTTTACTTATAGTTTATTATATTAAAATTGATATATTGGTTTCTTAAAACTTATTTCTTTTTAACCTTAACATAAAAATAATTACTTATAATTTACTTACTAAAGTCTGACATATTAGTTCTTAAAAATGAATTCTTTTAAACTTTCGTAATAACAAATTCATAAACATATTCATTAAAATCCTTACTTAATCTAACGTAAAACTCATATAACATTTCTATAACAATAAATAATTTCATAATTCCTTACTTAGAAAGTTTCGTGCATTTGTTGCATTTTCTATGGCAACATTTTTAAACCTTAAAATTCTCTAAACCATGATTATATAATCACAATCTCGGTTTTTAAGACATAATTACACAGAAAAGAGTTAGTGAGTGAGGCTACCAACTAAACAGGAACCTAGATGGACCCGATCATTTGACACCTGACCACAGTTGAATTGCCCAATGACCAAGAAAAGGCCTGGCATGTTCGTAACAGCTCAGCCTAGTATTCGATGATTTAGGGAAGATTTTACAGACGCAACTACACCACGCTCTACTAAAGGTGTGTCAAACCACAGGAGGCCCAGTACCTCATAAAAGAAATCTATAGTGGTCTATGTAGTAACCACGTAGTTGGGCACTTATTATCCTTAAAGTGCATTCACCAAGGCTATTACTAGCCGGCTATGAACTAGGACTACAAGAAATATACTCGTAAATGCCTCAAGTGCCAACACTGTACTCAGGCGATCGAGCGTCATGCTAAGCCGTTCAACTCAATCGTGTGCACTTTTCCATTCACCAAATGGGCCATCAATCTCATAGGACCTCTTAGCATGGCCAGATCATAATTCAAGTGTTACATAGTAGCCATCAACTATCTCATGAATGGGTAAGGATTGAGCCCTACATCGACATGATCGAGGCTCAGTGTACCAACTTCATATGGAAGAACATAATTTGTTGATATGGTATCTACACACAATTGTCACCGACAATGCTAAGCAGTTTGAAGTAGCAAGCCTCCTTAGGATGTATGAACAACTTGGCATCAAAAAGGTGTTCTCTTCATAGGGGTATCCTCAGAGCAATGAGTAAGTCGAAGCTGTCAACAAGACCATCAAAGACAACCTAAAGAAGAAGTTGGAAGGCCTCAAAGGAGCTTGGATTAACGAGCTACCAAAGGTGCTTCGACCGTATCGTACAACTGTTCAAATAGCCACTAAAGAAACTTCTTTCTCCTTGGTCTATAAGGCTGAGGTTGTGATCCCAACCGAAGTTGGCTTGTTGAGCTACAAAGTGAAGCATTACGATAAGCAGCAAAATGCTGAGCTCATGATGGTCGAGCTTGACGTGATAGAAGAAAAGCGAGATATAACATTCATCAAGACGGCAGCTCAAAACCAAGTTGTTGCTCGGTTCTATAACAAGCGAGTGTAATTGAGAAGCTTCAAAGTTAGGGATAGTTTTGAAAAAAGTGATGGTCAAACAGCCCGAGCTTAGATCTTTTGGACCCAAATAGGATAGATGATTCATTGACACCAAAGGGAACGTACTCGTCCATCCAAAGAATGTCGAGCACTTGAAGAGATTTTACTGCTGACTCAGGAACCAGACCATCTTTTTTGACCGACTAGGGCAGGACATGAATGTAAATATACATCAATGAAAACATGAATTTAAGAACTCTTGAGTAAAAAAAGGGGGACCGAGACACCATAGTTTGAGCCTGGGCCACCTTTCTTGACTCTGATAAAGGGGGGCCATTTCAACACCCAATAAAGGAGGGCCATTTCAACTCCCAAATAGGGTGTTGGTCGGTTATGTTAGACTAGGTGCCCTAAGGATTAAATGATATAATAAGTTTTTAGAGACATTTAATTAATAAAGAGTTTATTTATTATTCATATATCAAATGTTGTCCTCTTCATGTTCATTTCTGTTGAATACATGATAAGTAAATAAAAGTCTGAGATTGTCAGTCTAAACCTTTAAAATCATGCATATGATGGATAGATTATACGAAAGACATGAATCTTAAAGATGATAGTCTAAATGATAAGGTCTACAATCGAGGCACTAAAGTTTGACACTTTGTTCATGGTAAGATTGTTATGTTATCTACATCCCTAACAAGAGATGACTTGTCTTGGTCATCAGAGTTGGACACTATGAGTAGAAATATTATTATATTGTCATAAGTGACGATATATTGACGATATATTGGATTGTGACTAAAGTCAAATTGATTTGATTAATAATTTTGTTTGTTTAAATCAATTCATTATTGACAATCATATGTATTAATGTTAATCCTAAAATGAATTAATGGGCCCATATTCTTAACTTGTGTCTTTTGATGTACCAAAAAGTGATCTCTAAATTTGATGATGGCACGTATACCAGTACGTTAGAGACATGATTCTTGATTGACGTAGATTCATTATTCATAGAAATAAAATCCATAGCTCTTTTGTGGAGTTAATGATATTCTTTTATAAGCATTATCCTGTAATTAAAAAATTGGAGTGCTCAACCATTTGGATACATAAGTGTAACCTAATGGTATACTATTTATGGATAGTAAGTTTTCCAATTGTAAGATAATGAAACATAAGATAAAAATAATCGGGAAGGTAAAATAGAATTTATCCTTAAGTCGATTATGAATATTATATGGGGATGTTATACATTATGATATGTCATGGACGATTAGCTTCTTAGAGCTTCGTAATTTTATATAGTTAGAGAATGTAACTCTAAACTTTTAGTGGAATAGCGTTAGAGTTGATAATTATAAAATATATCAATATAGGATATGTTATTTTATAATTATAAGAGCTTGATATGTATATGTCCATCAGGTCCCCTTTGCTAGCTCATAATAATTCTTATAATGATATGGCTATTAATTATTAGATTGGCTAAAATTTAATAGATTGGATTTAATAATTCATATTGGTTTATTGGTTGAACTAATTTTGTGAATTAGTTCAAGATAAGCATGTTGAGTTATTTGGATAATATTTTATTTAATATGGGATTACTTGTATATGACTGTTTTAATTAGATAACTTCTCTATTAGATTATTTGAATTAAAACTGAGGCTTTATCTAAGATTCCAGTGTGAAATAAGATATTCTGAGATTTTTAGATTATCACTTGATCGGTAGACCTGTTGCCGAGTTCTGTAGGTCGATCGCACAGATTGGTGGCCGACGGTGCGATAATCCTGTTATGCATTTTTTATGCGTTTTTTATCAGAAGTTAATCTAGACTTGAATATTGAAGTCTAATCTGGTAGGGATTAACTCCAAATTTGATCACTGTATAAAGGGAATTATTTTTCATTGTTCCTTAGAATTTTTGAGAAGTATAGAGAGAGTATTCAAGTGAGAAAAACTTTGAAACTCCCAGAGAGCTATTGCTCAACATCTAGACTCTTAGCTCTTAGTTTTCTCAAGTGGTTAAAAGGAGAGGTCACCAGAGGAAAAACTATACAACGTGCGACCTCCAGCATTTTAATCGTGAAAAAAGAATAACAAGGAAAACCAGTTGGTTGAGATTCTTCTGGGATGTTCTTCTGTAATTGTAGTTCTACAGTTTTTGGTCTACTAAAGAGGTACGTAAGATCTTTTATTAATTTATATACTTAGTATGTTAAACTTGTTATTTGGAAAAGACTTTGATTTGAAATTTTTTAAAATTTTGCTGCGTATTATTTTCCAACAAGGTGAACTTGAAACATTAGCTTACTAGTCCAATTGCACCACAGACTATCGAACTCGATCACGCAAAGCACTAGCTGAGCCCGGGGACTAAAAATACCCGACCATTTCTAGACTTGTAGAATTCTTAAAGGACTCCATATGTCTAAGGGGGTTCCAAGGGTATTGTGACTCCATAACCAATCGGAGCAAAATATGCTCGACTACAAACAACAAAGCAGGATATGTTTGACAAAAAAAAAAAAAGACAAGTGATAACAATAAATTAACATGATAAATCCAAACAACTTAACTTGAAAAAATTCAAATAATTTTATTACACAAATGAATGTTTAGGGGAGGTAAATAACTTGGCACCTCCCATACCCAGGCAGAAATGAAAACAATAAAAAGAGAAGTGAAGATGAAAACTGGAGCCCCAGGTCTAAGGCTGGGCGTCCTCAGTCTCCTCAACGTCTAAGTCAATGACAGCCTGCGCTGCACCCTGCTCCTGCCCCCCGCCATCCTGGTCGGCCGGAGCTAGGGTCTTTGCATCCTTGCCTCCCTCCTTGCTCTTTCCTCCTCCTCTTTGGGGTAGGCCATAAGTGACCAATCTATCACAACAGCCTCAAGATGCTTCGATAGTAGGTGTTCTTGTATATCCTTCATCCCGAGGTAGTAGTTGTCGGTGAACTCACTAGAGTGCTTAAAGTCCTCCACCGCTAGGGTCAATCTAACTGGCAGCTCCTCCTGAAGGAACTTCTCATGCTCTGCCCTTGCTTTTCGGACATCCTGCTCAGATATAGCCATTTTTCACATATATCCACGAGTCCTCTCTGTTCGGCACTTCCTCTCAAGGTGCTCCCCAAGGCCCCCACTGGCCACCACGTAAGACATCGCCTCCTCAAGAGAAGCATGTGCTTGGGACGGACGGATATGACCTACAACCAGGCAACAACTCATCTCTAAAGGTCAACACATGGCCTCATCTCAGCCCTCGGATGAAGAGCTAACCCTTCTCTAGGATCATGACACTTTTAACCAACCACCTGGCACCACCTAATAGGGCACACGGGTCACCGTCAAACCCACCTAACACCCGGTCCAAGTGGTGGCCTATAAATAGAAAGCATTTACTCCACCTAAAAGGTAACTGGACTTTTTCACCTAACCCTACTCTCGATCTCGATCAAACAGGTACCTAATTTGAGTGTCGGAGATCCTTTGGCCGGCACCACACTGGTGTCTCCCTTGATCTTCAAGGCGCCCCTCTCCTTGTTACAGGTTCATCTCTAGAAGCCGAGATGAGCAAAGCAGGCAATTCGACTACCGTGCGCAGTCGCATGTGGCATAGATCACCAACGAAGCAAGCAGAGCATCAACACTCAAAATAAAATTATAATCTATGCAAAGATTAATCAGTACTATTTCATGACAGTTTTCTAATTTTATTTTATTTTTAGACTTTATCACATATTGGTGTTATGGTAGTTCATTGATTGCTTTTTTGGCTTTTTGTTGTGATTGTTTGCTCAGTCACCCTTGGACTAGGAGGCCGTTTTGTCATTGGAGGCTTTATTTATGTAGTTTCAGACTTTTCTCTTTTCTTTAATACTTTTTTTTTTCCTAACAAAGACGTGTAGAATATGCTATTTAGGGAAGGTTGTATGTCTACTCCGCTAAATTTGTTTCTATGCAGTGTTAGGTAGGCTTAGGTGCTTTGATCTCTTCATCTTGATCAATTGAAAGCTCTATAGACTATAGAGGTGCCGTTAAAGAAGACATATATTGTGGTATGCCAATTCGATTTTTTGTTGTCAGAAGTTGATACACATTTTTCCTCAAAATTTTTATATGAATTTATGGATAGATTGGGTTTGTTCAGGATTTAGTCTTCTTGTATAGTAGGGTCATTTGAGTCAGTATTAATGTTTATATCTCTTCTTTTTGGGACATAATTTCCTTTTTCGAAAAAAAAAAATCAAGCTTTTATAAAACTTATTTTGATAAATCAATAATGCTCTTAAGCATCTTACTAAATATTACTTTTCGTAAGGTCTCATACCATTAGTGCACGTGTTTGATCATTGAATCCAATCAAAAACTTATTAAAAATAACAAAAATACAATAAGACAGTTTCTAATTTACATCAAAGAGTTGAAAAACAGAATGCTACCAATAATGCTTTTTTTTAATATCCTACCATAAAAATCTCTCATTGCAAATACATATGATTAAGAAATAGAGAGGGGGAATATCTTAAACTATTATGAATTGTAGTATTGGACCAGTGAAGTGGCCATATGAATCATGTCATTGCTTAAACAATACTACTAAGCAGACTAGCCGTTATCTACAACTTTGACCAACTTTAGACACAATGATTTGGGTTGATAACGTTAAAAAGATTGCTGGACACAGACTTACAGACCGTTTCCAGATATTGAGACTAAAAAGGTCATGCCCAGAGTCGTCATTTCATAACTAGTTTGTCACCAAATAAAGACAAGGGTGGTCATTTTGTGACACTGCTCATGAAAAGCCGTTGCATAAAAGACAGCAAAAGGTAAACAAAGTTGGTGAGGTTGAATCCAAAAGAAAGAAGCAAATTTACTTATTTATAGGTGCAAACCAATAATTTTTTAAAATCGTAAAAAAAAAAAAAAACCTTAATGTGGTCTATTTCGATCTTTTTTCGATAGAATATTGTGACTTCTTATTACAATAATTATGTCAAATATAACTTATCTCCAATCTTAAAAGAAACAAATTCACCAAAGCTTGTGATTTGCAAATCTCATAAAAGAGAATTTCCAGGTCGTTGATGAAAAAATACGTTGTATATAGGTATAGATTTCATATTCTATATTCGACATTCCTTTAGTAACATGAAAATATTGGACAATGGAAAAAGTGTCACCATACTCTTCACTTTTCTTGCTCAAATGCATAGTTCCAGATCAACGACTAAAAAAGTTCATCTAAATGTCCATTTTTTGCATCATAAGAATATAAATTTATTTCAGAACACTACATTATGCATTATTTAATTCATTTTCATTGATACATTAATTACCTTTGTTTCCTTGTCATTTGAGAATTGAGTATACTTGCTGCTTCAAAATAGGCTGGGAAGATGACCCACTGACCCCTTTTTTTCATTTTTCTTTTCTCATTTGAACCCAAATTTTTTTTCCCTCTAATTTTGTTCAGACTAGAATAACGACTGGTGTATATAGCTGCCTTTGCTGTAAGACGTAAATAAACCCTTTTTTTTTTCTAGAATATTCTCCGTAGGCTTTTTAAAATTCCAAAAATACCCTCTCCATCATCGTCACAAACAGGCCCCACCCACCACACAAAAGCGCCACCCTTCTTCTTTATGAAAAAACCAAAGCCACCATCATGATTCCTATTCCATTATTGTGTACCCCTCTATATATAACAACAATCAAAGCCTTTGCTGATACATATGAATTTGTTAGCTACTTATAATATATATATATATACACACCCACACATATATATCTCAGCATAATCCAGAAGAGAGAGAGAGGAGAGAGAGAGGGGTTTGTAAGATTGATGGGATTGATGAAGGCGTGGTCGTTGAAGAAAGTGAGAAAGGAGCTACGGCCATGGAGGTTAATCTCGGCGTTTAGATGGAAGCGCCTTGACTTTCAACTGAGCATCTTAGACGACGTCGTATTCAGAATAATGTATGTCGTTGAGGCGGTCGTTCTGGTTTCCACCCTCTGCTTCTTCTTCCTCTGCTGCGGCTGCCACTTCTGACTTCTGACTAATTACTCTCAAATCCCTCCATTTTTATTCAATATTGTTCTTCGTCCTTTCTTCAAATTTTAATTTTTTTTCCTTTTTTTCCCGACCTTTTTTTTAAGCCATAACTTGGCATGCGATGCAAGACTGTAAGTAGAATTGTCCGTTGAGAGTTTGGAACTTTTCTTCTTCTTCTTCTTCTTCTTCTTTTTTTTTTTTCTTTTTTGTAATTCTCTTTTTCATCATGGCTATGATTTTGTAAACCTTTCAATAAAAGAGTTCTTGTGTTTATGAGGAAAAAGAAGAGGGGAAAAAAAAAAGATTCATTCTGATGTAGTTTGACTAGTTTCTTATGTTATTCATTCTCCATTTTTGCTTCAAATGTCTTCAAGTTGAAAAGGCCGGTAAATTTATCCTCCAAGACCAAGGGAAAGAGAAGTAAAGATTTTGTAAAAGAACAAGTTTTTTTTTTTTTTTTTTTTTTTTTTTGTGTTTTTTTAACGTGTAAAACGACACGTTACTCCAACAAAATTTTCACATCGTTTGGTTTTGAAAGAAAATTTGGTCAACTTTAATTTTTTTTTTTTTATAAAAAGGTATACTTTCAGTGGAAAACGACATGCTCCTTACGGTCCAAAAAAAAAAAAAGCACATGTCGTTTGTAAGAGTTTTTTTTTTTTTTTTTAAAGGGGAATTCATGAGAGTTTTCTCATTTTAATCTAGTCTGTCGTTTATATGATACACGCCATATGATAATCCATTAAAATTTTCCTAATGTAAAATGTCGTTTCTGCGTTTAGTTTCAAGTAAGTATCATAAGCTCACAAAATTTTACTTGGTTCTTGATTAAAAATTTAAAATCCTAGAACTACCGTTTATACATGTCATTTTTCATCCGCAAAAGTAATAGGATGGAGCATTCAAAAAAGACGATGGAAAAATGTGTCGGATGTTGCAGATTAAATTGAATAAAATTTACCATGATGGTTAAAAAAAATTGGGAAAGTCAAACACATTAATGTATTGCATATTTTGTCCGTGGAGGTACTAGGATGATGAATAAGTGTCAAATTTTTGTATGCAAATTGGCTGTCTAATTATTCTCCTTTGTGTATTAAGGAGAATACGTTTTTAAGGAGAGTGACTTGTCGTTGAAACCTATAAAAAGACAATAATACTTTTTGATGAAAAGCATCACATCATGTATCTTTGCAAACGAAAGGAAACTCTAGCCCATAAACGAGATATCATATTGATAGGAAAAGATAGGATACTACCTCAATTAAGCAAGAAAACATGGTCTAAGAATAACTCCAATCATCAACAGACAAAGGAATCTAAGACTGAAAAAGAATGTTATAGTGTATTATCCGCTCAAAGCCAAATGTTGTATATGTTTATGAACTTTTGGATTTTGTTTTTTTGGGTTAATTACATTATCAGACACCTTAATTTTAATTATTTCCTAGTATGTCCTTTTGTTTTTAGAAATTGCAAAAGTATTTTGTAAATTCAAAAACTTAATTTTAATTTCATTCCCATAAATAAAAAAAAAGGAAAAACAACATAACTACTCTTAAATGGTTATAGAAAATACTTTATAAACTTAAACATATAAAAATCCGAAAGCAAAACATCAATTTTTTTTTAAAAAAGATATTATATGTTTTTTTTAAAGCAAAACATAACATATGATTCTATAATATGTTTTTTTTTTCAATAATCTTTCATCCATAAAAATAAGGATATTTAGCATTATTGCACCAAATTACTTGGCTTTTGACAATTATCTTGTAAATTTGTAATTTTGATAATTCACTACATAAAAATAAGGATATTTACCATTATTGCCCCAAATTAATTGACTTTTGACAATTATCTTGTAAATTTATCATTTTGATAATTCACCATCTAAACTTTTCATATTATTATAATGTTCCTTATTTTACTTGGCTTCTTGTTAAATCGGTGCTAAAAAACCTACATGGCCCTCATGTATGGACTGATGACGAAAAATCTAATATCCAATAAAAAGTTTTTGACTCTTAATTTAAATCTCAATGCAAACTCTCAATTGAAAGGGAATTTAGAAGAGGCATATTGCTACAATTTAAAAAGTTTAAGAGACAAATTAACAAAATTAAAAGCTTAGAGCACAAGTTGTTAAAAGTTATAAAGTTTAGAGAGAACAATGCTACGGAGAGTAGTTTGAACTCTAAGGTTTAAATTACAAATAATGTAAAACTTTTACTTGCTATAATGTAAAATAAAAATATGCTTTATTATAATGCTACAACAGGCTATTCAAATTCTAGAGTTGAAAAACACCCTGTAAAAATAAAGCCATGTTGATCGGGATTTGTAGCAATTTTCCGCCTTCTAACAGCGGTCATTACTGATGCTCAAACAATGTGTCGCTTATTAACAATCAAATTAAGACGTGTTGATTGTCGTTTATGCACAAAACGGTATGCCCACGGTCCTTTTTGAAAGATTTTACTACCAAAACGAAAACGACGGTCATTTTTGGTTCTCCAAGACAAGATTATGGATAAATAAAGACATGTTGATTGTCGTTTATACAAATCGGTAAGCTTTACTGCCAAAAAAAACGACGGTCATTTCTGAGATCCCTCAAACGACGTTCCTTTTTTTTCCCTATCTTTTTTCTTTTCCCCTTTTTCATTTTCCGTACCACAGCAGCAGAAAATCCATTCTTGGTTTTAGCTATCGAGGATTGGTCTCCTCCTAGGACCAAGTAACGCCCGATTCTCCTAAAACCACCACCGTCGTCACTCAATCACTCCGAAGCTTCACAAACTCTCCAATGGCGTCGCCTGTGATACCATTGCAGAGATCTCCGCTACCCCCATCCTCCTCTCCGACCTTTTCCTCCTCCCCTCTGCAACGCCTCTCCACTTTCAAATCCTCCTCCCCCGCCACGACCACAACCACCATTTCCGCTTCCACATCCCCTCTCGACTCCTTCGCATCCGACCCAATTTTCTCGGCCTTCCTGTCCCCGGACTTCTCCTCCACCTCCTTCTCCTCCGCTGCACTCTCCTCTGGCTCTCCTGCCTCCACCGCCGAGAAGCTCCACAACGCCATCCGCCTTCTCGAGTCCCAGCTCCGCTCCGAGGTCCTCTCCCGCCACGACGAACTTCTCTCCCAGCTTTCTTCCCTCCAGCACGCCGATCATACCCTCGCCACTGTCCGATCTGCTGTCACCTCCCTCCAATCCTCCCTCCGGCGCGTCCGATCCGAGCTCTCCGATCCCTTGAAATCCATCCGAACGCAGACCGTACAGCTCTCCAACCTCCACCGCACCACTGAGCTCCTCCAGCACTCGATCCGTGCCCTCCGGCTCTCCAAGAAGCTCCGCGATCTCATTTCCTCCTCCGCCGGTGATCCGGACAAGCTCGACCTCTCCAAGGCCGCCCAGCTGCATTGCGAGATCTTGACGCTTCAGGACGAGTACGATCTCGGAGGAATCGAGGCCGTCGACGATGAGCTCGCTTGGGTGAGGGAGACCGGGGACAAGCTGAGGAGCGAGGCGATGAAGGTGCTGAGTAGAGGAATGGAAAGTTTGAACCAGGCCGAGGTCGGGACTGGCTTGCAGGTGTTCTACAATTTGGGAGAATTGAGATCGACCGTGGAGCAGATGATCGAGAAGTATAAGAGCGTGGGATTGAAGAGTGTGAGTGCGGCATTGGATATGAAGGCGATCTCCGCGTCGGCGGGAGGCGGCGGAGGTTTTGGTCCGGGAGGGATTAGAGGGAGTGGGACGCCGCAGATCGGAGGCGGAGCGAAGGCAAGGGAGGCACTGTGGCAGCGGTTGGCGGGGTGTATGGATAAGTTGCATTCGGTATTGGTCGCCGTTTGGCACTTGCAGAGGGTTTTGTCGAAGAAGCGTGATCCGTTTACTCATGTGCTGCTTCTTGACGAGGTTATTCAGGTGAGTGGATTGGAATTTTGAGGTACATTTTTGTTTCTTGGTGTGTCTGTGGTTGTCTGGTAGTTTTGAAGCTGTGCTATTTTGCTTACAAATGATTGGAAATGACGGACAGATGATGCTTGGGAAACATTTGATTTGATTGTTAGAAAATGTTGAGGTATTTGGGAGATTAGGTTGGATTAGGATCAGGATTTTGGCATGCCAACTTTGCGTAGGTGGTTTTTTAAGGAGGAAACTGGATACAAGATGTTGGATGGAGGTAGTTTGTTGGACACACATGTTTACAATTTTGGGGCTGATGGTAGGGGATTCTTTTAATCGTCAACAAAAAATATATTGTTGTTTGCCAAGCATATAGGAAAGCTAATTAGGTGGGAATGGATGAGAATTTTGCGTTTATACACGGTGAGTTTATTGATCTTTTGTTTGTTTATTATTATGTAACAATTGAGGAGTAGAGACTTGTTTTAGCCAAGGAGGAAATTATTAAACGTGGTCAGAGCTTGCAGGTTTGAAGGCAATTGAGTTGCTTACAACCATAGATGAGTTTCCCCAAAAAATTTGCAATTAGTTTTATCATGCATGAGTTATGGTTCCCTTTCCACTTAAACTGAGCTCGTTAGTGAGAATGTCATTGCAAATTTACATTGTACTCGAACTCAGCCCGTTGCTTGTTAGTATGTCATTGCGATATTTCATTTACTGATTATAGTAATCTGTCTCAATTATTGTTATTCATCTTGAATTTAGTAATCGCTTTCTTTCACTCATATCAACATTTACTTGCTTAGGAAGGTGATGCCATGTTAACAGATAGAGTCTGGGAAGCCATTGTGAAGGCATTTGCTAGTCAGATGAAGTCTGCTTTCACTGCTTCAAGTTTTGTCAAAGAGATTTTTACCATGGGGTATCCAAAGTTATATTCCATGATAGAGAATCTTCTTGAAAGAATTTCACGAGGCACAGATGTCAAAGGAGTTTTACCAGCTATTAGTTCAGAGGGGAAAGATAAAATGATTGCAGCTGTTGAAATATTCCAGACAGCATTCTTGGCTCTCTGCTTGGGTCGCCTTTCAGATCTTGTGAATTCTATATTTCCTGTGTCTAGTCGTGGCAGTGTTCCCTCCAAAGAACAAATCTCACGAATTGTATCAAGACTACAGGAAGAGATTGAAGCTGTGCAATTGCATGGACGCTTGACGCTTCTTGTCTTGCGTGAAATTGGCAAGGTTCTGCATCTTCTTGCTGAACGAGCTGAATACCAGGTAATTTAGTTCGCTTAAACTAAAATAAATTGCAATTATTTGAAATACATTCAGATTATTTTGATTCAATTATGTTTAATACTACATCAAAGATGAATTTTATAGAAATGTGTAAAAAGTCAATTCCTTTTTTTTAATCCTGATGTCAAGATCAACAACACAGCATTTAGTTTCTGGTTTTGCATATAGATTCATTATAATTTTGCATTTATGACTATATTGTTGGTATCAGGACTAACTTTGAGAAAATTTAGGGAGAGAATTGTTCTTTTGGTGTAGGTCATATGCACTATGGATTCAGTGAAAGGAAGGGGGGGAAAAAAAGAGCTCATGCTCAAGCTTTTATCTAACCAGAGTCTTACCAAAGGGTTTTCTTGTTTTCGTGGAAGATTTTGCAAAAGGTTCTTTATTTCAGGTCAAACAAAAAGTCTCGCAAAAGTCTGAACTTGGTTCACTAATATATATCTTAATGGCAGATATCTACCGGTCCCGAAGCACGCCAAGTCAGTGGTCCTGCAACTCCAGCGCAACTTAAGAACTTTGCATTATGTCAGCATCTGCAAGAAATTCATGCACGTGTGTCATCTATGATTACGGGACTACCTGCTATTGCTGCAGATGTGTTGTCTCCCTCGTTAGGTGCAATATATCGGGTTGCCTGCGATTCAGTAACATCTTTGTTCCAAGCTATGCTTGACCGTCTTCAGTCTTGCATCTTGCAAATTCATGACCAAAAGTTTGGTATGCTGGGATTGGATGCTGCAATGGATAACAATGCATCATCTTACATGGAGGAGTTGCAGAAATGTGTTCTTCATTTCCGCAGTGAATTCCTGTCTAGGCTGTTACCCTCAACAAATGCTACCAATGCTGGGGCAGAAAACATTTGCACTAGGCTTGTTAGGAGCATGGCTTCAAGGGTTCTAATATTCTTTACCAGGCACGCTTCACTTGTTAGACCACTTTCAGAATCAGGCAAGCTTAGGATGGCTCGGGATATGGCTGAGCTTGAATTAGCCGTAGGCCAAAGCTTGTTCCCGGTAGAACAACTTGGTGCACCATACAGGGCCCTTCGAGCATTCCGGCCTCTTATCTTCTTGGAAACATCTCAACTAGCAGCATCTCCTCTTCTTCAAGACCTGCCTCCAAGTATCATACTTCACCATCTCTACACTCGGGGTCCTGATGAATTGCAGTCCCCACTCCAGAGGAACAAACTTACACCTCTGCAATATTCATTGTGGCTAGATTCTCAAGGGGAGGGTCAGATTTGGAAAGGTATAAAAGCAACTCTGGATGATTATGCTTCAAGAGTGAGGGCCAGAAGTGACAAGGAGTTTAGTCCTGTATATCCTCTTATGCTTCAATTGGGATCATCCTTAACAGAGAATGCTCCTGCATCCCAAAGGCGTTGATGGCTGGTATAATTTTTGGGTATCACTGTGGAGGTGTGACTGCCCTTGTTCCTTTCAGGAAGATTTTTTGGCTGAGATAGTAGTAGATAGTTATAAACAAAATTGTGCTAGCTATTCTGGCAGCTTTAAGGTACGTAAACTATGTCAAGATTTCAATTGTATTTTCAATAGTTAAATTAATTTTGAAGCTGAACCCACTTTTTGTTAATCTTAGCAGGTCCTTGGTTCATACTAATATACTACAACTTCGTGGTGCATTTAAACCAAAGTGGTTGGAGGTTAATAACTCTAATCGGATTACAACACTCTTTTCTTCTTCCTGCAAAAAACTCGTAATCTTGCGCTTTTTGTATTATTCATTAATTTTTATTGTCTCCCTTGTACTTTGTAGAGATGCTCATAATTTTCCTGTAAATTACATGTATACATTTTTTTCCCTTCAATTTTGAATTGTACACTTTATGTGTCGTGCTTCTGCACAAAACTTATGGCAGACTGCACGTAACTGGCAAGTGTTATAGAATGGTGCCTTATTTTCTGAATATCCGACTTCAATGCTTTCCCATTCATTGCACTGTCCGTCATCAACAACGACAAAAATATTTCACACACACACGTATATGTGGAACGGGTCATGCAGCCAAGAAAAAGTATCTTGCATTATTTAATTGTTTGCCGGTTGGCATTACTTGCCTGGACCGTTGTTAAACATTAGCAAAGCCTGAGGTGGGTTGTTTGCAATGCTGAGGCAAGGCAATGCCTTTGCAGCCACGTTGGCGAAAATAAAGATTTTATTTTTATTTTTATTTTTTATCTTTGTTAAGATTGGCCTCATGTGCTACAAGTTGAGTTTTCTTGCAGACACTGAATCACTATTTTTCATTCTTTTTTTTTTTTTTTAAATAAGAAACTGAAATACTATTTGAAACATCTTTAAGGACAGCAAATTTTATATTTAAGCGGTCATATACCAAGTTGAAAAATAAAATTCTTCACCCAGTCGACAGCACAAGTTCTAAACGAAAAATAAAGTGTACCAAGATTTCCAATAAGAAACATTGAATTTGTTTCAGATATTTATTCTAATTTCTACAAAACGATTTCCCCCTGTTTTTGCGTGCAAATTAGTCCAATAACTAAGCCGTTTGAGCAGTTCTTTTTCTCTAAACCACTAACTAAATTAAAAATAAATTTTAGTATTGAGGGTTTAGCATTTTTTATAAAATCAGACCAAACCAAATCACCTATCAACGGTTCTGACTGTTTGATTTGAGCAGATTGTGTTTAAGATTATTTTTTAATTTTTACTTTTTATTTTTATTTTTTTATAAAATGTATAAAAGTTTATCTTTTAAAGTTTTAACACAAACCACGGATAAAAAAATATCACAAGAACACAAATCAAAGTCAACCAACAACCAAAATAAAAAGTAAAAAATATAACTAAATAACATAAGATAATACAATCAAATTTTAAACTTGATTTAAAGCTTTCCACTGGTGTCAGAAACCTCTCCTCCTATAAATATCCTTAATCGACCCAGTGAGTTTGGCTGACGGCGGAGAGAGATGATACAATAGTGTCGACGTGGCGCGTAGGCCAATGGCAGTGCAGAGGGAAGACGGTTGCTGGATGGGAGGAGGCTATTCCATGAGTTAGCCTGAGTTATATATGTTAATTTTTTAATTTGATTTTGTTTCTAGATGCTTATGATGAGTGATTAGTAGAAGTCTAAATATAGAGTATAGAAAGGTGCATCTTATATGAATAGAACTTTTTTTAATGACCAAAGAAAAATAATTTATGTAGAAAATAATAAAAATTCTTATATCAAAAATATTTTAAAAATAAAAATTACATAATATGGCAGTTTAGTAAGCGGTTTGATGGACGATTTAAGGGAGCAGTTTAGGTGGACTGTTTTGACGGGTTGAAAAGTCAAACCACTAACCAAATCACCTAAAATATTTATATAAAAAACTACCTAAACCGTCTAAAATTAAAGCAAAAACTACCGGTTTGATTCAGTTTAGTTTGAATTCGGCGGTTTAGATGGATTAATGAATTTTTTAAACACCTCTAATCATAAGATCATCAACTTGCCTGCAACAAAGGCCTGGTAAGTGGTATGCAAAGACATTGCTGCCTAAAACGGAGTTATCATAGACCAAATATGTTGAATTAATTTAGTAGGAAATAGGATAAATCGATCCCACCAACACAAAAACGTCACCAATCAATTCAATAATCATCCGCATAAACGTAGCTTTTTGGCATGGTGATTGGAAAGTGGAAACAAAACTTATGAAATTGTATGGGGAAACTAGCATTGACATGTGAGGTCGACAGCCAGCGCCAAAAAAACCAAGATTTTGATGTGACGCAGCACTAGGAATGAAAATGGAGGTTAAACCTCTAAATATTCCATTTTCACATTTGTGTATTAAAATGCCATTTCTTGCTTCTTCCTCCTTTGTTTATTATTTTTCACTCTCTCCCTTCCCTTCTCTCCCAACATGGATGTTACAGGACGCACAAGAAGCATAATCTTGTGGTACTATTAAAAAATGAAATAGTAATGGCGTGCCCTGAATGCCCATCTACAGCCACTTGACAAACACTTTAAATTATATTACTTCACTCTCAATCTTTCTGAAGCCTATCTCTTGAATTGACCAACATCTTTGTATATTTTTTACGTACATACAAAACTTGGCATCTTCTCTGACGTGTCATGCTTTGAAAATGAAAGAGAGAGAGAGAGAGAGATTGATTTAGGCTTCAGGGTTTGGATTCCTATTTTTAAATCTTTGTTTCTCTAGAATCAACATCAATTTCAGCATCTTTATGTCTCGTTGGCTTGTTTTGTTCCAAATCACCCTCGTAGCTTATCTGCTTTCTCAACCTTCATATTTATACCTCTTTTCTTAGTATCCTCCGCAAGGCCAAATTTTGGTGGTAATTCCTAGGTGTGCCAGTTGTCAACACTATAATGGGAAAGAGTAAGAAAGCAGTAAGTCAAGCAGAACCTAAGAAAGCATCTAGGAATAATGTTCATGAGAAAAAGAAGGATTTGAGCGATTGGATAAAAATTTTGAGGCCAAAAGTCTACATCACAGACAGCTCAAGCTTTAAGAGGCTTGTACAAGACCTCACTGGTAATGGAACTCCTTCCACAATCACTTCCAACCCTCAAGAGAGATCGAGAATCGAGAAAGTTCCAATCATAGATATTTATGATGATCAAGGAGAACCCGAAAGCAGTGTGGAAGCTTCCATTGGTGCAACAACAGCTGATTCGTCTGAGTTATACAACCAAGTTTCTCTAGATCAAGATTTCAACCAAGTCTGTAATGAGATTGTTGGTTTTGAAGATGTTATAAACTTGGGAAATTCAGAAGCAGACCAACAGGTTACTGACTTGGTAGCCTATTCAGATATCGAGTCATGGCTTCTAGAAAGTACTGAACCATGTACTAGTGGTTTCGACTATGGTTGTGGTCAGGTTGAACAAGATGTCAGCATATATGACTATGAGCTTTCTGGGTTTTTATGAAAATGTATGTTTTGCTCTGTTTTCCTTAGCTTTTTGGTGTTCCCCTGGATTTGTAATCCGTCGATGCAGATGTGTTCCTTCCATTTCCTTCTTTGTGTATGTATGTATAGAGAGTCAATTATATTTATTATTGGAGTGTTGTCTTTCAGATTATCATCTGTGTTCTGTTTACAATAACACTGCGTACAAATTCAAATTTCCCAGGGTGGACTGTTAAAACATTACTGTGCATTCTCAAATGTTAATTTATTTGCAATCTAATTAGCCAAGGATATATCTAGGTTTAATTATTGTGAAAATTAGCTATGTGCAATCTTAGCTAAATAGAGGCTAATGTTGTGTTACTCTATATTACGAAATACAAGGATGAATCATGTTGGGTTAAGAGACGGACCATAAGCCTAACTTATAAATTTGGCTTTTCATTCTTACCTTAAATAAACTTGATGGTTAGAAATACTGAATTTTCATACGCAAAGGTTGACAAGTGATTTGTTGTCAAAAACATGCCGAAATGTAAAGGAGAGATAATCTGTATACAGCGTAATCCTTTGCAAAAACATATAGATTCCAAGAAACGACAACCAATTTGTTGAAAATTTCAAGTTTTGTGATATAACTTTTTTTTTTTAATTTATATGAACTTTTTCTTATGATAAGAACGTTAACAAAAACAAATCCATAAAATAAGAAATATATTAAAATAGAGCTCTAATTAAATAGCATTATTTTTTCATGGCTAAAAATAAGAGCTCTAATTAAATAGGATTATTTTTTCATGGCTAAAAATAAGAATAATAAAATCGGAAAAATGACAGCTATAAAGATCTCGACAGCAGCAACAACAATCATAAATATTTATAATTTCTTAGTTAGGATTATATATTATTATAACGGTTTTATAAAATTAAGGGCTATGGATAATTAGAAAGAATTTAACAAAATATTAATTCACATGATGTTATTGTATAAATGAAATTTAATTAAATCAGATTTGTTTTTCACAGTTTCTATGCTTGGGATGATGTTCCTTCAACATTGTGAAGACATATTACACATGTTGGAGCAATCTTCATCGTATATAGAGACATGGCGCAAAGTATGTATCGCCCGGTACAAGTTCATTACATGATTGAACGTTCTGGTTCATATAAAATCTAAACCAAAAAAAAAAAAAATATGAAGAAGAAACGGTTGAAGATATCAAATTAAGCAATTGGACGACCAGGTTTTGTTTTAGAATGGTGAAGAAGACGCCCATTTGCGTTAGAAAATCGAAAGACTATTATGAAAATTTGAACAAGATGGCAAAATGAACGAAAAAATTTAGGCCCCAGTGCCCCCCCCACCCACCAGTGATTAGTACAAAGTACAATCATGACTAGCATCAGCATGTTGACAAAAATTAACTGGATTTTTTTTGCAGGAAAAGTAAATTTGAATCCATGTATTAGAAATATGCTTGATTACCAACAAAGGAAAGGCTATGGTCTACTTAGAGTACTTTACAGCCGATTGATCCAACAAAATTTACAAGAGTCTCAAAAAAAAAAGAAAAAAAAAAGATCAAGCTGCATAGAATTTGAAAACATACAAAACTTCTCTCGTAGGTTTTCCTTCTTAATCATATGGGATTTGAATATAAGCAGCATCACAAACAAAGGGGACGTCAGCATACATACCGGCAAGAGCACAACGTATGCACTCTAAGACAGTGAAAAGGTAAGCAAATGCGATGCCTGTCCAAAAATGCATCCCCACTTTGCCCCAGTAGACGGCAAGAGGCATCCAATGACTCACTGTCCCTATGACCTGCAGTGCAATTTCCAGTAACATGCCCACCACCACATGAAACCGAAAGAAGTGAGGCCATTCCTTTCTCCTCACTACTCCAAGATATGCAACAAAAAAGTATGCCATCAAGAACCAGCCCGGCAACTGGCCAACGGCCATAAGAAAAGGATATGTTGCGAATTCAAAGTCCTCCAGAAAAGGATGCAGATGATAAGCTGTCTCAGCATACATCCAAGTTTCATGAAGGGGCATTAAATAAGGAAGACATGCTAGCGTTCTCCACCACCATCGAGGCTTCTTAGTCATTGGAGGGTACCTAAAACTGGTGGGGACATCCTTAGATGCTCTAGGAGACATACGAGACCCAAAACGCCTTGGTAAGATGGGGATAGCACGCAACAGGCTACCTTGATCACCACTTAGAAGTAGGGATGATCTAGCAGAAAGATGCAGTTGTGATGTAACTACTGCCATTAAAAACCAGCAGAAGATTTCAGTTCTTTAGTCCTACACATCACATCTCAATCAACAACCATATGCAACAGGTTGCTGAATGCAATGTCATCATTCGCTTAATACTGCGAAAGAGATAAATCCTTGTCTGAATAGAAATTGAAAGCGTGAGAAAAGAAGAAAGAGTTCTTGAGTATTGCTTAATCTGAGTGCTTACCCTGTTGAAGAGGCATAAACGTGTTCATGCTTGGAAAAGAACATCTACTTTGCAAATGAGGAATGCATGAGGCACTAGAGCCACGTATCAACGTCTTAGATGTTCTAGAATTTATAGAGATACACTCAATGGGTACGGTGATTCCACTTAGAATCATAGTCAGACACCTGAGTGAAAACCAGCACCATGAGTAGAAAACATATTATGACTCACTCAGAAAACAACAACAAAGAAGAGTGGAAACCAGAACCATGAGTATAGACATACAAAGTATCACCAACTCAGCAACAAGAACAACAACATTAATATTAATAATAAAACCAACAGCTTTGGTTCTACCTTAAAATCCAAATTGACATTCATTTCTGTTATTGTATTGTATACATTCTGTATCTATCTGTTTGTACCATCAATTTGCTAGGTAAGATAGCAAATTAACTATCAAAGTGCCTTATAAACATTTTTATCTGGTCGTATTCAGTATCACATGAAACAAACTCATACGCCAAAAAAAGGGAACAAACACATTGGTCCATAATGTTAGAAAGCATAATTCAAGAATTGCATAAAAGAATTAGAAAAGTAATTAAACAACAAAACCCCAGAATCTTAAATCATTAATTACCCATCCTATAACTCTCCACACTAAAATCCCACAAAGATCAAAACTTGAAATTTGAAAATATAGGGTATTAAAGTATAATAATATCATGCATATCATCCATAATTGCAACATATAAACCATCCTCACAGGGCAACAATGAATCGTATTAAAGCTATAATAATATCATGCATATCATCCATAATTGCAACATATAAACCATCCTCACAGGGCAACAATGAATCATTTTTACCTCAAAATGACTCCGCCTTGCACAGCCAAGCAACTCCCCAGTTCCACAGGAAGCTCCGATGATAGAAACCGCTAAAAGAGAAGAGTAAGCGCAGGCTAAGAAGCGAAAAAAAAAAAAAAAAAAGCCCTTCAAATAAGATGAAAAGGCTCGAGAATTACCACCGAGTTCAAGAACAAAAGGAAAATACAATTTTAAACACAGACGAACAGAGAAATGTACCTTGATTCTGATGAACCGGAGACTTACTAAGCCCTAAACAACTAATTAGGGTTTCTGCTAAACTCTCCTCGGCATATTCATCCTATCCTCTCGTCTCGCGAATCCCTGGGATACCCTGTAAACGCTTTCACAGTCTCTCTCTTTTGTAGGGATGTTGATATGATGGGTGGGTATGGGATTTTCCGACCCGACGGCCCGTATTGACCCGTATCTTAAGTCAACCGGGTTGTAAGACTAGAAAGCCACGAGCCCACAACTAACATTAACATGAATGTCACATTGAGCGTGTTTGGCAACCTCTTTTTTAACACCAAGGTTTTGAGGGTCGGGGGCCAAAACATACCATTACAGTATAAAATTTTTATATGTTGTAATAAATAAGTTTTAATTTCAAATTTTAACTTGATTTTCTAATATTCTATTTAAATCAGTAAGAAAATTTAGAGATCATATTGTCAAAAAGTTGTTAGTTAAATTCTGTCTGGGATGAAAAATGTCGATAGCTTTTAGCTTTTTTTGAATTTGAGGGTGGGAGAATTCGAACTCTATACCTTATAGTGTAGTAGGATGTGATATTACCACTATACTATGCTTACAATTATATAGCTTCTAGCTAGAGCATGGGTTTTCTAAACAAAAGAAACTATAAAAAAAAAAGGAATTGAAGTAGTCATGAGTCAGATCGGAGAGAGTTTAGGATGGACAGAAAAAAAAAAAAATATGGTGTGTTTATTTACACATAATCGAAATACCATGAATCAGAGTAGAAAAAATTCGTAGTAAACAGGATTCAAAGAGCAATTTGAATCAAAATGAGTTGTTCACTTAGTTATATGATTTGTAATCAAGGTCGCTCCAAATTTTATTCATATACTTAACCCCAAGATTGGAATGAAATTTACTTAAAACTAAATCATATAATTATGTTGATCATAACTTTATAATATTAAGATAATAAATTAAGAAATATAAGTTGTAATATTATTTTTTAAAAAAATAAAAATGTCAAATTTTTAAATACCTTACATCATAATAATTAAGCTAATTTTGTTGATAACTGTTTTTTTGCAAGACACAAGCCCAACCCATATCATGCGATAAGGCCTAAGATAAGTTACGTGAACCCAAGTCATGAGGCAGGGTTCTCTAAGTAAGACATGGTTTAGAAGGCCAAGGAGTGTGCACGAGCCTACTTTATTTGGTTCAATTAGAAGGCCAAGGAATGTGAACAAGCCTACTTTATTTGGTTCAATTAGACTTTCAACTCACTTAGGAAGTCTTAAGTCTAATTAGAATTAGAATAAAATAGGTATAAAGGAAATTTGAGTAGAACAGAGCCAAAAAGACACATTTGGAAGCCTTAGCCTTATGTTGGAAAAAAACCCATTTTGGCCCACCTGACATGTTAGTCCATTTGACCCACATGACATGTCGGTCAGTCAGCCCACCTGCCTGGTTAGCTTAGTAGTTCATCGAGGGAGCCTAGCTATAAGGCCATGTGACCTCCTACCATAAGGGACAAACCATCTCTTTTGCCAAAGTAACTCAAAAAGGGATCCAATTTCAAGGTCTGATCTATACCCAAAATGGCAAGATAAGCTCTTCCTTTTGGACCCCTCTGTGGCAGGCTAACCGAAGTGGGCTTCCTAGGTTGGCTGGCAATTAAGACTCTTGACATCCCAATCTAGTGTTAGAGTCTAAATTCAAAACCTAGAGGAAAATTCTCCCATGGCGGGAAGTTTCTCTTAATAGCCTTTCTCGCGAGACTAGCTCTAGAACTTCCCCTAACTAGATGCCCGAATTTGGAAACCCCTTAACCAAATTAAGTCCTATTTTTCCTTATAATGTCCCCTTTTATCACCCTTAAAAAAGTCTGATGAAACCCATACAACTCAAGCCATCAAATCTAAGACAAGGCAAAACACTTCACGTTTCATTACCACCATACCTTCTCCTCATCTCCACCATCTTTCTACTCTAAAACTCCATTGCCACTAATTTTACTAAACTAAAATCACCATACCACCATCTTGAACTACCATTAAACCATCTCAAAGCTCCCAAAACTCTATTATCGACCTTAAACCATCAAGGGAAAATGGTTTCATAACCCAAGTTAACCATCCATACTTGCTGGAGAACTCAAGCTTTCATATTTTCTGGCGAGTCCTAAGGAAGATCAAGATCTATGCTCCACTTATGTGAATTCAAAAACACCATGAAACTTTACCAAAACCACACCTTTTCATGATCCAAATGAGCCCCATGAACAAGGAGGACTAAAACTACCATTAAAGAGTTGCCGCTTTTTCTCTCTCTAAACTCTCTCTCTCTCTAAGTATTAAATTGCCTCACTCGTCTATGACTTTCTCTCTAGAAGCTAATTCCCCCTATAAGACCACCAAACCTCACCATCTCATCCAAATATCTTACCCTAATCCAATGGACACACCCTCGTAACTTAAGACATAGAAAAATCCTCCATAAACGCTCAAGTTTCTTTCCCACACTATTTGTACACTTAGAGACCCTCTTTGGTGAATTTTTCATCCCCAACGGATTTGGAATCGCAGTAGGTTTCAACCTTAGACCCAACCATTCTTGGGGTATCCAAGTTTAGCCGTGACGTAGCTAGGGCCACCATAAAGCGAGTCTAGAGGCATGTTTCGGCCTATCCCAATGTTAGAGCGACCTTCACAGTCTTTTAAGCTTCCATCACCCGACATGTTACCACTTCTACTCCTGATAAATAGGACAACTGAGCTAATTAAAGGAGGCTACGAAATCTACACCCTCCACATGTGAAGCCTGCTGCAAAAAAGTCCTAACAATTTTTAATTAAATTATTAATTAGTAAATTCAGTACAAGATAGTAATTTAATATTATTATCAGGATTAAAAATCTCAATTTATGAGACATGACATATGACTACCAGTCGTATTTCTTAATCCCAATTTTAGGTGAGGCTTATAAATCTCACTCCCATTTAATAATAAAAAGAAAAAAAAAACATAAAATTGACTACGATTCCCTGCTCTTATTCCCTTATCTTGTTAATTAAACATGTCATTATACTTTTTTTAGATACTCTGCCGTCACTTTTTTTTTCTTTGTATATTAACTTTAGACTTGCATAGTTATAAGATAATGATGTTGAACCCTTCTCTGCCAGTTTCTCTTTTTTTTTTTTCTTTTTCTTGCTTTGCCTCAATGCATAGCCGCCTCAAAAGTAGGGAAAGAATCAGAGTTCGACGTTGCCCCTAGGTTGGTTCTTGGATTTTTGGTTCGTTAGATGGTGGCCAAATGACACGGAGTGGAGGGTTCCGAGGATGACAGATTCCATCATAGTCTGGGGAGAGATCTGGGAACAGGTGGGAAAGCTCCTTTTGTGGGTTAGGCAATGCTCTTTGGTTGTGATTAGAGGTGGCCCAATTACGCATCAAAAGGAGTGCCTGGAGAAGCGGCGTCTTTCTTCAGAAGGTCGGTGCGTCAAGGTTGTTTCACTGGGCTTCACAGAGGTTCAGGCCTTGGTGGGGTGGTAGAGTTGCGGTGCGATGATCTCTCTGGCCGGCAAAGAAAGGTGATGGTGGTTCTCTCCCATGCACTAGTAGCTTGGCTTTACTTTGACTTCCTCCTGATCCACCAACAAATCCATGGGTTTCTCTTTATTTATCAGCAATAACTGGTTTGTCAATGGAGTCTAAGTAGTCATTTGGCTTCTACCTGTTTATTTATTTATTATGTTCATAAAATGAAATCGATGTTGTTTGCACCATTTAGTTGTGATATGTTTTAACTCTTTTGTTGGCTTTTCGTGTAATAAGGGAGGTGGGTCTCCCTATTCTTCAAAATAGTCTTTTTGTCTAGATCACAAGTTAGTATGCTTTTGAGTGATTAGCCTTGGTACTATTAGCTTCTTGATCTGGCTTGACTAGAGTTAGCCATAGCTTATAAAGGTGTGTTTAAAAGAGCCTGTTTGTGTGTTCAATTAGTTATGTGTCTTTTTTGTTTTCCTCTTATTGAATCTTGGTACATGTTTTACCTCTTGAGCATTGCAATAGAATCTAATGGCTGTACGTGTCTGTCGTCAAGATTGAGTCGGTACTCGCTATACACGTCGTGGTCATTTGCATCTAAGTTCGTGTTTGTACTATCTTGATCTGGAATGCAATTATCATTTTCAAAATAATAATAATAATAATAATAATAATAATAATAATAATAATCATCATGTTGAACTAAAAAAGTGAGTTAAGTGAGACACGTTACTGAATTTTCTCAAGTGGTTTATGTACCGGAGCTAATTAGAAAACATGCAGTAGTTTCCAATTGGCATAAATTTGTTTGTACATGCTTAAAAATTTTCTCACACAATGTCATAATTTTACATTACATATTCCCTACCCCTAAATTAGGGCTTTCTTCCTTATTTTTTTTCTCTTTCTTCTCCTTTCGTTCTCTCCCTGACACCAACATCATAAGGATCGACATCAATGACGACATCATAAAAAGCATTTTTTGATGAGGATGTCAGTTTTTGCCTACCGCTAAAGATTTGCCACTCTTTCACTATAAAGAAGAGCTAAGTTGCTCTTTCTTAGCTCAATCATCTATCTTGTGTTGGGTCTTCCTGTCACCATGTCTTTTAAGACTTTTTGTCCTTTTGGGCCCAATTATAACTAAATTTTTGCTATTTTTGGAAATATTTTTTTTACAATTTTTGAAGCAAAAATTTTAAAAATGATTTCATTATCATTCCCTAAAAATTCTCATTTTCTATAACAAAACCATTTTGAAACACTTGTTTTTTGTTTTTTGTTTTTTGTTTTTGTTTTTATTTTTTATTCTTATGAATCATTCTAGCAATATGTAGGATTACTCTCTAATCTAGTACCCGTTGTAAAACGACACCTATGTGTCTGCTAAGGTAGCATTCATTTGGACAGGCCTATTGCTTAAGCAGAGGAATAGTATTTTAAAGCAAAAGAATGTATTTAATTCTATGACAGGCTAAAAATTAACTTTAATTAAATAAACAAATGACTATGCGATTAAAATATGTGGTTTGTTATTTTAAAAACGACAGTACATAGAACAAATAAACGGTGAATTGGAACACTAAAATATATTAATTCAATCTATAAGTAAATCAGTAACCTCACTATATTTATTGAGAAGTGGACACAAAAAATATATTTATGCAAATCTTCCATTTTTTCTCATCAATAGAAGCAAAATTATTGTAACCCAAGCAATATGAAGTGACAATTCATCCCCATGTCGATCATTAAAATGTTATAAGATTATTCATGATCCGATAAGTTTTGATAACAGATCATGTGAAATTAAATTAATAAAGTGACGAAATTTTAGTTGGGATAGTTTTTGTTGAAGATACAATGCATATAATAGGTGGTGAGAAATGAACTAAGAGAAATATTAAATAGGTCTTACAACATTTGATGTATGTATCATTTTACATGAAAAATGTAACTTACAAGTACGTCTATAATCTAACTTAAACACATAAAATGTAATTTACACCATAGTTCTAAAAGTGGGGCCCAATGTCAGCCGTCGATACCCATCCCCTGCTTTTCCCTTCGGTGCATTTAGCCCACACTCAAGAAGCCATCCAATCAGCTCCGACAATTTTCTGCACACGCACGCTTTGAGAGTCCAGCGCCTTCAACATGCCTCAGCAGATGGCGCCAGGCCCCCATCTGTCCTAAGTTCTCCTTGAAAGTTATATATATATTTTTAAAGAGGAATGCTGCAATGAGACCTTCTAAAAGGTCTCATCATGAGTCCTTTTGTAATAATCCCTGGATCAAAAGTCAGTGGTTCAAATTGTGTTCCATGAAAACAAAAACAGACTCATCCACAATTAATGACAACAATTTTTAATCTCATAATGACCAAAAATAAATGAAAAATACTGAATTTTTTAAATCAAATTTGGCAACCCAATCGACAATGCATGATGGGATTGATTCAAATCTTAATTCGAGACCACGCGTGACAAAATCCAATGAAGGATGTGACCATTGTGTTCAGCAGTGACTAGAGTTCACCAAAGTCATCGGAGGCGGAGGTGAAGGTTACTGAGGTTTGCGAACTTGTGGGTAGAGGTCGTGGGTCGTGACCCTAAGCTTGTATGACCCTAGCACGATTCTGTCGCGGTCTGCCTCCTACCTTTGATCAGGCTCACTGTAGTGTTGCAATGTTGGCGTTGCGATGAGAACATGAACATCGTGAGTTGCAAACGCAATCACGACCATGGTGGGTTGGTCGCGTGCAAGTGTATACGTTTGTCAGAAATAAAGTGTGAGTAAAATGATGATTTCTATAGGGATTGGATTACTGAATTTTTACTATCTATCATGAACTTCTAATTTTGTCTAGACAATTTCAATTTAATGGCAATTTTAATTAAAAACAAGAAATTAATATAAATGAAATAGATGAAATAATTAAAATTGAATAATCAATACTAAAAAGGCTTAGATGAACTATTTCATCAAGTTTCCCTTATGTTTAGTAATTGTCTAGATTATTGTCAATTTAATGTCCCCAATTATCGGCAACTCTCCTCTCCCAAGTACACAATTAAGAAATACCCCAATTAATTGATTCCAATATTCCTATTTAGAACAAATTATTAAGAACTCATTAAGTGCAAGTTCTATTAGTCAACCACTAAGAGAATCATAAGTCTCCCAGCTCTATAATTCCTTAAGTTGTATTTCCTAAACCCATATTTAGAATCCACCTTTCCCAAGTACTTATCCTAAATATAAAATTAAGTAATTAGTGATTAATCAATTAGAAACATTAAATTCAAAGAAATATAAATAAAATAGAAGTGGAAATTAAATTGCAATAATCTAAAGACAATTATCCAAACACAATTTTAACTTGGGTCCATAGTCCGCATGTATCGCTTAAAATGATTCTCTAAAAGCAGACATTTGGAGTATTAAATTGTTGTCGTATTCACAAGAAGGTGAGTTTTTGAAGGATTGACAATTTAACGGTTAAAAAGACAAAGGTGATTTTATCGAGATTTTAAAAGGAAAATTTTAACAATTTTAAATAAGATTTTAAAACATAAAATTAAAACAGTAAAGTTTCGAGAATCCCTTATATGTTTTATAATTGATATAAAATTTTAACTCTAAATAATTATCTAAAACATTTGATTTATTATATGTTTTCTTATTGATTGTAAGCACATTTATTATTTTATAAGTTAACATAAAGCGACAATATAGTAAGTTATAATACAGTAAGGGTTTTCATATAAAAAGTAGTAAAATAATCATCTCTCACTAATGATTTAGTGCACTAATTATGAAATTATAACTGCTCTCACTATAATTATAATCATCATAATTTTGAGGTAGAAAAGATAATAACAAATCAAAATTATCATATTTTAATGGAATAAATTATTGTGTTAGTTCCGACAGTACCTTGTCTTATTAAATGGTTTAAGAATACACTATTCCATCTTCTAATTATGAAATGGTTTTCGTATAAAAAGTAGCAAAATAATCATCTTTCACTAATGATTTAGTGCACTAATTATGAAATTATAATTGCTCTCACTATAATTATAATCAGCATAATTTTGAGGTAGAAAAGATAATAACAAATCAAAATTATCATATTTTAATGGAATAAATTATTGTGTTAGTTCCGACAGTATCTTGTCTTATTAAATGGTTTAAGAATACACTATTTCATTTTCTGTCAACAATAAATCAAGTATTACTAAGCATTTACTATTTTAGTTCATGTGTATAATGCAATAAAAACTCAGTTCATGTGTATAATGTAATAAAAACTCAACTTAATAAATATGCATGATTTTAGCATTATTACTATTAATTATGCAATATAATTAAATTATATAAACAAAGCATGACTGAATGTATATAAGAATTAAGTATCATAAAAATATTAACAATAATTATTTAAAAACATAAAAATAAAATTTATTACATAAAAACATAAACATTATACAACAGATATAGAACTAAAATCCATACCAATGTATTATATATGAGATCATATTTCTCTCTCTCACTAGACTCTCTATATTAATTTAAGTATTATTTTAATATTTAAAAGTGGGTCGAAGAAGTGCCTAAATAATATCTCCTCCCAAAAGGGAAGACTGTTGAGCTTTCTAGCTCAACAGAGGAAAACAAAGCAGGAGAAGTAGGAGGATGCTGAATGAAGGGGGAGGCACCTCTTTTATAGCGAAAAATTTTCACTATTTGCTATTTTTTATTACTATTGTTATTAATATTTTATTTATTTAATTTTATTTTTTTCTTTTTTTCTTTTTTTTTTTTTTTTTAATTTCAGCCGCCCCCCACTGATCAGCAAAAGAGCTGATTATTGATTTTCTTTTTATTTTTTTTCTTTTCATTCTCCGTGTTAAACAGCCCATGACTGTGCAAGTTTTACTTCAGGATTCGGTATTTCCCTTATACCGATTAGATAACCTTGGATCGACTGGGTGAACGGGCTAGATCAAGTCAGCGTAAAGAAGAATAAACCATCGCTGCTAGACTGTTGGATTGATCGGAGTATTCTGATCGGACGGCAACCGAAGCACGCTCATGAGGGAGCAACCACATGTAATCTGAAACGTTGCTGGAGACAATGGACGACAGCAGTGCTAGATGGACGGCCCGGATCGTTTCGGTGATGTGATTCGACGGTCCTGGTGTAACACGTGTCAATTCTTTTAATTTTGATTTTCTTTTTTATTTCTTGTACATTTGAGGTCCATTTTGCCCTTTTTTGCACCGTTTTGTTATACTTTTTCTCCAAATTTTAAATCTAAAATTAACAAGTACATTAAAATTAATTGTTTTACAAACAAAATATTTACAATAATTATTAAAAATATTTATTTTATAATAAAACACACAAAAATAATTACAAACTTTTAAAATTCTAGTCTCTTTCGATTGGACACAACTATGATTTTTAAGACTTGAAAATGTTTTTAGAAATTACTAAAAATATAACAGAACATATTTATAAATATAAAACACATTATAAAATACTTTAGGACTTAAAATAAAATAACCACTCATTATTTTATGGTTTTGATTATTTACAAACTAAATACATATTTAACACACCGAAATAACTCTAAAAATTACCAAAAATATTATTCAACACAAAAAGCACAATAAAATTACATTTTTAAACATATTTACATACTAGGACAAAAAAATACTAATTAACACAAAAATGCTATTAATTAAAGCATTTAACGAGAAATAAAAGCATAAATAAATGATTTTATCCTTAGAAAATATATAATTTTACAGTCTCATCACCTCTAGACAATGAAATTTAGCTACAAATAAAATTCCTAATAAATCTAAAAACACAAACCAAAACATATAAATAGAATTCATAACAATTCACAAGGAACTTAAAAAGAAATGAAAGAGAGAAGAGATCAACTAATTGGAGGAGCTTGGATGATCCTTTAACCCTTCTTTCTCCTCTTAGAATTTCAAGGTGGCTACTATCTTCCTCCAAATTATCTACCAAAATTTCCTTCCAAAACTCTAAAAATGGGTATTTATATGTCTCCAAAAACTTGGGGCTTTTCTACCCAAGTCTTCCTCAAATTTGCACATTCTTTGATTTAGATGAGGCAGCGCACGGGGACGAGTAGAATTGGATGAGGCCACATGCGTTTGAAAACTTGGAGTTGAGGCAAAAAGGCATGCACATGGTTGTGTCGTTTTGGTGATCACGGCCATGCACGTTGAAAGTAGGCACGTCTGAGCTTCATCTTGCGCGGTTGCGCATTCTAAAGCGTGCTAGAGTGCTAGCGCTCTGTGACCTTACACGGGAGCACAAGCTTGATGTTGCAGGGGCATGAAAACTGTCTCCAAAGCTCTAAGAAGTCTCTCTAAGCCTCCAAACTTGTTCTTTGCACATACTAAAATATGAACATAAAATAACAAAGAATAAATAGTAAAATAAAAATAACATAAAAACATATTTAAAAACATAATTAATTAAATATTATTCAAATTTAAATAAACATCAAGCAGCTCGTCGCAAGGAAGGAAAGAGGGGGAGACAAAGGAGAAAATCTCTATGCACAACCACCGTCTCATTCTCTGTTGCGACAAATTATCAAGCCTCGGTCGTGTTGTTGTCGTGGCGTCTTAGGTGAGTAGAGGGGAACTTTGGTGACTCCTCTCGAAGCTGGAGGAGAAACAACTCTTTTTTTGGGCTTTATTAATCTAGTATGTACAAATCTATTTTATTTGCAATAGGTTTTTTTAATTCTCACCTTTGAATGTAAATCCAGTGGCCAATAAAAGATGAGACCTTTTAGAAGGTCTCATCATAGTCTTCCCCCTTTTTTTAATCATTTTCTTACATTTTTTATCGTTATAAAATATATCCACATCATACTATTACTAGTGGTTTTTGATAAATATTATCGATATCTTAATCGAATATCGGCTGGTATTACAGCATGATACTAGTATCGTGGTTGGTATTGCGGCTAAATACCAGTATCATGGTCGAATACCAAGTGGTATCTTAAGAGTATATTTTGTATTTCAAATCTAATGTGACAACATGGTCATGACATTCAGTGTAAATATTTTTTTCCAGTGGCATAATTCAATGCAAGCATAGATTTTGTAACATTCTTGTAAAAAACCCTAGTGAATCTCAGCCTCCCAAATTTGATCCAATGATCCCAAAATACTGCCAGACCAAAAATGACATCAACCATGGGATTCACCCTATATATGTACATATTTTTTTATGTTTTCGTTATTTTTTTAATATCTTAATAGGAAAACTAACAATTACATGCTATATATTCGCTCATTGCTAGAATTTTGGCATTATGTAAAGTATCATGGTAGGATACTCATGGTCACCATCCAACTATTGTCTCGATAGTTGGAAATTTTTAGTGCAACGGTGGATATCTCCAAATGCAATGATAGAATACCATCAATTATCGATGGATATTGTAGATATCTTAACAGGATGCTATTAGGTGTAACTTTGATCTCTTATGGAAGCATGGTCAATGTCACTCAAAGTAGAGCATGACATACCCTACAACATGTTCTATAGGGTGGCAAAATGTGGCATATGTGTGAAAGCCCTAATCTAGCGTAAATGTCCCAGACTATTGTGGTGTAAACTATGTTATTTACTATTTTTTAGTTGTTTTTACTACTTTTTTCTTTCTCTTTAATAATATTATTTTTTTGAATATGAAACTATAGTTTCATTAAATAGATTGTGTTAGAGCAAAATATTGTAACGAAAACTATCATCAACCAAGATCATTCATGTCAAATCACCAAAATAATTAGTAAGATGCGGAAGCTAATGCGACACCCGAGCATTTCTAGTACATTAAAAATACAATAACTTAAGAATTATATTAAGCAAAATATGTATCACAGGGATTATTGTTTCCATAAAAGCAAAAATAAGATTTAAGGGTAAAAATCATACCATAGCCTTAAATAAAGAAGGAATGATATGGAAAACAAGCTGGAAAATCTAATTGTTACAAAATGTATTGCAACAAATTTTAAGACAAAAAATACAGCTTAAGAAAAATATTATATAATAATATGAAAAATTATACAGTATTAGAATAATGTAGTGTAAGAAAGTACATTGATAAAGTTATATAGTATGAAAATTACACTGCAAAAGTAATACAGTGTAGAAACTAGACTATTTAAGGTTAAACAATATAGAAATTGGACTGTTTAAAGTTAAAGCAGTATATAAATAATACTGTTTGGAGGTCATAAATGAGTAAGGAATGCTGTGTAAGCTCGTAACAATATAGAGAATATATTGACAATATAAGAAAAATACTGTTGGTATAATTTAGACTGTATAAAGTTAAACAGTATAGGTATTACATTAAGTGGTAGATGTAAATAAGTATGGGAGGTTGTGAGACCCCGTGAATTGTATAAAAAAGAACACCGGCACTATAAAAAAATACTATCAGTATAAATTTAGACTGTATAAAAATTAATATAGGACCCACTTGGGTGCCACCTTTAAGGCAAAAAAATTGTCATCACACCCCTTGTTGTGGTCCAATCCCACCATGCCAAGTTACCCAACTTTTATCACCAAATGATGCTTAGTGTTAACTAAGCATGCTAAGTCACCAAATTGGTGGAAAAATCTTCCTTTTATTCCTTAACCTTTATACAACAGGAACAAAAAAAAAAAAGGTTCCATTTCCTTCCAAAGAAATCCAGCCCCTCCCATGGAATTCCTTTAAGAATTTTTCAATGCACAAGCCTCCAAATCATGTAAGGAAGCAAGAACAAGTGAAAGAGATGAAGATTGAAGAGCTTTCAAGGGATTTTGAGATGCTTACAAGTACCAAAAGGAAGGACTAACATCTTGGAAAGGTTAAGACACAAAAAGCCAACTAATAAAAGAAAAAGAAATAAAATGGGATCGCTAAAGCGTTATCCAGGTAAGTTCAAACCTCACCTACAACATGAAGTAAATGATTTTCAAATGCTTATATATATGTTTGCAAATGTGTGTGCAATCGTTATGCAAGTTGTTGTTAAAGTATATTTGCATTTTGTTAATGCGTAATGTTTTACAGTTTAAGTTATTAGTTTTATGTTGCATTTGTTATGCAATAAGTTTTAGAGATCAAGTCATAGTTTGCATTATGATTGCATTTGATATGCTTAATATTTATAAGCTAAAGATATAGCAGTTGATACGCTCACTAAAGTTAGAAAGAAGGTAAAATAAAGATAAAAAGAAAGTGTCATACTAGCCTCCTTGATGTGAGTTACACAAGTAAAGTTAAAGTTATGATCTCGGTGTTCTATGGTCTTATGTCTTCCACAAAGGAAGCAACATGTTTATGTTCTTATATTTAATGATGTTGGTATGAACACTAAAGTTTACATTTGAAAGCAAAGATAAAGAATAATCGTAAGATACTCATAATTGAAAGTTTATAATTGAGCATAAATAGAATCATGCATTTTGATTTTGCTTGTATTCCTTGTTATGAAATGTTTATGTGTTATGAAAAACATTCTGAAAATTTTTTTACTTTAAATGTTTATGAAAAACATTTTTATGTTTACAACAAAAAGTTTATGAAGGACATTTTAAGAAAAATATTTAAGAAATGTTTTATGAAAAACGCTTATGAAAAATGTTTTAAGAGAAAGGTTTTTATAGGAAAAGCTTATAAAGCGTATTTTAATGATTTGTGAGATTATGTTTGAACTTACTGAGTGAAAGCTCATTAAAATTTTCTTCATGCTGTAAGTGGTCTTATGGGTGACCAATAGAATCTGTTTGAAGAGCTCAATGTTGCAGAGGATAGATGCAAAGATTTGGGTATGGATACCACTACAGTATGTTTTCGCTGCTCAAAGAAAATGTTTTCCACTATTTGATATAGTATTTTTGAGGTTATAAGAAAATCAAAATTTTAAGAAATGTTTTCAAAGTTTTAAGATATATTTTATGAAATATTTTATATAACTATAAAGTTTTAAGTTGTGATTCAGTTAATGTTTCTTATTAAGTATTGAGAAACAATTTAAAATGGTCTTAAAGTCGAATGTTGAGCAATGTCTCAACTTAGGTTTTAACAGAAGTCACAATAGCTTTTAAGTATGTTTTAAAGTATGTTAAAAGGAAAGGAAAAGGCAAAGGAAAAAAAATTATTTTAGTATTTTTATTATTAAATAAGTATGATTAATGTTTAAGAAATAATGCCTAAGAAAGTTAAATGATAACTCAAAAAGGCAGGGCATCACAGCTAACCTTAATCTATTGAATATGATGTGATTCTTGAGTCTATAGGTTGAGAATCTTATACGTCTGGTACGTAAGTTCTCCTTTAAAAAATGCCTTTGTAATCTTTTTGTGGACAGGTGACAGAGAAATAACTTATATACTGACTTGAGGACCACAATCCTTTTATATAACTGTTAACCCTAACAGTTATCTTTAATTACCAATTTAGCCCAACATAAAATCAGTAATTATATTTTGGTCTTTATACATAAGAGGCTCACACTTAGAGGGTGTTTAGCTAAGGGTGGTTTACACCACAAACACAGTTATAAATAGTATAAAGCTTTCACATGCTACAGTAACCCAAAAAAAAAAAGTTGCTACAGTGTAAAGCTCTCACATGCTACAGCAAAAACGGTTCCCACCACTAACCAAACACCCTATTAATGATGCATTAAAAGCCCAAAACTCAAATTGATCACTTTTAATTGAGCTAACCTTATTGATAGCCTTTTATATACATTTATTTAATATATTAGTCCGTATATTGAATTAATTACAATAGACAGTACATTCATACAAACTTCCACTAAAATAGAAGGTGGAATCTCAGTGGTCCACACTTGTTTGCCTTTGACTGATAAAGCCAAAGCAGCTAGTTTGTGAGCAACTTTATTACAGTTACGAGGACAAAACATAACTAAGTTTAACTCCTCTCATGCAACAGCTCTCTAACATCAGGGAGGACTATAATCTCACTACTCAGATCAAAAGTAACATTAAGTGAATTAACAACCTCTTTAGCATCACTCTTTGCCACAACGACAAGGTGGCCTAGCTATTCAGAGATGATCAAGCCTTCCCTGATTACGATTCTCTCCGCTAGCTTTGGACCCAGGACTCCAAGGATCCGAATAGAGAAAGCCATAACCACTATCCATTCATGTTCTCGAAGAACTCCGCCTATACCAACAAATCCGGCCTTCAATGGAACCGCCACATCAATGTTTAATTTTATTTTACTGGGGGTGCTTGCCATGTAATGTTCCGATGGACTGGAAGTTCTCTCCTGATATTATCTATCACCTGGGCCTCCTTGAACTCCTTAAGAAAGACCTCAACATCACTAATGATCTTCTTCAAAGGCTGTTGAGTTTGGCCTTGGATAAAATGTTTCGTTCTTACCACAGTCTCCAAAAGATGACAAAAGCAAGCTCACAGTCCTGTCGAGAAAGTACTTTATGAAGGTAGAGACACAAATCCAATCCCGAATTCCCTTTAAACTTCCAGATAATATCACTGATTTCTAACTGGGCCCACACATCCAAACTTTGGTCACATTCTAATTGTTGGGTTTGGTGCCCTAAAAGTTGTGAAATTGTACATGTTGTTAATAAATAAATAAAGTGACATTTATTATTATTTTAGTTGCTTATATGTGTTATGATACATTTATAAACATCGAGAAAATTCTATAATTATTTATGTGACTATAAATTTGGAATATAAGTATTATATGCTTAGGGATAAAATTTATAGATAATAATCTAAATAGTCCGTAATAATTAATTAAAGTTTGGGATCTTTAATTAAATATTACAAGTACGGTCCAATCTCATTTAGAATGAAATAGTCATTATTGGGGCTATTAATGTAGAGACATTGGATTGAAGGTACTTTATATAATGAGATTATATAGGACTGGACTAGATAAATTGTGAATCTCTAATAATCATCCGTTACAAATAAAGTATTCAAATTTATCACTATGATGATCATATATTTGACAGTCTTAACACTGAGTATTCATTAGACTCCTATTTATGACATTATGTTTTTTGACTTGCATGGTAAAATTTGTCTAAGTACAAATCATAATTTAACATTTTGGAAACATAACATAATAAATGACTGGGAATAATATTATACAGATATGAAATCTATTCCTTTCTCATGGAAGTTAGAAAAATAGTTCTTTTGAGTGATAATTCGAGATTTAAATAGTAGAGCGTTCGTTCATAATAAGATTATGAATTAACTGTTCATTAGAGGATTATTGGAATTCGAGGATAAAGATATAATAAGAGAGGTAAACAGAAATTGAACCTAGCTCTTATTATGAACTATTTATGAAGGATTGACTTATATGTAATGATTATATCAATGGACTATTTGCTAATTTTCTTTGAGTAATTTTACTATAATCTCAAGAGTTCAGTTTCAAGTTTTTAGTATAATAACATTAAAACTAATAAATTTGACACATTAATCAAAGAGTTTAATTAATTGTCAAATTTATTGGAGCTTGAGTTTAGGGCCATAGGTCCCTAATACCACCTCTGTAATACTATATTGGATTTTATGCATATAATGAATTATACATATTTAGTTTAAAATTATTGAATTTTGAATTAATTATTTCACACTTGAATTATTAATATGACACAGAAAAATGTTCTCTGTAACACATAATGTAATGTGATAAATGTTGTCACATTTAACTAAGTATTAGTTATTAATTAATTGATTAATTTTAAAATATATTCTTAAATAAATGTGATTTATTTTTTAATTTAGATTTTGATATATATATATATATATATGGTTTTGAACCAAATCTTATTTATATATAAGATTTTATAATATATATATATATAGAAGGGGAAACGTGAACTTCACGTAAGGTGAAGTTCATATTATATATATATATATATATATATATATATATATTATTAAAAAAAGAGTAAGTAACGTGAAGTTTACGTTTTACTATAATATATATATATATGTGTGTGTGTGTTAAACGAATCAACTGATTCGTTATAGATATATATATATATATAAAGGTAACTTCACTAACCGTGCGTCTGTGTACGTGTATATATATATATATAAAAATCAAATCTTGATTCGTTTTTAGAATAAAAAAAAGGGAAAGAAAAAAAGTAAAATATATCATTTCTTTATATATCTGATATAGTAGTTATTTCAAATGGAAAATTAATTGACTAATTACTAATGACTCAGATATAAAAAGGGAGAGATAACAGTTATCTTAAGAGATTTTGTCATTCACGTAACTTTTGCAGAATACTCAGAGAGAAAAATTGAGAGTTCTTCTCTGAAAAAAAAGTTTGCTATCTCATGTGTTGAGTACATAGCATATTCAAAAAAGTGTGAGGAGAATTCATTCTTGCAGTTTGATGCCCACTCGTGTTTCCATTGGTGTAGAGGCCTGGATTAGAAGATCTTGGTGTCAAAGAGAAAAGCTAGGACACCTTGATAGTCTTCAAAAGGTTGGTAATATTTCCAAAGCTTTCTATTATTAATTAAAATTATATATCTATTCCCGATGAACAAAGTTTTCAGAAAATTTTTATTTGTTAATGATCCGTTCTTTCATTGCGTTTCATATTTTAATTCCAACAAATGGTATCAGAGCGGGTTATAGCATATATAATTTTAATTAACATGATCTTATTTTGATAATATCATTTTTTGATGCATGTTTATGGGCACTTTACGTCTTTGTAATTTTGTTCATGTGATGAATAGTTATTTATGAATGGATTTTTGGTTGTTTATTATATGGTCCTTTTGGATTAGTAATTTTATTTTCAGTTTGATTAGATCAATTTGTGTAAACCCATAAAGAGGTATAGGATTTTTGTAATTTATTATTATTATTATTTTTTTTCTTTTCTCCTCTCTTTCACCTGCTACACGTGGAGTGATGAAGAAAGAGAAGTTCATTAGATCTTTTGGCCTAGTTGAGAACTTTGGGCCTATCAAATTTCAAAGGTAATCCAACAACTTGTTACACAATAAACCACCTGATGAAGACTGCAAAATTGGAGCAGGAAATTATGTATAAATTACAAGAAGGCCCCTGTAATTTTTTTCTCTCTTATTTTTATGGGTTGTAATTTTAATTATCTAAAAGGACCCGGCCAAAAATCTATTGTTTATTTTTATGTGATGATTATGATAACATGTTTATGCATTATAACATATCATCTAGGAAAGTGCCCACTTATAGTTATTGTAACATGACATGCATACACTTACATATTTTTTTTTTTTATAAAGGAGTTTATAAAATGATTTAATATGTGTTAGCATTAATTTAATGATATTAAATTAATTAGGTTGGTTTTATAGAATCTTAATTTATTAATAAACCATATAATGTAAATTTAGTTTTATTAGTTAAGACTTGGTAAAATTCATATTAATTCGAAGTTATCTAATTTTAAATTGTTTAATATTCGATAACTTAGACGATTCATAATAAATTTAGATTTTTAGAAAATCTGGTAATTTATTTAAGTGTAAATAGAATGAGATTCTATTAACACATAATATAACCTAGTAATTGAAAATTGTTTTTATCTACTAGAATTATGAAACATATGATGTTTTATAAGATAAAACACATCTTTTAAAATAATGAGTGGGAGAATGTAATATGACAATATAACCTGCGGTCTCCACTATTAGCACAACACCTTGAGATTTAAGTGGTGCCTTGCGACGGTTTGATTTCGTCCTCCCTACGGATGGTGTCCATTTAAATCAATATCAAGGTTGGCTTCTTAGAGATAGGATTTTATAATGTATTTCAATATTGACCTATCCTACAACGACAATTTTGAGTTAAGTTATTAAAATCCAAAATAGTGGGTTACACTCATAAAGACATAATTATATTGTTAATTATATCTTGACCAAATATAAACGGTTATTAATAAATATAGAAAATATGAGATATTTTGAATATATTTATTAATTGAGAATGTCTCAATTCAATTCATAAATAATTTGACATATTCTACGGCAGCACTTTATTTATTAAAATTGAACAATCATGGAATTAGTAATTTTTTTTGTGTGTTTTTCCATATGCATCACGCATCACATTTACTATTCCAAAACATATATTTATGATGTTTATACAACCATTTAATTTATGTTATTTTATTTATTTATTACAGCAACAATGTCTAATCCAATCATCGCTATTCTCTCAAATGAAAAATAAACCGAAGATAATTTTGTCAAATGGAAGAGTAACATGAACATTTTACTAATTTGTGAAATTTATAAGTTTGTCCTGACGGAGAAATGTCCTCCATTGCCTGCTGCCAATGCTTCTCGTAATGTAAGAGAAGTATATGATTGTTGGATCGAGGCAAATAACAAGGCCCACTGCTTCCTTTTGGCTGGAATTTCTGACATGCTTAGGATGAAGTACGAAAGCATGGAGACCGCTTATGAGATAATGTAATCTCTACAAGACATGTTTGGCAAGCCTTCTGAAAAGGCACGCCATGAAGCCGTTAAGGCGGTAATGAATGCCAAAATGAAAGCAGAGATTTTGGTCAGAGAACATGTTCTCAACATGGTTAACTATCTCCATGAGGCCGGCGTAAATGGGGCAGTGATAGATGAAGCCACACAGGTAGAGATGATTTTAGAAACCCTCTCCCTTGTGTTCCTTCAGTTCAAAAGCAACTATTTCATGAACAAGCTGAAATATAATATGACTGAGTTGCTTAATGAGCTGAAAGGAAAGACAGGAAAGTTGAAACCACGTTTTGAAATATGCTTGTTTGTGGGATACCCAAAGGAAATGAGGGGAGGTTTGTTTTATAGTCCATAAGAAAAGAAGGTATTTGTATCGACAAATGCCACTTTTCTAGAGAATAATTATATGACAAACTATAAACCTCGTAGCAAAGTTGTACTTAAAGAGTTACTTTTTGATCAGATCAGACCGCAACTGACAACTGTTGTCGAAGGACAAAATGAGGAGACCACATCTCTCGATCAGAATGTCATACCACCTCGACGTAGTAGGAAGGTTGTAAGACCACCTGCTCGCTACAGGGAACTTGGAGAAGCAAATGTTGCTATCTCTGATAATGGTGAGAATGATCCATTGACATATAGTGATGCAATAGAAAATTATGAGAAGGAAAATTAGCTAGAAGCTATGAACCTTGAAATAGAGTCAATGTACTCCAATTCAGTCTGGGAACTTGTAGACGACCTAAAGGGATAAAACCCATAGGGTGCAAATGGATTTACAAGAAGCAAAAAGGAATGGATGGGAAAGTTGAGACTTTCAAAGCTAGGCTTGTGGCAAGGGGTTATACCCAAAATGAGGGAGTTGACTATGAAGAAACTTTCTCGCCTGTAGCTATGCTTAAATCGATTCGGATTCTTTTATCCATTGTTACTTGTCTTGATTATGATATATGACAAATGGATGTCAAGACTGTCTTTTTGAATGGCTATCTTGAGGAAAGCATCTATATGGTGCAACCAGAAGGGTTTGTAATCAAAGGTCACGAGCAAAAAGTTTACAAGTTGCTGAGGTCCATCTATGGACTTAAGCAAGCTTTAAGATCTTGAAACTTGAGATTTGATGAAGCGATCAAATCTTACGGTTTCGATCAAAACATTGATGAACCTTGTGTATACTAGTACATCAAAGATAAAAAGGTGATATTCTTAGTTCTTTATATAGATGACATCCTACTCATCGGGATATCCTACTCATTGGGAATGATGTAGGGATATTATCTAATGTAAAGAAATGGCTAGCCAACTATTCCCAAATGAAAGATTTGGGAGAGGCAAGTTATGTTCTTGGAATCCAACTGATAAGAGATTGCAAGAACAAACTGTTGGCGCTGTCTCAGGCATCGTATATCGATAAAGTGCTTATCAGATTTTCGATGCAAAACTCCAAGAAAGGTAATTTGCTTACACGTCATAGAGTTTATCTTTCAAAAGAGCAGTGTTCTAAGACACCTCAAGAGAAAGAAAACATGAGACGGGTACCCTCTGCATCTATAGTGGGAAGTCTAATGTATGCCATGTTGTATACAAGACCTGACATTTGCTATGCAGTGGGTATAGTCAGTCGATATCAATCCAATCTAGGATTAGATCATTGGGTAGCTGTTAAACATATTCTCAAGTATCTTAGGAGAACGAGAAACTATATGTTGGTATATTCTGGTGAGAATTTGATTCCCATTGGATACACTGATTCTGATTTTCAATCAGACAAAGACACACGTAAATCTTCATTTAAATCAGTGTTTACTTTTGGTGGTGAAGCCATAGTTTGGAGAAGCTTCAAACAATCTTGTATTGTTGATTCAACTATGGAAGCTGAATATGTGGCTGCTTGTGAAGCAGCTAAAGAAGTTGTTTGGCTCCGTAAGTTCTTAAATAATCTGAAAGTAGTTCTAGGGCATGGATAAACCACTCATATTGTATTATGATAACAGTGTTGTAGTGGCAGATTCAAGAGAACCTAGAAGCCACAAAAGAGGAAAGCATATAGAGAGAAACTATCATTTGATTAGAGAAATAGTATATTGAGGCGATGTGAAAGTTGTGAAGATAGCATCGAAAAACAACCTTGCCAACCCATTCACCAAGACGTTACCTGCAAAGAGCTTCGAGGCACACTTGGAAGGCTTAGGTCTTAGAGACATGTCTCACCTTCTTTAGGGTAAGTGGGAGATTGTTGGGTTTGGTGCCCTAAAAGCTGTGACATTATATATATTGTTAATAAATAAATAAAGTGACATTCATTATTATTTTGGTTGCTTATATGTGTTATGAATACATTTGTAAACATCGAGAAAATTCTATAATTATTTATGTGACTATAAATTTAGCATATAAGTGTTATATGCTTAAGGATAAAATTTATATATAATAATCTAAATAGTCCGTAATAATTAATTAAAGTTTGAGATCTTTAATTAAATATTATAAGTACGGTCCAATCTCATTTAGAATGAAATAGTCATTTTCTGGGCTATTAATGTAGAAACATTGGATTGGAGGTACTTTATATAATGACATTATATAGGACTAGGCTAGATAAATTATGAATCTCTAAAAATCATCCGTTACAAATAGAGTATTCAAATTTATCACTATGATGATCATATATTTGACAGTCTTAATCCTGAGTATTTATTAGACTCCTATTTATGATATTATGCTTTTTGACTTGCATGTTAAGATTTGTTTAAGCACAAATCATAACTTAGCATCTTAGAAACATAACGTAATAAATGGCTGGGAATAATATTATACAGATATGAAATCCATTCCTTCCCTATGAAAGTTAGAAAAATAGTTCTCTTGAGTGATAATTCGAGGTTTGAATAGTAGATCGCTCATTTATAATAAGATTATGAATTAACTGTTCATTAGAGGATTATTGGAACTCAAGGATAAAGATATAATAAGAGAGGTAAATGTAAATTGAACCTAGCTTTTATTATGAACTATTTATGGAGGACTGACTTATATGTAATGATTATATCAATGGACTACTCGCTAATTTTCTTTGAGTAATTTTACTATAATCTCAAGAGTTTAGTTTTAGGTTTTTAGTAGAATAACACTGAAACTAATAAATTTGGCACATTAATCAAAGAGTTTAATTAATTGTTAAATTTATTGGAGCTTGGGTTATAGGTCCATGGGTCCCTAATACCACATTTGTAATACTATATTGGATTTATACATAAAATAAATTATACATACTTAGTTTGAAATTATTGAATTCTAAATTAATTATTTCACACTTGAATTATTAATGTGACACAGAAAAATATTCCCTGTAATACATAATGTAATGTGATAAATATTGTCACATTTAACTGAGTATTAGTTATTAATTAATTGATTAATTTTAAAATCTATTCTTGTATAAATGTGATTTATTTTTTTTAACTTAGATTTTGATATATACATATATATATATATATGATTTTGAACCAAATCTTATTTATATATAAGATTTTATAATATATATATATATATATATATATATATAAAAAGGGGAAACGTGAACTTCATGTTTTATATATATATATATTATTATTAAAAAAAGAGAATAAGTAACGTGAAGTTTATGTTTTACTTATATATATATATATATGTGTGTTAAACGAATCAACTGATTCGTTATATAAAAAAAAAAAAGTAACTTCACTAACCGTGCGTCTGTGTGAGTGTGTATATATATATATATATATATATATATATCAAATATTGATTCGTTTTTAGAATAAAAAAAAGAAAAGAAAAAAAGTAAAATATATCATTTTTTTTATAAATCTGATATAGTGATTATTTCAAATGGAAAATTAATTGACTAATTACTAATGGCTCAGATATAAAAAGGGAGAGATAACAGTTATCTCAAGAGATTTTTTCATTCACGTAACTTTTGCAGAATACTTAGAGAGAAAAATTGAAAGTTTTCTCTGAAAAAGAAAGTCTACTATCTCATGTGTTGAGTACATAGCACATTCAGAAAAGTGTGAAGAAAATTTATTCTTACAGTTTGATGCCCACTTGTCTTTTTATTGGTGTGAAGGCCTGGATTGGAAGATCGTACTGTCAAAGAGGAAAGCTAGGATACCTTGATAGTCTTAAAAATGTTAGTAAAATTCTTAAAGTTTTCTATTATTTATTAAAATTATATATCTATTTAATGAGTAAAGTTTTCAAAAAATTTTGTTTGTCAACGATCCGTTATTTCCGTTGCGTTTTATATTTTAATTCCAACACTAATAATGCATGGGGAGAGGTCTTCCTTGAAACATCACAGCCATCCTTGCAAATTTCTCTACGTTGCAAGTTTGAAGCCGTCGGAATAATGTCATGGAAATCCTCCAGATGAAAATCTTAATTTTGTTGGGCATGTTCAAATTCCACACGAAGGACCACCACTTTTCTATTACTGTCCACTTCCCATAGACAGTCCCAAAACCAAGCTTTCATTCCAACCACGTTCCTGGATCATTAAGTCACACATCCGCCGCGCGTCCATCCTCTGAGGTTGGGTGGTAATTGACCGAAATGTAGAAGGCCTGCGGAGACATGGGTCTTCAAAGACTCTAATACTAGTGCCACTACCGACCCCTCAACAATTTTCCCTCTTCAACAATTCTTTGCCCCACATTAGGCTCCCCAAAATATAAGAACACCCGCTTCCAATATTAGCTTCCAAAAAGGTAAAGTTTGAGAAGTATTTTGATTTCAATACCCGCGCACATAAAGAATGGGGAGAAGTTACCAGCCTCCACCCTTGCTTAGCCAACAGAGCCTAATTGAAAGCCTTTAAGTCACAAAATCCTAGTCCCCCATCCTTTTTTGATCGACACATAAGCTTCCATTTCATCCAATGCATCTTCTTTTTCGCACTCGAGCAACTCCACCAAAATTTAGCAATCATGAAATGAAGGTCATCACAGATTGTAGAGGGAATACGGAACACGCTTATGGTGTTTGTAGGAACCGCTTGCGCCACTGCTTTGATAAGAACTTCCTTTCTCCCAGCTGAAAAAAGTTTTATTTTTATGACTTGTAAAGTCCACATTTCTCTTTAATTAACCTTTGTGATCAACACTGGTTAATTCTTTCTCACAATTAGAAAACAAAGAACCAACTACTTTACATCTACTTCTGGTTAACTTTTTGACTAGCCATTTCTTCCAAAAGCTCAAACAAACAGACTGTCCTTGAAGGAAAAATAAAAGAAACATTAAATAAAATGCTGATTTTAATTGACAAACAAATTCTAAATTAGATAAACAAATTAAGCAAAGCATTGGTTTAATTTTGACTAAACTATTGAAAAATTATTTTAACCATAAATTTTGACAATCAATCGACAGCAAATAAAAAAACAAAAAAAGAAAAACACGGATAAGAAGAAAAACTCAATTTTCCAAAAGAATGGACAAAATTTAAACGGAGGGTGGAGAACCGGTGGCAGTGACAAAGATAGCGTTCGAGATGCAGATTGTGGAGGCAATGAAGATTGAAGTAGAGAACAAATTGATCAGGCCATGGCAGCTCCACGCAGCCAAGTATGACGACTATGGTTTTTATATATGTGTGACTCGATAAAGATATCGATATTTTGTTGCTACAGCATACATATTGGGAGCTTCCTTTCTATTATGTAGGCGTGCTGTTTCTAATTTCCATTCAGAAGCAATTATTCCAATTATTTTTATAGCAATTGCAATAGGACGTGAGAGTACCTTTTAATAAGCAAGTAGAAAAAGTCGAGGAAAACAAAGAAAACCAATTTATTATGTTGTTGTGAAGCTGCACATCATTTTAATTTGGTTTGCATTTGAATTTTGTCCAAAAACTCAACACATGAAACAAATTTTCTGTCAAACTCCAAATAGATAAAGAAATAAAAAATGCTAATCCCTTTTTGTTATCTAGGCTGCTGCTTTCCTTGTGTTGGTGGTTGTGGAGGTGGAAGAGTGTGCAAGGATTTCAGCTGCCTGCTTATGATCTTACTGTTGTGGACGGCCATTTGAAGTTCCAAGTCATCAGACCACCACTGCTCCAATCCATGAGCCTCTAGAAACTTCTGGTTTCCCTTTGACATCACAAACAGCTTAGCCGCCATTTGCCCATTTCTAGGGCCCACATTCTCTTTATTACCACCACCAACACCGCCTTTTTTGTTGTTTTCTTCTTCTGTTCTATCAGGGTCAGTATAAGAGCAACAAATGTAGTCGCTGTTATTTACATATAAATGAGGCACCCATTTCCCCAAAGCCACACCAGAGTTCTTCAGACCATATAAACTTGGCACCCAATTCTTCAATCCCACACCAGCAGAAGTAGAAGAAGAATTAGTAGTAGTAGTATTAGTACCAGTACTATTATCTCCTTCCTCAGTTTCACCACTTGAAGAAGGAAGCATGGACTTGAGTGTCTTCCAAACAAAACCAGCCTTTTCTCCAATGTTTCTAAAGCTCATAGCCAGTGAAACAGAAGGTGGATTAAACAAATGTGTGTCAACATAAATCCCTTCCTTGGCCAATGCTTTTCCCACTTGGAGAGCAAAGCCAGCCCCTAGAGAATGCCCTGCAGCACACACATTGCTGCTTCCATACTTTTCAGCCACAGACTTCAATGCCTTTAAGGCCACTTTGAATCTCACAGACCCCTTCAAGCTTTCCCAAGCAAAGAACCGGAGATCATCCTCGATGTCCCTCCGTATCGTTAGGCTTTTGAGCAGTGTTCCTCTGAGGACTAACACTGCTCTTGGTGCACCACTTGGCCTGATTAGTACTAAGTCAGCTAATGCCGCGGATCGGTCCCATTCTAGAATTGCACCAAAAATGGACCCGTCTCTTTCATCGATCAAGGTCTGGGATAGCTTGTACTTAAAGGGCATCCACCATTTTGGAGCAAGAGCATTTTCTTCACCTCTATTCTCTTGTCTGTCAAGTTCAAGCAAGTAAACTGCCTGTATGAAACAAGCAATTACGGTCCTTTTGTAGTTACCATCCTTCCTGTGATGAAAAAATAAAGATACTTAATTAGGTTCTTGCAGAAAGAAAAACGTTTCTTCTAAGCCATATATATTGAATTCCCCAAAGATTATGTCATTGTTTAAATATTATATTAACTAGATAAAATTTCCAAAATAGGACCTGATCTGAGAACTCTAACATCAAGAAATAATTCTTGCGGTTGATTTGACTATAGTCTGATTTGGTATTATATCAATATAACATGGCGTAACACTGAAAGAAAACAAACAGAATCTGTAAAATACACTCATTGGATATCAATTGAAGGATTACTAAAAATATACCCCGAAGCAAAACGAGATAGTATAGGATCAAACAAACAAAGTTCTCCGAAATTGAATAAATTTGACACACAGAAAATCCAGACCCAACTCTTATGACGGACTCAATATAAGAAATAGAACCACCAAGTCTCCGTAAAAATCACGTGTTTTAGTATCACCATTTACAAATATCAAATTTCCTCTCTGTTTCAGTTGCTGATTTATGCTATTATCTCCAAGAGAAGTGAAATTACAAATGCTTCATTTCCATATCATAATCCAAGAGCTTTATTTCACAAACTATAAATTTTTTGACAAGCTAAACTCTTAGAAACCACTTCGATTATTTGGATTTCACAATTTACGAGAAATTCTTCCAACTTAAAAAGGAAATCAACACATAGATATAAATGTATAAAATGAAAGAAAATGAGATGGGCACTAACCAACTTGAGTTTATAAGGTCTCTCCAATTGGGAGAAGAAACGTTTCGAGGTCCGGAAACGTGAAATGCATATGGGTGAGCCTGATCTTCTCGTCCTTCTACCTCTTTCAAAATGTTCTCCTCAGCTCCACGCTTCGCCATTAAGAAAACCACGCCAAATCCTCCTTCAACTCCTCTTCTTCCTTCTATTGCCCTTTTGGGTTTTTTACAGTGTTAGAGAGAGAAAGAAAGAGAGAGAAGAAAAGAGAAAGAAAGAGAGAGAAGAAACTGTTCCTTAATGGGAAGTTTTTGGCTTTCCACTTTGTTGTCTGAATGCTTTTACTTGGTATCCGATTCGATGAAGGCAAAAAATTTCCTTCTTAAAAAGGGGAAAAAAATTAATAAATAATGATTTGAAAACGCCTGGTTTTTGTAGATCTTCTCCAACGGTCATATTTCTTTCATGGTGTCGGGCTCGCAACTGCAATGACCATAATGTCCTCATCCTTGGAATGTTCGTTCGCCTATTTGAAGCAACGACACTATTTTTTTTTTTTACGAAAATAAATAATAAATAAATTTTGCTTCAAGTCTTCAACGAAATGTTTGTTTAATATCATTTATTTAAACATTTTTTTATTTTTATAAAAAAAGAGAAAACGTCTTTGAAAATATGTCAGTAACATCTTTTTTGTTTTTGGTTTTTTTTAATTGTTATCATTTTTTTTAAATTATAGAAACAAAATTTCTTGTTTCCAATTTTTTTAAACAAAAATTTTAGGTTTTTGTTGACCAAAGATTTACTAAGCTTGTCAACTATTTACGATAGTCTGACAAGTCGAGATAGTCGTTGGGGTCGAATCGACAGATCGAACTCACTTGGTGGTCTGAACAACAAGCGGAACCCACCGTTGTAGTCGGGTAGGACTAGTCGATATGGTCTGACCAACTGAGCGGACTTATCGTCAGGATCTAGCCATTATCGCAACTAAGATCAGGCTCAAGGCCTGGCCAGCGAGCCAGACATGTTGTCAAGGTTAGGACGCTGATTTGAACACACTGCCAAGGTCAGGCTGGTGAATTGGGTTGGGTTTCGAGACCAGGTCGGGATTCAAAACTGGGGTCGAGGTCGGGGTCGGGGTTGGAGTCTGGGGCAAGGGTTGGGATCAAAGACTGGGGTTGGCGTCGGAATCTTGGACTGCGGTTAAGATAAGTGTCAAGATCTAGAACCAAGGTGCGGGTCGAGTTTTGAGAATGAGGTCGAATTTGGTGGTCGAATTTGGGGTTAATACCTATCAGATTAGGCTTCAAAATTTGAGTGTAGATTAACTTCTAGTGAAAAATGCGTAAAAAATGTGTACCAGGACTATCATACAGTCAGTATGTTGAACTCGTGCATCGGCCTATCGAACTTGGCAACCGGCCTACCGACCAAGTGATAATCTAAAAAACTCAAAATATCTTATTTCATACAAGAATCTTAGATAGAGCCTTAGTTTTAATTCAAATAACCCAATAGAGACATTGCAAATAATCCTATATCAAATAAAATATTATCCAAATAATTTAACATGTTTATCTTAAATTAATTTACAAAATTAATTTAACCAATAAACCAACATGAATTATTAAATCCAATCTATCAAATTTCAGCCAATCTAATAATTAATGTAAGTTTATATAGGAAAAAACATGCCTCATTATTACATGAATTATTATGAGCTAGCAAAAGGGACCTAATGGACATATGCAGATCAAGCTCCTATAATTTTAAAATAACATATTCCAAATGCATATATTTTATAATAACGCTATTTTACTAAAAGCTTAGACTTGCACTCTTAAAATATATAAAATTACAAAGCTTCAATAAGCTTATCATCCATGACATATCATAATGTGTAACATCCCTATAGAATATTTATAATCGGCTTAAGGATATATTTCGTTTTAAGCTTTCCAATTATTTTTATCTTATGTTCTATTATCTCACCATTAGAAAACTTACTATCTATAAATAGTACACCATTCAATTACACCTATGCATTCAAATTGTTGAGCACTCCAGTCTTCCAACCATAGGATAATATATATAAGATAATATCATTAACTCTACAAAAGAGCTATAGATTCCATATATATGAATAATGAGTCTACGTCAATCAAGAGTCATGTCTTCAATATACTAGTATGCGTTCCTTTATCTAATTTAGGATCTCACCTTTTGGTACATTAAAAGATATAAGTTAAGAATATGGGCCCATTAATTCATTTCAGGATTACGATGCAATACCTGTGATTGTCTAAAGTGAACTGATTTAAACAAATAGAATTATTAATAAAATCAATTCAACTTTTTATCCCGATTCAATATATCATCACCTATGACAATATACCAATATTTTTACTCATGGAGTCCCACTCCATTGATCAAGACAAGTCATCTCCTATTAAGGATGTAGACAACATTACAATCTTAACATGAATAAAATGCATAACTTTATTCCTTCAATTGTGGACCTTATCATTTAAACTATTACATTTAAGTTTCATGTCTTCTACATAATCTATCCATCATAAGCACGATCTTAAAGGTTTAGACTGACAGTCTCAGACTTTTGTTTGTTTATTATATATTCAATAGAAATGAATATAATGAGAACAACATTTGATATATGAAAATAAATAAACTCTTTATTGATTAAATATCTCCAAAATCTTATTACATCATTTAATCTTTGGGCACCTAGTCTAACAATCTCTCATTTGCTTTAAGCGAGTAAATATGACATGTTTTGTATCCCCATAGTCTCTACATGCTTCTCAAAAACCCGCATCGGTAGTGTCTTCATGAAAGAATCAGCTATATTGTCTTCAGACGCGATCTTGCATACTACAACATGTCCACTCTTAACGAACTCTTTTATCACATAATACTTTCGATGCATATGTTTACTGTTTTTGTAAAATCTTGGTTCCTTAGTATTAATTATCCCTGCAATGTTATCACAATACATCAACTTCGGCTTATCCAGTCCAAGAACTACCTTAAGATCCTAAAAGAACTTGCGGAACTATATAGTTTTTTTGAAGCTTCACTAGTTGCTACTACATGCTCAGCTTCCATCGTTGAATCCAAAGTGAAATCTTACTTGACATGTTTCCAAACAATGGCGCCTTCTCTCAAAGTAAACACATAACTTGAAGTTGATCTTCTCGAATTTAGACAAGATTGAAAATCTGAATCAGTGCATCCAAGATGTAATAAATCCTCACCAGTGTATATATAACCTCTAGTCCTTCTCAAGCACTTGAAAATATGCTTGATGGTAACTCAATGGTTTGGTCCTAGATCTGACTGAAATTGACTCACTATCCTGACCATATAACATATGTTCGATCATGTGCAAAACATAGTATACATGAGACCACCTTCTGTTGAGGCATAAGGCAACCTCTTCATGTATTCTTTTCTTCATTAAACTTTGAAAAGTCTTTCTTAGAAAGAGTAATTCCAAACCTAGATGGCTTTCCACCTTTCTTGGAATTCTTCATTGTATAATTCTCGAGAATTTTATCTATTTAGGTAGCTTGGAATAAAGCTATTGTTTTGTTCTTCCAATCTCAAAAGATTTGTATACCTAGAACATAATTAGCTTCACTCGGGTCCTTCATGTCAAACTGCTTAGTCAACCATAATTTAACTAATGACAATGTCCCAACATCATTGCCAATAAGTAGAGTATCATCTACATAGAGCAGTAAAAAAACCACCTTCCTATCCTTAATATATTTGTAAACATATGGTTCGTCCATGTTTTGTTCGAACCCATAAGTCTTGATCATTTGATCAAATCTTATGTTCCAAGAACAGGAAGCTTACTTAAGTCTATAAATAGACTTTTGCAACCTATAGACCTTAGCAACTTACAGACCTTATTCTCTTGACCCTTAGCTTTGAACCTGTCTAGTTGTACCATATATATGATCTTATCAAGATAGCCATTTACAAAAGCCATCTTAATATTCATTTGTCAGGTCTTGGAATCGAGAGTGGCAGCAATGGACAAGAGAATGCGAATGGACTTAAGCATGACTACAGGCGAAAAGGTTTCCTCATAATCAATTCCTTCCTTTTTCATGTATCCCTTTGCTACCAATTTAGCCTCATAGAATTACCACTTACACCTTATGGGTTTTACCCCTATAAAAAGGTCTATAAGTTCCTAGACTTGATTAGTTTTCATACACTTCATCTCAATGTTCATAGCTTTTGTTCAGAGCTTTGAATCAACATCCTCTATAGCCTCTTTGTAAGTGTAAGGATCTCTATTATATTCATCTGATTTAGCCAAGTAAGCTTCATCATTAAACATATACTTCTCAGATTGACGTCTAATATGCCCGCTATGCTAAAACTCCCTAGGTTATTGTTTGGTAGGTTTTTCTTCGTCGATTGGAGTGGTTTCAACTAGAACCCCCAAAGTGATTGAATTACTTGCTAACTCCTCAAGTACCACTCTACTACGAGGCTTAAAGTTGTTCATGTAACTTTCCTCAAGGAAAGCAGCCTTCGTTAAAAGTACGACTTTATTTTCTTTTGGGTTATAAAAATAACCTCCTTTAGTCCTTTTTGGATATCTTGCAAACACGTACACTTCTAAACGTGCTTCCAACTTATTCACTTCCTTGTTCAAGATATGAACAGGACATCCTTATATATGAATATAGTTTAAGGATGTCTTCTTAACCATCCACAATGCGTGAGGAGTTTTAGGAGCCAATTTTGAAGAACTTTGTTTAAAAGATAACATATAATTTATAGAGCATATCCCCAAAAGGATAAAGGCAATGTCAAACAATTCATCATGGACCTAACCATGTCCAACAAATTCCTATTTTTTCTCTTAGCCACGCCATTCTACTACGGAGTGCCTAGCGTAGTTAATTAGGATAACATCTCATTCTTTAATAAGTGTCCTAAGAACTCATTGAAGAGGCATTTTCCACCTCGATTGGATCAAAGTGCCTTTATAGGTTCACCTAATTACGTCTCTACTTCAACTCGAAACTCCCTTCTTAAACATTCATTTCCTCTTAACTTAATTTGGTGCCTATCGGTTTACCCTTCTCTTCACTTTGTAACCCATTGCTTGTAACTTTGTAACCCATCAGGTTACCTTACCTTTCACTCTAGTTAACTTTATAAACTATTGGTTTACCTTGTTGTTAACTTTGTAATCCACCAGGCTACTTTTCCCTTTACTTAATTCCATAACCCATCAGGTTATCATTCTTTTTACTTATCTCTATAACCCATCGGGTTATCTTTTTCTTTACTTAACTTTGTAACCCACCGGGTTACCTTTCTTTTACTTGAACATCCCTTATTAAATTTTCCATCTCATGTGATGGTTTTATTACTTAATTTATTACGGAACATTTTTTCTCTAAGAGTGTTTTGCTAATTTGGAGTGTTCGACTCCGGTTTAGCCGTTTTCTTAGAAATGACATTTTACCTTAACGGGTTTTTTGTCTATTTCGTGATTTTATAAAACTCATTGCTTAACTTTACCATTCCATTACTACGTATTATAGAAAAATTTTCGCTAAGGAACGATTCCTGATATCGGACGTTTTGGGTCCGTTGTGGCCATTTTCATAAAATGATCATTTTGCCCCTAAACTTTGAATCCTTTAAGACTTTGAATCCTTGACTAAACTTTGAATCCTTTAAGACTTAGCATCTATGATTACTCACTGCCTACACTAGTGTAGGAAACCAACATTCCCTAGTGAAAACCCAGTTTTTACACAATTTTACGGTTTTAGCTTGAAATACAAAAATCTTTACATTTTTGCCCCTAGAACCACAAGCGATCACTTTATACCAAAATGTCCAATTTTTCACAAGGAATAAAACTTAAAAAAGCACCATGGTCGAATTCAATATATTTCATAACGTTTCCATTTCTTGAAATTTTGTGCTCAAAATTTCGTCAAATCATAACTCCTCAACCTAGCAAAATTTTAGAAAACTGTTTACATTGTCCTAACAATTTTCGATGCGTTCTACAACTTTTATGTTTTAACTTTTTGGAAATTCCATCGTTAAGGTAGATTTTTTGGCTGATTTTCAAATCTATCGAGAATTAGCAAAACTTTACAATTTAGTCCTTTTAGAATTTTATAAAACTTTATTCACAAAAGTTGTTTCTCTCACTGTGTTGACAATTTTCAGGCCTTACTTGGAACATAAATTGGCCTCTAAGGCCCTCTAGACCATCACTTCTTAAAAATTAACTAAACTTTGCAATTTTTACCAATTTTCCATTTTTAAATGCAAAATCCCTACTTTCTTTCTTTCTTTCATCATCACCATCATCATAAAGCATAAAAAAATCATGCCATAAGGTCCATTTACATGCTATAGCTCAAAACATATCATCAAACACTTGGCATGCATAAAAAACATAAACTTTAACTTAATTAAAAAGACTAGGATTTTACCTAATCCAAACAAAGGGCTTGTCATTTCCTGATCACTTGTGAGCATCTCAAAACCCCTTGAAAACCATCTACAACACAACCTATGAAAATCCCATCCAAATCATGAATAAAACCCTTAAACATAATAGGAAAAGCTTAGGTTTTACCTTGAAAACCCTTAAATCCTCATCTCCTTCACTTGTTCTTATTTCCTTACATGATTTGGAGCTTGGGATTCGTCAAAACTTTGAGAAGAAAGAGCATAGGGGGACGGTTTTGGGCTATGGAAGAAATAGATGAAAAAAATGAAGAATTTTTCTTCACATTTGCTTTTTATTCTTTATTTTCATCTTTGGAAACTTGGTGACTTATCAAGATTAGTCACCATTTTGCATTAATTGGGGTAAAATTTTTGCTTAGTCTTGGCAACATTTGATTGGCCACATTAAGGGGTATTTTGATAATTTTTGCCAAATTTAATTACTTATCATCATCATCATCATTTGATGTCATCTTTAGCTTAACTTGGCCTTTTATGATTGGGCCACATTTGTAAATATGGTGGCCCAATCAAAACTCTCAAAGTGTCCCCCTTGGTGGGTCCTACAAAACTTTCTACACAGTCTAAGTTTATACTAATAATGTTTTTTCCATACTAGCCAGTATTCTTCTCTATATAATTCATGAGGTCCCATCATCCACCACATAATGAAATTCATATACTGTTTAACTTTGTACAGTCTAAATTTACACTGACAGTATTTTTCTTATACTATCGGTACATTCTTTATATTGTTACAGCATTTCTTACTCATCCATATTCTCTAAACAGTATAATTCCTATATTGCTTTAGCTTAAACAATCTAATTTTTGTATTGCTTAGCCTTAAATGGTCAAATTTTTATATTGCATTACTTTTGTAGTGTAATTTTTATACTATATAACTTTATCAGTTTACTTCCTTACACTGTATTATTCTAATACTGTATAATTTTTTATGTTATTATACAATGTTTTTCTCCATAAACTATATTTTCGTCTTAACATTTATGGCAATACATTTTGCAATAATTGAGCTTTCATGCTTATTTTCAAATCCTTCATTTCTCATATAAGACTATGGCATGATTTTTTACCTTTAAAATCCTTTTTTTTTTGGCTTTTATGGACCTTATCATAAGAATTGGATTAAACAATAATTCTTAAATTATTGCATTTTTAATACACTAAAAATGCTTGGGTGTTACAAATTAACTTAAAGGTCCATCCCTTACCAACCTTTAAATCCTATTCAGACTAATATGACTTAATTGTAAGTGCCAAAAATAAGTTATTAAAGTAAGAAGGTTTAAGTCTTTTAGAGTTATCGTTAATTTTAGTATTAGTAGTGAGTCCATCTTAGGTTTGATAAAATATAGGTTGTTTTGCATCAATCTACTATAGATAAAAGATTTGTTTTTATAAATCATAACTTTATTATTAAAAGAAACTAAAAAAGATCCTTTAAACAAACAAGTGACATAAATTAAATTTCTTTTAAGTTGAAGAACATAAAAAAATTCTCTCAAAACTAAGTTCCTATAACTATCAAAATAAAAATGGATGTCTCCTACTACTTCAGCCAACACTAAGGATCCATAGGCTATCTAGAACGTGAAGTGCTCATGTAGCAGACTTCTTGTTTCCTTGAACCTCTATAGAGAAACACAAACTTGATTAGTTGCTCTAGAATATATAACCTAAGTGTCATTTGATTCCTTAATTAAACAAGTCTTAATAACTAAAAGTTCACACTTACCTCCTTTAGATTAGAAGTCCATGCAATACTTCTTTATGTGCCCAACAAAAGAAACACTTTAGTTTCTTATGTTCCTTTTCTTTTTCTTCTTATCTTTGCCTTTTATCAGAACAGAAGATTTCATAATCTTGGCCTTTTGCTTCTTTCCATTCCTATAATTGGAATTGGAACCATATGTAACCACCAAGTTTGCCTCGCCACCAGCCGAAGCTTCCCCGATCAAATTTTCAAACTCTTGTAACTACTTCATCAGCTCAGTTAAGGTCACATCATGTCTATTGCTTAAATTATATGAAGCTCTAAACAAGATGAAATCTTAAGAAAGAGTCTCAAAGACCATAGTCATCTATGACTTAGCATTAATGTTGTCTCCATGGGTTTGAGCCTCTGCGAGGTAACCTATGACCAACATCATATGCTCCTTCACAGGCATCCCTAGTTTCTTCTTGTAGTTAAGAAGCTTCTAAAGAGCTCCTTGTCGCTTCATCAAGGCTTGGCCTCCAAACATGTCCTTAAGATTATCCATGATCTACCGAGCAGCCTCATGATCTTCATGTTAAGCCTGTAGCATGTTATTTATGCTTACCATGATATAGCAGTGAGCTTGATCATTAGCATAATTCCAGCGATCATATGTTTGGATTTGTTCATTATTGGATTTGCCAGTAGGCATAGGAGAACACGGTGTTGTTAGCACAAATTTCAATTTCTCAAAGGATAAGATGATATTTAGGCTTCGTTTTCAATCATTATAATTCTCGCCAGTTAATGTGTTTTTATTGAGTATCGAAGATAAAGTATTTTTAGAAATTTTGATCTACAATAAAGATTCATATACCAAACATAAGTAAATATTCAATAACTGTTTAGTAAGATAACACAAACAAGTAAGCATACAATATGTTTATATGTCAAAACCTTGAAAAAAAATCACAATCTTACAATGATAATTCCGAACTCAAAATTCAACAAGCCACCTAGGGAAGAATTTTCAAATTTAATTAGGAACATAGATCCCCACCGATTAGTATACACCATCCAAGACCCGTCTAATGTAGTATATACTAATAATCATTTTCTTTGACGACTAACTTTATTAACAGAGCTTCTAGGGGAGGTTAATAATAACATTAATCTTAGGTATTGGTAACACCCAAGAAATGTTTATTCTTTGTAATAATAAACGGCGGACGTATATAGTATAGAAAGATTGTCGTATCCACAGGGAGGCGAAAATTGTAACTCGAGAGATTGATAAAAATAAACGGTCAAAGAGGCAAGCAATTTTTGAAAGCAAAGAAATATTTTTGTAGTTTTTATTTTATTTAATTCAAAATTTAAAGCGTAAAATTAAAACGGTGAAGCTTTGAGAATCCCTTGTGTGTTTCGCAACTGATATGGAATTTTAACTCTAAATAATAATTATCTAAAGCATTTGATTTATTATATCTTTTCTCATTAATTGCAAGCACATTTTACTAATTATATAGGCCAACCTAAATCGATAATATAGCAAGCCATAATGCAGTAAGGGTTTTCCTATAAAAACTAGCAAAATAATCATCTGTCACTAATGATTTGGTGCACTAATTATGAAAATTATAACTGCTGTCACTCAATTATAATTAACATAATTCTAAGATAGAAAAGATAATAATAAATCAAAATTAATGTATTTTTATGGAATAAATTATTACATAAATTTCGACAGCACCTCGACTTATTAAATGGTCTAAGAATACACTATGCCATCCTCTGTCTACAATAAATTAAGAATTACCAAGCATTTACTGTGCCAGTCTATGTCCATAATGCAGCAAAAACTCAACTTAATAAACGAGCATGGCTTCAGTATTATTAATATTAATTACGCAACACAATTAAATTACATAAAGAAAGCATGACTGAATTTATGTAAAAATTGGCAGCATAACAACAGTAACAATAATTATTGAAAACATAAAGATATAATTTATTCCATAAAAATATAAGCGTTACCACACAAATATAGAGTTAAAACCCATACCAGAGTACTACGCATACAAGATCACCTATCTGCCTCACCAGACTCTCTACACTAAATTCAGCATTATTTTATTATATATATATATTTTACCTAAGGGGTAAAAAGGAAAAAATGGGAGAAAGGGAAAGAGAGGCCCGAAGGCCTTAATGTCTGTCCTGAATGAGGGGGGAGAGCCCCTATTTATAATGAAAGGAATTCACTATTTGAAGAATCGGATCATTTGATCCGATTTTATCTCCACTTCCACGCTGAGATTTGCTCGTCGATATGCGAATTTAAGTTTGGGATCCTATGCTTCGTAGGTCAGGGTAGCACGAAACAGGCGCAATCTGATCCGTTGAATGCGCGATCCAATGACTGGCAGAGGCGTTCAAGAATGGGCCCAGGTGGGACCAGTGGACCATAATTTTGAACCGTTAGATTGGTCTTCCTCAGCTGATCTAACGGCTATAAAAACGGATACACGTAGAGTCTACCGCACGAGATTTCGAGCTGTCTGAGATTCCCTCTGACGCGTCTGCAGCTTTGTCTGCGCGTGTAATGCACGCGCCAATCAGAAAGTGACACGTGGACTGTACTTGAGATTTCGCTGACGCACCGATGACGCATTGACACGCGTCTCTTCCTCGAACGGCTGAGATTGATTTGACAGATCATCCGATGTCCAAAAACTTGCCACGTGTCCCTTCATATGAATCTGAATATTTTAAGGATTTTTTTATGCATTTGGTGTCTGATTTTGTCCGTTTTGGTGTCGTTTTGCTCTGTTTTTCCTCCAGATTTCAAATCTAAAAATCACAAACACATTATTTTACAAACATAATATTTACAAAAATATTAAAAATATTTATTTTACATTAAAACATGCAAAAATAAATAAAAACTCCTAAAATTTCCAGTCTCTTACGGTTTGGCACAGATATAATTTTTATGACTTGGAAATATTTTTAGAAATTACTAAAAATATAATAAGACATATTTACAAACATAAAACACACTATCAAACACACTAAAACTCAAAATAAAATAACCGCATTACTTTTACGGTTTTGATTATTTACAGACTAGACACTTATTTAACACACTGAAATGACTCTAAAAATTACTAAAAATTCTATTAAATATAAAAACACACTAAAAACATATTTTTAAACACATTTACACACTAAGACACGAAAATACTTTTTAACACAAAATGCTATTAATTAGAGAATTTAATGAGAAATAAAAGCGTAAATAAATGATTTAAGCCTTAGAAAATGTACACTTTTACAGCCTCATCACACCCCCCAACTAGCTTATTGCTAGTCTCTAGCAATTAAAGCGAAAAAATTTTGAAATGATTTATTGAATATTCATAAAATGGAAACCATTTAACTATAATTCGACTTATCTAACTAGATAAACTAACAAAACCAGAATTTTATTTGAACAATTTATATGCTATTTAACAAAATGTATACAAACCAAACTTAGTGTAGAAAGGGGTAATGAATAATTATAAAGTTTCATCCAAAACTAAGAATAAAATTATTATGATATTTTGCTTCAAATCATTCTTGTAGACAGCAACACTTCAAATTTATTTACGAGAATAATTAAAAAGCAGAAATATAAAATACAAATATTTACAAACTTTACAACTGTGGATAATGCAATATTTGGCTCCCTTAAGCCTTCTCCATAACCCATTTAATGAGCTTTAGGTCAGTAACTCTCAGACCAGTTGGCCTAAGGTACTAGGTGTTGAAGCACCCCTTAGAACTTACTTACTCGAGCTAAAGAGGCTACGAAACCAAACTTATCCAACTTTATTAATTTACATAATTACACACTTTATTTATTTACAATCATTTTTTTCTTCTCTTTTTCTTTATTTGCCTTTTTTTTTCTTTTTTTTCTTTTTTTTTTTGAAATATTGCTGCCTTTAATTGTTCATCTTCACAAAATAACAAAACTCAAATATTCAAAGCTTGGACTTACCACCACAATTAAGCATTATAGTGAGTGTGTGAAAAGAATGGCTTACAAACACTTTGAAAAATAAACACATAAAAATGTTAAATAAAACTAAAGTTTTGAAAGTGTATAAAATTAAATAATTCAAAGAATAGAAAAATAATATTACATTAATATGAAATTCAAAAATCAAAACAAAATAATAACACATTAATTACTAAGAAACTAATATTTACAAAAATTTTTTATTTTTATTATTATTTTTTTAATTTTATGACCCACACAAAAAATGTACAAGAATCTGGAGCAAAATAAAAAATTTGGGCAAAATCGAAAAATTTTTGACACAACATTGAAGCACAAATCTCATATGCACAACTTTGAAGTACAATCCTCTCATGTATAACTTTTAAGCACAACCCTCTCCCCCCAACCTAAAATATATATTATCCTAAAAGAATAAAAATAGTGAGAGCAGCAAAAAAAATATTACCTGAATTAGCACAACTGCAGAGATGATCTATAGCAAACCAAACTAAAAACTAACAAAAGAACACACATTTTTTTGTTGAAATTTATTTGAAAATCCAAACCAATTGCATTTACAAAATCAAACTTATTAGAATGCGTCTTAAGAGAAAACATTTTAACTCTTTAACTCAGCCATTCTGAACAAATTTAATTAATAGCCTTCATTTTAAAATTTCAAAACAAATCTCACTTTTTATTTTTATTTTTTATTTTTTTATTTTTTTTGAAAAATCAAAATAGCACACAACAACGTAAAAGAATATATTACAAAGAAGGGAAGGTAAAGATATTACTTGAAAAGTGTTTTCCCATCGCTTGATGCTCTAAAATCAGCAAATCTTTCTTTCAGCTCCCGTTCCTAGTGGACAATCGTCAAAGAGCGGCTTCCTCCCATAGTAAGTGTCAAAAGACACCACGTATGGGTCTTGTGTGAATATGCCCTCAAGCTTGACAATATTTGAAACATTTAAACACATGCAACTTAGACACATTTTATATTCTTGGTAGGTCCTTAAAAACAATGCTAGAGACAGTGGAGGAGGTGTTGGCCACATAGGATCTTGGTAAAAATGGTCTTTGGTGAACTCTTGTGGCAACTGAGGTTGAGAATCTAAGACTAAGGATGATGATTGTTCCTGTTATATAGCTAAGTCTTCATTCTCTTTCTTACATTCCTCTCCTAAAAGTTGTTCCTCAATATAGGTGGGTTCTAAAGTTTCTTCAATGATTTCTTCCGCACCTAAAGAATTAAGATGATATTCAAGCCTATCTAGTTCTATTCTTGCCATGGTTTCCATATATTTGTCTACGGTTTCTTCCAATGTTTCTAAGGTTTCTTCCAGATTCACCCTATTTGGGTCACTATATATTTCTTGCAGTTCAAAATTTGACTCCAAAATTTCGGGTTGATTTTCAGGCCAAGGTTCCAAAAAATTTGAATTGTTCTCCCAAAATAAATTGTTCCTAGAACTATTCAATCTACAATAATCATATTCGGCTATATCTTCTAACATATAGTAGGCTTCGTCAACAGATAATTGGTAAAAAATGGTGGTACCATCTCCTCTCTCTACCCAATTTCTTGTTTCAGGACTTAACCTATTTATGAAAATTTCTAAAAGATAATCCTTAGAAAAACCATGGTGAGGATATTGATCTAGCAGGTCCTTAAATCTCCACCAAGCATTATAAAATGGTTCTAAGTGTTGTTGGGAAAAACTTAAAATGAAATGTTGATAAATTTCCCAAAACATTTTTATTTTATTTTATTTTATTTTTTAATTTTTTTAATTTTTTTTTAGAAAAATTTTCAAGTTGAATAATGCTCAATTAATTGAATTCCCAGATCATTGGGGGGTCATAGTAGACATGCTTAGAATTCCCAACTTTCTTAGGCAAGGGTGTTAGCCTTATGGTCGTGGGATCAAGTCCCAACAATAAGCCTTTTTGATAGAATCCAATAAATTTTACAACTACCCAGACTTGCAAAACAGAAAACGGGATGCAAAGCTTTTCTTTATCCAAAACGAATAAAGTAGTGAGTGAAAAGCATCCGTCCCTTTTTTTTATTTTTATTTTTTAAATTTTTTTTGTTTTTTTTTTTAATTTTAATTTTTATTAATAAACACACAAATTAAAAATGTAGATAATTAAAATAATATTTACACAAGATAGGGATAGATTACTTACCTGTTTTCCCGTTTAATTCAACAATCTGACAAAGAAACGGCACCTCTCCGGCAACGGCGCCAAAATTTGGTAACGCCCAAGAAATGTTTATTCTTTGTAATAATAAACGGCGGACGTATATAGTATAGAAAGATTGTCGTATCCACAGGAAGGCGAAAATTTGTAACTCGAGAGATTGATAGAAATAAACGGTCAAAGAGGCAAGCAATTTTTGAAAGCAAAGAAATATTTTTGTGGTTTTTATTTTATTTAATTCAAAATTTAAAGCGTAAAATTAAAACGGTGAAGTTTTGAGAATCCCTTGTGTGTTTCGCAACTGATATGGAATTTTAACTCTAAATAATAATTATCTAAAGCATTTGATTTATTATATCTTTTCTCGTTAATTGCAAGCACATTTTACTAATTATATAGGTCAACCTAAATCGACAATATAGCAAGCCATAATGCAGTAAGGGTTTTCCTATAAAAACTAGCAAAATAATCATCTGTCACTAATGACTTGGTGCACTAATTATGAAAATTATAACTGCTGTCACTCAATTATAATTAACATAATTCTAAGATAGAAAAGATAATAACAAATCAAAATTAATGTATTTTTATGGAATAAATTATTACGTAAATTTCGACAGCACCTCGACTTATTAAATGGTCTAAGAATACACTATGTCATCCTCTGTCTACAATAAATTAAGAATTACCAAGCATTTACTGTGCCAGTCTATGTCCATAATGCAGCAAAAACTCAACTTAATAAACGAGCATGACTTCAGTATTATTAATATTAATTACGCAACACAATTAAATTACATAAAGAAAGCATGACTGAATTTATGTAAAAATTGGCAGCATAACAACAGTAACAATAATTATTGAAAACATAAAGATATAATTTATTTCATAAAAATATAAGCGTTACCACACAGATATAGAGTTAAAACCCATACCAGAGTACTACGCATACAAGATCACTTATCTGCCTCACCAAACTCTCTACACTAAATTAAGCATTATTTTATTATATATATATATTTTACCTAAGGGATAAAAAGGAAAAAAATGAGAGAAAGGGAAAGAGAGGCCCGAAGGCCTTGAGGTCTGTCCTGAATGAGGGGGGAGAGCCCCTATTTATAGCGAAAGGAATTCACTATTTGAAGAATAGGATCATTTGATCCGATTTTATCTCCACTTCCACGCTGAGATTTGCTCGTCGATATGCGAATTTTAGTTTGGGATCCTGTTCTTCGCAGGTCACGGTAGCACGAAACAGACGTAATCTGACCCGTTGAATGCGCGATCCAATGGCTGGCAGAGGCGTTCAAGAATGGGCCCAGGTGGGACCAGTGGATCATAATTTTGGACCGTTAGATTGGTCTTCCTCAGTTGATCCAACGGCTATCAAAACGGATACACGTAGAGTCTACCGCACGAGATTTCGAGCTGTCTGAGATTCCCTCTGACGCGTCTGCAGCTTTGTCTGCGCGTGTAATGCACGCGCTAATCAGAAAGTGACACGTGGACTGTACTTGAGATTTCGCTGACGCACCGATGACGCCTTGACACGCGTCTCTTCCTCGAACGGCTGAGATTGATTTGGCAGATCATCCGATGTCCAAAAACTTGCCACGTGTCCCTTTAGATGAATCCAAATATTTTAAGGATTTTTTTATGCATTTGATGTCTGATTTTGTCCGTTTTGGTGTCGTTTTGCTCCGTTTTTCCTCCAGATTTCAAATCTAAAAATCACAAACACATTATTTTACAAACATAATATTTACAAAAATATTAAAAATATTTATTTTACATTAAAACATGCAAAAATAAATAAAAACTCCTAAAATTTCCAGTCTCTTACGGTTTGGCACAGATATAATTTTTATGACTTGGAAATATTTTTAGAAATTACTAAAAATATAATAAGACATATTTAAAAACTTAAAACATACTATCAAACACACTAAAACTCAAAATAAAATAACCGCATTACTTTTACGGTTTTGACTATTTACAGACTAGACACTTATTTAACACACTGAAATGACTCTAAAAATTACTAAAAATTCTATTAAACATAAAAACAAACTAAAAACATATTTTTAAACACATTTACACACTAAGACACGAAAATACTTATTAACACAAAATGCTATTAATTAGAGAATTTAATGAGAAATAAAAGCGTAAATAAATGATTTAAGCCTTAGAAAATGTACACTTTTACAGTCTCATCAGGTATAAAACCATCATTTCAACTATTTTATCCATGATTTATAATTTCCACCTAGAGGTGTACAACTATAAATCACACTAAAGCAAATTACCCTTTTAGAGAGCCGGTCCGGTACATGATGTAATCCTTTTCTAGAGGTTGAAACCACCATGTGTTACCTATGGACCAACGATGGAGGCCTTAGGTTCTCTCTTTGAAAATCTTCTTCCACTCAATAGTTTAGAAATTAAGGTTTTATGTTAACATGCTAAAGAATTTTTAATGAATAACACTCCCTATTCTACATAGCCTGTTATCAACATACATGGCAAAACATATTACAATGCAAACAAGCAACGTAACATATAAAGCTACAAGCAATATTATAAACACATGTAGTATCGTGGTTCTACTCTAGACAAAAGAAATAAAGATTACAAAGTATCAATTGAAACATATATCGATTCTTCATCTTGTATTTTCTCGTTATATCCTTCTTCATGTGGCATCCGTCTTCAATTTTTCAATCTCATATAGACCAAAAACTTATATTTCTAGTAATCATGAAATGTCATGTTTCTCAGAATTGTCTTAAAAATAAAAATAAAAATTGCACCAAAAAACACACTATTTTTAAAAAACGGTTTTGCCAGCTGCTGGTTTGTGACCATCTGCTTACCGATACTAGGTAACTGGCTTACCAACTGACGTTGAACCAACATTTTTTCAAACTTTTATAAAAATAATTTTTAAGCAGTTTTTAATTTATTTTTTAACAATTAAAAAACATAAAATTTATAAACACAAAAAAAATATAAAACTATAATTATTTTTATCTTCTAAATTCGTCTTCTATTCGAATAATTATTTTAATACAAATTTTATAAAACATAATTAAAATAATAAATCCTAAACGTTGATGATAAACTGCCATCTAATTATATGAAAAACCTATATACATATTTTAATCTTTAAGGAACCATAACCGGCTAAAATTAAATAACACTTTTTTTAGGATCTTTATGATTTTTTTTTTAAATGCAATAACACTTTTTTTTTTTAAAAAAGAAATATCCAAGTTCACCCAAAGATCCCCAGTCCGCACACTAGACTTTTTGAAAAGGTCTGTAGCCGCACAAAGCAGCAAAGAATCAACCCACACGTGCACGGTTGTCGAGACGTTTGACCATTGACTACAATTTGGGTGTTTTGATGATGCTTGCAATTGCAACTCATGTCAAACCCTCCATCTTAGCAATGAGAGTGCTGTATTAAAATTTTGCAATTATAAAATAACACAACCGACCTCTTATATTCTTTCTAATTAAAAAAAGAAAAAGAAAAAAACTCTCTTAATTTATAATGTTTGAAATGAATCTAATCTGATGGTATCTCCTTACATGTGAGTATCTCAAAGAGGGTAGCGTGATAGGCCAGCTTTGGTGTCACTGAATGAAAATGATGCCGTACCACCATGGGAATCAAATAGTTTTTAGCTAATTTAGTAGCATGTGGCATTATACAAGCTCGTTTTTTTCTTTTCAACATTTACTTCTTTGCTTCACTTTCATTTACAGGGTGTTTGGAAGGGTGGTAGGACCCGTTGATTGAAACCATTTTTATTATAGTATGTGAGAGCTTTACATTATAACAATTTTTTTATTATTATTATAGCATGTGAGAGCTTTACATTGTTCATAACTGAGTTTATGGTGGGAGCCATCTGATGAAAACCATTGCCAAACATTCGGTTAGTGTTCGTCCTTGCATTGAAGAAGTTAGGGGCTATGGATTCCCTTCTTCCATACACAAAAGTCAACAGTGTTGATGCGCACACAATTGCACATGCATGTTGATAACGAGGGTCACATATTTGCGAGTTGTAGAGTTGAACACCCTAAGTTGACTTTGATGCTATGCTGGGAAAAGGAACAAAAACGATCTTTGAATGTTGCGAGACATTTTAGAATTTTCTTTGGTTTAACCTCAGAGCTTGGAAGAGCAGTGGTATTTAGACCTGGGGAGAATATTTCTTCTCTTTACTTCCCAAAGTAGTACATACAAAAGAGCACCAGGCGAGGTTTTCGTCCTTCAGAGGAATTAGAGCATTACCAAAGATTAAGAAAATTAGAGTTTCTGCTCCCGTGTAAGTAAGTGATTCTAGTGCTTCTAAGCAAGACAAGAATTATGAGATTGTGGAGGAGTGTAATGCTTCATAACAGGTTACAACCACTTCCAACCTTCAACAAACTCTCCAATCCATTCTTCCTACTTCTACCGACTCAACTGCCTAAATTGAGTCAAGTTTAAGAAAGAAACTTGTCTCCAAACTTTCTGATTCTTCTCCCCTTATTGAAGAAAAACAGAGAAATGATATTCCCCCATATTCTTTTATTTGAAAAATCATTGACAAAAAAACAGAGGACACATAGTCCGAAAAGTGTGTCTCAAGATCAAATTTCTAAACCAAAAAAATACCTAATAGAGAAAGACCTATAGTATACCCATCCCCCTCTCGGAAAGGAAAACCTTGTTAAGCTCAAGGTTCAAAATCAAAGATTAAATTGACAACAATCTGAACAAAGTCAGTACAACTACTTCCAATAAATATAAAAATAGAAGGACCATGGTGTTAGACAATCTAACCCATAAACTAGGACCATTAATATGAGCCTTTGCTTCGATATATTGATGATAGAGACCCATTAGATATGAAAAGAAAAGGATTAAGAAACCGGCAAGTTAAGACTAAGATGACAAGAAAAGAGTGAAGACAAGCATATGGTGTCTTATTGAACGAGTTCGTAGCTCATAGTCTAGCTCAGACTTGCAATGAGATAGAATAAGAGTAGAAGACCATCAAAGAAGGCTCTTGAAGCCTAAGGTACAACCCTTCCTAGAAGTAGTAAGGAAGCCTTATAACAATAGAGGACACTAAAGTGCCTAGAAAAAAAAGAACACGTAGCTAGCTATAGACTCAAAATTCACATGTAGAGAAAATTAAGACACATCATGAATCTTTTCACAATGGAAACAAAATTGATTAGAACTTTGATGAAGAGATAAATAACATGAACAGTGAAATACTGTAAGACAACTTAAGTAGATTATCTTGTTGAACAAATTGAGATAGTTAAGACTAGAATGACACCTATGTTCTAAGAAAATAGGTGCTCGAGTGACAAGAATTACAATCTCAAGGTAAATAAAACATAGACAAGACTCTAATAAGCCCCTTATAGGTTAGAGGAGATAGTATGGTTTTGCTCTTCTGGAAAAGCATACCCTACTCTGTAGCATGAAATTTAGATCTATAATGATTTCTTAACCATAAAAGGGCTGTGAAAAGCGTAAAGCTATCCAATCATTCATGTATGCTACGGTAGCATGTCCTAGATTCTAGAGAAAGTAGAAGTAAAGGGAATCGATAGTATGATTGTATATGCTATGAGAATTTGTTTGCCTCTATATGTTACAATAGTATGTCAAGATTTCTAGAATAAGCCTGCCTAAGGAGAATCCATGGTACAATCTCTATATATCAAGGGACTCAATGTACCCCATTATATAGTATCACTGTGGGATTTTCTACTAGAAGAAAAATAAAACTCCAACTTGCCTATAAGAAATAAGAAGAAATCACTACAAGACACATTAGTTTTGATTAGAAACCGTCAAAACGATTTAGACATTCAAGTAGAAGCTAGAAAATTTCTCATGACCAACCGAGAGGTCACATGAACAAAACTATGAGAAACCTTACAAATGTGAAAAATGGGAACGAACTCCTCCTTACTCGTGCATCTAATGGGGAGCAAGACATGTTCAAGAGAGATATGAGAAGGTAAATTCAAGTCTTATAAACCCTTAGAAGTTTTAAATAGGTAGATAAACATGTTTTAGACAATTATTGTCACTAGTCTGAATGGCTAGAGGATAAAAACCCATAAACTAAGCAATAAAAAGATAGATTTTCTAGCCAATTCCTATGTATCAAATTATGATCTGGATGTAGATATGTAATTTAAGATACAAAATATGATTAATGCAAGTCCTAGAGCAAGAGAAAGATGGCCTTAGGAAAACAATGTCCTATTTCTGTATCGGCATACTTGGGGTAGAATTGTAAAAGAAAGAAAATCCTATAGGATTAAGTTATGAATGCCATAAGATACCCCTAGGTTATCCCAATTTTCGTGAATGAAAATTTTGTAAGGTGGGTAGATTGTAATGACCAAAAAAAGTTTAAAAATTAATAAGAATGATTATTTAATGATTTTTTCATAACTATTCTGTTAATTCATAAGGAAATACAAGTTTAGAATTTATAAACACAAATTTCTATAAGAATTTATTTCACGGCTAGAAATTTTCTACAATTCCTTAGAAATTCATGTTTAAATCACGACATAATTACGATTTATGGTTATGAATTTTCTCAATTAACATGCAATTTGAAGTCTTAATAGTTATAAGGCTTTAGAAATAAATAATATTATAAATACATAATTTATGTATTTTATATATGAAACATATAACAAAATAAGTATTATGATAGTACACTTGGATAATTAAAATAATTATTCGATATCCTAAATTAAGTTTTTATGATTTAATCTCTATGTGTTGGTCAAAAGATGAATTTTATAAGGATCTCAATTAGAATATTTAAATCAAGATTGATTGATAAAAAATGAATTTCTGATTCATGACATTCATATAGAATTCCCGTATGATGCCAGTTTAACAAGAAAGATCTAGTTCATAGTGGTCTAACAGCTTAACACCATAATTAAGAAATGCTGAGTACAAAGTTTATGAAAATAAAATCAATCTCCAAATTTAATGAGATTATAGAATAAGATAAGAAATTTATAAGTCATCAAGATTATTGAAAATTCAAGAATTTGCAATATCCTATATATGCACAATTAGTTATTTACAAGTGTAGATAATTACGTGAAAATTTAAAACAATAATAAGAAGAAAAGAACATTAATGGAGTCCACAAACATTGACGAGTCTTTAAGGCAATGCAATGTCATAAATAGATTACTTTTAAATCCATAATGCGATTAAGGAAAGTTTAGAAAAATCTATAGATTGGATGTGCACCCATAAATGACTTTTTGTGAAAAATAATTCAGGTTATACATGTAAAGCCTAGAGTTTTACTAAGTTCAGAATTTGAATTAAATTGACTTACAGATAGTCATTTTAATTTACAAAAAACTTTATAAATGATGACTCTTATTTTTATGATAAAAATAGAAGTTTAAATATGATTTCATATTAAGTACAAATATATAGCTAATAAAAGAAGACAATTATAATGAAAACACATGTTACCAATTTAAAGTTTTAGAATTTACAATAATCACCAGTTTTGAAGAAAAAAACAAGTCATAGCTTACTATTTAAAAAAAATCATGAAATCCATATAGTATGGATAAATTTATAAAAATAATTTTTTGACAGTATAAAGATATTAGTAAGACAATAATATAGTAAGAGAATTAGAATTTACTGTAATTATTTTTAAAGAGCAAGAATATTATAGTTTTAAAAAAGTACAGCTATGTTTATAGAAATTTCAAGTTTATAGATCAAATTTGATTAATCCGACATGACATAGAATTAGATTGTAAGGTGTCATTGTCTATAAATACATGGACATAAAGAAAAAATTCAGCCAATAGAAATCAACTATCACTTTCTCTCTCTACTTTCTATCTCTTCCCTTCATTGTCAAAAACTTTGGTCAAGATTCGAGACTTCATTTTTGACATCTACTAGACCAAGGGAAAGCTCCTATCGAGCTGAGTCCAACGGTATGCTGTATCGCCTATAGCTCTACTAGAGGAAGCCCACCTGCCGGTCAAAGTGACGAAAATGCCTAAAACTTTTCGACGATATATTTTTGTCGTCCGACATCCAATCAACGTGATTCTTGTTTCTATACAACCTCCACGATGAGAAGAACAAGTCCTACCCTTGGTTGCACCTCAACAGCTGCCGAAGAGCTCTGCCTAAGCCCTATTGTCATATGCTAGACATGTATGCCTTAAGAAGTTAAAATGTAATATGTTTTTGGAGATATTTTTATCAATAAAGAATTTATTTATTATTTATATACCAAATCTTGTTCTCTTTATGTTCATATTTGTTGAATATTTGTTAAGCAAACAAAAGTCTGAGACTATCGGTTTAAACCTTTAAGAATTGGGCATATAATAGACAGATTATGCGAAAGACACGATTCTTAAAGTGACTGTCTAAATCATAAGATCCACAATCAAAGGAATAAAGTTAGGCGCTTTATTCATGCAAAGATTGTTATGTTGCCTATATCCCTAACGTGAGATAGTTTGTCTTGACTATCAGAGGTGGACTCCATGAATAGAAACCTTGGCACATTGTAATAGGTAACGATCGGTTGGATCAGGACATTAAGTGAATTGATTTGGATTAATAATTCTGTCTTAGCAAATCGACTCGCTTTAGACAATTACATGTATTATCTCTTAATCTTGAGATGAATAATGGGCCCATTGTCTTGACTTATATCTTTTGATGTACCAAAGGGTGACATCCATATTTTAATAGTGGCACGCATGCTGGTACGTTGGAGGCATGACTTTTGATAGTGTAGACCAGTTATTTATAAAAATGAAATCGATGGCTCTTCTTCAAGAGTAGTTAATATCCTCTTATATGCATTATCCTGTAATTGAAAACTTAGAGCGCTTAACCATTTGGATATATAGGTGTAACCGAATGGTATACCGTCTATGGATAGTAAGTTTTCTAATGGTGAGATTATAGAATGTAAGATAAAAATAATCAAGAAAGTATGACAAAATTTATCCTTAAGCCGATTATGGATAATCTTATAGGGATATGATATATTATGATATGTCATGGAGACTTAGCTATATTGGTTTCGTAATTCTATGTGGTTCAAGAATGAAACTCTAAGCTTTTAGTAGAGTAGCGCTGGATTTGATAACTATGAAATGTATATCTAGGATATTGGGTTTTATAATTATAGAAGCTTGAATTACATAGGTCCATCAGGTCCTCTTTGCTAGCTCATAAAAATCCTGTAATGATATGGTATGCTTTTTCAATATTAGTTACTTGTGTCAAATTATCAGATTGTCTAAAATTCAATAGGATCAGATAATTTATGTCTATTTATTAGGTGAATTAATTTTGTGAAAATTAATCCAAGATAAATTTATTGAATTATCGGGATCAAATAATTCATGTCTGTTTATCGGTTGGATTAATTTTGAATAAATTAATTCACGATAAACTTGTTAAATTACCAGAAATATTTATTTTACTAGAGATTATCTAGATATGACTGTTTTAATCAAATAACTTCTCTATTAGGTTATTTGAAATAAAATTAATGCTCTATCCCAAGAATCTCGGGTGGGAAATAAAGATTTACATGGATCATTTATCGTAAGTTCGGCAAACTGATCTTTAAGTTTAGCCTATCGATAGAGCAAGTTTGGCAGGCCGATCTGCTAGATCGGCCTGCCGGCTAAGCGATAAATGAATCATGCGCTTTCATGCAGATTTTATCAGATATTGTTCTTGATTTGTTTCTGATTCAAATTTTTGAGGCCTTATCTAATAAGGATTGACTCATAGGCCCAACCTTTACAAAAAGGGAGTGAGACTCATTGTTGTTTAGATCAATTGAGAAATCTAGAGTGAGACTCTATTGGTGAGACTCTATAACTCCTCTAAGAGCTATTGTTCACAAATCATGAACTATAGCTTAGGATTTTTCTCAATTGGTTGGAAGGAGAGCTACCTGGTGGAATAGCTGTACGAGTGTGCCCATATACACACCAGTCATAGATAAAGAATAGCAAAGAAGTCCAGTTAGTTGAGGTCTTTCTAGAACACAAATCTCTTTACAGACTGCAAGAGCTTTTCGGCATTTACAAGGTTAGTGAGATCTAGTTAATTTATGCATTTAGTGTGTCAAATTTGTGCTTTTGAAAATATTCTGGTATACAAAATTTTTAAAATTCTACTGCGTACTGTTTTTCCAACAATTGGTGTCAGAGCCATGGTTTTTATATAAATTTACAAGTTTGTGATCATGCTATATAAATAAATTATATGATCTTAATCTCTCCTATGCTTGAATTTAATTTTTTAGATAGTAGGCACTCTAGGGTTTCTATATATTTATATGTTGTCATAGATTATATGGTGAATGTTTATTAATTAATTATGGTTGATCAAATTATTATTTAATTATTTATTAATTAATTAATTTATGCTGGTTATAGTTTCTTAGAGGTTAGAATGTGTATCTAAGTTTTTCATATAATTAGATGGTAGACTATCATCTCTGTCTAGGAATTATTATTTAATTTTAAATTTACAAGAATTTTATAATTAAATAATCATTCAGACAAGAAGGATCTAGAAGACGAATCTAGAAGATGGATGATAGTAATTCTAGATATTTCCTGAGTCTTTAATTTTATGTTTTTGAATTGTTGAAAATAAAATTGAAAAACTGTAGAAAAGATGTATTTTCTGGATGTTGTGATTTCTGCTCAGTTGGCAAGCTGAACCTCTAGGTCTGGCAGGCCGATGGTCACAGATTGGTAGGCCAGACTTCAGGTTTGGCAAGCCATCTGTGAGGCAAAAATCTGGTGCCTTTGGCGGTAGGCTGAACTTTTAGGTTCGGTAGGCTAATCTGTCATACCCGATAGGCGATCTATAAAGTTTGGCAGGCTAGAGGGTCATGACCACTAGGCCGATCATATAGATCGGCATGCTAGCAAAGAGTTGTAAATTTATTAGAAAAGGTGCATTTTTTGGTGCAGTTTTGATTTTATTTTTGGGACAATTCTAAGAATCATTAAATTTGAATATGACTGAAAATATGGAGTATTCGATCTATGCGGGATTAAAGACTTGAGGATGAAAGTTAAATGAAGAAGGATACAATTTGAAGATTTAAGGATGAAAAATCGATAATATGTTTCAATTATTCTCTTGTAATCTTTGTTTTCTTTTCTCTATGGTGGAATCATAATGTTACGGTTATTTATTATTATTTTACATATAGCTTTGCTTGTCTACATTATAATATAATTTGCCATGTATATGGATAACATGTCATATAGAATAGGGAGTGCCGCTCATTAAAAATTATTCATTCATGTTTATAAAATAAAACCTTGATTTCAAAAAAATAAGTGGGAGAAGGTTTTCGAAGAAAGGACCTACGGCCTCCATCGTTGGTCTATAAGTAGCACATGGTGGTTTCAACCCCTAAGAAGGGACTTCATCATCTACCGAGTTGGATTTATGAGAGGATAAGGTATTTTAACATGATTAATCATTGCACACCCTAAGTGGTGATTTTAAATCATGGATAAAATATTGAAACGATGGTTATACACTCATGTTAATTTTATTAATAACCTCCCCTAGGAGCTCTATTAATAAAATTGGTGGCCAAAAAAATAATTATTAATATACCCTGGATCATACAGGTCTAGATGGCATATATTAATCAAGAGAGGATCCGTCATCTTGATTGAATTTGGCAAGACTCGCCTAGGAGCTTGTTGAATTCTAAGTTGGGAATTATCGTTGTAAGGTTGTGATATTTTCAAAGTTTTGACACATAAACACATTTGTATGTTTTACATGATTGTGTTATCTTACTAAATTATTATTATATGTTTGCTTATGTTTGGCATATGATTCTTTATTGTAGATTAAAAGTGTCTAAAAACACTTTATCATTGATACTTGACAAAAACCAATTAACCCGTGAGAACTATAATGATTGGAAAAGGAGCCTAAACATCGTCCTATCCTTTGAGAAACTAAAATTTATGTTGATGACACCTTGTCCTCTTTAGCCTATGGGAGATTCCACCAACAATCAAATCCAAGCATATGATCATTGGAAAGATGCTAATGATTAGGCCCGCTGCTATGTTATGGCCAGTATGAATAACGTGTTGTAGGCTCAACATGAGGATTATGAGACTGCTCCTTAACAAAAAGGCAAGGGACACTTCGAAAACTCTTGAACTATAAGAAGAGACTAGGGACATCTATAAAGGAGCATATGATGTTAGTCATGGGTTACCTCGCAGAGGCTCAAACCAATAGAGCTGACATTAATGCTAAAACTCAGATGACTATGGTTTTTGAGACTTTGTCTAAGGAGTTTATCCCATTTAGAGCTATATTTAATTTAAGCAATAGATAGGATATAACCTTAACAAAGTTGATGAAACAGTCACAAGAGTTCAAACTGCTGATCAAGGAGTCTCCTACTGGTGGCGAGGCAAACATGGCGGCTACTTCTGGTTCTAATACCAACCTAGGGAATGGAAAAGAGTAACGGGCCAAGAATGGAGAATCTTCTATTCGAACAAATGGAAAGAACAAGAAGAAGAAGAAAAAGAACCCGAAGAAGCTCAAGTGCTTTTATTGTGGGAAGGTCGGGCACATTAAGAAGAATTGCAAGGCCTTCATTTCCCGAGGAGGTAGGTGTGATCTTTTGTATTTGAAAACTTGTTTGGTTGAGGAATCTAGTGACATTTAGGTCATAGATTCTAGAGCAACTAATCATGTTTGTGTTTCTCTGTAGGGGTTCAAAGAAACGAAAAGTCTGCTGCATGAAAACTTCATGCTTTGTATGGGCGATGGATCCTTGGTCTTTATTGAGGCAGTGGGAGATGTCTATCTATATTTTGATAATTGTAGGAATTTAATTTTGCGAGATTATTTTTATGTTCCTAAATTTAAAGGAATGTAATTTCTGTAGCTTGTTTATTTAAAGACTCCTATTTGGTTTCTTTTAATAATAAAGTGGTGATTTGTAAAAACAAATCTTTTATTTGTTCTTGATGGATGCAAAATAATCTATATTTTATCAAACCTAAGAGGGACTTACTTCTTAATTCTGAGATGAATGATAATAACTCTAAAAAACTTAAAACTTCTCAATCTAATAAGACTTATCTTTGGCCTTTGCGACTTGGTCATATTAAACTGAATAGGATTCAAAAGTTGGTAAGGGATGGGCCTTTAAGTCATTTAAAGGTGGAATCTAAACCACAATGTGACTCTTGTTTGGAGGGTAAAAAGACCAAAAGACCATTCGGGTCTAAGGGCAATAGGGCCAGAGGGGTTCTATGCATAGTGATGTTTGCAGACCTATGAACATCTACGCACGAGGAGGGTATGAGTATTTTGTCACTTTTATTGACGATTACTCAATGTATGGGTCTGTGTACCTACGCACCACAAAAGCAAAACTTATGACAAGTTTAAGGAGTTTCAGGCTAAAGTGGAAAAGCAATTGGGTAGACCTATAAAGCCACTTTGATCCTATTGCGGTAGTGAATATCTTTCTGATGAGTTCTTGGGACACTTATTAAAGAATGAGATTTTATCCCATTTGACCGCGTTGGGTACTCTGCAGCAAAATGGCATGGCTGAGAGAAAAAATAGGACTTTATTGGACATGGTTAGGTCCATGATGGGTTATTCATTATTACCTTTATCCTTTTGGGGATAATCACTATAAACTACTTGTTATCTTTTGAATAATGTACCTTCAAAATCGGTTCTTAAAACTCTTCATGAGTTGTGGACGAGCAAGAAGACATCCTTTAACCATATTCTCATATGGAGATGTCCAGTTTATGTCCTGTTTAGGGATGCAAATAAGTTGAAAGCCCGTTCAAAAGTTTACGTGTTTGTGGGATATCCAAAAGGGACTAAAGGGGGTTATTTTTATAACACAAAGGAAAATAAAGTCGTGGTTTCAACTAATACATCTTTCCTTGAAGAGAGTTACATGGATGAACTTAAGCCTTAAAGCAAAGTGGTGCTCGAGGAGTTAAGGAGTGTTTTAATCACTCTAGGGGTTTTGATAAAAACCACTCCTATCGGTGTAGAAAAACCAAACAAACCTAAACAACAATCTAAGGGGCTTCGGTATAGTGGGAGGATCGGGCGTCAACCCGAGTGGCACATGTTTAATGGTGAGGTCTTCTTAGCTGAACCGGATGAACATGATAGAGATCCTTACCTACGTAGAGGCTATGGAGAATGTTGATTCAAAACTCTGGACAGAGGCCATAAACATAGACATTAAGTCTATGGAGACTAATTGGGTCTAGGAGCTTGTGGATCTTTCTGAAGGAGTAAAACTCATGGGGTGTAAGTAGATCTACAAGAGAAAAAAAGGAGTGGATGGAAAGGTCAAAACCTTTAAGGCTAGACTGATAGCTAAGGGATACAAGCAAAAGAAAGGAATTGATAACAAGAAAACCTTTCCGCTTGTATCCATGCTTAAGTCCATCTAGATTCTCTTGTCCATAGCCGTTGCTCTTGACTACGAGATTTGACAGATGAATGTCAAGACGGCCTTTCTAAATGGCTATCTTGATGAGTCTATCTGTATGGAACAACCAGACGAGTTTAAGGTTAAGGGTCAGGAGGGTAAGGTTTGTAAGTTGCTAAAGTCAATTTATGGACTTAAGTAGGCTCTCGTTCTTAAAACATAAGATTTGATCAATTGATCAAGACTTATGGGTTCACACAAAATGTGGACAAACATTTGTGTATAAACACATTAAGGATATGAATGTGGTTTTTCTACTGCTCTATATAGATGACATTCTGCTAATTGGCAGTAACATTAGGGTGTTGTCATCGGTCAAATTATGGTTGACCAAGAGTTTGACATGAAAGACTTAGGTGAGGCTAATTTTGTTCTCGGTATCTAGATCTTTCGGGATAGGAAGAACAAAATGATAGCTTTATCTTAGGCGGGCAACATAGATAAGATTCTAAGGAGGTTTACAATATAGGATTCCAAGAAAGGTGGGCAATCATCTAGGTCTGGAATTACTCTTTCTAAGAAATACTCTCCAAAGTCTGAGGAAGAAAGAGAATACATGAAGAAGGTGTTTTATGCTTCGGTAGTGGGTAGTCTCATGTATGCCATGCTTTTTATATGACCGGATATTTGTTATGCGGTTAGGATTGTAAGTCGATTTCAGACGGATCTGGGATCGAACCATTGGGTTGTGGTCATGCATATTTTTAAGTATCTAAGAAAAACTTGAGGGTATATGCTTGTGTATTCGAATGAGGACTTAACTCTTCTAGGATACACGAATTTGGATTTCCAATCCTGTTTGGATTTGAGGAGATTGGCTTCTGGGTTTGTGTTTACTCTAAGGGCGATGCCATCAATTGGAGAAGTGTGAAGCAATATTACACTTTGGATTCAATGATATAGGCCGAGTATGTGGCGGCTAGTGATGCTTTGAAAGAAGAAGTGTGGCTTTGTAAGTTTCTTAGGGATCTTGAGGTAGTTCTTGGTATGAATAAGGTGGTATCACTATATTGTGATAACAGTGTGGCGGTAGCTAATGCTAAGGAACCAAGATTTCATAAGAAGAGTAGGCATATTGATCAAAAGTATCATGTGATAAAGGACTTCGTAAAAGGCGGGCACGTCGTTGTGTGCAAAATCATGTTAGAGGACAATTTAGTTGATCTACTCACGAAGGCACTTATGGGTAGAGTCTTCAATAGGCATGTGGAAGCTATGGGGATGCGAGATTTATCATATTTACTCACTTAGTGTAAGTGGGAGATTGTTAGACATGTATGCCCTAAGGAATAAAAATGTAATATATTTTTGGAGATATTTTTATCAATAAAGAATTTATTTATTTTTTATATACCAAATCTTGTCTTCTTTACATTCATATTTGTTGATTGTCAAACAAACAAAAGTATGAAACTGTCGGTCTAAACCTTTAAGAATTGGGCATATGATTGGCAGATTGTGTAGAAGACATAATTCTTAAGGTGACGGTCTAAATCATAAGATCCGTAATCGAGGGAATAAATTTGGGTGCTTTATTCATGCAAAGATTGTTATGCTGTCTATATCCCTAATAGGAGATGGTTTGTTTTGACCATTGGAGATAGACTCCATGAATAGAAACATTGACACATTATCACATGTGACAATGTGTTGGATCTGGACATAAAGTGAATTGATTTAGCTTAATAATTTTATCTTGGCAAATTGATTCACTTTAGACAATCATATGTGTTGTATCTTAATCTTGAGATGAATAGTGGGTCTGTTGTTTTAACTTATGTCTTTTGATGTACCAAAGGGTGACATCTACATTTTAATAGTGGTACGCATGTCCGTATGTTGGAGGCATGACTCTTGATAGCGTAGACCTGTTATTCATAGATATGGAATCTATAGTTCCTCTTCAAGAGTAGTTGATATCCTCTTATATGCACTATCCTGTAATTAAAAAACTGGAGCGCTCAACCATTGGGATACATAGGGATAACCGAATGGTATACCGTCTATGGATAGTAAGTTTTTCGATGGTGAAATAATGGAACGTAAGATAAAAATAATCGGGTATGTAAGGCATAATTTATCCTTATACTGATTATGGATAATCCTATAGGGATATGATACAATATGATATGTTATGAAGACTTAACTATACAGGCTTCGTAATTCTATATAGTTCGAGAATGCAACTCTAAGATTTTAGTGAAGTAGCATTGGAGTTGATAATTATGAAATGTATATCTAAGATATTGGGTTTCATAATTATTGAGAGCTTGAACTATATAGGTCCAGCAGGTCTCCTTTGCTAGCTCATAAAAATCCTGTAACAATATGGCGTGCTTTTTCAATAATTGATGACTTGTATCAAATTATTAGATTGGCTAAAATTTGATAGGATCAGATAATTTATGTCTGTTTATCAGTTGTATTAATTTTGTGAAAATTAATTCAAGATGAACTTGTTGAAATATTAGGATCAGATAATTCATGTTTGTTTATGGGTTGGATTAATTTTAAATAAATTAATTCAAGATAAACTTGTTGAATTCTCAAGAATATTTATTTTTTTAGAGATTATCTAGATATGACTGTTTTAATTAGATAACTTCTCTATTGGGTTATTTGAAATAAAACTGAGGCTCTATCCCAAGAATCTCGGATGGAAAATAAAGATTCGCATGGATCATTTATCGTATGTTCGGTAGGCTAATTTTTAAGTTTGGCAGGCCGATATGCCAGTTTGGCCTACTGAATGAGCGATAAATAAATCAAACGTTTTCACGTAGATTTTATCAAATATTATTCCTGATTTGAATCTGATTCAAATTTTTGAGGCTTTATCTGATAAGTATTGACTCTTGGGCCCAACCTCTATAAAAAGGAGATTAAGACTCATTGTTGTTTAGATCAGTTGAGAAATATAGAGTGAGACTCTGTTGGTGAGACTCTGCAACTCCCCGGAGAGCTATTGTTCACAAATCACGAACTATAGTTTAGGGTTTTTCTCAATTGGTTGGAAAGAGAGCTACGTGGTAGAAGAGTTGTATGAGTGTGCCCATATACACATCGATTATGGATAGAGAATAGTAAAGAAAGCCAGTTGGTTAAGGTCTTTCTGGAACACACATCTCTTCACAAACTGCAGGAGCTTTTCAGCATTTACAAGGTTAGTGGGATCCGGTTAATTTATGCATATAGTGTGTCAAATTTATGCTTTTGAAAATACTTTGGTATAAATTTTTTTTTAAAATTCTGTTGTGTACTGTTTTTCCAACATCATATGCCTCTACGTCCCTACATATTGCTACCATGCTGGAAGAGCTGGCCCACACCACCCTTCCTAATGAATTTAGAGGCCTGTGAACATGAAAACCCACATGAGAATCGAGTAGATCTGCTACGACACAACAAAGAATGAAGACCATTGTTGGAGCTCATCCTAAGCCACTCCATCCTGTCGATCCACGCCACAGCAAGGCATGCCATGGATGCCATTCGTATAAGAAGGAGATGAGGACTGAATTGCATTTCTCAATTTCACACCACGAGGCCGTTCATCAGAGAACGAGGCTGTCGTCGTCCAACGACCACAAGGGAGCTTGATCTCTCTGATTCCCGTTACGTTGAATCAAATTGACTTGGGCAAAACACTCAGAATGACAAGCTAGGCAAAACCTACAAAGTAATTTTAGGGTTCCTTAGCTGAAGATAGGAGATCAGAGTTTCCATTATGGCCGCCGCTGTCCGGTATGTCCACATAGAGGCCAACTCAGCGAAATTGACACTACTAATTAAGTTAGGAGGTAGAAAATAGGGGGGAGTCAAAGTTGCGGCTTAGTTCGGTCATCGGAGCTACCGCACATGCCCCCACGCACCGCTGTAGGTGGCTAGGCTTCGATGACCTTGGGTTTTGGTGAGACGGACCTCCAATTGATGATCTGTGACCACCTTCTGACTTGTTTTGATGTCCCAAACGTAATGGTGCCCTCCATTTGAGCTAATTCCACTTCATTGAAAATTGTCTGGAACCAGCTGCATGTAGATTGAGGCAACTTAAATTGCTCTAATAGAGTTCCGAATGACGTTTACAATAATTATAAATTTCCATGAAGCATTCCTAGCAATTCGTAGTAGCTCAAGGACCACTCTCAAGGATGCTTCACAGGCTGTAGATACAACGAGATACCATTGGACCCGCTCAGCTCGGAGTCTTGGTAACTAGAAATCTCGCCTACAGTATGAACAATTTTTAAATAAATTGTTTTATATGTTTTCATAAAAATTTATAAAAATGCATGATCAATGATTTGTTATACTATGTTATGTTATGATGTGATGTTATGTTGTGATATTATGATATATTATGTTATGTCATGTCGTATTATGTTATGTTCTGATTATGTCATGATTATGCAATATTTAAATCATATTATTTATTCACCTTCAAGTTAAGCATGATTACGATTTATGGCTTATGATTTACATTATTGTAATGCTATATAGTAACATGCCATACTACATACACATAATAAAATAAGTCAAATTAATAAGACAAGTTGAGGGTACTGTACGAACCTCCTGACCTGTAGGGAAGCTTTAATACAGTTTATGATTTTGGTGTCGTTAGGGACCTCACGAACCTTGACTTCCCGAAGATCGAGCTCAACTGTTACAATCACTTGGGCCGAATTAATAAGATAAGTTTTGCTTAATAATTAAGCATAAAACAGGTTAATAAGCAAGCATAAAATGTTTATGCATGTTTTAATTCAAATGATTTTTAATTATGTTTTGTAAGTCTAATTTCCTACTTGTTGAGTGAAAGATCATTTAAGCATGTTTATACTGTAGGTAAAAAAACCTGTCAGTGACATTTGATGGGCAATGGTGAGTGGTGGACAAATGGTGGAGATAGAAATGGATATCGCTTATGCAAATGTAACATTTATGTATTTTTTAGCTTCCAAAATTATACACATTTTTATTTTATGAAATTTGTATGTATTAAAAAGTAAATAAGATTTGGTAAATATGTCTTGAAAACTAGGATTGTAATCAAACAAACTTGGTCCATAGAATTTTAAGGTTTTAGGAAAAAAAAAAGGTTGCAACAGAAAATGAAACAAGTGGACGAAAATTTTCAAGTAAGAAAACTATAAGATTATCTAGAATTAAAAATGATTATAGGAGCTTTATGTTAAATTAAGAAAGGATTCTAATAAATATGTTTTATGAATTTATTAGTATGGAAGTTTAGAAGATTATGCTCTAAGAAGCTAATATATTAGACTTAAGTGAATAAATTTTAAGAAATTATTATTATGTTAAGCTTAAAAAATGAATAAGCTTTAAGAAATTAATACATTAATTTTAAGATAACAAATTATAAGAAAGTATAACGATAATTTAAGGAAGCATTTAAGAAGCATTTAAAATAAGAATTTATAACGATGTTTAATTTAGAATTGTTTTAGAAATATTATCATTTAAGTTTAGAAATGTTTAAAAAGATGTAGTTTCTAAATAATTATCTTTATATTTAAAAGAAGAGTTTTAAGGAATTATTATTATCATTATGTTTTAAGTAATTAATGTATGATGAATATGAAGAATTTTTTTTTTTAGAAGTTATTATTATGTTAAACCATAGTAATCACTATTGTGCTTTTTATTGCATATAAGGAATTAATATTATTATAAAAGATTTATGGAATTAAGTTTTGAAAAATAATTATTATTTCTTTTAAGGAAATATGTCAGGAATTTATCATTAAGATTTGGATTAAAAAAAATTATTCTGTAATTTAAGTACTTTATGTTAGTATGTTTAAGATCATGATTATATAGTTAATTAGTGGCCACGTAGGTAGCGTCGTTACAAAGTACTTATTACGAAAATTGGTTTGAAATGTTATTACAATAGTAAGGTTAAATGATAACACTTTTTAGTTTAATTACTTATTAAACTAGGGGGTTTACAATTATCTTGCTTAATGTATTATGTTGCAACAAGTATACATAAGCGCCAATAAGACAATTGATAATGATATTTAATTTAAAAATGTTTTAAAAAGGATTTATTGTAAATTGAGAAATGTTTGAAAAGAAACAATTTCACTATTTATTATTGTGACTAAAAAATTTATTCCACAAATTAAAGTAATTATGCTAAGATATGTTTAAGTGTGAGATTATATAGTTTAAGTAATAGCCCTATAAGTAGGGTTCTTACAACATGCATTCCTGATCTAAAGAAAAGAGATCGACCAAGTTCTACTTCCACTTCTGTCTATAATCTCAATGGATATGCTAAGGTGGCATGCCAGCAATAAACTAATTAAATTCTAATTAAATCTATAAAAAGGATTAAATATTAATGAATTAGATACATAGTTCTAAGACTTAAATAATGGTCATGTAAGTATGGCATGCATCCTCGATGTAAAGAAAACACTCCTACTTCCACTTCTGTGTATAATCTTAATGGATATGGTAACATGACATGTCATTAACAATTGACTAATTAAACTCTAATTAACTCTATAAAAAGGATTAAAATATAAATGAATTAGATGCATAGTTTTAAGATTTAAGTAATGGCCATGTAAGTATGGTTGTTACAACAAGTATTTTTGATCTAAAGAAAACACTCCTACTTCCACTTCTGTATATAATCTTAATGGATATGCTAATGTGACATGTGATTAGCAATAAACTAATTAAATTCTAATTAAAACAATAAAATGATTATATATTAATGAATTAGATACATAGTTCTAAGAAAATAAAATGAATAGCATACGGTAGATTTTCAAAGAACAAAATGATGGCCCACGATCCTATGGAGACACTCAAACTATTTGTACACATCGAGTTTCCAATTTTTTTAAAAAAAAAAAAGCGAAGAAAAGAGGAAGAAAACTATTTGTACAATCACGAATAGACTTTAGAGAGACAGAAAAAGACGAAAAATAGATATTAAATATTTAACTAGTGGAATATTTGTGGATGGAAATGGTTTAGTTATTGTGGCCCACATAAACAGACGCTGTTGTAATGTAACATTTGAGAAACCAGACTGAATTACAGCCTCAAAAAAAAAAAAAAAAAAAGGTGGACTTTTTTTGAACGCAGAAAAGAAACCTTCTTCACTCCCCCAACCCAACGACACAACGGAGCACCACTATAGCAAATAGGACACTCCAAAAAACATGGCCTTGAATCTCAGACCTACTTCTCTTTGCCCAAATTCCTCATCTTCTTCTCCTTCATTTCTGATTCCAAAGCACAAGTCCCTTTTCAAATCTTCTCCATCTTCAGTTAAAGCCCTTGCACAGTCTGAGGGAACCGAAAGAGTGGTCAAAGAGCAGGACCCTCCTCCTTCCTTTTCTGGTAAGCAATAATGAATTTACGTTTTCCAATTATTACTAAATCAGCTTAATTTTTGAGGTGTTTTAATTATTGCCTCTTTGTTAGTATGCAACTTTTGTCAAATTACTTGCTAAAAATATTGAATAGTTTCATCCTCAAGGTTGATACTATGCATAACCATATTCCTTTTGTTTGGTGCTATTGGAAAATGGAAACTAATCGTTGTTGGCTTTAAGCTTTTCAGAATTAGGATTGGTAAATTAGAGCACATGCTTTTGAGTTCAAATCTTTGTAATGGTATTTACATGTTGAATTTTAATTTGAACAAAAGTAACTTTGCAGAGTTTATAAATTTCAAAGCAGAATTAAAGGCCATTGGTGAGGTAAAATTTAAAAGAAATTGTGACTTGGAAATTCTAAGAGAACAGGGTATAGTACTTTAACGTAGTCCAGTCACTTTCGCAGGTAAATTTTAAAAATTAGGTGTATTAAGCAATCCAAATCTCAATCAGAGGGATCTGGAAATTTATTCGAGTGGGGTATTTTCGTAAAATAAAAATTTAGAGTAAAAAGGTAAAATTAACACGATAAAGTTAAAAACTATAATATTATAGATTAATGGCACATTCCAAACATTATCCTTTAAACTTATTGCATCCACAATTTTGTTAACGTTATTCTTTCATCGATCTAGATGCTATAGTTTAAAATGGTTAACTTAAGAATTTGAGAAAGAAATGAAGCAAACAAGCATAAAATATGAAAGGATGTATTGTTTGTAGCTTTCTTTGTTCATTTTCATCTAAAGAATCATACACAGGCTCTACCTAAGCCTACAATAATAGGTGTTATTGTGGTGACCCAAAACCACACTTGGCAGAAAAACAGGGCCATGGCACTTAAAAGGCAGCGCCACAGTGCTACGACTCGGCCCGAACATAGATTTCGTGTTTTTACACGTTTTTGGGTTATTTTAAACTAAGATTTAAGTCTACACATATATATACTTGTTATTCTCCATTGTTTACAGTAGTCACAAATAATACAGACATGATAGAGATTATAGTGTTGAGAATGATATAGAGAACTCAATCTTGTGAGTTTATGAGTAATTAAGTGAGTAAATTTTTGTATTTGAGCGCTTTAAGCACCGTTGTAATATTCCTTTTGTGATTAATAAATTGCTTCTTCTTTACCCGTAGTCTTTTCACCCTTCTTAGGGTTTTACTATGTAAAATCTTGTATGTAATTTTCTCTTTATTTCTTGTTGCTTATGTTGAAAAAATAGTACGCAACAGAATTTTAAAATTTTTATATCAAAGTATTTTCTAAAACATAAGTTTGACATACTATATGCATAAATTAACCAGATCTTACTAAACTTGTATATGCCAAAAAGCTACCGCAATCAATGAAAAGAAGTAGCGTTTCAGAAGGACCTCAACCAACTAGCTTTCTTTGCTATTCTCTATCTTCGATCGGAGTGAGTGTGTGCTCACGTCGTTTAGCATTTCTACCAGGTGGCTCTCCTTCCCACCAATTGAGAAATACCCAAAGCCAAAATTCGTGATTTGTGAATGATAGCTTTCTGAGGAGTTGCACAGTCTCGTTGGTAGAGTCCCACTCTAGATTTTTTAACTGATCTGAATAATAATGAGACTCACTCCCCTTTTATAGAGGTTGGGCCTAGGAGCTAGTCCTTATCAGATAAAGTCTCAAAAATTCAAATTAGAATTAAATCGTAATCAATATCGGATAAAACACGCATGAAAACACGTTATCCTTTTATCGCTCGATCGACAGGCTAAACTGGCAGATCAGCATGTCGAATCTCCTCAATCGGCAAGCCAAACTTAAAGATTGGCCTGCCGAACCTTCGATAAAAGATCACTGCGAACCTTTATTTTTTATCCGAGATTCTTGGGATGGAGTCTCAGTTTTAATTTAAATAACCTAATAGAGAAGTTATCTGATTAAAACAGTCATATCTAGATAATCTCTAGGAAAATAAATATGCCTGATAATTCAAAACGTTTATCTTGAATTAATTCAAAATTAATCCAACCGATAAACAGGCATGAATCATTTGATCCTGATAATTCAACAAGTTTATTTTGAATTAATTTTATCACAAAATTAATTCAACTGACAAACAAACAGGTATTATATGATTTTACTGAATTTCAGTCAAGCTGATAAATTTGACATAAGTCACAAATTATTAAAAAAATACACCGTATCGTTACAGGATTTTTATGAGCTAGCAAAGAGGACCTGATGGACCTATATAGTTCAAGCTCCCGATAATTATGAAACCCAATATCTCAAATATACATTTCATAATTATCAACTCTAATGCTGCTCCACTTAAAGCATAGAGCTGCACTCTTGAACTACATAGAATTACAAAGCTCGAAAGCTAAGTCTCTATGACATATCATAGTGTATTGTATCCCTATAGAATTATCTATAATCGGCTTAAGGACAAGTTCTGTCTTACCTTTTCGATTATTTTTATCTTACGTTCCATTATCTCACCATCGAAAAACCTACCATCCAAAGATAGTATACCATTCAGTTACACCTATGTATCCAAACGGTTAAGCGCTTCAGTTTTTCAATTACAGGATAACGCATATAAGAGGACATCAACTACTTCTAAAGAGAAGCTATAGATTCCATATCTATGAATAATAGGTCTACGCTATCAAGAGTCATGCCTCCAATGCACCAGCATGCGTACCACTATAAGATGTCAATGTCAACTTTTGATACATCAAAAGATATAAGTCAAGACAACGAGCCTACTATTCATCTCAGGATTAAGATACAATATATATGATTGTCTAAAGTGAATCGATTTGCCAATACAGAATTGTTAATCCAAGTCAATTCACTTTATGTCCTGATCCAATACATCGTCACCTATGACAATGTACAATGTTTCTATTTACAGAGTCCACTTCTGATGGTTAAGACAAACCATCTCCTATTAGGGATATAGATAACATAACAATCTTTGCATGAATAAAGTGCCCAACTTTTATTCTCTCGACTATGGATCCCATAATTTAGATCATCACCTTAAGAATCATGTTTTTCGCATAATCTATCCATTATATGCCCAATTCTTAAAGTTTAGACCGATAGTCTCAGACTTTTATTTGCTTAATATACATTCAACAGATATGAACGTAAAAAGGACAAGATTTGGTATATGAATAATAAATAAATCCTTTATTGATAAAAATATCTCCAAAAACATATTATATTTTACTCCTTAGGGCATACATGTCCAACAACTTATTGCTTTAATTTCTAACTAAGTGGTATTAGAGCTTTGGCTTTGATTAGCAATGGCAACCATGAATTCGATATTCCACTGCTAGATCACACAATGAGTTTTTCTCTATGGCAAGTGAAGATACGGGCTGTCTTGGCACAGATAGACCTTGATGCTGCGCTATTAGGTTTCAATAACAAGCCCCCATCATGGACGAATGAGGAAAAGAGCGTACGGACTTGTCCCACAACTTATTGCTTTGTCCAACAACTTATTGCTTTAATTTCTAACTAAGTGGTATCAGAGCTTTGGCTTTGATTAGCAATGGCAACCATGAATTCGATATTCCACTGCTAGATCACACAATGAGTTTTTCTCTATGGCAAGTGAAGATACGGGCTGTCTTGGCATAGATAGACCTTGATGCTGCGCTATTGGGTTTCGATAACAAGCCCCTATCATGGATGAAGGAGGAAAAGAGCATAAGGACTTGTCCCAAATACACCTTCATTTGTCAAATCAGATTTTGTAGGATATACTAAAGGAGAAGACCGCTGTTGCTTTATGGCTTAAGCTAGAGCAATTATGCATGACTAAGAGTCTGACTAGCAAAATTCATTTAAAGCAACGTCTATACTCTCACCGAATGTTTGAAGGTACGTCTTTCGAGGATCACTTAACTATGCTTAAAGAGATTGTGTCTGATTTGGAGGCTATGGAAGTTAAGTATAATGAAGAAGACCTTGGGTTAATTTTATTATGTTCATTGCTTTTATCATTTGCCACATTTAGGGATATTATCTTATATAGTCGGGACACTCTTATCCTAGATGAGGTTTATGAGGCTTTATTTTTTTTTAAAAAAATGAAGTAGTTAGTGATTGGATCCGAAACACAAGGAGATGGTTTAGTTGTTAGAGGTAGAACCTAAAAGAGAAGTTCTAAGACTGAGAATAAATTTAGGTGTAAATCCAGAAATAAGAACAAGTTTTGTAACTATTGCAAAAAGAAAGGGCACGTTAACACTGAGTGTTATAAGTGGCAGAATAAAAACTAGAGGGCTGATAATCAAAAGAGGAAGAAACCGAATGCCAATGAAGCTAGTGTCGTTGAAGAAGTTTTTGATGGTGAGCTTTTGATAATTTCTGATGGTGATTCTAAACCCTATGAGGATTAGGTTCTTGACTCCGCATGTACGTTTCATATGTGTCCCAACCGGGACTGGTTTTCAACATATGAGACGGTTTCTAAAGGCTCTGTTTTGATGGGAAACAACACCCCATGCAAGGTTGCTGGTATTGGTAATGTCAGAATTAGGATGCATAATAGGTTAGTGAGAATACTAGGTGATGTAAGACATGTCCCCGATCTTAAGAGGAATTTAATTTTCTTAAGTACTCTTGATGCTAAAGGGTACAAGTACACCGCTGAAGGTGGAGTTCTGAGAGTTAGTAAAGGCGTTCTTGTGATGATGAAAGGTGAGAAGAAATTTGCTAGTTTGTATGTTTTGTAAGGTACTATAGTTGTTGGTGATGCAAAAGTTTCTACGTCCACTATATCTGATAGTGATGTCACTAAGTTATGGCATATGTGACTGGGGCATATAGTGAGCTTGGGATGGCAGAGTTAAGTAAGAGAGGGCTTCTTGGTGGCCAGTGTATAGGTAAGATGGAGTTCTGTGAGCCCTGTGTGTTTGAAAAACAGAAGAAAGTTTGTTTTGGCAAAGGCATCCACAGTACTAAGGGAATTCTCTAGTATATTGATTCTGACCTTTAGGGAGTCTATTGTTCCTTTACGTGGTGGAGCTAATTACATGCTTACAATCATAGATGACTTTTCTAGAATGGTATGGACATTCTTTTTGAAGCAAAAGAATGATGTTTTTGCTACATTCAAAGATTGAAAGATCATGGTAGAAAAGTAAACCGATAAGCTAGTTAAATGTCTCCGCACAAATAATGGCTTGGAATTTTGTTCAGATGAATTTAATACCTTTTGTAAATCAAAAGGAATTATGAGGGACTTAATAGTCTGACGTACTCTGCAGCAAAATGGTGTGGCAGAGCGAATGAATAGAACATTGATGAAGAAGGTACGTTGCATATGCTCAAATGCTAGCCTACCTAAGTCGTTTTGGGCTGAAGCCGCTTCCACAGCTTGCTACTTGGTCAATCGCTTTCCTTCCATCATCATTGACAAGAAGACACCAGAAGAGATGTGGTAAGGAAAACCTTTTGATTATTCTAATTTGAGAATTTTTGGTTGTCCCGTTTATGCTCATATTGACAATGAAAAGTTAGAGCCTAGATCCATAAAGTGTATATTTCTTGGTTATAAGCCTGTAATTAAAGGTTATAAGTTGTGGTGCCCAAAAACCAAAAAACTTATTATTAGTAGGGATGTTATGTTTGATGAGACTGCTATGTTACGTGAGACATCTACTACGGGATCTAGTGATGTCGATCAGGAAAGATCTCCCAGATAGATGAAGTTTTAGATTGAGACAAATACATCATCCTATTTGACTTTCCAGTCAAGTTCAGAGAGTCATGGAGATGTTGCTTTCCCATCACTGCCATCGAAACCACTGTAGTATTCTATCATCAAGAATAGTCTGAGGAGAGATGTTAGGCCTCCACAGAGGTATGCTGAGGTTGACTTGGTGGCTTATGCTTTATTGGTGGCAGAAGGTATTGAGTCTGGTGAGGAACCTTCTACCTATTTACAGGCGGTTGAGTCAATTGACTCTGATAAGTGGATGATTACTATACAGAAGGAAATGAAATCCCTACATAAGAATGACACATGGGATTTGGTGAAGTTACCTAAAGGAAAGAAAGTTGTTCACTGCAAATGGGTATTTGAAAGAAAAGAAGGTACACCGGGAGTTGAGAATGCTAGGTACAAGGCTAGACTAGTTGCAAAAAGATACAATCAAGTTCCAGGTATTAACTTTACAAATGTTTTTTCTCCTGTGGTTAAGCATAGCTCAATTCGAGCCTTGCTTGCTATTGTGGCCACTTATGATTTTGAGCTTGAGTAGTTAGATGTGAAGACTGCATTTTTCCATAGAAATCTCGAGGAAGACATTTACATGCAGTGACCCGAGGGTTTCGTTGTTATAGGTAAAGAAGACTATGCTTGCTCGTTAAAAAAGTCTCCTTACGGTTTTAAACAGTCTCCTATGTAGTGGTATAAGAGATTTGACTCATTTATGACTGCTCATGAGTTTAAAAGGAGTAGCTATGACAACTGTGTCTACTTCAAGAGGGGTGATGATGGGTCCCTTGTTTATTTGCTCATATATGTTGATGATATGTTGATTGCTGCTAAGGATAAAGGAGAGATTAAGAAGTTAAAGGCTCAACTCATTAGAGTTTTTGAGACGAAGGACTTGGGGGTTGCCAAGAAGATTCTTAGCATGAAGATTTTGAGAAATAGAAAAGCATGTAAGCTATATTTGAGTTAGAAAGGATACATTGAATAAGTTTTACACAGGTTCAACATACTAAAAGCAAAACCATTTAGCACTCCGTTAGTAGCGCATTTCAGACTTTTAGGTGCGTTAGCATAGTCAGACGATGAGATTGAGTACATGTCGCGTGTTTTGTACTCTAGTGCAGTTGGTTCTCTCATGTACACTATGGTATATTCTCACCCAGATTTATCATATGCAGTAAGTGCATTTAGTAGATATATGGCTAATCTAGGTAAAGAGCACTAGAAAAGCGATGCAATGGATTTTTAGATACTTGCATGGCACTATTGATGTTTGTTTGTACTTTGAGAGGATTGAAGATGGTGTTGTGGGATACATTGATTCTAATTTTGCTAAAGACTTGTATAAAAAGAGATCGCTTACTAAGTATGTGTTTATAGTTGGGGTTATGCTATTAGTTAGAAGGCTATCTTACAGGCTACTGTTGCCTTGTCTACTACTGAGGCTGAATATATGGCTATTATGGAGGCTTTCAAAGAAGCTATTTGGTTGAGAGGCATATTTGGAGAACTCAGTGAAGACTTGCAGGCTACTATGGTGATATGTGACAGTCAGAGTATTATTTTTCTCACTAAAAATCAAATGTTTCATGAGAGGACGAAGCACATTGATGTTCGTTATCACTTTGTTCGTAATATTGTTGCTTGTGGTGATATTGGTGTGAGCAAAATCAGTACGCATGATAATCTTGTCGATATGATGACTAAGTCATTACCTACAGCTAAGTTTGAGCATTGCTTGAACTTGGTTGGTGTTCATGTTCGTATTTGTTAGTTGCCCGTTGGGGCTTTGTGAAAGAGATGGAGAATTTGATTAATCACATGTTGGAGTTTTTTCTTTTATGGTGGATTTTGTGTTAAGGTGGAGATTGTTATTGTGGTGACTCAAAACCATACTTGACAGAAAGATAGGGCCACGGCGCTTGAAAGCAACGTTGCGGCACTACAATTTGGTGAACGAGTGTCGCGGCGCTAGAAAGGCAGCGCTACGGTGCTACGACTCAGCCCAAACGTAGATTCTGCATTTTTACATGTTTTTGGATTATTTTAAGCTAGGGTTTGAGTCTACACATATATGTATATATCTACTTGTTATTCTCCATTGTTTCCAGTAATCACAAATAATACAGATATCATAGAGATCATAGTGTTGAGAGTGATATAGGGTACTCAATCTTGTGAGTTTGTAAGTGATTGAATGAGTGAATTTTTGTATTTGAGAGCTCTAAACACCGTTGTAATATCTATTTTGTAATTAGTAGATTGTTTCTCCTCTGTCCGTAGTTTTTTCACCCTTTATTAAGGTTTTTGCACTTAAAATCTTGTGTGTATTTTTCTCTCTGTTTCTTATTGCTTATTGCTTTAATTTCTAACAATAGGTTATGGCTCAACTTGGGTTAAAATGTCTGCCTAAAATCGCCATTTTGCCTGCCTTCACCCTCCTAGGCTATACAACATGAATTTCTTATGATAACTATTAACTAGCAATTCTTTTTCAATAGTCTCAACATTCGGAAACTGGTCTCTTTTTGTTTGTTACTAAAGCAATGAAGTGCGATTGCAGGAGCACAGATCCAGTCGAAACTCTGATCGGCAGGCGATAGAGTTTTGCAAAGTTTTGCTTTTTAGTTGTCTGTATTAGAAGAAAAACATTTTTCATCTCAATGGTTAAAGTCCTACTATGTCTAATATATAATGTCTTCTTAGACTAAAACTTATTGTTTTATTAATAGGGATTATGATGTTATGAGGTTAAATAAAATTATTCATATTAAAATTAATCTATGTATTTATTTTTATTTTAAAGTGATTTTGACTGTATCATACATTTATAAACATACACTAAAGGCCCTCTTGTAAAAGACCCAATAAACTGAATATAAATCATTCAACAAGGCTATTTCTAATGATTATTTTTCTTGAAGGTCCATCCTCGTCAGCTCGTGCACAGCTGGATCTTTTGGAGCAGTTGACCTCTAGTGGCTCATCTTCGGTCGACGGTAAGTGAGCTCTGTCCTTTCATCAACAACAAACAAAAATTATAAAGTTAACTTCTTTTAGAAAAACTAACAAGCATATAATTCTACAATGACCTATATATTTTTCTACCCTAAAATTTATATGATGTTTGGCAACTCGATTTGGACCACAATTTGAATCATTTTTTCGATTATAAATAGTATAAAACTCTTACATGTTACAATAACAAAAAAAATGCTACAATATAGAGCTTTTATATGCTACAGTAAAAAAATTATAACCACCTTGTCAAATACCTTTTTAATTTTGATGTCATCTGATAATTTAAAACTATATATATTTTTTAATTTTATTACAAAATTTTTGAAAAAAAAGTTCATAAACATGTTACAGTACATTTGTTCTAACTTTTCATTCTTACCAAATACATTCTCTATCGGTAAACAGGTTATGCGAGTGAAGATAGCTCTAGAAAGCTCGCCATCCGTAATCAGCTAGCGCAGCTAGTTGAGGACAGAGAAGGGGATTTCAGCTTACCACTAGGCAAAAATCTGAAGGAAGTGAGTGCAAAGTTCTTGACCATATCACAGAAAAGAAACATCAGAAGACAAGCTTACTTGAACGAAGTATCTCAAAGGAATGACTCTGTTTTCTTCGCCACAATTGGGGCCTTTGTCATTCTTCCACCTCTTGTAATTTTGGGAATTGCTATTCTAACTGGTTACGTTCAGTTTTTTCCTTGAAAGTGTATAATACAAGAATTCACACTAGTTTAAAAATGTTTGGGATTGGGGAATAGTCAGACTTTATAGTCCTTTTATAAAAGCATACAAATTGTTGGTGAAAGAAAATTTTTGGCCCCTGCATAAAGAAAAAGGGTGTGTCACAGGCTTCATATATGCCTTTAACTTTGAAGTATTCAACTGTTGGAGCTTTGGGAAACCGCGTGTTTCGCTATTCAAGCAGTTGGATTAATTTTCAACGAAATAATCTATAATTTACACCGCATGCTATAAATTTTTAACGAGAATACTCATACATCAAGTCTTTAGAAAAACAATAAAATGTTTAATCTAATAGTTCCTATTGATGGTGAAAAAAGACCGTTCTTGCCCTAAAAGTTTCGTATTAAAAATACCATTATTAAATGTGATAAATGTTCACATAGCAATGAATGACATTAGTTTCCCAAGGGTGGATATTTTTGGTTCACTTTCTACAAATCTACATTCTGCCACTTATAGAGGCCCAAAATTTTCATGCACAATCCCATATGCAGACTTCAAACACTGATGTCTCTTTCAAAGAGGTTAAAAGGGAGAAAAAAGAAAACATATAGAAAATCAGCAAAACATTCAAGAGAATGACTAGTATTGTGTTAGTAAAATGAGCAATTAATTAAGCAGCTTTCTCAGCAAAGCTCTGTAGCCAAGTCTTTTGGCTTTTCTCTTGTTAATTCATTGCCCAAGATTACTCCTTGCTTTTGTATGTAAGTCCACTTGTCTTGGAACAGGTAAAAGAAGCAAATCAAACACATCTCAGCTGTGAAAAGTGAGATCCAAATCCTTATGCTTCTTGATGTCTTCTGATGATAAGCTTGTAAACCTGAATATATGCTAAACACTCCCATTAAGGAGACCGCAGTTCCAAGCATCCAATGTACAAAAAACCAAACACTCCTTCCATTGGACCCCCTAAAAAACAAAACAGAGCTTGTAAAATTAAAACCAATCTTTTATAATCTGGGAAACATTGAAGTCAGACAAATACACTTTGGCCACGGTACAGAAAAGCTTCAGAAGATAATAAATAAAACAAAACAAGAGCAGAATGCCGCCACAGAAATCAGAGGTACTTGTTTTCACGCACATACGTAAATGAAAGTAAATATGTTAAGAATTCCTTTTTTGTTTTTTTTTTTTTTTTTTTGCCTTTCTGACTTTTTGGAAACAACCCAAGATGTGACTTTACATTGCTTTTATATCAAGGGCTTTTGTTCATTTACCTATTTGGCCTTAAGAATACAAGAATAGCTTGTAGCCAGATTATCCCATAGAGGGTTACCCCAATCCTTTGGTGATTATTGTTGAAGGTGTTATCGAAGTTCTTGAAGGACATTACCGCCCCTGCTGTTGCTAGAAGCACAGCAAGAATCTGTAAAAAAAATAATAATAATAATAATTAAAAATAAAATAAAATAAAATAAAAAATTTAAAAGAGAGAGAGAGACTCATTGCATAAAAAGTAGGTGTGTAATTCATGTTGGTAAATTAATGACTACATATCTTTACTGTGTATTGGTCAATATTTCTACACCCAACATCATAATTGCTGGTTTTATAAATATATAACACATGCTTAATTCTTGAAACAGTGAGATCAGAAAAACCTGATAAGTACCTAAATGTGGGCTAAGAAACCTGAGGAACCTGAGGAACTTGATAAGTACCTAACATCATAATGTAGTGGATTCTAAAATTGATATGCAATAAATGTCTTTTCTTGCTCTCTCTGGTTAAGAAACCTGAGGAAAGTGAAGTTAATCAACTTTTTTTTTTTTTTCCGTTTTTAGTTATTGGAAATCTGTGGGCTACTTGAAATATTTGTAAAGCCAATAAGGAGTGTGTTCTAATTTTACTTTCACCATCATTGAAAAGTTGAATAGTGGGGTATCTACCTTCAATAAACGAAGTTTAGGAGTATAAATGGTATCTTTTGGAAAACTGTAGAGATATCGTTTATGAAGTAAAGGTGTTAAAAAAATAATTTCTTTTTTTTTTTTTTTTTTTTTTTTTTAAATAAAGGCTTTCACAGTTTCATCTAGATTAGTATGGAAATAAGCTGACCTGTGAAACAGCATGAATCTGGAAAAGAATTCCGAGCCTTCTTCCACATTCTTCTTTGTGTGACATCCTTATAGTGAGGATCCCAATAGGCATCAAGAATCCCATTGAAGCCCAGAGCAAAAACCCATGAGTTGTTATCTCAAACAACAGTTTTTGACTCAGCTGTGTAATATTGACAAAAATTCAAAGAAGCTTTGAACATTAAAAAAAAAAAATCCCACCAAATTTTCATGACAAAGGAAACAAAAATCTGGATAACAAAATATAATATATATATATATATATATATTTATATCAGGAGCTTCATATAGTACCTGTTGGGTGTTCCCTTTGTTGCTTGCATCAGAAGTAGTCTCAAAACTTTCCACATGTTCTTGAGATGATGAGTTGACTAGTGGTAAAAGAAGAAGAAAAATGAAACTTACATGAACAAAGAAAGAAGCCAATCTCAGCTTATCCATTCCCATTTTGTGTCTCTCTGAATGAGCTGAGAGAAAGCTTAAAACCTTTTAAAAGGGTGAAAATTTTTAGTGCTTCCTTTTAAAGCACTATATATTGAAATGTATATGTTCGATGAATTCGAGGGAGGGAATAAGGAGAAACAGGCTAAAACCCTCCGGTTTTTGTGAAATCAGAGGATGGTCAGGCTTGTGTCATCTCTCTCCATTTCTGCCACAAGGACAAGGTTCTGGTTGAACAAAGATGGTCACAATTGAATCACATTTCACTTTCGGTTTTCTCAAAGAATAGTTGGGCAAAGTGGAATTCTTTAAGTAGATTGCTATGTTAGTGTGTTTGTACAAAAATAATGTTTGTATTGCATGGATGTTGATATATATGCTTTTGGTGAGAACCCACACTTGAGTAAAATGAAGAAAGTGGTATACATTAAAGGAAAAAAGTGGGGAATGGAAATGGATTATTGAGACTTCATTTTCAACGTTGTGGGGTATATTGGAGATATTCACCTTTGACGGCCTTCTTTGATTTATGGGAAAGGAAGAGGGAGTGGGAATTTTTCATTCGAAACATATGGAATGTCAGGGTTTCCAACGGTGAAGTATGATGGAATTTTTGCACAGAAGTGGATTTTGGTAGGTTTATTCTATGTAACATTATCTTTGGTTTCCCACTGCCGAGTATATATATGTTTTACAGTATAATGTTTGAAAAAAGAAATAAAACTATATATTATATGTCCGCACCAACCCACAAAGAGAACATAATCTAATATGGCTGTGCAATATCTCGTTGAAAAAAAGTTTTCTAAACTGTAAATTGGCAAATTTTCTTATGACGTCTTGACTGGATCTAATATCCAAAAAGAATATGTTGATTGGTTTTGTTCCCAGCTTTTTCAGGCATTGAAATTTGTCCACATTTGAGAATATTCAATATATATGTCTTGTATCATGTCAATGCTTTTGCAAAAGATGTGTAATATTTATGATTCCTTCAAAAGAAAAGTCTCATAATTATGTATTTTGTGTGGATAAATTAATGAGTGTATATGTAGGCTTATATGTGTACATAATTGTGACAAAACATGGACAAATACTTAAAAGTCGTGTATAAAAGTGATTAATGGAACTGACACAATTACCAGTGTTCTTCAAATTTATGTTCTTCTGCAACAGTGATTCTCATTCGTCTAGATTTAACAAAAGGTTGTTCATTTAAAAAGTGGTGAACTGGATCAAGCATTTCAGAAGCCGTGATGGTTTGTTGCTTCTCCATCACCTTTTCTTTTGTTTTCCTTCACTTTTTGAATGGTGGGTTTCTGTTCTAATCATCACCACATACTAATCCAAGCTGTTAATAAGATTTACATTTTATATAATAGAATGAGATATAAATGAGATGCTAAGGGTTCGTTTGGTTCGTAGGTTCAGAATGATGTGGTTTTAAATTTTATGGTTTAAATTGATAGTTTTAAACTATGTGGTTAAAATGATGGTTTTGAACCGACTTTGAAACGTAAAAGTTTAAAATGAGAATAAAACACACATCAAGTTCAAAACGAAAATTAATATTTAAAAAATTATGATTTATGAAAATAAAGTAAAAATTAGAATAATTTTTACTATAAAAAAATGTTTAAACAGCATGATCTTTAAAAGATAAAGTTTAAATTTTAAATATTTTGTCATATTTAAAACTGCTTTTATACTTTAAATTGGGCTCAAATCCGCATCAAATAAACTATAAATGAATAAAGAATTTAGACCCAAATCAGAATAAAATGGTCCCATCAGGATAAAAATTGGTATGTAAAAGTACAGGTAGACCGAGACAACCTAGCTCATAGTGCTGCCTTTTTGCTATGGAAAAGATAACTAAATTGTTACAAAAGTTGTCATTGTGGTCCATAATTCTCCAACACTGTTCTTGATTGATTAAATTTCATGATGATAGTTTGGAAGTTACATTATTTTGTTGTTTGTTTTGAAAGGGAGAGAGAACTATGACAAATTGTCTCATCTGCCTGCTACAACCACTAATTTCACAACAATTCCAAACAAGGTAAATTTGTGGACGACTTTCAGAGAACCATAATCATGCACTAATTCTTCTTTTACTTGAGATTCGGTTTACAAGGAAATCTCTTTTTCTTTAAACTTTGTTTAAAAAAAAATAAGGGGAAGAAAATAAAATACTTAAGACTTAAAAGTCCACGAAGTTGGAGCTTACACAGCGCGGATCTATAATGTTTTAGAGAGTGTTTGGTTAGTAGTGAAAACTATTAGTGGAAATCGTTTTTATTGTAACATGTGAGAGCTTTATATTGTAGTAACATTTTTCTTTTTACTGTAACATGTGAGAGCTTTATACTGTTCATAACTGAGTTTGTAGTACACACCACTCTTAGTCAAACACCACCTTAGTAGGGGTATATTGGAGTTTCTGTGCACGTATTTTTGTTGCCCTAATTACACGTATGTAAGGGAACATGACAGTTTTTGTAAAACTGAATGTATAGAAACACTATCAGGATCTAGCAGCGCCAGGGGTGTGATTCTTTTTGTAATCTTCTATCATAGTGAAATATGCAACTGTTACAGTTGAAAGTAACTCTTGACAAAGGTGAACTGCTAATAAACCTTGTGTGCTTGTTATCTTTTCTTTTCTTTTCTTTTCTTTTCTTTTTTTTTCCATGTTACTACGTTTTTTCCATGTTGCTACGTCTTGTTTGAAAGGGCATTCTTAAGTTGTTTTTGATATATTCTGTCTATAATCTTCTTCTTGGTTTGTTCGAATGACCACTTTGAATTAGCTTTTCACTTTTCCAAACTCTTTTTGGATAACCCAGTTTCAAGGTTGCTTAAAACATGCTTCTTTTTTTTTTTTTATAAGGTGCTAGAAACATGTTTAGAAATTGTGGTAAATACCTTTTTTTTTTTCAAAATTAATGTAGTAAATAACAGGTTTTGAAAATATTTGTAGTAAATAGCAAATCTATGGTATAATTAATTTATTTATTATGGTATAATTAATTTATTTATTCTCTTATTTATAAATTAATTATTAGCTACATACTAAATAGATTTAAAGTGCAAATATTTTATTTACCTCCTAATTTACAATCTAAATAATTCTTATTTATACAATAAATAATTATTTATATCATGAATCTACTATTTACGTAAATATTTTTAAAATTTGCTATTTATTTTAAAAAGTTTCAAAATTTTGCTAATTTGCTCATTCTCCATGAAAAATGCTTATAAAAAATCCAATTAAACTTTTTTATTTTCATTTTAAATCTTTAGTTGTGAATAACTATTTGCAAATGCTAACACGCGTATTTTTGTTATTTAGATTTACTAAAGATGTTCAAGTTATTTCTTTTAATAGATTTTTTTGGCTAGAAATATTGCAAAAAAGTTTTATTGCCGTAACAAAGTGAATTTTTGTTAAAAAAAATGAGAGAATAAATAACTCCAATTGCAGGTGTAATAGACATTATGATAAAAGTAACAGCTCCTCGCCTATTTAACCAAAACACTATAAAAGCTTTTCTTTTTCAATTTTTTTTTTCATATACTGTCCAAACAACAATAAAAAAAAATCAAAAATAAAACAAAAAACAAAACCATGACTTATATGGTTCTTTTGTTCCATTACTATCCTACGCAAGCTTGTAACTCTCATTAGCCAAAAAAAAAATAAAAATTTGGGGAGTCTAATTGGTGACAAAAGTACAAATAATATTTTCTCATGCATGGCGCGCGTAGATGCCTCTAGTTTAATTTTTTTTTTTTCCTATTTTAAAGTTTGAAAATATTTTCACTTGGCTCAGCTTCTAAGCCTGATAAGCCAAAGCATTGTCTAGAAGAAAACTTGTTGATTTGGTTGGGAACTTTGATAGCTGTGGGGTTATATAAGCCCAGTACTTCAGCATATACAGACTGAGAAATTATCACAAGATGAGGCCCTTTCTTTACGATAAACTGATAAACGGGTCCATGTCAGTTGGACTCATCACATGAGCCAATGATAACATTCTCTAATGGCTGTTGACAAGTCACATGTGGGATTTTAACGCCATTGTCAGCCTTAAAATCATGAGCTTGAAAGAATAATTATCAATCTTTCAAGTAATAATAATAGCTCATTTAGTTAAAATGTAGTGTCAAAGTTGACTAATTGTTCGGAATTCTTACTTTGTATTTTCCCTCTTCTCAAATAATAATTGGAATTTGTACACAAGATTTTTGAAATAGAAAGATGAGAGATTAACCAATCTCTCTCCAGTTATAATCATATCCACGTCAAATGTTGTCATTTGAAGCATAATCAAGTGGGGTTTTAATTTTCTAATGGAGAACCTCATAATATAAGATTGGAACTCCCTAACAGCTTTTTTTTTTTTTTTTCAAGATCATGATTAAGAGGTTAGAACTTCACTGGACTTTTTTTCTTCTCTTTGGAAAAAGTAGCCTGTGAAAATTATGCTGATTAAAAAGGTTCATGAAAATTAATTAAAAAAAAAAAGGTGCATGAAAAAATATCAATGTCGTTGGTTGTTTAGTGGTTACAAAAATGACTAGACTAATGGCCTAACTGCGAGATTGTTGCTATTAAACTGTTTTAAAAGCATTGAAATCTTCATTTTAAGTTCATAAACAAGATTAAGTGAGGTTTAGGCTCAAGATGGTTCCCCTAATATTAGATAGTTAAATTGGATAACCGAGCATGAGCTCAGCATGGCGTTAGTAATACTATCATAGGCCCCGTCTGCTGTGTGGCTTAACTTGACTTTTTAGACTCAAAATTTTGATTCGAATTGGATATGTGTTTGGTGGCATCAATATTCAAATCTTAATTGAGTTTTGAGTGCAAAATTTGATTTTTGTAACGTAACAATATTACCTTTTTATATTTTAGGAAAAAAATATCATACCTTCTTTGTTTGATATCTAATTTAAACAATTCTTTTTTCATTGTGTTCATAATAAAGAGAAAAAGAAATCAAAATTCATATTGCATATTTGCTAATATCATGAACGTTAATAGTTAGATTTATTAATAAATTAAAAGCTTTTTCTACTATCTATCCAAATACAAATTTTAATTTTATTTTATGTTTAGATTAACACTTTAACTGCACATCCAAACATCAATTCGGATAGCAATTCAAATCACACAACTCAAAACACATAATTCAAATCAAAATATTCCGAATCAACACATGTAATGGCTTAGTTTTGGCTGCTCGTGTCACTGATAATGTTCTTGTTTTTTTCTTCGCCTCTTTAGCAAACATAAGTTTGAAGGTTGAGCTTTGGTTGGTTTTGATTTTTGGACATAATAATTAAATGCCCTTGTAGCGAAGAAAGTTTGTTATTTGGATAGATACCATGAACGCTAAATGGGTTGTGTTACAGCTCGATGATCAATAAGAACTCCTAAGAAGTCCTAAGAAATCATCAATTTAATTGATTGACATTTTTTTGACCTCTATATCATTATTTGAATAAAATTTTATAGTAAGATTGCATTTTATTTTATTATCACACAAGAGAGATAAATCTAGATTTGTATTAAATCATCAATGATTAATAGATACATAAAAAATTTAATTTTTTATGAAATAGTAGATTTTAGATAGTACGATAATCTAACTATTTGTAAACCCCACTAGTAGCCCCTCCATTATAAATCCATCCAAAAAGAGATAGAAAAGTACGTGCTATACATTGAAAAGATTTGGAATTTATTCTTTTTAGGGGTTTCGTTTGGGAAAAATTTTCAATATCAAACCCGATTCATGACTAGCATATTTTGCTTTTCTATCCCATTTCGGACAGAATTTTGAAATAGGATTGAGGTTTGATAGATCCAAAGGGTATGACGTATCAGGGTTGTATATGCAAACGTCTTTGATTCACTAGTGGCAATTCCAACAAAGTTAAAGAATTTTAACAAGCTCATAGAAGAAGAGCAGTAGGACCTCCGATGGAATGGTGGGGACAATTAGCTCTGAAGTGATTTGAAGGAGAATGGCTCATAGGGCCCACTTTGTTGCTATCCTAGTCAAAGCATGATCACAAGAGAACAAAGTAGAATTGCACGTGTGTGAAGTATGGTGGGAGAAGTAAGCAAAAAGTTCATGAAGATTGCTAAAAATGCATATTTTTTAAGGCTAAATATCATTATTTTGTATTAATATTTCTCATAAATCCCTTAATTATAACATTTTATGTTAAATAGTATTTTAGTGTGTTTGTGTAAAAATATGTTTTGAGTGTGGTTTTATGTTTAATAATATTTTTAGTAATTTTTAGAGTCATTTTGGTGTGTTTTTATAATTAATTAGTTTATAAATAGTAAAACCATAAAAATAATATTATGTAATTTTATTTTGAGTCTTAAATTATTTGTAAATAATTTTTGAGTTTGTAAATATGTTTTATTACATTGTTAGTAATTTTTAAAAATATTTCTGAGTCTTAGATAATATATTTATTAAGGTTTCTTAATTTTAGAAGTTTTTATTTATTTATGGTGTGTTTAATTGTAAAATAAATATTTTTAAATTATTGTAAAAATTATGTTCATAAAATAATAATTTTAGTGTGTTTGTTAATTTTAGATTTAAAAATCTAGAGGAAAAATTGAGCAAAATAGTGCAAAAAGAGGTAAAAACGAACATCAAATGCATAAGAAATAAAAAAGAAATTAAAATTCAAAAAAATGACGCATGGCACAACGAGGTTCGTCGGATCCAACCTACAAATCAATCCAGGCCATCTACATGTCTCTACAGTTGTCAAGCCACCCTCCAGATTGTGTGTAGCAGGTTGCATGTGCTCTCTCATCCACAGCTGCAAAATCAACGTACCATAACAAATCCAACGGTCATAGAAAGCTCATGCGGTCTTACCATTCTTCGCCAATCCCAGCCATTCGTCCAGTCTTTGATCAGCGATCCAAAGGCTAAGAAGCGTGCATTCAGTATCGCCAAAAGAGCAGGTTATAAGCCCAAATCAACATTCTCCTCAGTCGTTTCAAGCGGGAAGAGAAAGAAAAAAATCAATAAGCTTTGATTCATTCATGTGGGCTACTGAAAGGAAAAAAAATGAAAAAATTCAAATCAAATCTTTTCAAATAATTGTGCTATCATATCTAACAAAATAAAAAATAAAATAATAATAATAAATAAATAAAATAAATAAAAATAAAAATCTCAAATCCTTCCTATAAATACCCACCCATTCCCTATCTGAGAACAACCTCCTCTCATTAGTATAGAATTACTATCCTAAGTAGTTTCAGGTTAGTTTTAAGATTTTAGTACTATGTTTTATTTGTAAAATATCATTTTAAGGTTATGTTGTAAAATAGTTATGCTTAGTAGAATTATGTGTGTTTTTACTTTTAATATATTTTTCTAAATTTTCTTTTTGACAAGGAGAGAGGGAAATTTTAGAAAAATAACTTATATATTTTTAGTTTTTTAATTTTTTTTAAGTTGTTATAATGTCAAAGTTACATATGTTTTTCAAAACAAAGCTACTTTAGACAGTTTAAGACTACTTAAATGATTAGTGGTGTCTTAAAGGATTATCCAGTTTGATGGTCTCTTAGAGGAAAAGGCTAGAAAGCTATCCTAGAGATCCAAGGGAATGGTTTCTAAAAGTCCACATATCAAGAGGGCCAAACCTTACCGCATTTTCTGGAAATGTCTCAAAGGAGATCTCATAAAGGACTCTTTGACTAGTTATGGTTCGAAGGGCATAAACCTATTGATGATCTCTCAGAGTAGTACAGTTCGAAAGGCACAGACCATAAGGGAGGATCCTAAGTCCGAGGTGCATAGACTTAGAGAGAGAAAGTAAGGAGAAAAATAGCAAGAGTTTGGCTAATGGAAAAATTGGACTAATTGATGTGTTGTATTTATGAGAAAAAAAGGGAGTCATTGATGGCTGCTATGGGAAATATGCTATGTGTCAGGATTGGACCTATCGCCAGACTTTTTTCTCAAAGCAAACTCATCACATGGCTTTCTAAGCATGGCTTTTGTCTTGCAATATATATATATATATATATATATATATATATATATATATATAATTTAAGGATAAAAATCGACTTTTTAAGTTGACTAAGCCCCTTCTTAAGGTTTCCAGCTCTGAGATTAGATTTTTTTTAGGTTGACCAATGTTGAACTTGCTATCTCTGGAGCACTAAAGGGGCATCAGTCCATTCCCAATAATTATTCTCTTGCCATATTTAGCTAATAACGTCTAGAGTCTGATGTGTTTAGAGTGCCTCCCTAAAATGTAGCTGTTGTTAGACATGTATATCTTAAGAAGTAAAAATGTAATAAGTTTTTAAAGATATTTTTATTAATAAAGAATTTATTTATTATTTATTATCAAATCTTGTCCTTTTTACATTCATATTTGTTGAATGTATGTTAAGCAAACAATAGTCTGAGACTGTCGGTCTACACTTTAAGAATTGGGCATATGATGGATAGATTATGCGGAAGACACGATTCTGAAGGTGATGGTCTAAATCATAAGATCTACAATTGAGAGAATAAAATTGGGCGCTTTATTCATGTAAAGATTGTTATGTTGTCTATATCTCTATTGGGAGATAGTTTGTCTTGACCATCGGAGGTGGACTCTTTAAATAGAACATTGACACATTATCATAGGTAACAATGTGTTGGATCGGGACATAAAGTGAATTGATTTGGATTAATAATTCTGTCTCGGTAAATCAATTCACTTTAGACAATCATTTGTATAGTATCTTAATCCTAAGATGAATAGTGGGCCTGTTGTCTTGACTTGTATCTTTTGATGTACCAAAGGGTGACACCCACATCTTAATAGTGGTATGCATGCCGGTACGTTGGAGGCATGACTCTTGGTAGTGTAGACCTATTATTCATAGATATGGAATTTATAGCTCCTCTTCAGGAGTAGTGATATCTTCTTATATGCGTTATCCTGTAATTGAAAAACTGGAGCACTCAACCATTTGGATACATAGGTGTAATCGAATGGTATACCGTCTTTGGATGGTAAGTTTTTCGATGGTGAGATAATGGAACGTAAGATAAAAATAATCGGGAAGGTAAGACAGAACTTGTCCTTAAGCCGATTATGGATAATCATATATGGATACGATACACTATGATATGTCATGGAGACTTAGCTATACGGGTTTCGTAATTCTATGTAGTTCGAGAGTGCAGCTCAAAGCTTTTAGTGGAGTAACGTTGGAGTTGATAATTATGAAATGTATATCTAGAATATTGGGTTTCATAATTATCGGGAGCTTGAACTATATAGGTCCATTTGGTCTTGATGTGATGGGTGGTGGGTGACAAGTCTCATGATCCCTGCTAGAGGTTTGTCCTCTATTTGAGGGTTGGAATGAGGCTATATGTTGACCTTTTATGGTGAGTTATTGCCTAGGTGTAGGCTTTTACAGTCTGACCCAAGCATATGTTCTTCCTTAGGAGGTGATGTCTTGTGTTGCAACCAATGACGGCTCTAAGAGGCACCTTGGGAGAAAGAACCAAGCATATGGAGTTACAAATTTTTCTTCTTAATGACCTTCCCAAGCACGGCAGTTGAGCTGTCGTAGAGGTGGTCCTCGGGAAAGATGCCGAACACACCCCCAACAATAGTCCCCTAGTGCACCTAGTCGGTGCTCAGCGAGGTGTATTATGTTGGGAGGGAGTGGTCAGTTGAAGATTGTCTTTGGGCCTTGCCTTGGTGTAGTGGAATTTACAAGGACAGGTGGTCAAGCTCGGTGGGACACGTGTCAACAAGTGATTGACTATTTCCTTAATGAGCGTAATCATTGCACCACTTTGAATTCTGTGCCTGAGTTTTGGCCATAAATATAAGTTGATTCTTGCCTTTTAAGGGTACTTTGTGCTTGAGATTTTGACCTTCTAACTTTACCTACCAAGTAGGAGATTGCGATCTTGAGAAACTTTTTCTATCTGAACAGCTTTTACTGGAATAGCATTTTATCCGAGCAAGTAATCTTCGAACACGAGCGCAACTATGAGTGACTTGAGTGATTCCTGGAATAATTTAGTTAACAACTCTTAGTCAGATGAGGATACCAACACAAACCAAGAAGGGTCCGAGGAGGTAGATATTATGGAGATGTCGCTAGAGCCAAATGTCTGGTTGGCCAAAATCCTCAGTTTAGGAGAGGGAACAGTCTCAAATAGAGAGTTCCTTGACATGCTTGAAGGGAGGCGACCCATTAGGCCGTGTAGGGGATAAGATCCTTACATTGGGGTGGCTGCGTAGGTACTTCTCATGTTATAGCCTAGGAACGTTCCTGTCTGGCGGTAACCGCCATTGTACTAAGCACATCAGGTAGGGGCCTCGAGACAGCAGCTCTAATGGGAGAAGTGGTCATCAACACGGCAATTGATGAGGAGAGACCTACCCAAGGTGATGAGGCTGAAGGCAAGGGAAAAGAGGAAGAGCGTCCCACCATGGCCATTAGAGGCTAAGGAATAGTCACCTATAGGATACATCAGCCCAGCCAAACTTTAACGGCTAGATATACTTCAAAAATGACATCGGGCTGCCTTGAAACTCTCATTGGGAATATCAGATACCTGATGATGTCATTCTTGTGCTGCCTAGGGAGGGGGCCTTGTCCATAGACCCGCTAGAGGGGTACATCACTGTGTATGTAGAGTTCATCTAAGCTAGACTTAGCCTTCCTTTTCATCCTTTCCTCCGTAGGGCACTAAATGACCTAAACATGTGCCTTGCTTAACTTAATCCAAACTATTATTGATCATTGATCGACATGTACATCCTGTGGAGGTACTTCTTTATGATAAGATGTCGTGGAAGGACTTCAAGCTGGCATTTAAGATGAAAAGGCTTCTCTGGTAGACCAGGTGGTATTCATTCACTGAGTTCAAAAAGGACTTCATCCTTGGTAACCTCAACTCGGGCACATTATGGAAATTTGAATGGTTTTATGTTGGGAAAACTGGATGGCTTGGGTCAGTGAAGTTGTGCTAGCTGATTAAGTCATACCAAGCAGGGGCACATGCGGTCGAAGAGGCCATGGGCCTTGAGCAGGCTTCTTGCAGCTATTTTGGAGTTACATGCCAAGCCTGAAGGTACCTGGCAACAGGCTTTTTTGCTACAAAAAACCAACTTGGGATACTATGGCTAGTTTAGGGGGTCCAGATTGATAGTCCCTTATCAAAATGACATTCCTCTTGCTCATCCGACCAAACAAGTGACAGTTACGAGGTAATGCACTATCGATGTCCCAAGGACAAGCACCTTCCAAGCTAGGTGGCCAGCGCGGTAACCATCATTATCCAATTCTAAGGACTCTTCTGGTGGTTCCCTCAGTTTGGGGCTGCCTATAGCTGATGAGGAGCTCGAGGACATGATAAGGCTTCTCAACCTGCTAGGCCAACTCAAGATCGGAGGTTTAAGGCCAAGTTTTTTTTTTTAGTTTTTCAAGCTTAGCTTCACTTGCATTTTTCCTTGTTTCACAGATATGTCATTCAGGGATGTAGATAGAGGACATTCATCGTCAGACAAAAGGGAAAGAGGTTATAAGGTCAAAGAGAAAGAGGACCGAAAAGGCCGAGCAGCCCCCTATAGCCAACCCCCCAAGCATCCTACCTCCGCCATTGACAAGACAAAGGGACTCAACAAGCCGAGGTGTCAGTACTCCACCTCCTATAGTTGTTCCACCTCCACCTATCGTTCAACTTAAAAGGTGCCACCTAATGCACCCTTTTTTGGTGAGTTTCTTGGGGAGGCCGTGCCTAACAAAGACTTCTTCCTTTTGACCAGGAACCAATCCTACTAGGACTACTATCACATGGCCTTCCAACATATCATGCAGTTAGGTTTGGTCTAAAATTCTAAGCTTGTCTATACTTGCATTTTTATTTTCATCTGCTAACTCCGTCTTCTTGCAAGTTAGTGTATCTTTGAAGCTCGCTGACCTTAGGGCTGAGTGTCAGATGAACATCGAGCAGGAAAAAGCTGAAAAGGCTGCTGAGGAGAAGGATTAAGTGTAGAAAATGTTCAACGAAAAGGCGGCCGAATTTGCTCGGGTAAAGATAGGGCTGGAGGCTAATGTTACTCAAACACAAGAGGAGGCCTAGCAGGCCTGGCAGGAGGCAGAGCAGGCTTGTGAAGAGGTGGAGTAAGCTGGAGCCACCCTCTTTTGGAAGGTCAATGTAGCACAAAAGGAGCAAAACTGATTCTTGAGGAAAGAGCTGCCTGGGAGGCTGAGCCAGAAGGTGAAGGAGTTCAAGGATTTCGACAAGTTTGTTCACCAATATTACCTCAGGATGAAGAACTTGTATGAGCATTTGCTAGAGAAGTATCCCGAGCCCGTCGCCATGGATTAGTCTTTAATCGTGGACCCTAGGGTGGCGATGACAAAGTGAGGAATGAGGAGACCCCAGCACCAGCTAAACAACACACGGTTGTCGATCTAGATGCCGATGATGCCGACGATGATGCCTAGCCTTGATGAAGCTCCAAATCTTTCCCCTTTTATATTCTTTTTCTGTTGTTGTTTTTTTTTGTGCTCAGGTTCGGGAGGTGCCCAGTTACTTATACCTCCCCCTAAAACTTTTAATGAAATTTTTAATTTTCGCAGTTCAATGCTTCTTGGGTATGTTTTAATTTTTTCCCAAGTTTAAAACTTCTTAGGTTCATGACTTTGCATTTTATTTTTATTATTATACTTTGTGTTTTCGGGTCAAGCTTGTCTCGACCAAACATGATCTTGCTTGTCCAGCGTAGGCTCTTCTTTTTAGGATAGCTTGTCTAGCTTGTTCGAGTTTAGGCGGGCTATGTTGGTCGCTGTATAGTGCCCTAGTGCACCCCAAGACTTATCGAGTCCATTAGGACATTTACAAGTCTATTTATGGCTGGGAGGTTTATTCCCTGTGGTCATCACTAGTTTGGTACGACTGTTGGTCGGGTAGTCTGTGGTACATTTGGACTAGTGGGCTAGTGTTTCAAGTCCACTTGTGGTCAAGTGTGTGCTGACTGGCCCCTAGTTTGGTAGTTAAATGGCCCTCCTTTTCAGGAGTTGTGGCGTTTTTCAAGATTTGAATTTCTTAAAGGAATTCTTTGAATTTGTATTTTCATTAATGTATTTTTTTTGTACATTTCTTTACTCTATTCGGCAAGTCTTTGGTTATAAAAAAGAATGCTACAGCTAGAGATCGAAAAGGTGTTTTGGCTCTTTTCAGCAATAGAACCTCTTTAAGTGCTTGGCGTACATTCCCTTCCATGTCAAAAATCTTATATGTGTCTGGTTGAACGATACTAACCAACTTGAATGGGCCGTCCCATTTGGGCCCAAAGGAACTAAGCCTGAGCTATTGAACAGTCACTTTCTTTAAAACTAGGTTACCATCTTTGAAACTTCTCGGCTAAACCAACTTGTTATAGTATCGAACAATAGCCTAATTCCAAGCAATACTTCGGATGAGAGCAGCATCCCTCTTCTCTTTTAATAGATCTAGCTTAGACATCATGAGCTCGATATTCCATTGCTCATTGTAGTGTTTAATTCTAAAGCTAGGCAAGCCGACCTCTGTTGGAATTACAGGCTTCTGCTCGTTAAACTAAGGAGAATGGGGTGTCTCTCGTGGCAATTTGAACCGTAGTGTGATATGCCCAATGCACCTTTAGGAGCTCGTTGATCCATGTGCCCATTAGTCCTTCTAGCTTCTTCTTCAGGTTGTCCTTGATGGTTTTGTTGATAGAGTCGACTTGCCCATTGCTCTGAGCATAGCCCAGTGAGGAGCAATCTTTCTTGAACTGAACTGCTTGCACATTCTAAGGAGACTAACTGCTTCAAACTGTTTGGCATTGTCCATGACTATGGTGTGCAGGATGCATACTGACAGATGATGTTCTTCCAAATAAAGTTAGTGAACCTAGCTTTAGTCTTATTGATACAAGGTTCAACCTCTATGCACTTAGTGAGGTAATCGATAGCCACTATACTGTATTTGAATTGTGACTGGGATGGGGCAGAGGTTCGATCAAATCAATGACTTATTTAGGGAACAGCTAGGTAGATACAACAAGGTTGAGTAGCTCAGTGTGGTGTCCGATTGTCGGGAAAACTGTTGGCATTTGAGGCACTTACGTGTGTATTCTTTAAAGTTTGGGTCCATGTGTTAGACGTGTATGCCCTAAGGAGTAAAAATGTAATATGTTTTCGGAGACATTTTTATCAATAAAGAATTTATTTATTATTTATATACCGAATATTGTCCTCTTTACGTTCATATTCATTGAATGTATGTTAAGCAAACAAAAGTCTGAGACTGTTGGTCTAAACATTTAAGAATTAGGCATATGATGGATAGATTACGCAGAAGACACGATTCTTAAGTTGATAATCTAAATAATAAGATCCACAATCGAGGGAATAAAGGTGGGCGCTTTATTCATGCAAAAATTGTTATGTTGTCTATATTCCTATTGGGAGATGGTTTGTCTTGACCATCGAAGGTGGACTCCATGAATAGAAACATTAGCGCATTGTCATAGGTGACGATGTGTTGGATCAGGACATAAAGTGAATTGATTTGGATTAATAATTCTATCTTGACAAATCGATTCACTTTAGACAATCATTTGTATTGTATCTTAATCCTAAGATGGCTAATGGGCTCGTTGTCTAGACTCATGTCTTTTGATGTACCAAAGGGTGACATCCACATTTTAATTATGGTATGTATGCCAGTACGTTAGAGGCATGATTCTTGATAGCGTAGGCCTGTTATTCAGAGATATAGAATCCATAGCTCATTTTTAGGAGTAGTGATATCTTCTTATATGCGTTATCCTCTAATTGGAAAACTGAAGTGCTCAACTATTTGGATACATAGGTGTAACCAAATAGTATACTATCTTTGGATGGTAAGTTTTTCGATGGTGAGATAATAGAACGTAAGATATAAATAATCGGGAAGGTAAGATAGAACTTGTCCTTAAGCTGATTATGAATAATCCTATAGGGATACGATACACTATGATATGTCATGGAAACTTAGCTATATGGGCTTCGTAATTCTATATAGTTCGAGAGTGCAGCTTCAAGCTTTTAGTGGAGTAGCATTGGAGTTGATAATTATGAAATGTATATCTAGGATATTGGGTTTCATAATTATCGGGAGCTTGAACTATATAGGTTCATTTGGTCCCCTTTGCTAGCTCACAAAAATCCTATAACTATACAGCGTGCTTTTTCAATAATTGGTGACTTATGTTGTGAAATTCGGTAAAATCATATAATTCATGTATGTTTATCGATTGAATTAATTTATGATAAAATTAATTTAAGATAAACTTGTTGAATTATTTGGATCAGATAATTCATGTTAGATTATCAGTTAGATTAATTTTGAATTATTTCAAGATAAACTTGATTAATTATTAGGAATATTTATTTTCCTAAAGATTATCTAGATATGACTATTTTAATCAAATAACTTATGTATTGGGTTATTTAAATTAAAACTGAGGCTCTATCCCAAGAATCGTAGGTGGAAAATAAAGTTTCGTAGGATCTTTTATCGGAGGTTCGGCAGATCGCTCTCTAAGTTCGGCCTGCCGATTAAGAAGATTAGGCAGGTTGGTCTGCTAGTTCGGTCTGTCGACCGAGTGATAAAAAGATCACATGTTTTGATGTGAATTTCATTAGATAATGATCATGATTTGATTCTGATTCAAATTTTTAAGGCCTTATCTGATAAGGATTGACTCCTAGGCCCAACCTCTATATAAAGGGGAGTGAATCTCTTTATTATTCTGATCAGTTAAGAAATCTAGAGTGAGACTCTGTTAGCAAGACTTTGAAACTCCCCAGAAGGCTATTATTCACAAATCATGAATTATAGCTTTAGGTATTTCTCTACTGGTTGGATGGATAGTCACCTGGTGGAAGAGCTATACGTATGAGCCCACACTCACTCTAGTTGTGGATAGAGAATAGCAAAGAAGGCCAGTTGGTTGAGGCCTTTCTATAACGTTACATCTCTTCACTGATTGAGGAAGCTTTTCGACATATACAAGGTTAGTAATATTTGGTTAATTTATGCATATAGCATGTCATACTTGTGTTTTGAAAAATACTCTAATATAAAAATTTTAAAAATTATGCTGCATACTATTTTTCTAACAATTGGTATCAAAGCCATTGTTTTTACATAAATTTGTAAGTTTATGATCATGCTTTACGTATAAATTATGTGATCTTGATCTCTCATATGCTTGAATTTAATCTTATAGAGAGTTGGCACTTTAGGATTTCTATATATTCATATGTTGTTATGGATTATACGATGAATGTTTATTAATTAATTACGGTTGATTAAATTATTATTTAATTAATTATTAATTAATTAATTTATACCCGTTGTGGTTCCTTAGAGGTTAAAATATGTATCTAGTTTTTTCATGAAATTAGATGACAGACTATCATTTTCGTCTCAAAATTATTGTTTAATTTTAAATTTGTAAGAATTTTGTAAATTAAATAATCATTCGAAGAAGACAGATCTAGAAAACGGATCTAGAAGATGGATGATGGCGTTCCTAAGTATTTCTTAAGTCTCTAATTTTATGTTTTTTGAATTGTTGAAAATAAAATTATGAATTGCATTAAAAATTGTATTTTCTGAAGAAGGGTTGTTTGTGCTAGGTCGACATGCTGAACCCTTAAGTTCGGCAAGCCGATGGTTGCATGATCAGTAGGCTATACTTCAAGTTCGGCAGGCCATTTGCAGGGCAGAAATCTAGTAGCTTTGCAGCAAGTCAAACTTTCAGTTCAGTAGGCTGAATTGTCATATATCGATAGGCCGATCTTTATACATCAGCAAGCCGGAGGGTCATGACCGACAGGCCGATCACCTAGACCGGCTTGCCGATAGAGAGCTATTATTTTCCAAAAAATGTGCAGTTTTTCATGTAGTTTTAATTTTATTTTTGGGACAATTATGAGAAACATTAAATTTGGATATGACCAGAAATATGGAGTATTCGATCTATAAGGGATTGAAGACTTGAAGATGGGGATTACATGAAGAAGCATACAGCTTGAGGATTCGAGGATGAAGAATCGATAATATGTTTTGATTATTCTCTCGTAATCTTTGTTTTCTATTCTATAGGGTGGAACCATAACGCTACGGTTATTTATTATTATTTTGCTTGTAGCTTTGCTTGATTGCTTTGCTTGTCTGTATTATAATATGATTTGCCATGTATATTGATAACATGCCATATAGAATAGAGAGTGCCGCTCAATTAAAATTGTTCACCCATGTTTTAAAAATAAAATCTTGATTTCAAAAGATTGAGTGGGAGAAGGCTTTCGAAGTGAGGACCTAAGGCCTCCATCGTTAGTCCATGGGAAGAACATGATGGTCTCAGGGATTTCGATCATGTATCTAATTGGATCTCTGAGAGGATAAGGTATTTTAGCATGATTTATGGTTGCACACCCCTAGGTGGTGATTATAAATCATGGATAAAATATTGAAACGATGGTTATACACTCATGTTAATTTTATTATTAACCTTCCTTAGGAGTTCTGTTAAAAAAATTAATGGCCAAAGAAACAATTATTAATATATGCTGGATCATATGGGTCCTAGATGGCATATATTAATCAAGAGGAGATCCATGTTCCTGATTAAATTTGGCATGACTCCCTTAGGAGCTTGTTGAATTTTGAGTTGGGAATTATCGTTGCAAGGTTGTGATATTTTTAAGGTTTTGACACATAAACACATTTGTATGTTTTTACATGATTATGCTATCTTTCTAAATTATTATGATACGTTTGCTTATGTTTGGTATATGATTCTTTATTTTAGATTAAAAATCTCTAAAAACGTTTTATCATCGATATTTGGCAAAAACCAATTAACCGGAGAGAATTATAATAATTAGAAACAGAACCTGAACATCATTCTCTCCTTTGAGAAATTAAAATTTGAGCTGACAACCACTTGTCCTCTCGAGCCTATGGGAAGTTCTTCCAATGATGAAATACAAGCATATGATCATTGGAAAGATGATAATGATTAGGCCCGTTGCTATGTTATGGCCAGCATGAACAGCGTGCTACAAGCTCAACATGAAGATTATAAGACTGCTAAGTAGATCTTGGATAATCTTGAAGATATGTTTACAGGCCAAGCCCTAACAAAGCAGCAATGGGCGCTTTGAAAACTCTTAAATTGTAAGCAGAGACTAGGGACATCTGTAAAGGAGTACATGATGTTGGTCATGGGTTACCTCGCTGAGGCTCAAACTAATGGAGCCGACATCGATACTGAAACTCAGATGACTATGGTCTTTGAGACTTTGTCTAAGGAGTTTATCTCATTTAGAGCTACTTTCAATTTAAGCAATAGGGGGGATATGACCTTAATTGAGTGATGAAATAGTTACAGGAGTTCAAACTGCTGATCAGGGAATCCCTTGCTGGTGGCGAGGCCAACATGGTAGCTGCTTCTGGTTCCAATTCTAACCCAGGGAATTGAATGAAGCAACGGGCCAAGAATGAGAAGTCTTCTATTCGTGCTAATACCAAGAGCAAGAAGAAGAAGAAGAAGAACCCAAAGAAGCTTAAGTGCTTCTTCTATGGGAAGGTCGGGCACATTAAGAGAATTGCAAGGACTTCCTGTCCTGAGGAGGTAGGTGTGATCTTCTGTATTTAGAAACGTGTTTGGTTGATGAATCTAGTGACATTCGGGTAATAGATTCTGATGAAACTAACCATGTTTGTGTTTCTCTACAAGGGTTCAAAGAAACGAGAAGTCTGCTTCATAAAGACTTCACGCTTCAGATGGACGATGAATCCTTGGTCTCAGTAGAAGCAGTGGGTGACGTCCATCTTTATTTTGATAATTATAGGAATTTTGATTTTGTGAGATTGTTTTAATGTTCCTAAATTTAAAAGGAATTTAATTTCTATAGCTTTTTTATTTAAAGACTCCTATTTGGTTTCTTTTAATAATAAAGTGATGATTCATAAAAACAAATCTTTTATCTGTTCTGGATGGATACAAAATAATCTATATTTTATCAAACCTAAGATGGACTTATTGCTTAATGCTGAGATGAATGATGATAACTCTAAAAGACTTAAAACTTCTCACTCTAATAAGACTTATCTTTGGCATTTGCGCCTTGGTCATATTAACCTTAATAGGATTCAAAGGTTGGTAAAGGATGGACCTCTAAGTCACTTAAAGGTGGAAGCTATACCTCAACGTGAATCTTGTTTGGAGGGTAAAATGACCATAAGACCATTCAGGTCTAAGGGTAATAGGGCCGAAGGGGTTCTAAAACTTGTGCATAGTGATGTTTACGGACCGATTAACATCCAGGCACGAGGAAGGTATGAGTATTTTGTCACTTTTATTGATGATTACTTAAGATATGGGTATGTATACTTGATGCACCACAAAAGCGAAACTTTTGACAAGTTCAGGGAGTTTCAGGCTGAAGTGAAAAAGCAATTGGGAAAACCCATAAAGGCACTTCGATTTGATCAAGGTGGAGAATACCATTCTGATGAGCTCTTGGGACACCTATTAGAGAATGGGATTTTATCCCATTTGATTGTGCCAGGCACTTAGCAGCAAAATGGTGTAGCTGAGAGAAGAAATAGGACTTTATTGGACATAGTTAGGTCTATGATGAGTATTCATCATTTCCTTTATCCTTTTGGGGATATGCATTAGAAACCGCAAGTTATCTTTTGAACAATGTGCCTTCCAAATTGGTACCTAAAACTCCTCATGAGTTATGGATGGGCAGGAAGACATCCTTAAACCATATTTGCATATGGGGATGTCCGACTCATGTCCTATTTAAGGATGCAAATAAGTTGGAAGCACATTGGTCTCGCATCTATTTACGCATTTTAAAATAACCTCAAGTATAAGGTTGTCTCAAGTAATAATTTCTCGGTGAATCCGAGGTCGAACTTACAGGGAAGAATTTATTCAGTTCCAGTACATGTATTATATTAACTTTTTCTTTTTATTTAAGCTGAAAAATTTGAGGATTAATATTTATTATTCACAGAATGTATTTACAATATTTACACATTTTTTTTACAACATTTTTCATCTGTAAATTTTGATAATTTGGAACTTTAATAACAAGACATGCAAATAGTAACTTAAGCAGAGTAACAACAATAATAACGACAATTTAAAGAAGTAAAACAACAATAATAACAGGACTGAGGTTCAAAGGTTCTATTCTGACAATTATCTTCAATATATTTTAGTTTCTCTTTTCATTTATTAGTTGATTTAAGCATATACTATGCCATCCTATGTCGACAATAAATCAAGATTTTCCAAGCATTTACTGTGCCATTCCATGTCTATAATGTAGCAAAAACACAACTTAATAAATAAGTAGCATTTCAACATAACTTAACTAAAATAACAACCAAGATAGTAAGTTAAGCATTTACCGAGCCATTCTCTGTCTACGAGTAATCAAGGTCCTCTCAAGCATTATCTGTGCTAGTCTATGTCATCGATAAATCAGAACCGTAATTTTGGCAGAGTTCTAGCTAAGAAAATATTGAAATTCTAGGTTTTCTAAGAGAATATTTTGGCATTACAATAGCTTAGAAAACTAAGAAAAACCAAAAATGTTTAAGATAATTTTGCCAGAATTTCCCCCTCTCCCCTCAGCTAAAAAGAAATTTAGAAAGACATAATTAATAAAGTACTACTGATATTATTGAGCATAATTTTTACAACATAAACTAGAAAATATTTTACAAGAAACTAGACTGAAAACTAAAATAAAAACTAGACTATAATTATTACAACAGCATTCTCATGCAACGAGAGGGGCTTTTCAACTGAGGCAAATGCCTCGGTATTTATAGGGAATCGGATTTACTAACGTCCATTGATAATTAATGCTTTTTCCTGTTGAAAGTTAACCGATTTGAATTATTTTCTTCTTTTCTCACGCTGATCTGCGTTGGTGAGAATGCAAGTTTGAGTTTGTAATCCAGTGTGACGTAGACCAGACCAGCACAGAACAGGCACAATCTGAACCGTTCAAAACGAGATCCAATGGTTGTCAAACGCGGGCAAGATGGGCCCAGGTGGGATCAAGATTTAAGGCCGATGGATGAGTCAAAGTATTTAGATCTGACGGTTCAAAGAATAGATGCATGTGGACACAATCGCACACGATCGGACACGCCTGCTGCACCCTCTGTGACACGCTGCAGCTTTGTCGGCGCATGTGATGCACGCGCCAATCATATCTCGACACATGGACCGCACTGTGAGATTCCGCTGACGCACCAAATGATGCGTTGACACGCGTCTCTTCCTCGAACGGCTGAGATGAATTTGACAGTGAATCCGACGGTCCTTGTTATGCCACGTGTCTAATTTAATTTAAATTTGAATTTTTTTTTATCTTTTTGATGCATTTGATGTCCGATTTTATCCATTTTGGTGTCGTTTTGCTCTGTTTTTTTCTACAGATTTCAAATCTAAAATCACAATCACACTAATATTAATTATTTTACAAACATAATATTTATTAAAAATATTTATTTTACATTAAAACACACAAAATTAAATAAAAACTCCTAAAAATTCCAGTTTCTTGCGGTGTAACACAAATATAATTTTTATGACTTGGAAATATTTTTAAAAATTACTAAAAAAATAATAAGACATATTTATAAACTTAAAACACACTATGAAACACACTAAAACACAAAATAAAATAACCGCATTACTTTTACGGTTTTGACTATTTATAGACTAGACACTTATTTAACACACTAAAATGATTCTAAAAATTACTAAAAATATTATTAAACATAAAACACACTAAAAACGTATTTTTAAACATATTTTCACACCAAGACACAAAAATACTTATTAACACAAAATGCTATTAATTAGAGGATTTAATGAGAAATAAAAGCGTAAATAAATGATTTAAGCATTAGAAAATGTACACTTTTACAGTCTCATCACACCCCCAACCAGCTTATTGCTAGTCTCTAGCAACTAAAGCGATAAAACTTAAAACAGACAAACGATTTTTTTTTTCAAACTTGCGATTCCTCACTGATTTTCTTCAGGGTTTATCTCATATTCATGCCTCAAAGTAAAGATGTAAACACTAATTAAGTTATGATTCATTTCTTGAGTTCATCAATTATTTAAGATGAATTTTCCTCTCTGTGTGTGTGAATTTCTATTACTAATCAATGCATATTAATCAGATAAATTTATATTAATATATCTTAATTTATTTAAATTAATTCTTATAAACTTGTTTTTCATCCCTCTCTCCACTAATATAGAATAACACCTTGTTAAAGACCTTTAGGAGTTTATTTAGCTTGTAATATAAGGCTTGGGTTAAAGGTATGATGGAAGATATATTTGAGGCTTAGTTTACCCATAAGACACTTACAAAAATCCCGAACATTTAAAATGTACAATCCAATTCCCAAAGCTTACAATCCCGAACTCAAAATGAAATTTCTTTTGTCAACCACTTTATATTTAACTTTCCTCTTCTTTTTTTATGTTTTTTTTTTTTTTTGTTTTTTTGTTTTTTTTTTGATATAAAATAACTGAAGAGTTACAATAAACATACATATTTTACAGAGGTAGCAAATATTCCTAACTCATCCTAACCTCATAAATCTGATTTCACTTGAAAGAACAGATGCCTTATGAGTGAAAGGTACAAGAAAAGGATTACAATTTATTAAAAAGGCTAGGCTAAATATATGGGTAACAAAGAAAATAGAACATTAAGCACAACGAGGTGACTAGGGATATAGAATGTAAACAGGTTAGCTTCAAAGGCTCAAACGATCCAAAGATGGCCTAAATTATATCTATAACTTAGTGTTATCTAAGATTTCATCTCAAGAAGGATTTAAACAAGTTATAAGGTTTTATAAAAAATAAACTAAATTATACTAACATAAACAGTCTCTAAATTAATATAACAAATCATAGTGCAAGATTAAGTGTTTAAATTTTGGGAAAATTTCATCCTAAACATATGGCAAACTAAAGAAACTAACATAAACTTAAATAATATTTAAAATTTACCTTAAGTCATGGAAATGATATAATCTTGATATCGTCATTGGACAGGAGGCAAATCACCAAAATATTTTTAGATTTTTTTAAATTTTTTTTTAGTTGTTTTTTTTTTAATAAATGCAATACAAATACACAATTTTTTTTTTTTACAATCATGTAGAAACACGTTTCAAGAATGCTAGTCACTCCATTACTAAGCTATTTCTACCAAGGTGAAGATGCGTTTCAAGAATAATAAATACTCCTTACCTCAGCCATCTTCAAACTTGCATGCTACAAAGGAAAGATGCAGAGATGAGAATTTTACAAACACAAAGGACTTCATTTTCGGACCATTATCGAGACGCGTTTCAGGACAGAACCTTCACTCAGCCATCTCGACCTATGAACACATGAATCTTAAAGTCTTACAAACAGCACACACCCTCTTTTTTTTTTGAGTTTTTTTTTCGCTTGGTTTTTAAAACTAGTCCCAGATTCAATCACAAAAGAAAATAATTGACACAACCTTCTCCCCCCAACCTAAATTGAACACTGTTCCCAATGTTTAACAAGATTAAGTAAGAAGACTAACAACATATACTTACAAGGGTGGTTATTCAAATACAAACGCAAAGACAAAAACAATAATGCTGTAAGTAAAAATAAAAGAGGTAGAGTTTAGAGAGAAAGATCCCAATCTCGTTTGCGTTTTTCACAGAACTTTGATGTTGCAGTGTCTGTTTCAAGATCAATGACGTGCATTTTTTTGAGCAATTCCTCTACAGTAGTGGCAGAGATAAAAATCTTTCTTCCTGACTCCTCAAGAAACTTTTGTTCCACAGCATGATCTAAAAAACTAAGCAAACTGTGAAAGTAACCATTTATATTAAACAAACCAACAGGTTTAGAGTGTAGTCCTAACAATTTCCAACTAGCAATGGCAAAAAGTTCTTCTAGAGTTCCTAAACCTCCAAGTAAAGCAATGAAAGCATCAGAAGCAAACTCCATGTCTCTTATTCGCTCAGGCATACCTGCAACTATTTTTTCAACACCAATGGTAGGACCACATAAACGACTTTGAGCAAGGACACCTGGAATAATACCTAAAGCTCCAGTACCTCCAGAACGTCTTCCAGTAGAGACAGTACCCATTAAACCTAGACTACCTCCTCCATAGCCAAGGTTTATCTTTTTCTTAGCCAAGACATAGCCTAAATGAAATGCATTTTCTATGTAATCAATACCTTTTCCTGATTTAGAACCACAAAACACATAGATATTATTAAACTTTAAAGATGACTGGGACGAGGAATCCATGATAGTTACTAAGACTAAGACTCTTTTTTTTTTTTTGACTGACTTTATCTTATAAATTTGCTTTGAGAAAAACTTAAGAACTAAAAGTATTTTATAGACACCTAAAGAGAACGTTGGGTAAAATTAAATAAAGATAGCTATGATGATAGACAAGGACAGATAAATGTGACACCCCTGCAGACAACTTGTACCTGACAACACTATTAACCTTTTGACAAACTCGACTTTACTGTACAACTTTTGACAAATGGGACTAAATTTTAAAATTCGAAGAAAAGCTTATCTTACACGACACACAAGACACCAACCGAATAAAATTATGCATCTGACAAAAGAAGAAAAGTAAAGATATCATTATTATAAGATAAACGGTACAATCACAATTATTAAACAACAACTATATAGATCACAAAAATAAAAATCTTTTTGTTGATGAAATTTTATTCGAGAATGAGTTGAAGAAAACTTTTGTTCATCAAAACGCGTTTCCAGAAATTCCGTTACTCAGCCGTTTTGATGATTTTTTTCATTAAAACCACGATCATACCTCGAATAAATTTTTAATTTTTTTTTTAGACAAACATACAAAGAAACAAAGAAAAATACCTTACAGACCTTGTTATGAAGTAGAAGGATCTTGAGTCTGTTTTGCATCTAACATTCTCGTAAACTGAACAGTTGGGTCTTTTAGCGTCAGATTCCCAAGACGTTCTTTTTCTTCATGAAATTGAGGCAAGAGTTGTTTCATAGCCCCCCAGAAGTATCCACTTGGATAGGACTCAAGAGAAACTTGTTGATCTTCTAAGTTTTCATTCCTAAGACCATTTTTACAAAACTAAATTTTATCTTCCCTATTTCTAGATACGAAACTAGGTGAGGGACAATTTTTAGAACAAGTTTAACGAGAATATTTATGACATTTTGACTCTATACGACGAGCTCTTCTTTTTCTAGCACATAGACTTGTACCCATACCAGGCAGACCTACATTATTTACATCACTTGAACGAACAAGACCTTCTATGTACATCTTAATATCAGTAGGAAGCTTAAAACGTGAAAGTACCCAAAGACGAGTGACTCTAGTTTTATACTTCTTTCTAATTTCTCTGTGAGAAAGTGAAGGGAAATATTTCTTTAAGTGCTCATATTTTGGATCCATGATTGAGGAATTGACATTCTTGAGAGTGAATTGAAAGCTTTAAGAGAGAGTTTGAGAGAGAATTGTGAAGATTTTTGCAGAAGCAGAAGAAAAGGAGATTGAAGATTTTTTAGAAAAAGTGTTTGAAAGATTGAAGAACTTTGAAAGATTTTTGAAGAATTTCTCAGAATTTTAGTGAGAAGACAGAGAGAATTCAAGAGAGAGAACAAGAAATTTAGAAAGGGAAAGAACACAGATTTTTGAGCTTGATGCATAGTAACAGATTTTATAGACAAAGGGGTGGATTTCTGTTTAGACACGGGGAAGACTGTACAGACGCATGCAGGAATAATGGGCTAAACTAAGATGGGCTAAAGAAAGGTAACCTAACAGATTGCTCAGAAATGAAAATATTTTTGTGTTTTTTGAGTTTTTCAATTTTTTTTAATTTTTATTTTTTAAATTTTTTTTACAAAGATCTAAAATTCAGAAAAATTCATTGAAAATTATTTCATTAAAATGCATTTCTAGAGGCCATTGATACAAAAATACAAACTAATAGTGTTGATTATAACCTCCATAATTTTTGCTATTTTAATGAATTTTTGAAATTATTTTTCTGATTTTTAGGAAAAACAAAGAAAATAAAGATACAACAAACAAATACAAAAACATAAACACAATACTAACATTAATCTATAACTATGATTTTAGTTTCTGGTTCGGAGTCAGAATCATCAATGTTGATGACTGTTGGAAGAGTTGCTCTAAACCTTCCCAAAAGATAGCACTCTCAAAAAGTTAATTGCCAGCAGCTGCAAAGAATCTTTGCTAAAATTCTTCTTTATCCATGAGATCATACATGAGGTCATCCATAGTGTCACCCATCACCTCATCCTCAGGTTCTTCTCCAAAAACTTCATTTTCACATTCAGTTTCAAAATTTAAATTTTTAGCTTCAAGAGATTGGTCAAAAACATTCATAGGATGGTTATCAATTTTGGGTGCAACATTCGAATCAAAAGAATTAGCCAAATCAGCCAAAGGATCAATAAACGTTCCAGAAGCATTGCTCTCAATAAAGTTCACTTCACATTTTCCAGAGGCTGAATGTGTCATGTTAAAAACGTTGAACTCTGAGGTCATATTTCCAAAAGACAATTTTAGTATTCCATTTCTACAATTAATCAAAGCATTAGAAGTTGTAAGAAATGGATGACCTAAAATGACAGGAATTTGAACATTTGAATTTGTGACAGGTTGTGTATCCAAAACAATAAAATCCAGTAGGTAGTAAAATTTATCAATTTGGACTAACACATCCTCAACAACACCTCTTGGAATTTTTACAGATCGATCAGCTAGTTGAAGTGTCACAGAAGTTGGCTTTAGTTCACCTAGACCTAATTGCTGATAAACAGAATAGGGTAAGAGGTTAACACTAGCGCCAAGGTCTAACAAAGCATGTTCAATTTGAGTATTTCTGATGATGCAAGAAATTGTGGGACAGCCAGGATCTTTGTATTTCAATGATGAATCATGTTGAATGATGGAACTAACATTCTTAGCTAAAAATGTAGTTTTAGTCACATTATGCTTTCTTTTAATTGTACAACAATCTTTTAAAAATTTAGCATAAGATGAGACTTGTTTGATTGCATCTAAAAGTGGAATGTTAATTTTGACTTATTTGAGCAGTTTAAATATTTCAACGTTTTTGTCAAACTTCTCTTCTGAAAGCAAAGCTTGAGGAAATGGAATCTTTGGAACAAATTTCTCTCTTGAAACACTCTTTTCTTTTTCAGAATTTTCCTCATCACTATTAATTTTATCACCACTTTTCAAAGTTGAATTAACTTTCTGATCTTTTAAAAGATTAGTTTTATCAACAGTTTTTCCACTTCGAAGAGTTGTGACAAAATTAATAGTTTCTTGTTGTGACTGTGAACTAGAAGATGCAATTTCATTTGCAGATGGATAATGTACAGGTTGAGCAGGAAATTTGCCTTTTTTTTGAATGCGAAGGGAAAAGTGAGTTTAGAAATGGATTCTTTAATTTCATGAATGTCTTGAGAAGTACGAGTGTTATGAACTTCCTGTTTTTGAATGAATGATTTTTGAGCCTAAATGAAAGTTTGCAAAGTGTCTTCAAGAGTTTTGACTCGAGATTGGAGATTTTTAGAAAAATTTTGTGGAGGCCTTTGAAAATTTTGAGAATTTGATGGAAATGGTGGACGGCCTTGAGAGTTTTGTGGTGGAAATGGTGGTGGTGGTTGATATTGTTTTTGTGGTTAATCATTTCTCCAACTGAAATTGGGATGGTTTTTTCATTGTGAATTGTATGTGTCAGAATGTGGGGATGGAAATGGCTTTCTAGGTGGGTCCAATTAATTTGTATAATTCACCTGTTCATGGGACTCTTCCTTAAAAATTGGGCATTCATAAGTTGAGTGTCCTAGAGTTTGGCAAACACTACACAAAATTTCAATTTTGGGTTCTTGGACATTCCTTTGTTCCATGGCTTCAATCTTTTTAGTCAAACATGCAATTCTAACACTTGATCATTTTCTTGACTAAGTTGATGGACACCTCTTTGAGCATTAGCAAGATTAGATCTAATTGAGCCTTCAGAATTACTATGTTGCTAGTATTGAGAGTTATCAGCCAAATTATCAAGAAAATCTAACGCTTCATCAGCTTCTTTATCAAGGAATTCTCCATTACACATTGTTTCAACAAATTGACGGGTTTCAGGAGTTAAGACTTCATAAAAAAAACTAATGTAACGCCATTTTTCAAAACCATGATGTGGGCAAGAATTCAACAAATCTTTAAATCATTCCCAGCTTTGGAAATAAACTTCTTTTGCATTTTGGGAAAAATTTTGAATTTGTTTTTTCAAAGCATTGGTCTTATGTGTTGGAAATAATTTTTTCAGAAACTCAGTTTGTATTTCTTGCCATGTACCTATTGACCTAGGTTTTAAAGAAGTAAGCCAAGTTTTAGCTTTGTCTTTTAAAGAAAAAGGGAAATGCTTAAGCTTAACAATTTCATTTGAAACTTCTTGGTCAGTGAAGGTAGCACAAACATCTTCAAACTCTCTAAGGTGCAGACATGGATTTTCAGATTCTAAGCCATGAAAATTGGGAAGCAAGTTGATCATTTCAGGTTTAAACCTAAAGTGATGAGCATTGAGAGGAAAAACCAAACATGATGGAGTGGATTCATGGGGTGGTTGCAAATAATCTCTCATTGAGCGAACAACAGGATTGATGATTTGTTGATTATCAATATTTTCATTATGAACACTTTCATTATCAGCCATTTTTGGTGAATTTGAAGACACAACAGAGATGAAAAGTGGTTCTAAACTTTTCCTAACTAACCTACGACTATTAGACTCACAAAACCAAACTGGCATATAAATTATTTAAATATTTAGAAAATTTTATAGACAAATACTAAGCTTTTCTCCACTTAGGGAGAGTAGAGTAGTGAATGAAAAATATATGCCTTATTGATTTTGTGAAGTTGTGAATTATATTTTTCAAGAATGTTTCCAGGAAAGATTGGTGGTGCTAAGGCTCCTTAAGAACTAATTTCCTTGGCAGAATAACGTTTTAGGAATGACTGGTGTTGGGAGAATCTCCAAAAGTGAACCGGTTATAGGAAAGAATTCCGAACCAGTACCAGTCCCCAAACAAAACTTTCTCAAAAAATACTTTTCACAAAAACACAATTTGTTTATTAAGTATTATGGAAAACCTAATCTAAAATTTTATGAAGTTTTATTTCTAAGGCAAAAACCTAAAACTAGCAAAATAAATATTTTACAGAAGAAATGAGAGAAATTTTTTTTATTTTTTTTATTTTTGTTTTTTTTTTTATTTTTTTAATTTTTTTTGAATATTAAAATAGTGACATGAATAGTAACTACTTTAAGTAGTAACTTACAAAAAATGCATGCAGATTTCTACGTGAACAGTACTAAATACCTACAAAACAAAAGATATTAACCAAAGAAAAGAAATAAAACAAAAGAAAAGAAAAGTTAGTAATATATAAAAGAAAAATAAAAAGAAAGAGAAAATATATTACACAATATTATACTGCACTAAAAACAATAACTTCCCCGGTAACGGCGCCAAAAACTTGGTCTCGCGTCTATTTACGCATTTTAAACTAACTTCAAGTATAAGGTTGTCTCAAGTAATATTTTCTCGGTGAATCCGAGGTCGAACCCATAGGGAAGGATTTATTCAGTTCCAGTACATGTATTATATTAACTTTTTCTTTTTATTTAAGCTGAAAAATTTAAGGATTAATATTTATTATTTTCAGAATGTATTTACAATATTTACACATTTTTTTTACAACATTTTTCATCTTTAAATTTTGATAATTTGGAACTTTAATAACAAGACATGCAAATAGTAACTTAAGCAGAATAACAACAATAATAACGACAATTTAAAGAAGTAAAATAATAATAATAATAGGATTGAGGTTCAAAGGTTTTATTCTGACAATTATCTTCAATATATTTTAGTTTCTCTTTTTATTTATTAGTTGATTTAAGTATACATTATGTCATCCTATGTCGACAATAAATCAAGATTTACCAAGCATTTACTATGTCATTCAATGTCTATAATGTAGCAAAAACATAACTTAATAAATAAGCAGCATTTCAACATAACTTAACTAAAATAACAACCAAGATAGTAAGTTAAGCATTTACCGAGCCATTCTCTGTCTACGAGTAATCAAGGTCCTCTCAAGCATTATCCGTGCCAGTCTATGTCGTCGATAAATCAGAACCGTAATTTTGGCAGAGTTCTAGCTAAGAAAATATTGAAATTCTAGGTTTTCTCAGAGAATATTTTGGCATTACAACAACTTAGAAAACTAAGAAAAACCAAAAATGTTTAAGATAATTTTGCCAGAATTTCCCCTCTCCCCTCAGCTAAAAAGAAATTTAGAAAGACATAATTAATAAAGTACTACTGATATTATTGAGCATAATTTTTACAACATAAACTAAAAAATATTTTACAAAAAACTAGACTAAAAACTAAAATAAAAACTAGACTATAATTATTACAACAGCATTCTCATGCTGTAAGAGGGGCTTTTCAACTGAGGTAAATGCCTCGGTATTTATAGGGAATTGGATTTACTAACGTCCATTGATAATTAATGCTTTTTCCTGTTGAAAGTTGATCGATTTGAATTATTTTCTTCTTTTCTCATGCTGATTTGTGTTGGTGAGAATGCGAATTTGAGTTTGTAATCCAGTGTGATGCAGACCAGACCAGCACGGAATAGGCACGATCAGAACCGTTTAAAATAAGATCCAATGGCTGTCAGATGTGGGCAAGATGGGCCTAGGTGGGACCAAGATTTAAGGCCGATGGATGAGTCAAAGTATTCAGATCTGACGGTTCAAAGAACGGATGCACGTGGACACGACCGCACACGATCGGACACGCCTGCTGCACCCTCTGAGACATGCTGCAGCTTTGTCGGCGCGTGTGATGCACGCGCCAATCATATCTCGACACGTGGACCACACTGTGAGATTCTGTTGACGCACCGAATGACGCGTTGACACGCGTCTCTTCCTCGGATGGCTGAGATGAATTCGACAGTGAATCCGACGGTCCTTGTTATGCCATGTGTCTCATTTAATTTAAATTCAAATTTTCTTTATCTTTTTGATGCATTTGATGTCCGATTTTATCCATGTTGCTGTCGTTTTGCTCCGTTTTTCTTCCAGATTTCAAATCTAAAATCACAATCCCACTAATATTAATTATTTTACAAACATAATATTTATTAAAAATATTTATTTTACATTAAAACACACAAAATGAAATAAAAACTCCTAAAATTTCCAGCTTCTTGCGGTTTAGCACAGATATAATTTCTATGACTTAGAAATATTTTTAAAAATTACTAAAAATATAATAAGATATATTTATAAACTTAAAACACACTATCAAACACACTAAAACTCAAAATAAAATAACTGCATTACTTTTACGGTTTTGACTATTTACAGACTAGACACTTATTAACACACCAAAATGATTCTAAAAATTACTTAAAATATTATTAAACATAAAAACACGCTAAAAATGTATTTTTAAACATATTTTCACACCAAGACACAAAAATACTTATTAACACAAAATGCTATTAATTAGAGGATTTAATGAGAAATAAAAGCGTAAATAAATGATTTAAGCCTTAGAAAATGTACACTTTTATAGTCTCATCACACATTCAAAAGTTTACATATTTGTAGGATATCCAAAAGGGACTAAGGGGTTATTTTTATAACCCAAAGGGGAAAAAAGTTGTGGTTTCAACTAATGCAACTTTCCTTAAGGAGAGTTACATGGACAATTTTAAGCCTCAAAGCAAAGTGATGCTTGAGGAGTTGAGGAGTGATACAATCACTTTAGGGGTTTCAAATGAAACCATTCCTATCAGTGTAGAAAAACCAAACGAACCTGAACAACAACCTAAGGGGCTTAGGCATAGTGGGAGGATTAATCATCAACCCGAGAGGTATATGTTCAATGGTGAGGCCTTTTTGACTGAACTAGAAGAACATGACAGGGATCCTTATACTTACACAGAGGCTATGGAGGATGTTGATTCAAAACTCTAGACAGAGGCTATGAACACAGAGATGAAGTCTATGGAGACTAATAAGGTCTGGGAGCTTAGGGATCTTCCTAAAAGGGTAAAACCCATAGGGTGTAAGTGGATCTATAAGAGGAAAAGAGGAATGGATGGAAAAGTCAAAACCTTTAAGGCTAGACTGGTAGTTAAGGGTTACACACAAAAGGAAGGAATCGATCACGAGGAAACGTTTTTGCCTATAGCCATGCTTAAGTCCATCTAGATTCTCTTGTTCATAGCTGTCACTCTCGACTGCGAGATTTTACAGATAGATGTCAAGATAGCTTTTCTAAATGGCTATCTTGATGAGTCCATTTATATGAAACAACCAGACGGGTTCAAGCTAAAGGTCAAGATGGTAAGGTTTGTAAGCTGCTAAAGTCAATTTATAGACTTAAGCAAGCTTCCCGCTATTGGAACATAAGATTTGATCAAGTGATCAAGACTTATGGGTTCTCACAAAATGTGGATGAACCATGTGTGTATAAACACATTAAGGATGGGAAGGTGGTTTTTTTACTACTCTATATAGATGACATTCTACTAATTGACAATGACATTGGGGCATTGTCATTGGTTAAATTATGGTTGACCAAGCAGTTTGACATGAATGACTTGGGTGAGGCTAATTTTATTCTCGATATCTAGATCTTTCGGGATAGGAAGGACAAAATGATAGCTCTGTCACAAGTCAGCTACATAGATAAAATTCTCAAGAGATTTGCAATGCAAGATTCCAAGAAAGGTGGGCAACCATCTAGTTCTGGAATTACTCTTTCTAAGAAAGACTCTCCAAAGTCTGAGGAAGAAAGAGAATACATGAAGAAGGTGCCTTATGCTTCGGTAGTGGGTAGTCTCATGTGTGCCATGCTTTGCACATGATCGAATATTTGTTATGCGGTTGGGATTGTAAGTCGATTTCAGGCGGATCTAGGATCAAACCATTGGGTTGAAGTCAAGCCCATTTTCAAGTATCTAAGAAGGACTCGAGGGTATATGCTTGTATATTCGGGTGAGGACTTAACTCCTCTAGGATATATTGATTTGGATTTTCAATCCTGTCTGGATTCTAGGAGATCAACTTTGGGTTTTATGTTTACTCCGGACGGCGATGCCATTAGTTGGAGAAGTGTGAAGTAAGATTGTACTTCAGATTCAACGATGGAAGCCTTGTATGTGGAAGCTAGTGATGCTTTAAAAGAAGCAATATGGCTCTACAAGTTCCTTAGGAATCTTGAGGTAGTTCCTGGTATGGATAAGGCGGTATCGCTTTACTGTGATAACAGTGTGGCGGTAACTAATGCTAAGGAACCAAGATTTCACAAGAAGAGTAAACATATTGATTGGAAGTATAATTTGATAAGGGACTTCGTCGAGGGCGGGCATGTCACAGTGTGCAAAATCACGTCAGAGGATAATTTAGTTGATCCATTCACCAAGATACTTACTGGGAGAGTCTTCGAGAAGCATGTAAAAGCTATGGGATGTGAAATTTGTCATATTTACTTACTTAGTGAAAGTAAGAGATTGTTAGACATGTATGCCCTAAGGAGTAAAAATGTAATATGTTTTTGGAGACATTTTTATCAATAAAGAATTTATTTATTATTTATATACTAAATATTGTCCTCTTTATGTTCATATTCATTGAATGTATGTTAAGCAAACAAAAGTCTGAGACTGTCGGTCTAAACCTTTTAGAATTAGGCATATGATGGATAGATTATGCGGAAGACACGATTCTTAAGGTGACAATTTAAATAATAAGATCCGCAATAGAGGGAATAAAGTTGGGCGATTTATTCATGCAAATTTTGTTATGTTATCTACATCCCTATTGGGAGATGGTCTGCCTTGTCCATCAACGATGGACTCCATGAATAGAAACATTGACGCATTGTCATAGGTGACGATGTGTTAGGTCGGGACATAAAGTGAATTGATTCAGATTAATAATTTTGTCTCGGCAAATCGATTCACTTTAGACAATCATTTGTATTTTATCTTAATCCTAAGATGGCTAATGGGCCCGTTGTCTAGACTCTTGTCTTTTGATGTACCAAAGGGTGACATCCATATTTTAATTGTGGTACACATGCCAGTACGTTGGAGGCATGACTCATGATAATGTAGACCTGTTATTCATAGATATGGAATCCATAGTTCCTCTTTAGGAGTAGTGATATCCTTTTATATGCGTTATCCTGTAATTGAAAAACTGTAGTGCTCAACCATTTAGATACATAGGTGTAACCGAATTGTATACTATCTTTGGATGGTAAGTTTTCCAATGGTAAGATAATGGAACGTAAGATATAAATAATCAGGAAGGTAAGACATAACTTGTCCTTAAGTCGATTATGTAGTCCTATAGGGATACGATACAATATTATATGTTATGAAAACTTAACTATACGAGCTTTGTAATTCTATATAGTTTGAGAGTGCAGCTCCATGCTTTTAGTTGAGTAGCGTTGGAGTTGATAATTATAAAATGTATATCTGGGATATTAGGTTTCATAATTATCGAGAGCTTGAACTATATAAGTCCATTTGGTCCCCTTTGCTAGCTCACAAAAATCCTATAAATATATGGTGTACTTTTTTAACAATTTGTGACTTATGTCAGATTTATCACATTAGATAAAATTCAAAAAGATTAAATAATTCATGTTTGTTTATCGGTTTAATTAATTTTGTGATAAAATTAATTTAAGATAAACTTGTTAAATTATCGAGATTAGATAATTCATGTTTGATTATCAGTTAGATTAATTTTGAATTAATTCAAGATAAACTTGTTGAATTATTATGAATATTTATTTTCTTAAAGATTTTCTAGATATGACTATTTTAATCAGATAACTTCTGTATTGGGTTATTTGAATTAAAACTAAGGCCCTATCCCAAGAATCTCGAGTGGAAAATAAAGATTCGTAGGATGTTTTATCGGAGGTTTGGCTAGCCGATCTTTAAAATCGGTCTGTCGATTAAAAAGGTTCGGTAGGCCGATCTGCCTGTTCAGCCTGCCGACCAAGTGAAAAAAAGATCATGCGTTTTGACGTAGATTTTATTAGATGATGATCTTAGTTTGATTCTGATTCAAATTTTTGAGGCCTTATCTGATAAGGACTGACTCCTAGGCCCAACCTCTATATAAAGGGGAGTCTCTTTATTATTCAGATCAGTTGAGAAATCTAGAGTGAGACTCTATCAGCAAGACTCTGAAACTCCCCAGAAGGCTATCATTCACAAATCACGAATTATAGCTTTGGGTTTTTCTCTCCTTGTTAGAAGGAGAGTCACCTAGTGGAAGAGCTATATGTGTGAGCCCACGCTCACTCCTGTCATGGATGGAGAATAGCAAAGAAGACCAGTTGGTTGAGGCCCTTATGGAACGTTACATCTCTTCACTGATTGAGGAAGCTTTTCAGCGTATACAAGGTTAGCAAGATCTGATTAATTTATCCATATAGCATGTCATAATTGTGTTTTAGAAAATACTCTGATATAAAAATTTTTAAAATTCTGCTACATACTATTTTTCCAACACCATGGTGGGCCAATAGTAGCCCTGACGATGGCATTTATGAGATAGGGAGTGCCCCTTGTACGATTGTCAAATAGCCCACTATAGATTTCGTACATGAGGTACCGAGCTTCTTGAGGTCCGACACATCTCTGATAGGTTGTAGTGTAGCCATGTCTGTAAAGCCTTTTTCCAATCCTCGAATACCAAGCCAAGCTATTTCGAACGCGTCGGGCTTTCTCTCGATTGTTGGGCAGCTTAGCTGTGGTCAAGTATCAGATGATTAAGTCTATTTAAGTTCTAGTTTGCTCATTGGCTGTATTCACCACTTTTTTCTTGATGCTCAGCTCGGCCAACCTCTTGACTAGAACCAATAAGTCATTGTCTTTTAAGCTCAAGGCTAGTCAAGCAAGCATATCAGCCTTAGTGCTTTCTACTCTTAGGATCTAAACAAAAAAGTAACTCTTGAATTGTCTAATCAGGGCTTTAACTTTGCTCAAGTATGCAGCCATGGACTCACTCCGAGCCTGAAATCCATTGATCACCTTCTAGACAAAGAGCATTTAATCACTATGGATGCAGATGGAATCCACCCTAAGGTCTCACATGATTCTAAGCCTGGCTGTCAAGGCTTACTATTTGGCCTCTTTCTTGGAGGCCATAAAATTGAAGCAGAGTGCATAGCTTGCCTTGTAGCCATCTAGACTAGTGAGGATAAGACCGGTGCCCGACTCGCTCATATTTGAGGATCCGTCGACGAATAACTTCCATTCGGGCTAGGGCTTAGTAATGCTGTTGTTGGGTGAATCGAGATCTTTGAAGGGTGCCTTCTCAACTGAAGGGGTAGCTTGCCTAGTATCTATGAATTCTCTAGTAAAGTCAGCCAGAGCTTAGGATTTTATGGCTGTCCGAGGCATGAAATGTATGTCAAATTCCTCAAACTCTACAAACCACTTAGTCATTTGATTAGAAATTTCTAGATTTTGGAGAATTTGGCGCAGGGAATACTTGATCGGAACTCGAACTATATGCCCTGGAAATATGGTCAAAGTTTTTGGGTAGAGGCGACGAGGGAAAGTGCTAACTTCTCAAGTAGAGGGTACCTCTCTTCGGCCCCTAGAAGGCCTTGCTGGTGTAGTAAAGTGACTTTTGAACTTTTTCTTCTTCTTAAATGAGGACCAAGTTGACTGTCTTTTTGGAAACAGCTAGGTAGGCATAGAGTATCTCTCCTGATAGAGGTTTGGATAGGAGCAGGGATGTGGCCAAATATTTCTTGAGATTCTAGAGTGCTTCCTCACACTCCCTACTCCATTTAAACCTCCTCTTGAGTGCCGAGTTGAGCTTCATAATGTATTCCCAAAATATGTCAAAGTTATCTCGAAGATCGGTGATGTGGTTAGCTGCTTGGACTGATTCGACAAGCAAGCCGCCAACATACATTTCCATAGTTTTTTGGATCAATCGAGATAGGCACTAGTAAGTGGCCCCTGTGTTCTTCAACCCAAACAGCATGACCACGTAGAAAAACAATCCTTGGCCTGTGGTGAATGCGGTATTCACTTAGTCTTCTTCGGCTATCCTGATTTGATCGTAGCTAGAGTAAGCATTTGTGAGACTCAATAGCTCATGCCCGGTGGTTGCATCTACCAATTGGTCAATCTAGGATAGCATGAAACAATCTTTTAGGTAGGCGTTGGTTAGGTTGATAAAGTCGATACACACCCACCACTTTTCGTTGGCTTTTCCAACCAAGACCATGTTCGTTAGCCACTTCAGATACATAACCTCTCGGATAAATCCAGCCTTCAGGAGCTTTTGAACTTCTTCATTGATTATGGTATACCTCTTTAGGCTAAATGCTCTTATCTTTTAGATGATTGGCTTGTGTCCGGGATGGATATTCAGGTGATGGCTGATGATGCTTAGGTTGATCCCAGGCATGTCCTCATGGGACTAGGCAAACATGTCCCAATATTCCGTTAGGAACTTCTACAGGTCTGCTCAGATCTTAATTGGACCATTCGTTTGGGGTGCCCGAGGTCTAAGTGATACAACACCAAGTCTTCTGTAGGCATGGCTCGCGCCTCCTCTTCTAGCAGTTTAGGGTCAAGGTCAGATAACATCTTCAGCTCCTGCTTGGTAAGGAATTCTATCTTGTCTACTTTGAAAATGGCTGAGATGTTCAATTACCAAGCTGCTGCTTCCTTGACGGCCTTAGTGTAGTACTTCTGGGAATCCTTCTACCATGACCTTATCACTCTTACTTGGTTCTCACTTTGAAACTTCATTGCTAGGTGGTAGGTCGAGACTATGGTCTTGAGAGCATTGAGAGTCAATCGGCTGATAATGATATTGTGCTAGGAAGGCTTGTCATCGACAAGGAACTCCATAAGGTGCGTTAGCCAAGCAGCACCTTCACCAAATGTAACGTGCAAGCAAATCATGCCTATAGCTCGAACACACTCCCCTGAGAAACTGTACAGTGGCGTCTAGACCAGGATCAACATGGCATTGCTAATCTTAAGCTTGTCAAAGGCTTTCTTAAATAAGATAGCGGCCGAGCTACCATTATCGATCAGCATGCACCGAACGATGTTGTTGGCTATCTAAAGCTCGCACACTAGAGCATCGTTATGCGGATAAATAAGTCTATCCACCTCTTCCTCTGTAAAGTTGATGGGAACGTCCTCTTGACGGTAGATCTTGTTGATATATTTGGACGTGTTCATCAGGTCTCCTCTTTTGATTAGCTTGGCCTCCCGAGCATATGTCTATAGGCCACTCAAGGTGTCCCTAGTGACAAGCCTGCCAAAGATCATGTGCATGATGTTTGGCAAGTCTGGGGCTTTCCCACCATCGTTGTGTGGCCTAGGCTGGCCTTCTTAAGCCGGTTGGTCATTTCTCCTAATGTCGGTGCTAGGAGTACTCAACAAACTCTCTTAGATGCCCTTCTAGGATGAGCTTTTCAATTTGATCCTTTAGTTGAATGTAGTCGTGAGTGTTATGCCCGATGTCCTTGTGAAAGTTACAATACGTTTTCTGATCTCTTTTAGGTCAGTTGCCCTTTAACAGAGGCAAATTCATTAACTTGTTTCAGTTGCTCACCTCGTTTAACACCTCGTCAATGGTGGCTACCAGGGTTGTATAGCTTTGGAATTTCCAGTAAGGACTTTGGATTTGTTGGTTTTTGGTTTCTTGTTCTGGTCGATCATAGGCTGCTCAGGTGGATCTCCCTGTTTCTTATCTTTCTTGCTACTACTGCTGCCTTCTCCTTCCCTACGGCTCTTCATGTAATCAGTCGCATCGACATGTCTTTGAGCATAACCGAGTATTTAGGAAAACGTGATCAGCTACTCGAGGGCGAGCGATCATATCAAGTTTTTGTCCCTAGGCCCCATCAAGATGGCATGTTTCAGAGTTTTGTCTTCCAAGTGCCTCACCTCTAATGCTGCTTGGATGAAGTGATTAATGTAGTCTTTCACATCTCTATCATCTTGCTTAATAGCATAAAAATGGATCACCTACTTCTTCCTGCTCCGAGATGTGGAGAATGCAGCCGAGAATGAGTCAAATAGCTTATAGAACAAGGACATTGTGCCTGGCTTGATGTGGCAAAACCATTACCGAGTTGGACCCGTCAAGTTGAGTGAAAATGCTTTACTCATAGCAATGTCACTAGCGTTTTGGAGGAGCATGTGAACTCTGTAAAGTTCTAGGTGCTCATCAGCCTCCATGGTATCTTGAACTTGTTTGGCTTGAGGGCCTACATAATTGTGTCGATGAAAGGCTATTGTTCTTGATCTAGTCGATTTACCGCTATAGGACTCGTAGTTGACGACTGTTGGTACCTCTAGGTAGTTTTACCTTGTACTGGGCACCATCCTCTACCTTGTCGCCTCTTTTCTCTGGTCGACTTAAGCAGGGCAAGTCCCTTGGTCCCTGAGCCTATCAAAGACTGAAGCCTAGGAACCTTGTGAGGATAGATTCGACCTTCTCAGACTAGCCTGATGTTCGTTGATATGCCTTTTGAGGTCTATTTGGTATGCTCGAAGTTTGCTTCATTCTAAGAGTCACCCTTCTACCCTGCTCGACCACCCACCTAGTCTTCCTAGGTTGGGGGAAGGAGAGTAAGGGACGGTTGCTACTATGCTTGTTACTGCGCTATCTGTTTCTTGAGTAGGCGACCACGATAGTCAGCTTGGAGATCAGATCTTGAGTGGCCTAATCTGCTCTAACTTCACTAGCCTGGCCGTCTAACTAGGTCCTCGTTGCCTGAGGCATGTTCTGGTTCTGGTTCTAGGCATTACTCGACCCCTCTTGTCGAGTACTGTCGTACCTGGTGTTTCATCTGGTACCCATGCTAAGTACGGCTGTTGGGAAATGTGGCTGCTAAGTGAAAATGTTGGAAACGTAAAGGGCCTTCCTTCTAGCGCCAAAATGTTGATGTTTGGTCTTGGTCTACTGCATATTAACACCACATGCGGCTACGCATAGTGGTTGGATGACTCCTCCTACTTGACTCTGCTTCCTGGGGTAAACCTATACATGAAGAGGGACGCATTATTGGTAAGGGGACACCAGTGTAGTGATGGCCAAAGGCTCTCAGACGCTCAAGTTAGGTACCTGTTTTGTAGAGTTCGGGATTAAGGTTAGGTGGGAAGGGGCACGTTACATTGAGCTGGAGTAAATGTGCTCAATTTATAGGCTACCACTTGAACTGCGTATTAGGCAATTTGACCTATGACCCGTGTGTCCCATCATGATGTGACATATGGCTGGTGACAAGTGTCATGATTCTTGTAAGAGATTTGGTCTCCATTTGAGGGTTGTAATGAGGCCATATGTCGACTTTCTGTGGTGAGTTGTTGCCTAAGTGTAGGCTCTGATAGTCTAACCCAAGCATAAGTTCTTCCTGAGGAGGCGATGCCCTGTTCACAACCAGTGCCAATGGTAGCTTTAAGGGGCACCTCGGGAGAAAGAACCGAGCACATGGAATTGTGAATTTCTCTTCTCAATGACCTTCTTGAGCATGGCAACTAAGCTAATTTAAACAAATAGAATTATTAATCAAATCAATTTGACTTTGTCCTAATCCAATATATCATCACCTATGAAAATATACCAATGTTTCTACTCACAGAGTCCAACTCCAATGACTAAGACATGCATCTCTCGTTAGGGATGTAGGCAACATAATAATCTTAGCATGAATAAAATGTCTAGCTTTATTCTCTCAACTGTGAACCTTGTCATGTAGACTATCGCCTTTATGATTCATGTCTTCCGCATAATCTGTTGATCATATGCATGATCTTAAAGGTTTAGACTGACAGTTTCAGACCTTTTTTGCTTATCATATATTCAATTGAAATGAACATGAAGAGGACAACATTTGATATATGAAAATAATAAACTCTTTGTTGATTAAATCTCTCCAAAAAAACTATTACATCATTTAATCCTTATGGCACATAGTCTAACACATTTCACCCCAACCAGGTTGATGCAAATACTGACAACGCCAAGGATGCCGTGAATTCAAGAATGAAAGAACTGTTACAAAAATATCATAGAATAACAAATAGAAACTAGAATAATATTATTAATGAAATAGAAACTACAACAACAATATCACAATATAGGAAAGAAAATAACAACTAATTCAATATGAATCTAGAAAGGTTAATATCACTCACTGGATGTGCACGAGGTTGATTGGCATCCATCTCCCAGGATATTGTTAGAAAATGATACACAGCGGAATTTTAAAATTTTAAATCAAAGTCTTTTCTAAATAACAAGTTTGACATGCTAAGTACATAAATTAATAATAGATCTTACGTACCTTCCTTAAGACAACATAAAACTCTATCTAGAGAAGAATCTTCCAAAAGAGCTTCAGCCAACTAGTCTTTCTTGCTGTTGTCTATCCATGATCGATGTGTGGGTGGTCGCATCTCATATAGCTTCTCCTCCGGTGACTCTCCTTCCAACCACTTGAGAAAACCTAGAGCTAAGATTCCAGTTGTTTTCCAATTACATGATAATTCTTATAAGAGAACATCATTAACTCTACAAAAGAGCTATAGATTTTGTATCTATGAATAGCAATCTATGTCAATCAAGAGTTGTGTCTCTAATGTACTAGCATGCATGCGATCATCAAATTAGGATGTTACTCTTTGGCATATCAAAAGACACAAGTCAAGAATACGGGCTCATCAATTCATTTTAGGATTAAGACATATCACATATGATTGTGTCTCCTTTTTATGTAACCTCCTTTAAGTTGGGCAATACAAGCTACATTTTCCTCGTATAGCACTATTGGACTTTTTTTATTGAATGGAATATCACATGTTTCTATTATTTCTTGTACTGGTGATATTAACCATAAACATTCTTGACTCGCCTCATGAATTGCCGATATCTCAACATGATTTGAAGATGTGGCGGTTAGGGTTTACTTTATCAAGTAGCAACATATAGTTGTGCCACCATATGCAAACAAATAACCTATTTGTGATTGTGTTTTATATTGATCAAACAAATATCTTGCATCGACATATCCAATCAATTCTGACTGAATCCTAAGCATAATACAAACCCATATACCACGAAGATAATGAAGTATTTGTTTGAGACTATTCCAATGTCTTCAAGTTGGTGAAGAACTATATCTTGCAAGTAAACCAATAGAGAATGCTATGTCGAGTCTTGTGTTGTTAGTAAGATACGTTAGTGCACCAATAACAATAAGATATGGTACTTTGGTCCAAGAATTTCTTCATCCTTATCTTGAGGATGAAAAGGATCCTTTTTCACATCAAGGGATTGTATAACTATAGGAGAACTCATCGGATGGGATTTATCCATATTAAAATGCTTTAATACCTTTCAATATATATTAACTGATGAACAAAAATCTCTCCTATCAAATGCTTGAACTGCATGCTGAGACAAATTTTGTTTTTCCTAAATCCTTCATTTCAAGTTCATTTTTCAAATATGTTGTTGTATCTGTAACCTCTTGATGAGTCCTAATAATATTCAAATTATCGACATAAACTATAGTAATAGTAAATCTAGAATTTGACTTTTTAATAAAAACACATGGGTAGATTAGATTTTTAATATATCTTTTCTTCAAAAGTTATTCATAGAGACGTTTATATCACATGCATCCAGATTGCTTTAATCCATATAAAGATTAATCGAATACATTTTCTAAGGTTTTAAATTTCATGCTTCATAGATTTTTTGCCCTTTAAAGACTTTCATGTAAATGTCACTATCAAGTGATCCATACAGTTAAGCCATTACATTCATTAGACGCATATGAATTCCTTTTGAAATTGCTAGGCTAATAAAAAATCTAAACATAATTGCATCCACCACTAAACAATATGTCTCCTAATAATCAATACTTGGTCTCTGCGAAAAACCTTGTGCTGCAAGTCATGCTTTGTATTTGACAACTTTATTTATCTTATTACTTTTTTGCACAAATTCCCACTTGTAGCCTACTAGTTCTACACCTTCAAGTGTTTACAAAAGAGGCCTAAAAACTTGATGTTCTTCAATTGAATTTAATTCTACCTAAAAGATGTCTTTCCATTTTGGCCAATCATCTTCAATAGACTTTGGTTCAAGATCCTCATTTTCTTTTGTAATATCAATAGCTACTCCAAATGCAAATATATTGTCATCAACAGTTATATTTCAGTTTCGTCTCTTTCCTAAAATGACCTAACTTATTGAGACCTCTTCATTAACATCATTTTTAGGTACATTAACCTATTTTGGGTTTATTTCTTTAGCTATGTCAACTATTGTATTGGGCTCTTCAGGAACATCAATAATATTAGAAATGCCAACTTGCTTATCATTTAATTTAGCTCTTTTTTTTCTTGCTTATCCCACCATTAGAAAACTTACCATCCAAAGACAGATATCATTCGGTTACACCTATACATCCAAATGGTTAAACGCTCCAGTTTTCTAATTACAGAGTAACGTATATAAGAGAATATCATTGACTCCACCAATGGAGCTATGGATTCTATATGTATGAATAATAGGCCTACGCTATCAAGAGTCATGTCTCTAACATACTGGTACGTGTACCATCACAAAGTCAGGATGTCATCCTTTGATATACCAAAAGACATCAGTCAAAATAACGGGCCTATTAGTCCTTTTAAGATTAAGATACAATACATATGATTATCTAAAGTGAATTAATTTGCACAAATAGAATTATTAATCCAAATCAACTGCACTTTATAGCCCGATCTAATACATCGTCATCTATGACAATGTATTAATGTTTCTACTCATGAAGTCTAACTCCATTGGCCAAGACATGCCATCTCCCATCTGGGATGTAGACAACATAACAATCTTAGCATGAAGAAAGTGCCAAACTTTATTCCCTCGATTGTAGATCTTATGATTTAGACCATCACCTTCAAAATCATGTCTTCCGTATAATCTGTCAATCATATGCTTGATTACTAAAGGCATAGACCGATAGTCTTAGGCTTTCGTTTGCTTAATATATATTCAACAAATATGAACACAAAGAGGACAACATTTGGTAAATGACTAATAAATAAATTCTTTATTAATATAATATCTCCAAAAACATGTTACAATATTTTACTCCTTAGGGCATATATGTCCACCAATCTCCCACTTGCACTAAGTTAGTAAATATGACATATCACGTATCCCCATGTTTCCACATGCCTCTTGAAGACCCTCATAGTTAGTATCTTCATGAGTGGATCAGCTAAATTGTTCTTAGATGTGATTTTGCATATAGCAACATGCCCACCCTCAACGAATTCCTTTATCACATGATACTTCCGATGAATATGCTTACTCTTCTTGTGAAATCTTAGTGCCTTAGCATTAGCTATCATTGTAATGTTGTCATAATATAGCGAAACTGCCTTTTCCATGCCAGGAACTATCTAAAGATCCCCAAGGAACTTCCAAAGCCACATTGCTTCTTTTGAAGCATCACTAGCTGCCACATACTAGGCTTCCATTGTTGAATCCGAAGTGCAATCTTGCTTGACATTTCTCCAAACATTGGCTTCACTGCCTAGAGTAAACACAAAACTAGAAGTTGATCCCCTTGAATCTGGATAGGATTGAAAATCTAAATCAGTATATCCTAAAGGTGTAAAATTGTCACCTGAATATACAAGTATATACCCTTGAGTTCTTCTCAAGTACTTGAAAATATGCTTGACTGCTACCCAGTGGTTTGGTCACAAATCCGACTAAGACTGACTTACTATCCCGACTGCATAACTAATATTTGGTCGTGTACAAAGCATGACATACATGAGATTACCCACTGTTGAAGCATAGGGCACCTTCTTCATGTATTCTCTTTCCTCATCAAACTTTGGTGAGTCTTAGAAAGAGTAATTCTAACCTAGATGGTTGCCCACCTTTCTTGGAATGCTGTGTTGCAAACCTCTTGAGAATTTTTTCCATGTAGCTTGTTTGAGACAAAGTTATCATTCTGTTCTTTCTATCGTGAAAGATCTAGATACCGAGAACATAATTAGTTTCACCTAAATCTTTCATGTCAAACTACTTGGTCAACCATAATTTGATCTATGATAATGCCCACAACGTCATTGCCACTTAGTAGAATGTCATCTACATAGAGCAGTAGAAAAACCACCTTTCCATCCTTAATGTGTTTGTAAATACGTGGTTCGTCCACATTTTGTTTGAACCCATAAGTCTTGATCACCTAATCAAATCTTATTTTCCAAGAACTAGAAGCCTACTTAAGTCCATAAATTGACTTTAGCAGCTTACAAACCTTACCCCCTTGACCCTTAGCCTTGAACTCGTCTAGTTATGCCATATATATGGACTCATCAAGATAACCATTCAAAAAGGCTGTCTTGACATCCATCTACCAAATTTCGTAGTTAAGAGCGACAGCTAGAGACAAGAGAATGCGGATGGACTTAAGCATAGCTACAGGCGAAAAGGTTTCCTTTTAGTTACTAATCTAGCCTTATAGATTTTGACTTTTCCATTTGCTCCTTTTTTTCTCTTATAGATCTACTTATACCCTATGGGTTTCACCCCTTCGAGAAGATCCACAAGTTCCCAGATCCGATTAGTCTCCATAGATTTTATCTCAGTGTTCATGGCTTTTGTCTAGAGTTTTGAATCAACATCCACCATAGCTTCTTTGTAAATATATGGATCTCTGTCATGCTCATCTAGTTCAATTAAAAAGGCCTCACCATTGAACAATACCTATCGGGTTAAGGCCTGATCCTCCCACTACACCGAAGCCTGTTAGGTTGTTGTTCGGCTGGCTTGTCTACATTAATTGGATTGGTTTCTCTTGGAACCCTGGGAGTGATCGAATCACTCACCAACTCCTCGAGTACCACTTTTCTTCGAGCCTTAAAGTCTTTCATGTAACTTTCATCAAGGAACATTGCATTCATTTAAACAACAACTTTATTTTTCCTTTGGGATATTGAAATAAGCCCCTTTAGTCCCTTTTGGATATCCTACAAACACACAAACTTTCGAACATGCCTCCAACTTATTTGCTTCCTTATACAAGACATGAGTCAAACATTCCCATATGGGCATATGATTTAAGAATGTCTTCTTCCCCATCCACAACTCATGAGGAGTTTTGAGAACCAATTTTGAAGGCACATTGTTCAAAAGATAACATGCAGTTTAAAGTGCACATCCTCAAAAGGATAAAGGCAATGATGAGTAACTCATCATAGACCTGACCATGTCCAACAATGTCCTATTCCTTTTCTCAGCTACACCATTTTGCTGCGGAGTGTCCAGCGCAGTCAAATGAGATAAAATCCCATGCTGTAATAAGTGTTCCAAGAACTCATCATAGAGGTATTCTCCACCTTGATCGGATCGAAGTACCTTTATGGGTTTATCTAATTACTTTTCCACTTCAACCCAAAACTCCTAAAACTTGTCAAGAGTTTTACTTTTGTGATGCATTAGGTAGACATAACCATATCTCGAGTAATCATCAATAAAAGTGACGAAATACTCACACCCTCTTCATGCCTGAATGTTCATGGGACCACAAACATTGCTATGCACAAGTTCTAGAACCCCTTCGGCCCTATTGTCCTTAGACCCAAATAGTCTTTTAGTCATTTTACCCTCCAAACAAAATTCACATTGTGGTATAGATTCAACCTTTAAGTGACACAAAGGTCCATCTCTTATCAACCTTTGAATCCTATTCAGGCTAATATGATCCAGTCACAAATACCAAAGATAGGCCTTATTAGAGTGAGAAGTTTTAAGTCTTTTAGAGTTATTATCACTAACCTTAGTGTTAAGTAGTAAGTTCATCTTAGGTTTGATAAAATATAGATTATTTTGCATTCATCCTTCACAAATAAAAGATTTGTTTTTACGAATCACCACTTTATTATTAAAAGAAACTAAATAGAATTCTTTAAATAAACAAGCTATAGATATTTAATTCCTTTTAAGTTTAGGAACATAAAAACAATATAGCAAAACTAAATTCCTATAATTATCAAAATAAAGATGGACATCTCTTACTGCTTCGCCAACACCAAGGATCCATCGCCTATCTGAAGCATGAAGTCTTCATGTAGCAGACTTCTCGTTTCTTTGAACCCCTGCAGAGAAACACGAACATGATTAGTTGCTCCAGAATCTATGACCCAAGTGTCACATGATTCCTTAACCAAACAAGTTTCAATAACCAGAAGATCATACCTACCTCCTTGGGAAAGAAAGTCTTTGTAATTCTCCTTGATGTGCTTGAACTTCCCATAGAAAAAGCACTTGAGCTCCTTTTGGTTCCTTTTTTTTCTTCTTCTTGTTCTTGCCATTTGCTCCCATTCTTAGCCTTCTACTTCCTTCTATTCCCAAGGTTAGGATTGGAACTGAATACAGCCGCCAAGTTGGCCTCGCCACCCGTAGGAGTTTCTTTGATCAGATTTTTGAACTCCTATAACTGTTTCATCAACTCCGTTAGGATCACATCCTATCTATTGCTCGGATTATACAAAGCTCTAAAAGAGATGACTCCTTTGACAAAGTCTCAAAAACCATAGTTATCTATGACTCTGCATCAATATCAACTTTATGGGCTTGAGCCTCAACAAGGTAACCAATGATCAACATCATATGCTCATTCACAAACATCCTCGGTCTTTGTTATAGCTTGGCCTCCAAACATGTCTTCAAGATTATCCAAGATCTGCTTCATAGTCTCATAGTCTTCATGTTGAGCCTACAGTATGTTATAATACTAGCTATAACATAACACCAGACCTAATTATTAGCATCTTTTCAGCAGTCATATGCTTAGATTTGCACATTAGTGGATTCCCTAGTAGGTTTGGGAGGACACAGTATCATCAACACAAATTTTAGTTTTTTAAAGGCTAGGATGATATTTAGGTTCCTTTTCCAATCATTGTAATTCTTGCCTGTTAATTGGTTTTTATCGAGTATTAAAGATAAAGTGTTTTTAGATATTTTAATCTACAATAAAGAATCATATACCAAATTTAAGCAAACATCCCACAACAATTTAGTAAGAAAACACAATCAAGTCAACATACAATTGTGTTTATGTGTCAAAATCTTGAAAATATCATAACCTTACAATGATAATTTCTAAGGGAGACTTGGCAAATTCAATTAGAAACACAGATCTCCTCCTGATTAATATATGTCATCCAAGACCTGTCGATCTAGCATATATAATAATCGTTTTCTTTGGCCATTAATTTTATTAATAAAGCTCTTAGGGGAGGTTAATAATAAAATTAACTTGAGTGTATAACCATTGTTTCAATTATTTTATCTATGATTTATAATCACCACTTAGGGGTGTGCAACTATAAATCATGTTAAAATATCTTGTCCTTTCAGAGATCTAACCTGGTACATGATGAAGTCCCTTCCTAAAGGTCGAAACCACCATGTGCTACCTATGGACTAACGATAGAGGCCATAGGTCCTCTCTTTGAAAACCTTCTCCCACTCAATCTTTGCAAAAACCAAGCTTTTATTTTTAAAACATACATAATCAATTTTTAATGAGCGGCACTCCCTATTCTATATAACATGTTATCAACATACATAGCAAATCATATTATAATGCAGACAAGCAAAACAATCATACAAAGCCACAAGCAAAATAATAATAAACAGCTGAATATTGTGGTTCCATCCTATAGATAAGAAATTAAAAATTACAAGTGATCAATCGAAACATATTATCGATTTTTCATCCTTTTATCTTCAAGGTGTATCTGTGGCATCCATCTTTAAGTCTTTAATCCCTCATAAATCAAATAATTCATATTTTCGGTCATCACAAAATTTTAAGTTTCTCAGAATTGTCTCAAAAATAAAATCAAAACTACACAAAAAAAGCACCTTTTATGAAAAACTTTAGCTCTCTACTGACCTACCGATCTGTGTGATTGGCCTGCCGGTCATCACCCATTGGCCTGTCGAACTTGATAGTTTGTCCTGTCACTAGAGCTGGCTAAAATATGCCCCACGGACTACCTACCAAACTAGAAGTTCGGCTTGCTGGTCTTCGACCATCGACCTACCGAGCCTGAGGGTTCGTCTTGCTAACCAAGAAAATCTCACGTTTTTCTAGAAAAACAGTTTTAACGTAGTTTTTCAATCTTATTTTCAACAATTCAAAAACATAAAAATTTAGACACTTAGGAAAAATTATGCAATTACTATCACCCATCTTCTAAATCCGTCTTCACTCCGAATGATTATTTAATTACAAATTTAAAATTAAATAATAGTTCCTAAACAGTGATGATAGACCACCATCTAATTACATGAAAAAACCTAGATACACATTCTAACATCTAAAGAACTATAACTGGCACAAATTAAATACTTAATTAATAATTAAATAATAATTTATTCAACTATAATTAATTAATAAACATTCACCAAATAATCCCATCATAACATATAAATATATAGAAACCCTAGAGTGCCAACTCTCTAAAAATTTAAATTCAAACATAGAAGAGATCAAGATCACATAATTATACATATAACATGATCACAAACTCATAAATTTATGTAAAAACCTTAGCTCTGATATCAATTGTTAGAAAACAAGTACACAACAGAATTTTAAAAATTTTAAATTAGAGTATTTTCTAAAAAAAAAGTTTGACATGCTATATACATAAATTAATCACAGATCTTACTAACCTTTATATGCCGAAGAACTGCTACAATCAGTGTATAGAAGAACGTTCTAAAAGAACCTCAACCAACTAGTCTTTTTTTCTATTCTCTATCCACGATTGGAATGTATGTGGGCACACCTCGTATAACTCTTCCACTGGTGACTCTTCTTCTAACCAATCGAGAAGACCCATAACAACGGTTCATGATTGTGAACAAAAGCTCTTAGAGAGTTTCAAAATATTTACCACTATAGTACTTATCCTTAACTTCTTAATTGATTTAAATAACTAAGAAAATCTCTCCCTATTTATAGCAATCAAAACCAACGTTAGTCATTATCAGATAAGGTCTCAAAAATTTAAATTTGGATCAACTTTTGATAAAATTGCACCTAAAATGCATTATCAAATTATCGTTAGATTGGCAGGCCAAACTAACTAATCGGCCTGCCAAACTTCCCCCATTGCTAGGTCGAACTAATTGATCATCCTATTGAGCTTGCAATAATCTGATCCCTGAGAATCTTTTATTTTCCTCTTGAGGTTCTTTTGATAGAGCCTTAGTTTTAATTCAAATAACCCAATAGAGAAGTTATCTGATTAAAATAGTCATATATGGATAATCTCTAGGAAAATCAATATTCCTGATAATTCAACAAGTTTATCATGAATTAATTTACAGAATTAATTCAATCAATAAATAGATATGAATTATCTAATCCTATAGAATTTCTACCAACCTAATAATTTAATATAATTCACCAATTTATTAGAAAAGCATGTCGTATCATTACAGGATTTATATAAGGTAGCAAAGGGGATATGATAGACCTATATAGTTTAAGCTCCGATAATTATAAAATATAATATCCCGGACACATATTTTTTAATTATCAACTCTAACGCTACTTCACTAAAAACTTAGAGTTGCACTCCCAAACTATATAAAATTATAAAGCCTAAATTAGCTAAATGTTCATGACATATCATAATAAGTCGTATCCTCGTAGGATATTCATAATCAGCTTAAGGATAAATTCCATCTTACCTTCCCAATTATTTTTATCTTGTGTTTTGTTATCTCAACATTAGAAAACTTATCATCAGAGGATAGTTTACCATTCAGTTACACCTATGCATCCAAATGGTTGAGTGCTCTAGTTTTTCAATTACAGAATAACACATATAAGACAATATCATTGACTCCACTAATGGAGCTATGGATTCTATATCTATAAATAGCAGGTCTACGCTATTAAGAGTCATGTCTCCAATATTCTAGTATGCGTACTGTTCGATTCGCCCAAAATGTTTTTCTTTAAACGGTGGATGTTTGTAGTATAGAAAAGTTGTCGTATCCACAGGGAGGTGAAAATTTGTAACTCGACAAATTGATAAAAAGAAACGTTCAAAAAGGCAAGCACTTTTTCAAATTAAAGTGTAAAATGAAATAAATATTTGTGATTTTTATTTTATTTAATTCAAAATTTAAAGCATAAAATTAAAACGATGAAGCTTTGAGAATCCCTTGTATGTTTAGCAACTGATATGGAATTTTAACTATAATTAATAATAATCTAAAGCATTTGATTTATTATATTTTTTCATTAATTGCAAGCACTTTTTACTAATTATATAGGTCAACCGAGAGCAACAATATAGCAAGCCATTATGCAGTAAGGGTTTTCCTATAAAAACTAGCAAAATAATCATCTCTCACTAATGATTTAGTGCACTAATTATGAAAATTATAACCGCTGTCACTCAATTATAATTAACATAATTTTAAGATAGAAAAGATAATAACAAATCAAAATTAATATATTTTTATGGAATAAATTATTGCGTTAATTTTGGCAGCACCTCGACTTATTAATTGGTTTAAGAATACACTATGCCATCCTCTGTCTATAATAAATCAAGAATTACCAAGCATTTACTGTGCCAGTCTATGTCTATAATGCAGCAGAAACTCAACTTAATAAATGAGCATGACTTCAATATTATTAATATTAATTATGCAACACAATTAAATTATATAAAGAAAGCATGACTGAATTTATGCAAGAATTGGATAGCATAACAATATTAATAGTAATTATTAAAAACATAAATATATAATTTATTCTACAAAATATAAGCATTACAAAACAGATATAGAGATAAAATCCATACCAGAATACTATGCATACAAGATCATCTCTCTGCCTCACCAGACTATTTATACTAATTTAAGCATTATTGTATTACCTAATGAGATATTGCTGAGTCTAACTCAACAAAAAGAAAAAGAAGAGAAAAGAGGGCCAAAGGCCCGTTGAGGAGTGTCTGAACTGAGGCAATTGCCTCAGTATTTATAGGTGCTTAAAATCACTATTTGTCTTTTTAATTATTATTATTATTATTTTTTGTTACTGTTGAAACATTGACAAATTCGGATCATATTGATTCTTTTTCTCCTCTATTTCTTCGCGCTGGGCCTGTCCTTAGAATGCGAGAATTCGTTTGTAATTCTCTACTTCGCAGTGAATGGCAGCACTAAAACAGTGCAATCTAGTCCGTTCATTTCGCGATCCAACGGCTTCCAGATGTGAATGAGAATGGGCCCAGGTGGGACCAGCGAGATCGAGATTGAAGACCGTTACATTAGTCTCAGTCATCGCATCGGATGGCTAAAAAAAATGGGAGCATATGGAGACGACCGCACGAGATTGGACACGACCTGAGATGCTCCTCTGACTTTCACTGTAGCTTTGTCTGCGTATGAATTACATGCGCCAATTAGAGAATGCCACGTGGACTGCATTCTAAGATTCGGTCGACGCAAGGGATGACGCAACGACATGCAGACCTCGGTTGGACGGTTGAGATCAATTTGGCAGTGAATCCAACGGCTCCCGTGACGCCACGTGTCTCCTTTACATGAATCAAATTTTTTTTAAGGATTTTTGATGCATTTGATGTCCGATTTTGCCCTTTTTTGCACCGTTTTGCTCCTTTTTTCCTCCAGATTTTAAATCTAAAAATCACAAACACACTAAAGTTAATTATTTTATAAACATAATATTTACAAAATATTAAAAAATATTTATTTTACAATAAAACACACAAAAATAAATAAAAACTTTTAAAATTTTCAGTCTTTTTCGGTTTAGCACAGATATGATTTTTATGACTTGAAAATATTTTTAGAAATTACTAAAAAAATAATAGGACATATTTACAAACTTAAAACACACTATCAAACACATTAAGACATAAAATAAAATCACACAACATTATTTTTACGGTTTTAATTATTTACAAACTAAACACATATTTAACACACCGAAACGACTTTAAAAATTACCAAAAATATTATTTAACATAAAAACATACTAAAAATACATTTTTAAACACATTTACACACTAAGACATAAAAACATTGTTTAATACAAAATTGCTATTAATTAGAGGATTTAATGAGAAATAAAAGCATAAATAAATTATTTAAGCCATAGAAAATGTATACTTTTATAGTCTCATCACACTCCCCAACCAGCTTATTGCTAGTCCCTAGCAATTAAAGCAATAAAATTTTGAAATGATTTATTAAATATTCATATAATGAAATCCATTTAACTATAATTTGACTTATCCAACTAGATAGACTAACAAAACAAAAATTTTATTTGAACAATTTATATGCTATTTAACAAAATATATATAAGCCAGACTTAGTGCAAAAAAAGGGAGATAATGAATAATTATGAAGTTTCATCCAAAACTAGGAATAATATTGTTATGATATTTTGCTTCAAATTACTTCTACAGGCAACAACAATTCAAGTTATTGATTTGGAACAATTAAAGAGCAAAAACATAAAAATAGAAATATTTACAAACTTTACATATTGGATAGTACAATGTCTAGCTTCCTTAAGCTTTATCCATAACCCATTTAACGAGCTTTAGGTTAGTAACTTCTAGACCAGTTGGTCAAGGTACTAGGTGTTGAAGCACCCCTTAGAACTTACTTACTCGAGTTAAAGAGGTTACGAAGCCAAACTTATCCAACTTTATTCATTAATTTACATAATTACACACTTCAACTATTTACACTTTTTTTTATTTCTTATTTATTTTTTTTTATTTAGTTATTTAATCTTGAAAATGTTACTGCCATCAATTGTTCATCTTCACAAAATAACAAAACTCAAATGTTCATAGCTTTGACTTACCACCACAATTAAGCATTATAGTGTATCTGTGAAAAGAATGGCTTACAAACACTTTGAAAAATAAACACTTAAAAATGCTAAATAAAACCAAAGTTTTGAGAGTCCATAAAATTAGATAATCCAAAGAATAGAAAAATAATATTACATTAATATGAAATTCAGAAATCAAAACAAAATAATAACACATTAATTACTAAAAAACTATTATTTACAAAACATTTTTTTAATTTTATTTTTAAATTTTATGACTCACAAAAAAATAACACACAAAAATGAAAAATGCACAAAAATCTAGAGCAAAATAAAAAATATGGGCAAAAATTGAAAAATTTTAGCACAACATTGAAGCACAAATCTCACATGCACAACTCTAAAACACAACCCTCTCATGCAGAACTTTGAAGTACAAACCTCTCATGCATAACTTTTAAGCACAACCCTCTCCCCTCAACCTAAAATATACATTATTCAAAGTGAATAAAAGAGTGGTGAAAGCAGCAAAAATATTACCTGAATCAGCACAGTTGCAGAGATGATCTGTAGCAAACTTAACAAGTAAAAACTAAAATAAACACACATTTTTTTGCTAAAATTTATTTGAAAATCCAAACTAATTGCATTTACAAAATTAAATTTATTAGAATGCATCTCAAGAGAAAAAAATTTAACTCCTTAACTCAGCCATTCTGAACAAATTTAAATAATAGCCTTCATTTTAAATTTTCAAAACAAATTTCATTTTTTTTAAAGAAAATCAACATAGCACCCAACAACACAAAAAAATATATATTATAAACTATATTACAAAGAAGGAAAGGTAAAGATATTACTTTGAAAGTGTTTTCTCATCGCTTGATCCTCTGAATTCAACAAATCTTTCTTTTAACTCTGCTTTTGGTGGATAATCGTCAAAGAGCGGCTTCCTCCAATAGTAAGTGTCGAAAGACACCACATATGGGTCTTATGTAAACATGCCCTCAAGATTGACAAAATTTGAAACATTTAAACTCATGCAACTTAGACACATTTTATATTCTTGGTAGGTCTTTAAAAACAATGCTAGAGACAGTGGAGGAGGTGGTGGCCACATAGGATCTTAGTAAACATCGTCTTTGGTGAATTCTTGTGGCAACTGAGGTTGAGAATCTAAGACTAAGGGTGATGATTGATCCTGTTCTATAGCTAAGTCTTCATTCTCTTCCTTGCAATCCTCTCCTAAAAGTTGTTTTTCAAAATTGGTGGGTTCTAAAGTTTCTTCTTCAATGACTAGGACAACTATTTCTTCCTCACTTATAGAATCAAGATGATATTCAAGCCTATCTAATTCTATTCTTCTTATGGTTTCCATATATTTCTCTACAGTTTCTTCCAATGTTTCTAAGGTTTCTTCTAGATTTACCCTATTTGGGTCATTATATGTCTCTTGCAATTTAAAATTTGACTCCAAAATTTCAGGTTGATTATCAGGCCAAGGTTTTAAAAAATTTGAATTGTTCTACCAAATTAAGTTATTCCTAGAACTATTCAATCCCCAATAATCATATTTGGCCATATCTTCCAACATATAATAGGCTTCGTCAATAGATAATAAGTAAAAGGTGGTGGTACCATCTCCTCTCTCTACCTAATTTCTTGTTTCAGGACTTGACCTATCTATGAAGACTTCTAACAAATAATCCCTAGAAAGACCATGGTGAGGAAACTTATCTAGCAAGTCTTTATATCTCCACCAAGTACTATAAAATGGTTCCAAGTGTTGATGAGAAAAATTTACAACAAAATGTCGATGAATTTCCCAAAACATTTTTTTGATTCTTGATTTTTATTTTTTCAATTTTTTTTAAATTTTAAATTTTTTTTTTGAAATTTTTTTTTTTAAGAAAAATTTTCAAGCTAAATAATGCTCAATTAATTGGACTCCCAGATTGTTCGGGGGTCACACCAGACACGCTTAGAATTTTCAACTTTCTTAGGCAAGGGTGTTAGCCTTATGGTCATGGGATCGAGTCCCAACGATTGGCCTTTTTAACAGAATCCAACAAATTTTACAATTACCCAAACTTGCAAAACAAAAGACAGAATGCAAAGCTTTTCTTTATCCGAAACGAATAAAGTAATGAGTGAAAAGCATCCGTCTATTTTTTTATTTTTTATTTTTTAAAATTTTTTTAATAATAAACACACAAATTAAAAATGCAAAAAATTAGAATAATATTTACAAAGGATAGGGATAGATTACTTACCTGTTTTTTCGTTTAACTCAGCAATATGACAGAGTGACAGCACCTCCCTGGCAACGACGCTAAATTTTTGTTCGATTCGCCCAAAATGTTTCTCTTTAAACGGCGGACGTTTGTAGTATAGAAAAGTTGTTGTATCCACAGGGAGGTGAAAATTTGTAACTCGATAAATTGATAAAAATAAACGTTCAAAAAGGCAAGAACTTTTTCAAATCAAAGTGTAAAATGAAATAAATATTTTTATGATTTATATTTTATTTAATTCAAAATTTAAAGCATAAAATTAAAACGGTAAAGCTTTGAGAATCCCTTGTATGTTTTGCAACTGATATGAAATTTTAACTATAATTAATAATTATCTAAAGCATTTGATTTATTATATTTTTTTTCATTAATTGCAAGCACTTTTTACTAATTATATAGGTCAACCGAGAGCGATAATATAACAAGCCATAATGCAGTAAGGGTTTTCCTATAAAAACTAGCAAAATAATCATCTCTCACTAATGATTTAGTGCACTAATTATGAAAATTATAACTGCTGTCACTTAATTATAATTAACATAATTTTAAAATAGAAAAGATAATAACAAATCAAAATTAATATATTTTTATGGAATAAATTATTGCGTTAATTTCGACAGCACCTCGACTTATTAATTGGTTTAAGAATACACTATGTCATCCTCTGTCTACAATAAATCAAGAATTACCAAGCATTTATTGTGCCAGTCTATGTCTATAATGCAGCAGAAACTCAACTTAATAAACGAGCATAACTTCAATATTATTTATAATTAATTATGCAATACAATTAAATTACATAAAGAAAGCATGACTGAATTTATGCAAGAACTGGACAGTATAACAATATTAATAATAATTATTAAAAACATAAATATATAATTTATTCCACAAAATATAAGCATGACAAACAGATATAGAGATAAAATCCATACCAGAATACTATGTATACAAGATCATCTCTCTGCTTCACCAGACTATTTATTCTAATTTATGCATTATTTTATTACCTAAGGAGATACTGCTAAGTCTAACTCAGGAAAAAGAAAAAGAAGAGAAAAGAGGGCCAAAGGCCCGTTGAGGAGTGCCTGAACTGAGGCAATTGCCTCAGTATTTATAGGTGCTTAAAATCACTATTTGTCTTTTTAATTATTATTATTATTATTATTATTTGTTACTGTTGAAACGTTGACAAATTCGGATCATATTGATCCTTTTTCTCCGCTATTTCTTCGCGCTGGGCCTGTCCTTAGAGTGCGAGAATTCGTTTGTAATTCTCTGCTTTGCGGTGAATGGCAGCGCTGAAACAGTGCAATCTAGTCCATTCATTTTGCGATCCAACAACTTCCAGATGCGAATAAGAATGGGCCTAGGTGAATGGTAGCCTGAGATGCTCCTCTGACCTTCACTGCAGCTTTGTTTGCGTGTGAATTACACGCATCAATCAGAGAACGCCACGTGGACTGCACTCTAAGATTCGACTGATGCAAGGGAGGACGCAATGACATGCGGACCTCGGTTGGACGGTTGAGATCAATTTGGCAGTGAATCCAACAGCTTTCGTGGCGCCATGTGTCTCCTTTACATGAATCAAAATTTTTATAAGGATTTTTGATGCATTTGATGTACAATTTTGCCCTTTTTTGCACCGTTTTGCTCCTTTTTTCCTCCAGATTTTAAATCTAAAAATCACAAACACACTAAAGTTAATAATTTTATAAACATAATATTTACAAAATATTAAAAAATATTTATTTTACAATAAAACACAAAAAAATAAATAAAAACTTCTAAAATTTTTAGTCTTTTTGGTTTAGCACAGATATGATTTTTATGACTTGAAAATATTTTTAGAAATTACTAAAAAAATAATAGGACATATTTACAAACTTAAAACACACTATCAAACATATTAAGACTTAAAATAAAATTACATAATACTATTTTTACGATTTTAATTATTTACAAACTAGACACATATTTAACACACCAAAACGATTCTAAAAATTACCAAAAATATTATCTAACATAAAAACATACTAAAAATAATTTTTTAAACACATTTACACACCAAGACATAAAAACATTGTTTAATACAAAATTGCTATTAATTAGAGGATTTAATGAGAAATAAAAGCATAAATAAATGATTTAAGCCTTAAAAAATGTACACTTTTACAGTCTCATCACGTACCATCATAAAGTCAGGATGCCATCCTTTGGTAAATCAAAAGACATAAGTAAAAATAACGGGCCCATTAGTCATTTCAGGATTAAGATACAACACATATGATTGTCTAAAGTGAATTGATTTGCACAGATAGAATTATTAATCCAAATCAATTCCACCTTATGTGCCGATAATATATATCATCACCTATGACAATATACCAATATTTCTACTCGTGGAGTTCAACTCCGATGGCCAAGACAAGCCATCTCTCAACTGGGATGTTGACAACATAATAATTTTAGCATGAATAAAGCATCTAACTTTATTCCCTCGATTGCGGATCTTATAATTTAGACCATCACCTTCAGAATTATGTCTTTCGTATAATCTGTCTATCATATACCTGATTACTAAAGGTTTAGATCGACAGTCTTAGACTTTTGTTTGCTTAACATACATTCAACAAACATGGACGTAAAGAGGACAACATTTGGTATATGAATAATAAATAAATTCTTTATTGATAAATTGTCTCCAAAAACATATTACAATATTTTACTCCTTAGGGCATACATGTCCAACAAAGACAAGCTAACCTTACACTCTCAATGGGTGTTCTTCTATGGAATTTAAAATTTGTAGATAAGACCATGGCAAGCTAGCAGTTCTATTTCTAGATATTAGGCAAGTAGGAATTTTGCTTATAATATGAATAGTTTCTACTTAAATTTTTTTTCATGTTCTTATGAAAATTATAAAGCATGTTTATGCCTTATGTTATAGTATACAATGCCATGACATACTACATACTTACTAATACGTCTAGTGAAACTTATGGGAACAAATTAAGCTTGAGTGTCGTATCAATCTCTTAACCTTCACGGAGGTTTATGTTTCAATATAGTAATCTAGATCATGGTGTCATTGGGGACCTTGCAAACCCTAACTTCTCGATGATCGTGCGTAACCAATACGAATGCTTGGGCCTATTACATTAGAAAGATATGATCATAAATAAGCATAACTGGCACACATATGTTTTACTATATGTTTCCTAAATGTTTTGCAAGATGTAGTTCTTACTTGCTGAGTGAAAGCTCATATGAGTGTATTCATATTGTAGGTGAACAACCTACAAGTAACATCTAATGAACAATGGCACAACGACTAACGATTAGTGAAGATAGGTGATGGATACCGCACGCATTTATTATGCATTTAGTTTTTGTTAGTTGTGATTTTTTAATTATGTGTAAACAGTATGACTAAAATTATATATATGTTTTAGAGATCGAGGTTGTAGTTATGTAGCCTCTATCTGTATAACCTTTAGACTAATATATTAATTCAATATGTTACAAGTTTTGTTCCAAAAAAATGTAAGAACAGTATAATTAAATTAAATAATAAAGTTTTTTAATTTAGCAATGTCTAAGAAAACTGTTTTGTAAACTTAAATAATCCTAACAAGTATATGTTTAAGTAGTTAAAGTAATAGCCACGTACCCAGGGTTGATACATACATGAAGCATAAGAGCACAAGCAATAAGTGGCCTACTGATGCTAAAGGATGCATGGCGAGGCGCTAATGGCTGAGGACTTGAGGTTGAGCAGTGAAGACGTTCTCTTGTTGGGGTGTCACCATGTGCACATTTGGAATCTCCTAATGCTGATCCGATGGCTAGAGACCATGTTAATTCTCTTGGGTGATTTCTGTGCATAGAGGAAGATCTAGGCACATTAATTTGAATTTTCCTTTACAAATTTTACCCTATTTGTGTAAAGTTTGAGAAAATTCATTTACTTAAATCTAAAATTTATTTGGATTTAAATAATGAATTTTACCTGATAAATTGTATTTTATAAGATTATGATAAAGTGAAATATATACGGATGATATTAATATGGATTATGTCTATAAATTTGGTACAATCTACAATACTGTTAATATGCAGATTTTGTGAGTAGGATTACTCAAAATTTTGTAAAATACTACCAAGATGGAATTTATATTACAATAATTATAAACCTTGTTGTATAAATTAATATGGAGAAATAAATGTAAATTAATGTAAATAATCATACCATAATCTAAGCAGTATAAAAATGGTTAGTTGCTAGTCAAAAAACTAGTAAAAGATTTTTGTGTCGATAATTCATCAGTTGATAAATATAGTTTAAAAGACACACATTAGTAAAAAGAGTACACAATATAGTAAAATTTACTGATAAAGTACAAAAGTAGATCTATAAAATAATGTGTTGGGAATAACTAGTGTGGGAAAAAGTTAGTCAGTGTAATTTTAGATTGTCAAAGATAATATCTTCTCAATCTTGCACTAACAGTATAGAAAAAATACAATGTAGTGTAAATTTAAACAATGCAAAAAGGTTGTTGGACCCACTTACTTTTGCAAAAAAGGGATGAAAGTTTGCCACCCACCCTATAGAGACACATGTCAAGCCCTTGTGGTGGAGACAAAAAATTTCAGTTCAATTGCACCAAAGTTTGTGAAAATTGCAAAAAAAAAAAAAAACAACAAAACAAAACAAAAGATGACTTTAAGAAAAACAAAAAAGTTGCCATAACTTGGACAACTTAAAAAAAAAAAACCTCACTTCTTCTCAACCAAAACCGGCAGCCTTTAAATCCATTCTCTAAATTTCTTTTTCAAATTTTGTCAAGTAAACAACTTCCCATCAAATGCAAGATCAAAGTCAAGTTAAACAAGTTTTTATTCAAGGTAAACCCCTAGCTTGTCTCCAATTTTTAGGGCTTTTCTTTTGGTTCTGAAAGGGGTTTTGATGGGAGATTTCTCATCATTTACGTCAAGGGATATAGCCAAGATCAAATTCTAGTGGAGGGTCATAACGTTCATTAAAGAAACTTTCAATAAATTCTAAACTTTACACTAAAAAGTCATGCTTTTCTTTTAATAGTTTGGTATGTAAAAACTAAGTAGTGACTATGGCATGTTTAAGGGACATTATGACATGTCTATATGATTTGTTTTGTGCCTTGTGGTGATGTGAGTTGTGTAGAAACTAAGGTTTGTATGCTTGAAAACCCTAAGTTTGAAAAACTTTGTATAAAAACAATTTTTTGGTGCTTTATTGAAACTAATGATTTTGATAGATTTCAAATCAACTGAATTTTTGAGAAAAATGTCAGTTCTACCCAACACAGTGAGAGTGACAATTTTTATAAACAAAAGTTTATAAAATTGTAAAGTTTTTGCTCTAGGGTTAGTTTTGAAAAATGGCCAAAAATCCCACTATACAATCCGAATTTCAGAAAAATTGAAAAGTGAAAGTTGTAGAACTCATCAAAACATATAAAAATAGCTTATGGTTCACGAAAATTCTACACGGTTTATAACTTACAAATTTTGGAAATTTCAATCACAAAAGTTAAAAAAAAAACATTTTTTAAACTGAAGGAATTGGACTTAGAAACTTTAAAAAGTTTTGATCCTATTAAAAAACTAATCCCAATGGTATAACATGATTGTTTTCAGAACTAGGGGCAAAATCGTCAAAATTTTTACAAACCAGATTAAATCGCAAACTTCAATCAAAATGGAGTCTGTAAAATGGGCACCGACACCCAAGAATAACAAAATGCAAGTTTTGTATCACAAAAGTAGGCTCAAAAAGTTTTAAGAACCTGTTTATGGTAAAAATCTTATTTTTCATAAAAACTGCCAAATGGACCTTGAAATGTCCGAATTCGAGCAAGGCCCCTTAGTGCGAATTTTGCCCTAGTCATTTGAGTGACAAAAATGCCTTAGTAAATGAGAAAATAAGTTTCAATATGCCTAAGTTTTAGGAAAAAAAAAAAGACTAATGACCAAATTTGGTAATTATTGTTTACATTCATATATTGACATATGGGTCGATATTAAGTAAGATCACTAATGATGAAAAATTGTCCAAATAGGACACATAGGCAAAGATCTAAGGGAATAGAAAAATTGATTAAGTATGGTTCAAGTACCAACTAAGTTTTAAACTCCACCTATAGTACGAATAAAACAGTTTTCAAAAAGAAATTATTATCATACTAATTAATCAAATATCTTGATAGGATATCTACTTTAAGTTATTTAAGCATCAAGAATGGTATATAACCATAATTTAAAGAAAAAACCTGTAAATGATTCACTAGATAAGATAAAAAAGTGTTGTACTAACCTCTTGATACAAAGGGAGTTTTAAGTTATGTTACGGTCTTGATGTTACGATGACCATTATTTGCATTTGGTATGAACACTTGGGTCCTAGTTAAATTAAGTATAGAAGATCATAAATGAGCATAAATGGCTCATACATATAAGTAGAAAAAAATTTTGTGGGCTATGTTTGGACTTACTGAGTATTAGTTTACCTAGTTATGCTATAGGAAATCCAGCCAAGAGGTTGGAAAAGTATCATAATAAAGCTGTAAATGTTGGATGGGCAAATGTGCAGTAAGGGTATATATACCATTGCAGTAGAGTTTCTATTGTATATCAAGTATTTTGGATATGTAGTATGAAAGAAAAAAAAAATTAAATAAGTTATGGTATGTAATGTAAAATAAGTAAATGTAGTAAACTCTTTTGCAAACAATTATGGTTTTATGATATGTACTTCTAAAAATTTAAATTTTTAAAATTTCATGTTCTAATTAAAATCTTTAAAGCACTAAGAAATATTTAGTTATGATCGAAAAGGCGGGTAGTGACAGCTAGTATTAGAGTAAATATTGTGCCATCTTAATACAAATTGCTATACATCATATAGTAGCACCTCAAGAAAGATACTCTATTCTTTTAAGCATAGAACTAGGAAATTCCCTTTTTCTTATGAATTTTAACATTTAATCGATTCAACTATAGTCAATGGTGGCTCCACCCACTGACCATCTCTATGATGCTAATAGAAGGGCCAATGTGGCATTTCAAGATATGATACCGCCCCTCTTCGACGAGATTAGGCAACCAATGGTGCTCACTGAGTGGATTAACACCATTGAGGTTATTTTTGAATCCTGCCATACACTACAGCATCTCCAAGTTCTACTAGCTTCAGAAAGGTCACAAGGGGAGGCGTTAGCTTAGTATATAGGATTAGGACCGGATAGATAGCATCAAGACTAGCAACGTTTATGAGACCAGATTTCCACAGAATTTGCACCACCACCACCTACTAACCATGCCCTGATAATGACTGATTCCTTTATATGGGGAGATTAGCAGCAACAGTACTACAATCATCTGTAAGCCATTTGGGACAGAAACCATAGGGAGTCTCTTGAGCACTACATCACGAGGTTCCATTACACCATGTTACTGGCAATACCACCGAGGACACCCATACATCAAGTGTGTAATCTTTTGCGGAGTGGCATTCTTGATGACATTTAGAAGTTGGCGTTATATCTGCATGATTTTCTTAGCTTGGAAGATTTTATAGCAGAGTTGTATCATGCAGAGGAGTAGTTGGTGGCACTGATCTATGACTATCTCATGGAGATAAAAGAGGATGGTGATTATCGTATAGTGCCCAATTATGAGTATGTCCTGGGACTGCCTGAGCCCATATAGGCCAAAGATGACCATTCCATCAACTCCTGCAAGAAAGAGGAGGAAGAACCAGAATACGATCCGATCAACAATGACATGTTGACCATTGACTCTGATTTAGAGGGATAGACCTTTTTGACGGCCTTTTGATTTTAAGTTTGTATGTAACCTTGTGGCTAGCAAAATTTTGACCATTTTATCCATGTATATGTGTATCCCCAGTAAGCGAAATCATTTTTTATGGTGGCACACAATCGATAAGGATGAATGCTACTGGATATGAGATAAAAGTTTATGTATGTATGTTGTCGTGGTATGTTATCTTAGCCACACCTGACATGTTTTTATCAACAAATGATGTATAAAAGTACAAAGTATGTAATGTTTATGTTTGGACGAAGTTATATAATTTTAATGAAGTCCAAATGAGTTTTATAAAGTGAATGGCTAATAAAATCTTAATATTTATAATAGGAATTTTAGTTGGCAACAATGGCTGAGGCACCTGGAGGTCTTTGAAACCCCGACTTAATGACTCTAATTATTGAGCTACAAGAGAAGCTCCAAGCTCAGGAGTAAGAAATGCAAGGACTTCATGAGTAGCTGGATCACTAGAACCCAGCACCACCAACATAAGAAAACCCACCACCACCACCTCCACTAGCACCTTAAGCTAATTTGGTTGTACCAGTAGTTCTAGTAACAGATTTTTATGAGAGGTTCTGACACATGAAGGCACCAAAATTTGATGGTTCTACTGACCCCTAAAAGTTGACAATTGGCTTACTAGTACTGAAAGAGTGCTAAAATGTATGGGATTTAATGACCGTGAGAAGGTGTTATGCGCATCCTTTTCTCTCAATAAAGATGCAAGGAGATGGTGGGAGTATGTTGAACAAAATAAAAATGTGAACGAAATGACTTGGTCTAGCTTTGAAGAAGAATTTAAGGAAGCTTATTTGAAAGGCAACTTTTCTGTCACTGATGCTGTAAAAAGATTTAATCAGTTGGCATGCTTTTGCCACAAACTAGTATCCATTGATAAAGAAAGGATAAGGAGACTGATGACAATGTTCTGCATGGATATCGCACTGATTATGGATAGCATAGGTCAAGCACCAAGGTCTATGGAATATTGTATTGAGCAGGCATCCCTAGAAAAGTTTAGAATCATCCATGACAAGTCTAAAAGAGCTAAGATTTTCAAAGTGCAATGGGAAGGAAAAGTCTAAAGGACAAGGGAGTAACACAAGTCAAGGTCCAATTCAAAGCAACCAGTTTGGTCGTAACCGAAATAACACTAGTAATAGTAACAAAAGGAATTGGAATTCAGGTGTTCAAGTTAACCAAAGAGGTTAACCTTAGAAAAAGGTAAACAATAGAAGTAATAGTAAACCTATATGTGGACAATGTGGGAACAGACATATTGGAAAATGCAAAACTGGCACCAATACGTGTTTCATTTGTGGCCAGGAAATGCATTATGCTTAGAATTGTTTCTCAAACCACCATCAAAATCAGTTCAACCAGAACCGATTTAATCAAACCCAATTCTTACAAAATCAATGGAGACCTCAAGAACCTCAACTTCATATAGTCCGAGCTCAAATTGAAAGACCTAATATCAGTCAAGGCTGACTTAAAGCTCTAGAACCTAGCCCATGGATCTATACTTACACTAAGAATGAGGCTAATGTAGGAGCCTCTACGGTGTTCACAGGTCATCTTTCTGGAGCTAAAACTAATGCTTATGTTTTTATTTAACTATGATGCTACACATTCATTTACATTACTTAAATTTACAAAACGTACGGGATTTAAAGGGGATAGGATAGAACAAAATTTTAGGACTGCACTTCTTTCTAGTGAGGTATTGAATTCTGATAATTGCTTATGTCAAAAACCAATCATTATTGGTGGTAGAGATTTGTTTATCAATTTAGGTGGCATGGAATGAAGAATCATGTTGCTCAGTTTGTCAATAGATGTTTGACATGTCAAAAGGTGAAGGCAGAACATCAACATCCTGCCTAAGAACTTCAAAAGATTGCAATACTAGAATGGAAGTGGGAGCAGATGTCTATGGATTTTATAGTCAGATCACTCAAAACCATAAGATGACATGATACTATATGTGTAATTGTGGATAGATTAACAAAATATGGTCAATTTTTGCCTATTAAGCTTAAGAATACTATGGAGCAATTGGCTGAGCTATACGTTGCTCAAATAGTTAGATGACATGGAGTGCCAAAGTCCACTATCTCTGATCATGATGGTCAATTCACCTCCAAATTTTAGAAGAGTCTTCATCAAGCAATGGGTACAAAGCTCACTTTCAACACGACATTCCATTCTCAAATCAACGGTCAGTCAAAAGGGACCATTCAAACTTTAAAAGATATGCTAAGAGCATGTGTATTGGACCTCAATGGAGGATAGGACAAGAAGCTTTCATTGATAACATTTATGCATAATAACAACTACTGTGCTTCTATTGTTATGCTCTGTATGAAGCTCTCTATGGAAAAAAAAAAACAGATCTCCACTTCACATCCTTTGTTAGAATTCCCCACAAAGTAAGTGGTAGTAATTTTTGCTTCAACACATGACAATCGTGTGTTTTCATGCCAATAAGTTTCAAAGCCTTCACCGACACCAACTTTTTAAAGTTCAAAGTATACCCGTCTGGCACTTTCAACGAAGCAAGCCATTCACAAAGCTTTCTCTTCTCCGCTCTTAATAATATGTGCTTCGTCGGAGGCAAGTAAGTGCGGTTCCTTCTTTTCTCGAGAAACAAATTAGGCCTAATCTTCATTTATATGAGATCCAATCGAGCTTTTTCACCATCCTTAGTCTTGTCTGGAATGTCAAGCAACGTGCCAACTATGGATTCATAAACGTTTTTCTCAATATGCATAACGTCCAAGCAATGACGAACAAAAAGTGTCTTCCAGCATGGAAGATCAAAAAAGATTGATCTTTTTTTCCATGGTCCATCAATCGGTGGCTCATCCTTACCTCGTTTTCTCTTTCCAAATACGACTTTTATATCTTTTATCATTTCAAATATTTGTTCACCCGTCAAAGGACGAGGAGGGTCTCTTTCTTCACTGTTGCCATCAAAGGCTTTCTTTTGTTTGCAGTAATGATGATCTCTTGGCAACCATCTTCCATGACCAAGAAAAATGGTTTTCTTACCATTCTTCAACCGTTTGTGAGACATTTCTATCATGCAAATAGGACAACTAATAAAACTCTTCACTGAGTAACCAGATAAATTGCCATATGCGGGGAAGTCGTTAATTGTCCATATCAACATTGCATAGGGTGTGAATGTCTCTTCCCGATCAGATCAAAGTGCCTTTATGGGTCCACCCAATTGCTTTTCCACTTCAGCCCAAAACTCCCTGAACTTGTCAAAAGTTTTGCTTTTGTGGTGCATTAGGTACACATACCCATACCTTAAGTAATCGTCAATAAAAATGACGAAATACTCATACCCTTCTCGTGCTCGAATATTCATCGGTCCGAAAACATCACTATGCACAAGTTCTAGAACCCTTCGGTCCTATTGCCCTTAGACCTGAATGGCCTAGATTCACTCTCCAACAAGATTCACAGTGAGGTATAGATTCCTCCTTTAAGTGAATTAACAGTCCATCCCTTACCAACCTTTGAATCCCATTCACGTTAATATGACCAAGGTGCAAATGCCAAAGACAAGTCTTATTAGAGTAAGAAGTTTTAAGTCTTTTAGAGTTATTATCATTTATCTCAGCGTTAAACAATAAGTCCATCTTAGGTTTAATAAAATATAGATTATTTTGCATCATCCAGAACAGATAAATGATTTGTTTTTTCAAATCACCACTTTATTATTAAAAGAAACCAAATAGGAGTCTTTAAATAAACAAGCTATAAAAATTAAATTCCTTTTAAATTTAAGAACATAAAAACAATCTCGCAAATTTAAATTCCTATAATTATCAAAATAAAGATGGGCGTCTCCCACTGCTTCCGCTAAGACCAACGATCCATCGCCCATCTAAAGCGTAAAGTCTTCATAGAGCAGACTTCTCGTTTCTTTGTGTAAAGAAACGCAAACATGAATAGTTGCACTAGAATCTATGACCCAAATGTCACTGGATTCCTCAACCAAACAGTTTCTAAATGCAAAAGATCACACCTACTTCCTCGAGAAAGAAAGTCCTTGCAATTCGTATTCATGTGCCCGACCTTCCTGCAGAAGGAGCACTTAAGCTTCTTCGAGTTCTTCTTCTTCTTCTTCTTCTTCTTGCTCTTGTTGTTAGCAGGAATAGAAGACTTCTCGTTCTTGGCCCGTTGCTTCTTTCCATTCCTAGGGTTGGGATTGGAATCAGAAGCAGCTGCCAAATTAGCCTCGCCGCCTGTAGGAGATTCCCTGATTAGCAGTTTGAACTCCAGTAACTGTTTTATCAACTTTGTTAAGGTCATATCCCATTTATTGCATAAATTAAAAGTAGCTCTAAATGGGATAAACTCCTTAGACAGAGTCTCAAAGACCAAAGTCATCTAAATTTCAGCATCGATGCCGGCTCTAGTGGTTTGTGCTTCAGCGAGGTAACCCATGACCAACATCATTTGCTCCTTTACAGATGTCCCTAGACTTTGTTTATAGTTAAGAAGTTTTCGAAGTGCCCCTTGCCATTTTGTTAGGGCCTGGCCTCCAAACATGTCTTCTAGATTATCCAAGATCTGCTTAACAGTCTCATAATCCTCATGTTGAGCTTGCAACACGTTGTTCATGTTGGCCATAACATAGCAGCGAGCCTAATCATTAGCATATTTTCAACGATCATATGCTTGGATTTCATCGTTGGTGCAATTTCCCCTAAGCTCGCGAGGACAAGGGGTTGTCAGCACAAATTTTAGTTTCTCAAAGGAGAGAGCGATATTCAGGTTCCATTTCTAATTATTATAATTCTCTCCGGTTAATTAGTTTTTATCAAGTATCAATGATAAAGCGCTTTTAGATATTTTAATCTATAATAAAGAATCATATACCAAACATAAGCAAACATAGATAATAATTTAGAAAGATAACACAATCATGAAAAAAAATAAAAATGTGTTTATGTGTCAAAACCTTGAAAATACCACAACCTTAAAATGATAATTCCCAACTCAGAATTTAACAAGCTCCTAGGGGAGTCATGCCAAATTCAATCAGGAACACAGTTCCCCTCCTGATTAATATATGCCATCTAGGACCCATATGATCCAGCACATATTAATAATTGTTTCTTTGGCAATTAATTTTATTAACAAAGCTCCTAGGGGAGGTTAATAATAAAATTAACATGAGTGTATAACCATCATTTTAATATTTTATCCAGGATTTATAATCACTACCTAGGGGTGTGCAACCATAAATCATGTTAAAATACCTAATCCTCTTAGAGATCTAACTCGGTACATGATGAAATCCCTTCCTAGGGGTCAGAACCACCATGTGCTACCTATGGACCAACGATGGAAGCCTTAGGTTCTCTCTTCAAAAACCTTCTCCCACTCAATCTTTTGAAATCAAGGTTTTATTTTAAAAGCATACATGAATAATTTTAAATGAGCGGCACTCCCTATTCTATATGATATGTTATCAATATACATGGCAAATCATATTATACTGCAGACAAGCAAAGCAATCAACAAAGCTACAAGCAAAATAATAATAAATAATCGTAGTATTATGGTTCCACCCTAGAGAATAGAAAACAAAGATTATAAGAGCATAATTGAAACATATTATCGATTCTTCATCCTTGAATCCTCATGATGTATCCTTCTTCATGTAATGCCCATCTTCAAGTTTTCAATCCCGCATAGATCGAATACTCCATATTTCTAGTCATATTCAAATTGTAATGTTTCTCAGAATTGTCCCAAAAATAAAATTAAAACTATATCGTAAACTGCACCTTTTTTGGGAAAAAATTTTAGCTCTCTATCAGCAAGCCGATCTAGGTGATCGGCCTACCAGTCATGACCCACTGACCTACCAATCTTTTCAGGTCGGCCTGCCGCTAGAGCCGTCAGATTTTTGCCCCGCTGATGGCTTGTCGAACCTGAAGTCCAACCTGCCAAACCCGTGACCATCGGCCTGCCAAACTGGAGAGTTCGGCATGCCCACCGAGCAAAGATCACCCCTTTCCAGAAAATACAATTTTGATTTTATTTATCAATCTTATTTTCAACAATTCAAAAGCATAAAATTAGAGACTCAAGAAATACCTGGGAATGCCATCATCTATCTTCTAGATCCGCCTTTTAGATCCATCTTTTTCGAATGATTATTTAATTACAAAATTCTTACAAATTTAAAATTAAATAATAATTTCTAGACGGAGATGATAGTCCGCCATCTAATTACATGAAAAACCTAAATACACATTCTAACCTCTAAGGAACCATAACCGATATTAATTAATTAATTAATTAATAATTAAATAATAATTTAATCAACCATAATTAATTAATAAACATTCACCACATAATCTATGACAACATAAATATATAGAAACCCTAGTGTGCCAACTCTCTATGAAATTAAATTCAAGCATAGGAGAGATCACGATCACATAATTTATACGTGTAGCATTGTCACAAACTCAGAAATTTATATAAAATCCATAGCTCTGATACAAATTGTTGGAAAACAGTATGTAGCGAAATTTTAAAAATTTTTATATCAAAGTATTTTCTAAAACACAAGTTTGACATGCTATATGCATAAATTATCCAGATCTTACTAACCATGTATACGCCGAAAAGCTCCTGCAATCAGTGAAGAGAAGTAACGTTCTAGAAGGACCTTAACCAACTGGCGTTCTTTGCCATTTTCTATCCACCATCAAAGTGAGTGTGGGCTCACCTCTTTCACCTTTTCCACTAGGTGATTCTCCTTCCAACCAATTGAGAGAACCCAAAGCTAGTGTTTGTGAGTTGTGAACAAGAGCTCTCAGAGAGTTTCAGAATCTTAGCCATAGAGTTTCACTCTTAATCTCTCAATTAATCTAAATAATAATAAGACTCACTCCCCTTTATATAGAGGTTGGACCCAGAAGTTAGTCCTCACCAGATAAGGCCTCAAAAATTCGAATTAGAATCAAATTAGGATCAATATCTAATAAAATTCACATGAAAACGTGTGATTTTTTTATCGTTGGTCGGTAGGCCGAACTAGCAGATCAGCCTGCCAAACCTCCTAAATCGACAGGCCAAACTTAAAGGTCGGCCTGCCGAACTTTTGATAAAAGATCTTTGTAAATCTTTATTTTCCACCCGAGATTCTTGAGATAGAGCATCAGTTTTAATTCAAATAACCCAATAGAGAAGTTATCTAATTAAAACAGTCATATCTAGATAATTTCTAGGAAAATAAATATTCCTAATAATTCAACAAGTTCATCTTGAATTAATTCAAAATGAGTCCAACTGATAAACAGACATGAATTATCGGATCTCGATAGTTCAATAAGTTTATCTTGAATTAATTTTATCACAAAATTAATTCAATCAATAAACAAACATGAATTATCTGATTTTACCAAATTTTAGCCAATTTGATAAATCTGACTTAAGTCACCAATTATTGAAAAAGCACGCCGTATCGTTGCAAGATTTTTGTGAGCTCGCAAAAGGGACCAAATGGACCTATATAGTTCAAGCTCTCGATAATTATGAAACCCAATATCCCAGATATACATTTCATAATTATCAACTCCAATGCTACTCTAATAAAAGCTTAGAGCTGCACTCTCGAACTATATAGAATTACAAAGCCTGAAGAGCTAAGTCTCCATGATATATCATAATGTATCGTATCCCCATAGGATTATCCATAATCGGCTTAAGGATAAGTTCTGTCTTACCTTCCCGATTATTTTTATCTTACGTTCCAATATCTCACCATCGAAAAACTTACCATGTAAAGACAATATACCATTCGGTTACACCTATGTATCTAAATGGTTGAGCGCTCTAATTTTTCAATTCAGGATAATGCACATAGAGGATATCACTACTCCTGAAGAGGAGCTATGGATTCCATATCTATGAATAACAGGTCTACGCTATCAAGAGTCATACCTCCAACGTACCAGCATGTGTACCACTATTAAAATATGGATGTCACTCTTTGGTATATCAAAAAACATAAGTTAAGACAACGGCCTACTATTCATCTCAAGATTAAGATACAAGACAAATGATTGTCTAAAGTGAATCGATTTGCCGAGACAGAATTATTAATCCAAATTAATTCACTTTATGTCCCGATCCAACACATCGTCACCTATGACAATGTGCCAATGTTTCTATTCACGGAGTCCACCTTCGATGGACAAGACAAACCATCTCCCAATAGGGATATAGACAACATAAAAATCTTTACATGAATAAAGTGCCTAACTTTATTCCCTTGATTGTGGACTTTATGATTTAGACCGTCACCTTAAGAATTGTGTCTTTTATATAATCTATCTATCATATGCCCAATTCTTAAAGGTTTAGACCGATAGTCTCAGACTTTTGTTTGCTTATCATACATTCAACAAATATAAACGTAAAGATGACAAAATTTAGTATATGAATAATAAATAAATTCTTTATTGATAAAAATATCTCCAAAAACATATTACATTTTTACTCTTTAGGGCATACACGTCTAAGACTCTCTTCTTCTTCTTCCTCCTCATCCTCTTCACAGGTTCTTCTCCCTTTCTTTCTTTCTCTTTTCTATTATAACTTATGTTTCTCTCTATGTCATAGAAAGAGCATTAACCAGGATCTCTTAACAAGTTTGTCTTTCTCTGTCTTTTCTACTATATCTCACGTTTCTCTCTATGTCGTAGGAAGTGCATAAGAATATTTTTTTCTTTTGCTTTTCTTTTGCTTTTATAAAAAAAATAAAGACAGGAAAATAATTATATAGAGATGACAATTATTGAAGGCATGCCATTGAAGGTAAGTATGACGCATACCCTACTTGGCATGCTGGCCGAGCGTCCTACACACTGGCCGAGTGTCCTGCATGCTTGCCAAGCGTCTAGCATGCTGGCCAAGCGTCCTACATGCTATGCTAGCCGAGTGCCCTGGCCAAGCACCCTGCAAAGTGGCCGAGTGCTCTAGCAGAGTGCCCAATGTCTATTGACACATTTTTTTGTGATTTTTCACCTTAATTAATCATCAAATACATCTTTAAATACCTGCTTGCCTTTGCCTCAGCTTCCTCTACCCCCTGAAGTGCAATTGTGTAATCAGTAAAACAAATTTTCACCATTTCAAATCAACTTTTACAAACATCATATTCTACTCAATTTCCTAACCCAAATTAAATAAAAATATATATTCAAACAAAAGCACCAAAAATTTCATTAGTAGAGAACACTAGTGGCTTCAGATTAATAAAGAAATGATTAAGAATTAGAGTTTATCTTTGTGACTTACCAAGGGTACCTTGAAAGCCCTTTGTCTTTCTACACAGCCAAAAAAAAAAAGAAAAAAAAAACCAATGTTTCATGTTGTATGGAATTTAAAAGAAAAATAAAAAATAAAATAAACTCAAAGTAACAGAGACAACTATAATTTCAACTAGGGTAAAAATTAAAAGTAAAAAAAGCTTAACAAGTAAAAGGTAATCAAAAGGCTCACTTTATTGGGCTCTTTGTACAAATTGTGGAAAAAAATAGTACACAGCGAAATTTAAAAAATTTTTGTACCAGAGTATTTTTCAAAACACAAGTTTGACATGCTACATGCAAAAATTAACCAGATCTTACTAACCTTATATGCCAAAGAGCACCTGCAATCTGTGTAGAGAAGGGCGTTCCAAAGAGCCTCAACCAACAGTCTTCTTTGCTATTCTCTATCCACGATCGGAGCGCGTATGGGTGCAATGTATAATTCTTCCCCAGTGACTCTCCTTCCAACCAATTGAGAAAACCCAAAGTAGAAGTTCGTGATTGTGAACAAAAGCTTTCAGGGAGTTTTAGAGTATCAAATAGCAGGGTACTCACTTTTAATTTCTTAACTAATCTAAATAACATTGAGATATACTCTCTATTTATAACGGTTAGGCCCAAGGATTAGTCCTTATCAGATAAGGTCTCAAAAATTTGAATCAGAACCAAATTAGAATCAATATCTAATAAAATTTGTGTTTAAAATGCGTGATAAAAAATCGTTCAATCGGCAGGCCAAACCTATAGATTAGCCCGTCGAACTTGCGATTTTTGATTACTATGAATCTTTTATTTTCCACCCAAGATTCTTGTCATAGAGCCTCAATTTTAATTCAAATAACCTAATAGAAAAGTTATCTAATTAAAACAGTCATATCTAGATAATCTTTAGAAAAATAAATATTCCTGATAATTCAACAAGTTTAGCTTGAATTAATTTATACAAAATTAATTCAACCGATAAAGAAACATAAATTATCTGAACCTATCGAATTTCAACCAGTCTGATAATTTAACATATGTCACCAATTTATTAGAAAAATATACCGTATCGTTATAGGATTTATTATGAGTTAGCAAAGGAGACCTAATAGACCTATATAGTTCAAGGGCCCAATAATTATGAAACCCAATATCCCAAATCTATATTTCATAACTATCAACTCTAACCCTACTCCACTAAAAGCTTAAAGCTGCATTCTCAAACTACATAAAATTATGAAGCCCGTATAGCTAAGTCTCCATGATATATCACTAAAAGCTTAGAGTTGCATTCTCAAACTACATAGAATTGCGAAGCCTGTATCGCTAAGTCTCCATGATATATCATGATGTATCATATCTCCATAAGATTATCCATAATTGGCTTAAGGATAAATTATATTTTACTTTTTTGATTATTTTTCTCTTACGCTCTATTATCTCATTATTAGAAAACTTACCATCCATAGATGGTATACCATTCAGTTACACCTATGTATCCAAATAGTTAAGCGCTTCAATTTTTGAATTTCAGGATAATGCATGTAAAAAGATATCAATTACTTCTAAACATAAGCTATGGATTCCATATCTATGAATAACAGGTCATGCTATCGAGAGTCATATCTCTAACGTACAGCATGCGTACCAAGACAAAATCTAGATGTCACCCTTTGGCATATTAAAAGACATAAGTAAGACAACAGGCCCACTATTCATCTCAGGGTTAAGATACAAAACATATGATTGTCTAAAGTGAATCGGTTTACCAAGACAGAATTATTAATCCAAATCAATTTGCTTTATGTCCCAATCCAATGCATCGTCACCTATGACAATGCACCAATGTTTCTATTCGCGGAGTCCATCTCCGATTGCCAAGAAAAACCATCTCTCGTTAGGGATATAGACAACATAACAATCTTTGCATGAATAAAGCATCCAACTTTATTCTCTCGATTGCAGAGCTTATAATTTAGACCGTCATCTTTAGAATCATATGCCTGATTCTAAAGGTTTAGACCGATAGTCTCAGACTTTTGTTTACTTAACACACATCCAACAAATATGAACGCAAAGAGGACAAGATTTGGTATATGAATAATAAATAAATTCTTTATTGATAAAAATGTTTCTAAAAACATATCACATTTTTACTCCTTCAAGCATACATGTCTAACACAGATACCACAAAAAATATAGCTTGGATTAATTTATGCCCATTAAAAAAATGACACACTACAGTATCATAATGTAATTTATAATACTAAATATATCTTCAAAGCTCAAATTAGATTCAATAAAAATATGATAGTTTTTCATTGCCACTAAAAGTGTATTAGTCTTTTTAATTTAATTGTCTTATTTATTTGTGGTATTTAATTAGATATTTTTTTAGATATGGCACAAATCAATCTACATAGAAAAAGTGTGGCATAAATAATAAATATCTCTTTCCTTTTGTAGCTACTTACCAAACAAAGGCTAAGACCTCTCAGCCTCCAACCTGTTGAGGCAAAAAGGGAAACAAAAAAAAAAGGAAATCAGAGGAAAAGAAAACAAAATTACAACAATAAATCTAAAAAAATTTACCTATGCATAAATTTTACCTAACAAAATTTCTAAACACAATATACGAAGCAAGAGAGAAGGATAAATCTTACCCAAGCCAAAACAAGAACAGAGAAACCAATTTTAGGATGAAAATTCTAGGGAAGAGAGAATGATAAGGAGGGCAAGATTGAGAAAGAGAGGCTGTTAAAAAGAGAGAGGAAAAAAAAATTGAGAAAGGAAGAGAGAGATATGAGAAAAGGAGGAAGGGAAAAGTGAGCAAGCGAAAGAGAAACGTCTGGAATTGAAAAGCCCTAAAAGCTTTTATTGAATAAAATGGGCGCCACTTCAGCCAATACTACGAATCTTGACTAAAATCCATGCCCTAAGTCCCAACACTATTTCCAATATTAAACAAAAAAAAAACATATATTCTCAATAGACCACAAGTGTCTACCCACTAAATGCATTACAATATAGTCTATGCACCAAAGAGATTTAGCTTTTGTGAAAGATCTTGAAACCCAAGCTTAGGAACATAAACAAATTTGGTAAAGTTCCAAATGATGAAATAGTAAGCCAATAAAAGGGTTAGCTCATGAAATCCTAAAAAAAGTTATTTGAAAAATATATAAATAGAGAAAAAAAAATAACAAAATATGTAATTAGGCGAAATCCAAACCAGTTGATTGCCAACGAAAGGAATGATATCAACATTATCAGTGAGATTTCAGAGCCATCAAAGTAATTCATCCAATTTTTTGTTAAACAAACGCTAAAGGAGGGAGAAAAACAAAGAGGAGGGTGTGAGGATGGGAGAAAAATGAAATATATATATATATATATATGTATGCATGTATATGTGTATATATATATATATATATATATTATTCCATATTAGATATCCGTTAACTTTTCTTGCCCATTTTCTCAAAAGACAAAACAGAAAATTGAGAAATAATTATAAGATGAAATTAATATTATAAAATGAAATCCATTCTTTCTCATAGATAAATAATTCTCTTGAGTATTGATTCGGTCTTGAATAATAAGAATGCTCAATTTGTAATCAAGTTAATAAATTTATTATTAACTTGTAACGCCCCGAAATTTATTTAATGTTAATGTAATATAAATGATGAATTAGTGTGCCATAATTAACGTTTTAACATTAATTAGATTATTTGGTTAGATTTTGAATTTTTGGTTGTATTGTTAAATTGATGCGTTCAAATGATTTCTTATTGTTTTAAAATGATGTTTTGAGTTTTAAAACACAACAATTTGTAAAATGTTAAAAATACTCCGTTTTGCAAAACCGTGGGCGGCACGTGGTTTTCGCACAGTAAAATCACCCATCGATTTTCTCTATTTATTTCCTTCCTCTCTCTCTCTCCCCTCACTCTCACGGTCACTCTCTCTCTCTCTCTCTCTTGATATCTCTCGGCAATCTCTCTCTCTATCTCTCTCAAGATTTTTGAACTCCATTTCGAATCCAAGCTTCGGGATAGCAAGGAGGAGGCTCGGGGACGTGATTTAGCAATCGAGAACGTGGATTGAAGATTCGATTCGAGGTTAGATTTGAAATTTCTAAACTTTTTACAAAATTTTCAATTTTGTGCATTTTTGAAATCTAGGTTTGTTTAAGCTTAGAAAACCGTGGATTTGAGTTAAATGAACTTAGAACAACTAGAATCTAAGCTTAGATTAAAGAAAAACGAATCGAATTCAAGATTTTTCATTTTTCTCCTCATTTTCTCATTTTTGGATTTTTGAGGATTTCGAGTTTAAATCTTGTTTAAATGAGTCCAAACATGTTCTAGTATGTTTTTCTATCAACTATGATTGTTTTTCATGCTTGGGATTTGAGAAAAACAGGTTAGAATCAAGATTTGAATTTTGGGGATCGAGAAACCCATGGCTGAGATTTTTGGATTTTGCCAGTTCGACAGGCCGAAGTGCGTGTTCGGCAGGCCGGAACAGGGATCGGCAGGCCGGTGTTCTTCAGTCCGGCAGGCCGAACCTGGAAATTGTTTGGCCGACCGAACTTTGCTTCCGGCAGGCCAAACTGTGCAGTTTGGCAGGCCGAAGCAGGGAGTCCGGCAGGCCGACCGAGGCATGGGAATTTTTATGATTTTTACCTGTTTTCACTGTTTTGAACCTTGATTTAAATCCCAACCTTATAGGATGATTTTAAAGGTACAAATGGCACACTAGGACATCATGAAATGGTTTAGTAACATAGAATGTCTCGAACTAGATATTGATCGACTTAGTTTGTATCTTGGATCGTTCGTGGTTCCGCAGAGTTAACGTATAGCGGACCGAGATTACGATGTGGGGCACCGGCACGAGTATTGAGGTAGGACTCCTATCCTATTTCTTTGGTAGCCTGGTTTTTGAAATGATTTGGCTTTGAAAAGGATTTCTATCAAAATGTTTTCAACGGTTGTTTGGAAATGGTTTTATCGGTTATATTTTAATATACCGTGATCTGAAATGAACTTCATAATAAATGTAATTGACAACACTCGGTAATTGGGTTTTGAATGATAATGATAATAAACACAGAGGCATGATGCCATATCAGAGATCGGGTCGTGTAGCGATCGACCTTGGGGGCAGGTCCCGAAACCCAACTGGGCCACTACGGTGGTGATATCCTGGTTTGCCTAGGAAAAGAAAAATGGTATTTCTAATTATGCGAGTAGACTGTTCTGAGTCAGAACGGTTCTACACAAATTATTTATTTATTTATTCATTTATTTACTTAAGGTTTCTTTTGAGTACTCCTAACAATGAAATGTTTCTTTAAATTAAATTATTTTATAAAACATAGTCCTACTGAGCCTTTCGCTCACGTTTTATTGTTTTAAATTCCCCCCCCCCCCCCCCCCTCTAAGTGGTTTCCCATTTAGGTTTGGAGAGAATTCTTCGGACCGAACTCAGGAGCAATAGAAGGATTAATCTATATTTTGTATTATTCAATCAAGGCATGTAAAAGTTTAACTTTATTTGTACTTGGACTGTAATTGTATTTATGATATTGTCAGAACCATGTGTGTGCACAAGTTGTGGGTTGTGGAACCCATACTCGCGGTTTTTATTTAATTTTTATTATTTGTTTAATATTTATAAATTCTTTTATAAAAATGTGGTGGAAATCTTCTTATTTCGAATTTAATTTGATATGGTTTCAATTAAATTCTCTTTTAATTAATCTAAATAATCCGCCACGTCACCTCCCGTACTCCGGGGCGTGACATAACTAGTTTTGAACCACATGCAATACATGTGGGAGCAATTTTTTAGGTTAGAATTCGTGTTAAAATTTCAATCTTATTATTTTTTTAATTGATTTAGGAATAGAAGTTTCAATTTGTTGTTAGCACATAATTAATAAATTAAATAACTACGATAAGCACAATTACAGAAGCAATGGAAAAAATATACGAAGATCACACAATTTTGTAGGTTAGAATTTTGACCAGTACACGCTTATGTCAAGTTTGAGGATCGAGTAATTGTTAAAAAATGACCGGATAAATCTCAGGGTCTTTTTGTTTATATAAAGGACATAGAAGATAGTTCTCCTCGAATATAAAACAACAGGAATTCCTGCTTTCTATTCCACTAATAAACAAAGTCACAACAACTGCAATTTATAAAGGGCTAAACAATAAGACAAGCCTCCATAGATTATATATTTACATGACATGCCTTATACAGTCCTATTAAAATAACTGCGATAAAAACAATTAAAGAAACAAGAATAAAATATCAAGCGAATTAAAATTATATACAAAAATAAGGCATGATCACTACTTTTGCAGTGATACCAAAAAATCATTTTCTTAGCACCTTTGCGTCATATAAATGCAATAATAACACATAAATTGGAAATTACCACCAACATATTCTGCATTCTTCAGGACAAAATATTACCAATATTGCGGACAAAAGAAATCAATTTTTGCATCTCAACATGTCATCTTACTATCTGGCAGAAGTCCCAATGCTGAAATACAAATAATTTTTTTTTTTAACTAAATATTGCACATTCAAAATCGAACCTCCAAGTTTCATTATTTATTGTAAGAAGCCATGGAACTAAAAACTTTTCTTTTAGTTTGAAAGGACATGTACAATAATCCACGCTTATCTTAACAAGAAGTCCACAAACGATGAAACGTCAAAGATCCCAAATTGTCATCTGAGAGTCTCCAATCTTTATGCAAATAAATGAACAAGAGAGAAGAATAGGAATTACAAACAAAATATGTTTCTGCGCAACCTCAATTCTGCGGTATAAATGAAAGTAGACAACAAAAAAAGCGAACTAGGAATGACTAGGTATTGAAAACCCCTTAAATTCAACAGCTTAAAAAATATTAGTATTTGCACATTTATCACTACTAAATTAAAAAATATTAGTATTTGCACATTTATCACTACTAAATGATTCGTCCCTTATTCTATTTTTTTCCAATTAAAAGCTGAAAGATAAAGGGATATGAAATTTGACATGTTAACTCTAGAATCCACTCAAACGAAAAAAATGGTTGAGATAATGATATAAATAATTAAAGATAAAATTATTGTTTGATGTAATAGTTACACCGTGTTAAGATTCCCATAACACTGTCCAAGGACCGTTAGAACAACAATACAATGATCCATTACAAACACCAAGCAAAAGAAACTACCAAATGAGGAAGACCATACAATCAACAAGCTGTTAAAATCTATACAATCAATCGCTGTCCAATAATAACTATAGTTCTTTAGCACTTTAGTAGGCCGAGGAAGGAGAAATTTTGTTCGAAGCAGCCGACAAGGGGCGATCAAGAAAAGTAAAGAAGGTGGAAGAGGGGAAGAGAAAGAAAGAAAGTAAAGGGGGCAAAAACAATTGAAGAAGCAGCGAAGGAAAGGCGTACAGGAAAAGTACCGTGGGAGAAGGAATGTGGAAGAAGGAAGAGAAAGAAAAGAAGTAAGAAGGGCAAAAAGGAAGAAAAGGAAAGAAGGGTTGCATCAAACGGGAAGGAAGAGAGAGAGGGATTCAAAAATTAACGAGAGAGGATCCCAAGCAATAAGAGGAATAGGAGGGCCGGAGGAGAAGAACATAGGAAGGAGAAAGTAATTTGAAGACGAGGCAAAGGAGTGGTGGAAAAGAAAGCAAAGGAGCAAGGAAGAAGAGAACTCTGAGGAAAAAAGGCGATAGAACATGATTAAAAAAAAAAAAAAAGGCCAATTTTTAAAAATTATTTTTAAAATCTCAGTTAATTAAAAACACTTAAGGATAAAAATATAATTATAGAAGTCAACATACCTAATTTTAATTATAAATTATTTATTGATGATCAACTTATATAAAGTGACTAAATCAATAAACGATTTAATTTTTTAAATAAATTATATTTATAATTTTTAAGAGTAAAATTTTAAGTTTTTAGTAGATTAATTTTGAAACTAATAATATTGATAAATTAATGAAGTTGTTAATTAATTATTTATTTTATTAGAGCTTAAAATTATAAGTCTATAGTTTCCTGTGCCCTCTTTGTAAATTATTTAAACTTATAGATAATGAATTATTAATTAAATTAATACACTCTGAAAAATAAATAATGCAATTATTTAATTGGATAACAGGGTTAGACTTTCATCGTGGACATATTATATCGGGATTTATCTCGGTGTTAGAATTATTTATTTTTCAAGTTTTTACTTTATTTAATAGAAAACTCTTTTCTATTTATTTTTAAAATTTGTACACATGCTTTCCTTGCCCATTAGCCATTAGGTGTGATATATCTAAGTGCATGTGTGTGCGCGCTAACCGTGCATATGTTTTTTAAACATAAGTGCATACGATGCATTTAGACGGTGATTTGTTATTTAAAGATAAACGTGTCCTTTTTAAAAAACTAAAATAAAAAAGTTGGAGTTAAGTTTTAGTTTAGATCTGAATCAAAATAGAACTCTTTATATGCATCTACAAATAGGTGTTTTTGGAGAGCTTTTATTCATTACAATCTTAATTTTCATTCTCAATTTTAGGGAGAGAAAGCCTAATCTTAATTTTCATTCTCAATTTTAGGGAGAGAAAGCCTAAAGAGAAGTGTTCTTCATAGCCACACTTGCTTTTTCATGTATTGAGTGCGAATCAAGGACCTAAATTAAATTGTGTATGATTTTTTCCCATAAACCCTAAATTAGATTGTGTGTGATTTTTTTCCCATAAACTTTAGATGCCCACATGTCTGTTCAAATAACTTCAGACTAAGCGTCAAATATTTAAGATGTCATAGAGTTGGAGTTATCATACCTAATCGTTTTATGAGATATGTTGTTCATTTATATATATATATATATATATATATATATAAATTAATTGTATATTAATTAATATAGGCATAGAGCATGATCAAAAGTTTTAAGAAAATTTTTCTTATACACGATTCTATTGTTTTCGTTGTTTTTCACTGCTTTTGGTTTCACAATCAACAATTTCTTCTTCTTCTTCTTCTTGTTTTCCTTTTTTAAAAAAGTAGTAATCTCAATTAAAGCAACGCATTGTTTTCTCAAAATTTCTTTTGTTTTCATTTAGCTTATTCTTAAAAAATTATTCTTTTACATAGGTTGACCTCGAAACCTATAAATTATGTAATGTAGGAGCCGTTTGGTATTGTTTTCAAAATAAGTGAAAATATTTTTGTTTTGAAAAATGAGAATTTTTTAGGAATTGTGTTGAGAGTGTTTTTAAAATTTTTATCTCAAAAAATGTGCGAAAACATTTTCAAAAATTCTGAGAACAAAAACAAACAGGGCCATATATTTTTCAAAATTTTGAAAAGAAGATATTTGACAATTTATTCTTAAAAAAAAAAATCATACATTTGTATATTTAAATACATAAAATAGAATATTTAAATTGCTATCATGTTATTGATCCTTTTAGTATATTAGAATAAATGCAAATATATCTTAACGTAAATTCAAAAGTATGAAGAAGCTGCTAATACTAATCAAGAAGATAATGTGGTGCAATCATATTAATTACAAATTTTGTTATTCAAATGAAAACCATTAAACTAAATGTTCACGTTGATAATTTCTAGGATAATGTTTCTAACAATAGAAAATAGACATATTTATATTTATATTCGTAGTTTTTTTTGTTCTTTTGTAAAAAAAAAACAAAAAAAATAGTGTTCGGGAACAATGGAAAAAACAGTTTAAGTTTTTTTTTAATTTATTTTTTAGCTTACTTATAAAACCTATTATCTAAATGAAAAACCATTAAACTAAATGTTCACGTTGATAATTTCTAGGATTATGTTTCTAACAATAGAAAGTAGGCATATTAATATTTATGTTCGTTGTTCCTTTTTTTTTTTTTTTTTTTGAAGAAACTAGTATTCGGGGACACTGGAAAAAACAATTTTAAATTTTTTTCTTTTTTTAGTTTACTTGTAAAACCTATTAATCACATCATATTTTTATAAGATTTTAAAAAAAAGAATATTACCAATTTATTATATATAGATATATGCACACACGAGTACATTTAAATTGTAATCTTATTTAGTTATGTCATCTACTCAATATTCAACTATAAATAAAGAATGACAAAGTTAATACAATATAGTAGATATTAGCAGGCGTGCAAATAAGTAATTAGAGATAGAGAAAAAAGAAGAAGAAGATAAATATGACACCTTGGTTTGAAAAAAATTTAAAAAAAAATGTAATGCATTAACAAACAAAAGATAAGGGAGTTCAAAAAAAAAAATAAATAAACGACTTAAAAAAAACAAAAAACAAAATGTAAAATAACGCTCACGATGGAACGCCCAAACAAAAAGGGCAAAGAGCGAGCACTTAGAGCTAGTCTTAGAATACACGTGGCTGATAAGCAACCCAGCAGTCGTGTTGAACAGAAGCACGCTTGGTTGTACACTTGTACCGTAGTTTCTTCCGTTTTATAAGGGAAAATCCAAACGTCCCGTTTTATAATCTAGTGTTTATCCGCAGGTAACAACTAAAGATCAGTTCCCTTCAACTAAAGATGATGCTTTCGATGTTTTGTCCTATAACAATGTGGATCCTTTCTTCTCTGATCTCAAATCTGACAATATTTTCTTGAGAGATTACAGTGCAGTTCCTTGTTGTTTAGGAACAAAATCGATCCTCAAAAAAAAAAAAAAAAAAAAAAAAAAAAAACCCTCATCTCTCTTGAACCGATTTATCCGATTGCAGGGCAGAATCGATCCCCTGTCTCTGATCTCTACTTTAAAGATGTCGTCTAAGGATCTGGCTGACGATCTGATTGCTGAAATCCTGTCGAGATTGCCTGCAAAATCGCTCCTAAGGTTCAGGTGCGTTTCCAAATCATGGTTCTCTTTAATTTCAAGTCCAGAATTCATCAATATGCACTTGAACCATTCCCACACCAACAAGCTTTCCCATCCCATAATCCAAATTCTCCCCCAATTTTCGAAACAATATCTCTACTTAATCCACTTCGACGACAATCGTCAAGAATTAATTGAAGAAAGAAGGTTCACCGATCGTAAAGCCACAGACAATGTTCAAAGACCCCTTAATTTTTCATCACTCCGTTTTCCTGACAGTAGGATCATCGGTTCGTGTAACGGAATTACATGCTTGGTGATCCGTGATCGAGAGATGATATCTCTATGGAATCCGTCCATCAGAAAGTCCTTTGAGATTCCGATACCTGTCGCGTATCTGGGTGGCGGATTCTATGGATTTGGTTATGATCCAAGAAACGATGACTATAAGGTTATCAGGTTTGTGGTTCCTGAGCACAGAATAATCAAGGCTCACATCTACTCACTGAGGCATCTTTCTTGGAAGACGATCAATATTGCTGGCAGTTCTCTGCCGAATGTCGACATTGATCTTGTACCTTTTGAGCCATCATGTTTAACTAACAACAGGCTTCATTGGGTTGTGACCTTTAAGGGAGCTCAGATCTGGAGGGTTTTGTCGTTTCACATTATTGATGAGGTATTTGGTGAGATAGGATTACCTCAATGCTTATTAAGAACTAATATTGAAGAGGTTGGGATCTTACCTTGTCCATCACATAAGGATTTGTTGTATCTATCTTCATATAGTGTGGATGGTTTTTTTTCATTGTGGGTGATGAATGACTATGGTGTAGTGGATTCTTGGACGAAACTATGCACTATTCGTAGTAATTTTGAGTGGATTTTTGAGGGATTAGGCATGTTAGATCATTCAAATGCAGTACTTTTTAATTTTTTGAAAGAGAGGGTGGTTTTGTATGACGTGAAGAGCAAAGAAGCAAAACAGCTGGGGAATGGAGAGATCACTAGGGTAGGGCATTTTTCCACTTATATGGAGAGCTTAGTTCTACTCAACTATGGCAATAGTAGTAGAGTTTCAAGGAAATTGCCTATACAGAATCTAGCTATGCCTTTTTTGCCGGGTGCAACTAAGAAAGGATGGGTCAAAACTATTGCAGATAAAATAAAAATGAAACTTCTCTGGTAAGGTGATCTTGAGTATAGTTTCTTGGAGCTGATCAAGCAAGCGGAACATGCATTAACTTTGTTTTTAAGGTACATTCTTGTACAACAAATAACCTTGCGTTTAATTAGCAAATGAGTTTAAATTCATACATTTGAACTGTGAACAATGTACAGCTCCTACACAATACAGTCTAAAATAAATGTATGCTAAAGTTCAAAGCTTTCATATACTATAATAGTTGAGTTCAAACTCATGCCTAACATCCTATAAATCATATTATCATAGTATGCATGTAAATAGGAGAAGAGCAAGTGTCATCTACCTATTACCTTTGTAAAAGTAAGAATGTATCTTTTAATGCTCTGATAATGTGTGCCATATGTAACCCTCTAACTCTCTTTCTTTTTATTTTCTCTTTTACTTTTTTTTTTGGTAGCCTATATCCCCTTCTCTTTATTTTCTTCTTTTATTACTATAACTTTATTTTCTTGCGCTCATCTTCTTTTTCTTTGTTCTTTAATTTTTTTTTAAATACATGTATAACGCTCAGCCAAAACAGGCATCTTTATTAAAAGATATATACATGTATCTACCTATATTTATCTAAATATTGTTTTTTACTGGGACTTGAACATGATCGTTTGATTTTTTTTCCTAATGTGTAGTGCTTTGTTTTTGTTTTTGACTCTATTGTAGATGAAGAACAATGACTTGGAGCACAAAGTGAGAATATTGATGTGGAGCAAGTAGTAGATGTGGATATCAAGAATGATGTAAACTATTTATGACTAGCATTGATTCGGTTCATTGATGTTTTTGCAGGGATTTGAACTCCTTTGTTGTTGGGACTGCTTGTTTAAGTTTGTTATGATTTTAATTTTGTATGACTTAGAACTTTTCTGTTGGAACTTCAATATCTAGGTTTGGACTTTGGTGATTGACTTGTTTTTTCTGGTAGTATTTTGGTATTTTGGAGGTGGACTTTGTTGTTTATATAGGCCATGACTATGAACTTAAATTGTTATGTTGATGAATTTGTTCAAGTAGACTCTTTATTTATGATATTTGTGATGTATTTTGGCATAAATATTCTTTTTATTGATATTTGTTAGTAACTAGTGTATTTAATAGTGCATAGGAGTTTTTAGTAGGTTATAAAGCTGAAATTCTATTAGAAGTGCAACTAAAAAAGAAAAAGGAAAAATAGATTATTTTCAGCGTTATTTTTGGTTCATAGCGTAAAAAATTTTTGGTTTGCGTAGTGTCAACCCGTAATGAAACATGTCGTGTTTGTGGTGTGGCTTTCAAATCTTTTTGTATGATAGGTCGTGTATGATTGTGAAAAAAAAAAAAAAAAGCATGAAATGATTAAAACAAAGCACGAACATGACGCAAGACATGACTTGCTGCCTCCATTGAAAATTTGTTATTCTATGTTTGTCCTCTTCAAAATAAAGATATGACAGCAACTATTGACGCTATTTATTTTACCTTTCACACACACCATTCTTCTACTACCTCTCATTTTACTTCTTTTATCCCTCTTAAAATACCAAAAAAAATCCTTATACTTACAAAAGTATTAATTGGTTTTCCTATTTTCATCCACCAACTAAATAAAATTATAATTTTTTATCAAAAACATTTTTTTAGTTGATATACTAAGTGATAGTTTTTAGTTAATATTTTTTTTCTTTTTTATTAAACCAGACTTTGGATTCCAAGAAATAATAATTGATATTGAATTGTAAGGGTTTATATATGAATTGAACAAATTGTTTTTTCTTTACTTAAAAACAAGGGAGTAAGCATAGTTTTTTCCTTTTTTTAATTGTGTTTTTATATCAAATGAAAGAGTGGATCCATATATTGGAGCATATTGCTTGCAGTTATTTATGTCCAAACAATTTGCAATGGTATATATTATTATAATCAGTATATATGGAATAATAATAAAAATAAGAATTTTGAAAAAGAAAGAAACCATGTATACTTTTTTTTATGGAGATTCTTTTATGTTGGAATTAATTTCTATTTTTTAAAAAATAATATCCCTAATTTTTTTAGAAGGAAATATATACATATTTATATTTTAAGATAAGACGTGTAAGGAGTATTTATTTAAAACACTTTTATCCTTAAGAATAATTTTATTAATAAGTAATACAATCATAAATACATCTTATTAAATAAGGATGTGTGAAAAAAAGAGTGAGGGATGTCATGGACATCCTAAAATATTGCAAACAAATTTCAAAGCATGAAAACGTCCTCTTTTATAATCTGTTTATGATCTTTCACTATATATGCGTTGGGTAGTTTTTGAGCAATACTGTGCTGAGATTTTGTTTTTCAATTTAATTCTAAATTTAACCACTGCTTTAATAGAGATTAATCCACTTTGTCCCTTATGACAAAAAATGACACTAAAAGCTGCTTCCCTTGGGCTTATTAAATGTTGCAACTTTGATACTATCATTGGTAAAGCATCATTTTTTAATGGCTTTAACCAAATATGAGTCATGTGACTAGTTGAAAAAAGCAAGCATAGGAGGGGGATGACAATGTTGGCTCCAAGATTCCAAATGAAATATTTATTTCTGTTTCGATAACAACAAACAATTGATTGCTTAATCACTAATAATTTATCTTGAGTATGTAGAGCAATTTAGTGGTATTATTTCTAACATCAAGATAGTTGAAAGAATTCTCTATCAAGACTCGTAAGCGATTAAATGCAAGGGCGAATCAATTACCAAGACTTGAAGAATAAGCTTGAATCAAATCACAAGAAAAAGCAAGCAGAGGATTGGACTCATGATGACTCGAAGATTACAAGTTACTATTTGCTTTAAGTCTAAATGTAAGTGAGCAAAAGCTTTCAAATGATATATAGTCAATGCAAGCTCAATCTACACAAACATACATGTATTCACAAAATCTTTTAAAGCTTATTGCAAGTGTGTTTTTATATTTTAAAATTGTTTTTAGACTTAGATGTTGTTCAAAATGTAGATTGAAATTAACTTAAACAAAGTTTTGTAAAAACTGCATTTTAAAAACATGCCGTGCAATTTCTAATTAAGGCAGATCGGGCTATCGACCAATCAGGATCGACCGACCGATGGACCTAGTCTGACTTGCTGAACGCCCTGCTTCGACCTACCAAATAGGGGGTCAAAAAATGGACATTCTGATGGCCTATTGATGGTCCACTTTTGGCTTATCGGTTGTCCAAGTTTGGCCAGTCGAGCTCTTTGAATGGTCTACCGATCAGATGACTGTTTAGAGTCTTATTATGAAATTTTCAAATTCCGGCCTGTCAAACTGTCTATAATGGCTACTTTTTTAACCGTTAGAACTCCAATTGCAATAGCTATTTTGACCAAAAATTGACATTTTAAGCAATATTTGAGCAGTTAAAAGCTATGTGTATATATATATATATATATATATATATATCCATTTATTCATTGTGCTCAACATATAGAGAACAAGGAGAACAAATTGTAAAATGTTCAAAAATTGTTTTAATACTTTCACATTCTTTGAGCTTACATTGTTTATATTTATTCTTGAGAGTTGCTCACATTCCCATGTAAGCTTTATGTTGTATTCATCTATCTATTGGAGAGATTATTTTGTGAGTAAACTAAAAATTGTAAATCACATCTTTTGAGTCATCAGTTACCAAGCATTAGAATCTAGGGGAATTCTTAGTTTTCCAATCTCCGTAAAATTGGTGGGTTCGTATCGTTTGCATATCTCCATGAAAATTGGGGGGTTGTTTGGCTAGTCAATCTCTATATAAAATTGATGGTTGTAAGAAGGTATGGTTTGGGTAAAAAAAAACTCAGCAAATTGTACAATGAGTGATTATACCGAAAAGACGATCATGATAGTAGAAGAGGCTAAGTCGAAGACTTTGTTCAGTGATAGTAGACGCAGGTGCATTTAAACTAGTGCATTTATATTTTGTTGAAGTATATCACATTGTCGTTTGTGTGTTACATTTACTTGTGTATTTAAACTAGTAAATTCCAATAATTGTGAAAAAGTTTTTAAAATCTAATTCATCCCCCTCTTGGGTAGCTATTCTTGGGCTAACAATTAGTATCAAAGCTAGAAGCTCGTATTAATTTTTGAAAAGATTTAACAATCTTGAGCATGAGTACTCAAAGTTTTGAAAGCTCGGAACGTCACTCTATCAATAGACCTCCATTTTTCAATAGAACCGATTACAATTATTACAAGACTAGAATAATAATCTATTTGCAATCCGTTGATTATGATCTTTGGGATATTGTTATAAATGGTCCATATAAACTGATCAAAGAAGTGAACAACATTTTAGTACCAAAAGATCCCAAAGAATATAATAGCGATGACAAGAAGAAATTGTCTTCAAACACAAATGCTATTAATATTTTGTATTGTTCTTTAAATAGGAATGAGTTTAATAGAATCACTTCTTGTACTTCCGTACAAGAAACTTGGCACATCTTAGAAGTTCACAGTAGCACCTGCTATTTTCTTTAACCATCGATATGTAATGTTTAACGATTTTATGCGTCAATATGATAAAAATTATGACTTAGAAGCACATTTTATGTGATATATCTAGTATTGTATTTATGATTATGAAATTCATTATGAACTAGCAATTTTCGCAATGGATGAAGTAAGGAAATTAAAACGACATAAAGTGTCTAATGTATGACCATTATGATTCTTGTTTGAAAAATGTTCTATGTTGATGAATTACGTGAAATTTTATTTGTTTTGATGCAATGTTTTTAATCTTTTGAACTTTTGGGAGATTGATTTTAATTTTTACAATAATTCAAACTTTTAGAAATATTTTTTTTTTAATTTTGGGAATTATTTTTAAATTTTAGAAAATTTTCATATTTTTTTTTAAAAGACAACATTGTAGTTGTGAATTGTTCAACATGACATCACTGTATCTATGAATAGTAAAAAATGACATCACTATAGCTGAAAATAGCAGTACGGCAGAAAATGCTAAAAATGACGCCATTGTAGCGTCATCTTCCTCGTAAAAGTTACTATAGCACCCGAGTTTTAAAATTTTCTCTTCATTTCTCTCACTTTTTTGTGCTGCAAAACTAACCTAAACTCTTTTTAATCACTTGGAAACTCATCTAGAGCCTTGTTATAGTATAAGAGAAGATTTAAAAAAAAAAAAAAAAAAGGAAATGTGGATGCAAGAATATACACCATCACCACCTGACAACCCCCACTCACACGCTCCCCTCCATCACTCTCATTGATGTCCTTTTCTCTTTATAGACAAGCAAACATGCAAGGCCATCATTCATTGCCCACAAATGCACATGAACACGCTCTTTCTCTCCTCTCCCACGTTCCTTTCCCGACACCCCATCACCCCCACATCTTTATCATCATCATTCCACCTTATTGTTTTGGTTGTATTCTCCTTTACAAATAGGCTACATCATAGACCACAAACCCTTCACTTCAATATCTCTTCTCTTCCTCTCCTTCTCACATCTTCCCTCTCATTTTCTCACGCTGAGATCAACACATACTCACAAGTCACCTACATGACAACATACCTATATACTGTAACAAAGAAGTTTGAAGCCTCAAACCTCCACCCTCAATACTCACAAGCACTTTACAAGTCGAGAACAAAATATCTCTCCAAAACCAGAAGCTAAACAGATGAGTTATGGTGTGTCCGTCGAAACTGACGACGAAGCCGAAACGGAGATTTTGACCACGTTTTGAGGTCGGCTTTCTATCTATTTTTATACCAATTTTTTATGTGATATTATGGTGTTTGTGGGAATGATTTTTCCTGGTTAAATGTTTGAGTTCATTTAAGAAACAAAATTTTTTGAATATTATTTTTAACCTTGTTTTTAGGCCGTAAACCTACACTACAGGATTTTTTTTTTCAGAAGAATAGACATAAGACTTTGAGAAAATTCATTTTGGGAATTGTTTATATATATGATAGACATCTTCCACAAAAATTTCAGATTCAAATATCCTATTTTTGATTTGTTTGAGAATTTAGACTAAATATTATTTATTACAGTTCTTAAACTACCTTCAAAACGATTGGCAGGGTAGTGAACGCCTATGGGTCACCATCTTTCGTAGTGGGTCGCGACGAGTTTGAGGCCGATGGGGCTACTGGGATTGGGGGCCAACGGGGTTTGGGAGAGGGGCCGATAGGGTTTGGGGGCTCTGAGAGGAGCAACAGAGTATGGGGGCATGGTCGTCGGATGGGTTTGGGTGGTGGGTCATGGAGGCTGGTGTAAGAGGGGGACAGTGGCAAGGTTGTCCGCTTTTTTTAGATTTTTTAAAGTATTTTTTTATTTTTTTCTTATTTGTATTTTAATATTATTTATTATTATTTTAGGGATCCTTTAGTAAATTTGATTAAAAATGAATATCTAAAAATTTTTTCTCTCCAAAATCAAATGGTTGGGACCAAATCGTATTTTTTTTAAAGATTGGACCTGGTTAAATAAAAAAAGATTAGGAATTAAATTGTAATTTTTAAAAGGATCAGGGACCAATTGAGTTATTTACCCTACTATAAATAATGATTTTTTAAGTATAAAATTTTATTAACTTTACACAATATATCATAAATATTTTACATATTTTTACCTTAAGCGGGTTTGGTTTATTTTGGATTATGAAAACTCAACCCAAATCTATTCAATGAAAAATCGAATTGAGTGGGTCAATAGAAATTCTTATTTGGATTCGTTAGATTCGGATTATCTCGGATTTTATTGGGTGAGTTAAATCAGATTCATCAAATTGTCAGATTTTTTGTTCACTAGTTTTCCAACACGTATCCCACATATTCTCCTTGGATATTAAAATCCCAAAACATTTCAAGTTAATTTTTTATTTTATGTTTCAATCCTTTTTCTTTTTCTTTTTTTTTTTTTTTTTGCTTTCTTCTTTGGTTTCTCTTTTTTTGGTCCTTCCTCCATTTTTTGTTGCCTTCTTTTTTTCTTTCAATTTTGACTCTCTTAAATAATGACGTAATTCTTTTCATAAATATCACTATTTACCCTAAAAATATTAATATGTATATTTAATATATAAAAAGGTAATTCATTTTTTCAATATATTTTCCAAAACATTTTTTTTGCTCTTTGTATTTTTTTTTTTGAGGGTGCTCTTTATTTTTTTTGCTTTTTATTTCATTTTTTTAGTCATCCTTTCTTTTTTATTCACTTCTTTTGGTCCTTTATTTTTCTCCTCATTTTTCTACTACTGTTTTTTTTGTTGTTAGTTTCTCACTAATGTCATGTCCACTTTTCGTTTACAGTTAATTAAATTGTTTTTAATTTCTAACTTGTCTTTGTTTAAAACTTTTATCATTTATCTTTTGTTTTGTCTTTTTCTTTTCTTTTCTTTTTTCACTTTTTACTTTCCTTCTGTTCTTCTTTAGACATCACTCTTTTTTAGGCATCTGTCCTTTTTTATTTTTTTTAAATGTGATCATTATAAATATTTTTCATCATTTTCCTCCAAAAAAAATTTATTCTCATAAATGTCATTATTATGTTTTTGATCTCTCTCAAATATCTTTTTTAAATAAATCGAACAAATAGACTATAAATTTCTGCAAAAATTTTAGATTTTCGTATAAAAAATATAAGATGGTGAATACGCACACCCGGGAGGGCATGTTTTAACTAGTAGTTCCTAAAAATAGAACGGTAATTTGAAAAGTAATTATAATTAAAATGTCTAATTATGAAATTAGTGGAAAAGAAAATATATAACTCTTCCTATATACAATGAAAAGTAATCTTTTGATGGTTTGGGGTCTTTGGCTACGGACTATTGCTCTCTCACCAATTACATGGGCCAGGATCGTTGACTTATAGAGGTCGTGTCCTCATCATTTCTTCTTTCTTAGGTTCCTGCAAATTTCCCAAAACATGCAAAAGAAATTGCTCATAACCTTTTGTCGCGTGGAGTTGTACTTTCTAAAGACTACTTAGATTGTTAATACTTACATTCATTTCCCTTCCATTTCCCAATGACAGAGTTCAGACTCATATTCTTAACCACAGAAGGCGTAGAAAGTCTTTACTCGTTTCATTCCAAAGATATATAACAGCACGAAGGATATCATCATGACTATTAGAGGCAAGGACACTCGCAAGAATTTTACTACTTATCTTTACGATGCATTATGTCGGAATCGGATCGAAACTTACGTAGACGAGGAAGGTCTCAAGAGAGGAGAGGAAATTTCGCCCGCGCTTTTGAGAGCGGTCGAGGAATCGAAGATTTCGATTGTGATCTTCTCAAAAGACTATGGCTCTTCAAGGTGGTGTTTGGATGAGTTAGTGCACATACTCAAGTGCAAGAAAGAAAGAGGGCAGATTGTTTTACCTGTCTTCTATGACATTGATCCATTGGATTCCATTGGATATAAGAAAACAGCGAGGGGCATAGGGCATGGCGTTTGCTGAACATGAAAAGCGGTTTGAGGTAAACAAAGTGAGAGTGGAGGAATACTTTCTTCAGCTGCTAATCTACCTGGCTTTCCGTTGGGAGACCAGTAAGTGGTAGTTTTTTTTTTTTTTTTTTTTTTTCCCCTAGAAAAATTCACTAGTGCATATGATGCTTCTGGGTTACTTTGTTTTCATTTTCTAATCTTAGTTAGTCTTATATTTTGTTAATATAAGTAAAATACTATTGCCTAATATCAAATGACAAACATGAGACATTAATTAAGATTTGCATTTGTGGGAATCAATATCTCTTGAGCAAAAAGGGCTAAGATATGGTAAGTTATGCAGTTCCATATCACTCAAAAAATTTAAACTTTCCCAGTATTAAATCATATGAACAGACATTTCACATTCATAACCTTTTTACCAAACATTTATTTGATCTTAAATCCTCACGCATCCCAAATAGGACATAAATAAAAGTTACTAACTACACATCTGGCTAATGCGCCCTGACCAAATTATAAGAACATGATTTGGACTCTATGCTGCAGTACGGAAGCTAGTATAACAAATCGACCTACTATATAGAATCGGTATGCTTTACCTTTCCCGCTTCATTAACTACTGTTTCCTTTTATATATGCTAGGTCCAAGTCCAAATTTCTCATGGAGATTGTCGAAAAAGTTCTGGAGAACCTACATATTATTTGGTCAAGTTATATTGATGATGATTTCCAAGGTTTAGTTGGAATACATAAACGTCTTGAGAAAATGGAATCATTATTATGTGTTGGCTCCCCAGATGTTCGTGTTATAGGTATTTGGGGTATGGGTGGTATCGGTAAAACTACTCTTGCTGAAGTTGTCTACAAGCGGTTCTCTCCTGAATTTGACAGTTGTTATTTTACAGATGTCTAAGTGAATATAGATTGCACCACTTAAATGAAAAGCTTATTTCCAAATTATTGAAGCCTGAAGGTCTACATAAAGACAGTTTTTCCAAATATGTTCAGCTCCGCCGTAAAAGGGTGCTTGTTGTTCTTGATAATGTTGATCAATTAGAACAACTAGAATTTTTAGTTGGAGAGCATAATGTTGGTTCTCAACAAAGAAAGGGCCGGTTTGGTGTTGGAACTAGAATCATTGTAACAAGTAGAGATATGAAATTGCTTATGAGAAGATGAGACATATGAAGTTCCTGCATTAGATTCTAGCGAAGCACGTGAGCTTTTTATCTAAAAGCATTTGAAATAGATTCTTCCATAACAGTTTGTTATATCAATCTAGCAAAGAGACTACTAGATTATGCTGAAGGAAATCCATTAGCTATTGAAGTTTTGGGTTCTTATCTACACTCTAGGACTGTAAAAGAATGGGAAAGTGCATAAAGTGAACTGGCAAAAGCCCCCAATGAAAAAATTCAAAAGGTGTTGAAAATAAGTTATGATAGTTTAGAACCCATTAAACAGGCTATATTCCTTGATATTGTATGTTTTCTTAAAGGGAAGGATAGAGGTTTTGTTGAGAGAATATTAGAGGGCGACTCTCATATAGGGATTAACGTTCTCATCAAAAGGTCTCTCATAACTGTCAAAGAGCATGAGCTTTGGATGCCAGATTTGATACAAGAGATGGGACAAAAAATTGTTCGCCAAGAATCTGTTGAAGAGCTTGGAAAGCGGAGTCAGCTATGGCGTGCTCATGATGTTTATTATCTCCTAAAAAATAGCAAAGTAAGTTTCATTTTTTTCTTAAAATAAAATGAAAAAGAGAAAGATTTTTTTAAAGTAATTGTTTTCAATGAGAAGTTTAGTCCTTTATCATATTGCTTTTACATATATCTTATTTTGTTATTGCAATATGTTGCTGTCTATTCTTAATTTGTTCTTTTTTTTAGAGGACTGCAAAATCTGAAGGAATATTCTTAGACATGTCTATGATTCATGAAGATCTATGTTTGGCACCTTTAGTCTTCCAAGAGATGTGAAATTTGAGATTGCTCAAAATTTATTATTCTAGTCCCAGGAAGTGCAAAGTATATCTTCATCAAGATGGTCTTCAATACCTTTCTCATTCGCTAAGATATCTAAGTTGGTGCAGCTACCTTCAAAATCTCTTCCAACAAATTTTAAGCGACAATATCTTGTTGAACTTGACATGAGCCATAGCAACCTTACGAAACTTTGACGGAGTCCAGGTACTTATGCTTTATCAATTACCTCGTTTCTTTCTATATTTATTAATGATGATATAGTGGATAACATATTCTTACTGTTATTGTTGTTATTATTATTTTGGTTTTACAGCCCCTGGGAAATTTAAAACATATCAATTTCAGTTTCTCTGAAGAACTAGTTAAAATCCCAGATCTGTCTCAGGCTTCAAAACTCGAGAGTATTAATCTTAAATATTGCACAAGTTTGGTTGAAGTTCCTTCACTTAATCTTCAAGTTTTGGGGAAGATTAATCAATGGGTGCATGATGATGATGCCAGAGGACCCGGGTCTGTTAACCTCTCTGGCTGCACAAATTTGAAGATTCTTCCTGAGTTATCGGGGAATATTAGAATCTTACAATTACATCATACTGTGATAGAAGAATTGCCATCATCCATTAGCTCTCTTGAAAACCTTTTGACATTGGATCTTTATTGCTGTAAATATCTCAAGAATCTCCCAGAGCTTCCATGGAACATAAAACATTTGTGTTTGAGTGGGACGCCAATAGAAGAGGTGCACTCATCATCAATTGAGTGTATCCATGGTCTTGAGATATTTGATATGAGGGGATGCAAAGGGATTGAAAGTTTACCACCAAACATCTATAAGTTTGGATCTCTTAAAACACTTGATCTCAGTGGTTGCTCAAAATTGAAAAACGTCCCCGAAATCATCGAGATTATGGAACATTTAGAGTATCTTGATTTAAGTGGAACAAGCATCGAAGAGTTACCCTCATCTATTGAAAATGCAGTAGGGCTTCGCTACTTATTTCTTAAGCACTGCTAAGGTCTCAGCGGTTTACCAGAATCCCTCAACAACTTCGCTGTATTGAACATCTCTCGCTCAATAACGATGATTGTTTGAAACCCCTCGATATAGATCTACATTACTGCAACATTTTTAACATCCCTGGGTGGCTCGGTTATTTATCCTCATTGACTAAATTAAATTTAAGTGGAAACACATTTGATAGAATACCTTCAAGTGTAAGACAACTTTCTCATCTGTATTGGCTTGACATAAGTCATTGCATAAACCTTCAGTTTTTACCAGAACTTCCACGTTCTATTCAGTGTCTTAATGTGAGAGGATGCATATTGATGGAGGCAATAACAAGATCAGGGTCTGTGCTCACTCTAGGCTGTTGGGACAACAATCCTCCTGAGGAGGCGATGTTGTTTTGTGAGTGCTTGAAATTGGACCAAAGTACATGCAACATAATAGTGATTGACTTCTTGTGTAGAGTTATTTGCACTGCAACTATACCCGCAGTAGCCATTAAAGGGGTATGTAATCGCCTTCAATCTTTCTTTTTACCTTTTTCTGTTAGTGATCCTGAGCCTTATCCCAATGTCACCCGCTCATGTGGCGTTGGGTTGTCATATTACCCAACTTTTACATAAGTTGATGTGATAATATTTTAAACACCTATCAATAACAAAATGTCACATGCCACTTCAGTTAGTATTAAAAAGTTGGGATAACAATGGAGATCGCTAGTGCTTTTATGTTTAACTTGAATATTGAGTAAATATTATTTGTTTTACAATTGAAAAATTCACAACTCTACTGCATTCTTACAAAAGGGAAATGAGCCTAACATTGAACTTTGTTATCCCGGAAGTAAAATTCCAAAGTGGTACCGTCAGTCAGAGGGGTCTTCAATAACCATCAAGCTTCCCCAAAATTGGCCTAGTACCAACTTCTATGGCTTTGTTTTATGCGTTGTTCTTGCATTTGACAACCCCTATTGCCTTCAAGAGGTTTATCGTTTGAATATTGAAAATGAGTTCCATCTCAAGACAAGCTGCGGTCAGAGTCACAAGTGTGGCAATACTGGTTGTTGGACTTTCGATGATTATTCTCTCCGTGGTAAGGAATTGGAAGAAGAAAGAGAAGCTCACAGATTTGGCCATGTGTTCATGCAATATTTTTGGTACGACTCTAATTATTACATGGAGATGTGCGATGACTACTTGAATGCAGTAGAGATGTCATTCAACTTCTCTTGTAATGACCATGATGAAGAAAGACGTAAGTTTCCATTTAGTTTTGAATTGATCAAAAGGTGCGAAGTCCGCATGCTATACATTGAAGAAGAAGTCATCAAAGAATTCAAAATGAGTATTAACCAATACGTGGAATATCAGCTTGATGCGGAGGAACTTGGTATCTGCACCAGTCAATATATCAGCCATTACATCAAGCAGGCATGTGTTTGTCCAAGCCTTTCTCTGTTAGTTGGTTTGGACTCTCACCCCACTGAACAAGCACAAGTAGACGGTGATTATCATTTCGACAATGTGGCAGCAGAAGTGCAGGGTTTTCAGTTGCAGACTATCGAGGCTTGCTGAGAAAATCTCCCGACTTTTTATGATTTTTTCCACATAGAACTGCAGTTTGATCATGGCATGAACCCTGCAAACCCATCCCGGAACTCTACAACTTGTGAGGTAGGGATCATGGCATGAACCCTACAACTTGTGAATGCAGTAGAGATGTCATTCAACTTCTCTTGTAATGACCATGATGAAGAAAGACGCAAGTTTCCATTTAGTTTTGAATTGATCAAAAGGTGCGAAGTCCGCATGCTATACATTGAAGAAGAAGTCATCAAAGAATTCAAAATGAGTATTAACCAATACGTGGAATATCAGCTTGATGCGGAGGAACTTGGTATCTGCACCAGTCAATATATCAGCCATTACATCAAGCAGGCATGTGTTTGTCCAAGCCTTTCTCTGTTAGTTGGTTTGGACTCTCACCCCACTGAACAAGCACAAGTAGACGGTGATTATCATTTCGACAATGTGGCAGCAGAAGTGCAGGGTTTTCAGTTGCAGACTATCGAGGCTTGCTGAGAAAATCTCCCGACTTTTTATGATTTTTTCCACATAGAACTGCAGTTTGATCATGGCATGAACCCTGCAAACCCATCCCGGAACTCTACAACTTGTGAGGTAGGGATCATGGCATGAACCCTACAACTTGTGAATGCAGTAGAGATGTCATTCAACTTCTCTTGTAATGGCCATGATGAAGAAAGACGTAAGTTTCCATTTAGTTTTGAATTGATCAAAAGGTGCGAAGTCCGCATGCTATACATTGAAGAAGAAGTCATCAAAGAATTCAAAATGAGTATTAACCAATACGTGGAATATCAGCTTGATGCAGAGGAACTTGGTATCTGCACCAGTCAACATGTCAGCCAATACATCAAGCAGGCATGTGTTTGTCCAAGCCTTTCTTTGTTAGTTGGCTTGGAATCTCACCCCACTGAACTAGCACAAGTAGACAGTGATTATCATTTCGTCAATGTGGCAGCAGAAGTGCAGGGTTTTCAGTTGCAGCCTATCAAGGCTTGCTCAGAAAATCTCCCAACTTTTTATGATTTTTTCCACATGGAACTGCAGTTTGGTCATGGCATGAACCCTGCAAACCCATCCCGGGACTCTACAACTTGTAAGGTAGGGGTCTGCCTAAACTTGTCATTGTCGGTTGGCACAACAGGCTTATCAGTTGTGGAACGAAGCTTTGATGCAGGCAGTGATGAGGCCAACAAAGCATCAATGGCAGAGGAGCAGATTCTTCAGAGTCATGTGTTGGCCTTCGAGGAATTGGATGCTATTATGGTTGCACGAGCCTGAAACAAGTGTAACACAAGTCATCCAATCTTGTGAGATGAATCGCAGATTTTAGGTAACTTAAAATTATCTTTCTCTAATTTTTCCCATTTCTCTTTCCACAAATTTAACGGAGAATTGTTTTTTTTTTTTTTCCCTCATGACATTTCAATTTACGTATGTATAGATAGTTAAATGCAGATTTTTTTTTTTATTTTGTTTCTTAAAGAAAAATTTAAAAGTATTTCTCCAAACTTGAAACTTCAATCAAACGCCACCTAGAATATTAGTATTTGGTTCGTATATCCCCTGAATCTCTCCAATATTTAGTACTTATCACAACCTTACACTTCTTATAATTCTTTGATCTTTGTTAATTGTTAGTTCAGATTCCATTCAGAATGATGTTTACGTTGCAACTGAAGAAGTTGTTGAGCAAAGCCCTGATGCAGAAGTAAATCAAGGTTTCCAGTTTATGGCCACGGAGACTTTCTCAGAAACCTCATCTGGAGCCCATGATTGTTATATCGACATAGAGCTTGAGAGGCCTGGCTCAGCCTCTGGAAATTCAAATTCTGAGGACAATAATGGTTGCCTTGAATCTGGAGTGCTTGAAGAATTAGATATCATCGGTAATGAGATTGTGCCAAGTGAAACTGAAACCAGCAACTCCGATGCAGTTGATACACGTATGGAGAGAATCACATTCTTCGACTTCTGTCGCTGCCTACCATTTCTTTCTAGCGCCATGGGTAATTACAAATCTTCACATTATAGTTATTGATTTCTTTTTAAGAATTCTGTAGGTCGGGTATGATATCCTACCAATAGTAGAAGTATATGATGCATATCAGATTAAAAAAAAATATGATCATTTAACGGAAATGAAAATCTTATGGAGGATGTTTCATATCCCACCAAAGAATTCCAAAGTACTTTGTGTTCATAATCCATGGAAGTTGTTACAGTTACTTTGCATTGAAGAGGTGTGTAAATGCTTAAAACAGTTTTAGCCCGAGCCAAGCTTCAAACCCTTTTTTGTTTCAAGGATTTCAGTGAGGCTAGTAGTTGTAGAGAGGTCAAATAACTTGGCCTTCTGCTTCCTGTCATGTATGCATTTGATTTCTTCTTTTGCAAGTACTCTAAGTAGTGGGGTTATATTTGCCTTGGATATTACAGCATTGAAAGCCAGGAGGGAAAATTGAATTCTGAATTAGATGAGAACAATTTGCAGCAATCTCAAGGACAAAGTGGTAAAGTAATCTCCATCTTGCGAATGCATAACATTCGTTGGGCACAATATTTTCAAGTTCTGAGTGTTTGTACTTTGGTTAATTTTACTATTTTTTACGCTAGCTGCCAACAACCAGTGGTGGAGCTAAACCCACTTAAGTTGGGCCAAGTGCTCCCACTAAAATTTGCAAGAATTAAGTTCTGGCATTAAGAATTTTTAAAAATACCAGTTGTGCCCCACATAAATTGTAAAAAAAATTGTTTTAGTCCTAAAATTTTATAAAATATTAATTGCGCCCCTATTCAAATTTTAAAAAATTAAGTTTTAGGCATAAAATTCTCATGAAATATCAATTATGCCCCAAATTGTATAAGAAAAATTATTATTATGCTCTTACTGAATAACTAAAATACATTGTGTTTGTATTTAGTAAATAGTTGTCTCTAATTTTTTTATATGGTACCCCCGTTGAAAAAAATTTCCTGGCTCTGTCACGGGCAACAACACTTTTTTTTTTTTTTCATGTTAAGTTAACAAAGTGAGCTGGTTCTTCGTAGTTACCTAAGATTTATTGTTTGTCAATGCACTCATTGAGATTTTGTGATAGTATAATCAGCTTGTGTTAAAATGATGCGTTTCTGAAAATATTGTGCTTATTCCTGGCACTGCATGTAATAATCCTTTTTTTTATAATGAGTAAAACAATCCTTTTTTGGAGATTTAAAATTCTAACCTAGATGTACTGTTTGCTGCCCACCCCACTTGTTTCCACTTTTTAAGTCCTGCAATCATTTTAAACATGGTTTAGCAATAGGTCTAAATGTGATTTGCTTATTCTATTTTCTACCCCGTATTAGTGATCAAATTTATGTTTTTATTTGACACGTGTTTTGACAAATTTGTCTCATCTCATTCCTGGTTGTGTATAAGGCCCAAGGGTCTGGTTTTCTGCTTCTTGTTATTTTGACAATTCTTACAGTGGTTGCATTACTATCTTTGATATTGCAGAGAAAGTGACTTAAATTTTTAATCGGATAGAAAATTTCAGTCTCAAACTTATATATGAAGGCTCACTCGGATATCCTCTCCCTGCCCCACGACCATTCTACACGGAACTGCATAAGCCTGACCTCCGGCTAATTCTGGTTCTCTGATGCAGAGAATGCGGAAGAATCATGTATTTAGATTCTGCTGTTGCACTTTTCTCTTAAATTTTAGTTAATTTCGCTCCAAATCTTATCCAATTTTGTAACCCCGCCAATGTCTGTATACACCAGCCTCATTTTGACCCAAGAACGTGGAATCCTTCAGTAATAACATTTCACTTTTACTCGAGAAACTTGTGGTTCTTCTGTCGCTGATAGTGAGCATTAATTTTGCATGTCAAAATGACAGTTTGATTTCACTTTCCTTGTGATCATCTTAGCCAAAAAAAAAAAAAAAAACTACTCAACTCTGTACCTTACACGGCATCTGAAAGCTCTTACAAAAAATTGAGTAATTAGAAAGAAGACATCATTGGAATCCTCACAATGAAAACTACGGTCGGCAAAACCCCCGCTTCAGGCGACGCTTCCTCATACCCGCCCCGAGCTCCTCCATTATATTTAGTCCAGAAACAAAAATAATTAGAAACAAAAATAAAAGTAACTCATCTTATAACAGATTTTTTAAGATGTGTATATCCTGACCAGAGTTGTAATAGACATCGTCCCCGTCCCCACGCCAGGACCCATCAGCAATTTCCAATTTCTGCGGCTCTGCCCATTAGGGGCAATCCCCACAGAAAAAAGCCAACCTTGATCCGTGATAGATAATTACCATGGTGTCCTTGTTTTTCTTTTTCCAATACTATTACAGATATTTTTCTTCTTTTGTTCCAAAGAACTTGCAACTTACAAGACACTAGCGCACCATGGACTCTGGTGCTAAACCTTCTGTGCTACCAATAGACAATTCCAAAAAATAACATCCTCGATGGCTCCACAATTGCCAAGCAGTTGGTTACTATGATCGCATCATTAGGCATCAAATTAAACAAGTCTCCTACGGACTGTAACTTCCCCATATTTAAGACTAAAAGGAACAGAAGTTCCCCAATCAAAACTTTTAAGACATGTCAAAAGTCGTCAAAACATTGTATTATATAAAAGCAAAATCTCAAAATCTCAAAAACAAAATTAACTAGACAATAAAAGGATGTTCTAGCGAAGAATAAACTCCTCTAACAATGTGATGACCAATTCCAATTTACCATGTCTAGCTTCATCAAGTTCTACTCTACTGATTTAAGACGACGAAATCAAAATGCAGCAATAGAACTACATAAACAGGTTGGGCCTTGATGCCTTGTACGTTGTCTTGAGCTTTCTAGTTGGTGGCCTAACCTTCTTAAACACCAATGGGAACTTAATTTTAGAGTTATGGAACTGCTTGGTGCTTTCCCTCTTGCAAAGCTTCGCGGGAACGGTTGCTGTCTTGATGATTTGGATGCATGGATGCCTCACCCTGTGACGAGAAGCCATCTCATTGTACATTTGTTCCACGGCACCATTAAGAGTAGTGTCTCTGTACTCTTTGTACATGTTGTGGTAACCAGTTCGGCTCTGATATCGCAGCCAAATTCCATAATTATCAATCTTGGTCGGATTCTTCTCAAAAATCTACACTCAGAAATTTGAAATCAGAACTTTCTTCTCAATAACTTTTTGTTTCCACTTCATTGTATTACTACTGGAATAACAAAACTATGCTCTCTAAAGAAACAACCAAAAAGGAGATCACCGTCCCCATTTCCCAGCTAAGCATTACCAGCTAATAAGCTAGGACGATGTAAATTCCATTCTGTTACGTTTCATGCTTAATGTTCTCAACAACGGCAGATATGTGTTCGGAAAATCCATATACAGACTACCAAGATGCATTTTCTCCATGAAAACAGTAACTGATGAATTTCTCCAACCACCAAAAATCCCAACTGGTCATAACAATAATAAAAAGCAGTTTTAAGCTCCTTAATCTAACATTCCAACTTACAACGAGATACACAACCTTGAGAAAAAAAATTTCCGACACAATTATTATTCCCTTCTGTTTCCATTAGTGGCTAAAAGTACAGGATCTTAATTTTCAGTTCAAAGCATGTCAATTACACTCAAAAGATAGTCAACTCCTCATCTTTTGCTAACATAAGTATAACTAGACCTTGCACTTATGTTAGCTATTACTAGTAAAACACAATGAGAGTAACTAGAAAGCAAATTGAAATCATTTACCGCTGTTATTTACCAAACCCATATTCAAGAGCAACCCCATGTGATTTCACCTAAATAAAATTACTAAACCTGAGTTTAATATGTAATCATGCTCAAGTAGCTCATCCATGTCCAGTACGATAACGTAATGGCCAAAATTAAATACTAGATACCTCGTTAATGGCCAAAACTTGCCCATTACTTTTCTTGACCTTCTTCAACTTCCTCAAAAAGTACCTAAACCACACAAACATATAAACAAGTAAATACCAACTCCAACTGGAGACGCGATCATCTATGTGAAATTTCAAAAATCCTTCGTAAGTAATTCACCAAAATTAAAAGTACAATGCCCATAATTCAAGGACTACCGGTGCTAATAACTCGGGGAAAAAAAACCAACTTGAATCGGCGAAAAGATAAGGCAATACTACCAATTAACTTCAAAAGTAAGTGTAAATACCAACCTTAAACCAAAATCCAAGGATAAATTACTAAACAAAAATTAAAAGAAACGGAATTGAGATACTGGGACCCGTTGAATTAAAAAAAAAAAAAGAAAAAAAAACGTATATAGAGTCAATTCTCCAAAATTTTACCGAAACATAAATACAACGAAAAAAAAGAATTGAGGGAAGAGATGAGAAACTACCAGAACTTTGACTTGGCACGGACCTCGTTGGTGGCCCAGAGCTTCATCCTGTAGATCTTTGGGTGCTCGTCTGTCTCCGATGGCAGACCTCTCCCCACCACCTGGTACTGGTGAAACTGCTTCCACACAAAACAAAAGACAAAAATACACCATTGTGAATGCAAATGAAGATCGAGATGTTCCATGACAAAGAAGAAAAAACTCTGAAAGAAGGAAAAAAAATACAGAGTTTGGTAGAGATGAAAAAGTGGTTCTTCTCACCTTGAAAGTAACCATTTTTGGGCGGTTGGAGGGTGGTGGTGGTGCAGAGCTCAAACGATCGCCGTCCCACTCCGACCCTGGTATGAGAAAGATCGCACGTAGCGAGGGTGTTATTTGGTACCCTACTAACTATGGGCTTTCCAAACTGGATCCTGGCCGAGGCCTTGTCCTTTGTTCAAGCCCAAGATAAGCTTGAAATAGACGTATTTTCATAAACAGTCTTTTGGAACTTACCTTTTTTTTTTTAATAAACGTAACAAATATTTTAATGTGATATAACTTAAATAAATAATATAATTAATAGTATGACATAATTTTTTTAAGTGTAGTATAAATAAAAATAATTTTTAAAGGTGTGAGATAATATGTAATTTTCTCTTTGAAACATCCCTCATATTGTCCCTTTTTTTGACTTTTTATTTATGTCCCTTTCACATTTATTTTCTTTTTAATTTAATTTTTCATTTGACATTTTTGTCCCTAATACAAAAATTGTTTTCTTTTTTCTCTCTCTCTCATGATCTCAAATCTCCCCCTCTCTCTCTCTCTCTCTTGATCACCCGATCTCCCTCTCTCTCTTCCTCTCCCCTAAATCTTTTGTTCTCTCTCCAACCCTTTTATAGTGTGTTTGGTTAGAGGGAGAGATAGAGAGAGGTGGAAGGAGAGAAGTGAGGGGAGAGATCAAATCCCTTGTTTGGTTGAGGGGAAGAGAGGGAGGAGAGGAGAGATGGAGGGATGAGCTCTCCTCTTGGGCCCACCAAAACCACTCTTTCCAATTATGGGAGGATCCACCAAATCTACGCTATGTAGATTTAAAGAGACTATTTTACCTTGATAATATTATAATAAATAGTAAAAATAGACAATATAGTAATTAGACAAAAAAACTCTCATCAATCCTTTCAACTCTCCCTCCTTTCCTATGAAACAACTTGAAGGATTGTTATAATCATCTTCATCTTTCACTTTCCTTATCCATCTAACTTTCTTCATTTTTCCTACTCTCCATCCTTCCTACTAAACAGAGCCTTGATCTCCCTCTCTCTCCCTCCCTTTGAATCTCTTTTCTCCTCCCTCTCTCACTCCCTCATATCAAGAACAGATGATTTAGGAGTGAACATCAAATGGATTGAGTAGATTTTTAAGATTTTTCAATCCATACAGTTATTAATTTTAAATTTGACCCACCTAATCAACCCAAAGTTTAAAATTAACCCACCCAATAAAATGTTTAAGTGGGTTGATCATGTTGGATATTATAAAAAAGTAAATTTAACAATTAATTAACCCCAAAATGAGAAATATATGAGAAAAAAGGTTAAATTTTATCACATATTAGTCAATCAAGTTTTGATATTGTCTCATAAGTAACAAACCAACGTAAAAACAAGAGATCCACAAAACAAGTTCAAAATTCAAATACATAAGTTATAAACTAGCAAACAAAACATAATAAAAAAAAACTACTACAACAAAATTAATCCTCTTATTCAATACTAAGAAACATCAAACATGCACGTTGTATAATTATCAATCTTCAACTCCTAATATCTCCACTCAAACATACAAAATTCTTTACCTAACAACATAATAAATTTAAAATAACATGTATTGAGCGGATTTCGGTTAAGATAGACCAAGGAAATGTAATGCCCTTAAGTGGAGGTTAGCAGTTTTTAATAAATTAAATAAAGATTAGAAATAAAATTAAAATTTCAAAACAAATTTGTTTGGGACTTAAATGAAAACTCTCAAATCAAAATAAAAATATATAAACGATAAATAAACCACAGCTTGATGTAGCACTTTTAATTTAATAATATAAAACTATCATCATCATCATTTCAACCCTCAATATATCTTAATATAGTCACAGAAAGTAACGCACTAGGCTTACGTTATCAAGGAGAACATTCTCAGTAAAAGAAGAGATTCCAACTGAATACAGATATCTAGCTTCCTCAACTATATCTCTTATTTCACCTCACACTTTGTGAGTCCTAAAAAGATGAAAATATAGGGGAATGATTGACAACATGCTTAGTAGGGAAAACAATTACTCACCTTTAAGTTTTTATCATTGCCATATTAAAACCTACATGGTTAGTTAGTTCTCAACATTATTCATAGATATTATTATGTTCATTTCCGGTGGATACCCTATGATTATTTTTACCAAGTTCCATACATAAATATATATACACATATTAGTTTAGGATTTAATAAAGCTCATCTGTATCTACCGTGCAATATAGTATCATATCACATAACTCAACGAAACCCAAATGGGCACACTTGGCCACTCTACAATCATTCCGAGAGTGTCCAATGAGGAGACATCATGCCTTGGATCCTCATCAAGTTGATTCCTGTACAGTGCGCTCTAGGACTTTCGACCCAAAAGAGCGTCATCACCTCCCCCTATTTTATCTTTTAAGGTATTCATGCTCAAGGATGTAACCGCCACCCTCTTTACGTCTTACCATTCCTCTTATAACCACTATTGTTATGCATAGAGTATATTTCCTAACCATGCTTATCAATTTATTCAAAACATGTCAAATCAATTTATTCCTTGTTGTACATTATAGGACAAATTCATGCTATTGTTTCATAAGTGATATTCATATAATAACAATTCAACATATATATATATATATATATATATATATATCTTGCAATGTAAAGAACTAATTTTAATCCTATAAAACCTCACAAAAGATGAGTAATAAATTCCCTACCTTTTGGTAAATACAACGCTGACAACTTCCAGCTCACGATACCAAGTTCATTACGTAAGCTCCAAGTACTTCGTTATCCTACGACGTATAAAGTAATCATACTTTAACTTAAATCCTACTCCATAATCATGCCAATTTACTATCTATTTTTATTAGTGTGCCATAATGATTAATATGTTCAAAATATGCCTATAAAATTTAACACATAATTAATTTTAATAGCAATAAAGATGGACCCATATTCCAATCTAAAATGTTCTAAAAATAGTTTAAAACAAAAATAATGTAAGATTAAAATATTTTAGAATAAAACATTTGAATAAAAATTTTGTATTAGGGTTAGATCAATCCAACCTCTAATATATCAAACAACAAGAGAATTGCCAAATGAATAGAATCAGTGAAATGGTAGAAGGCATCCTAAGGTATTACGAGATTGTAGGTTCGAGTCTTAAAGAGAGCAAGTTTCTAGTTATATTTTCTGTTTAACAAAAACAACGTGTAGTTTTTAGGAAAACGATACGTTGTTTTTTACCTAGAAAAATTCTCCTAGAGAACCCATATTTCAAATTTTAAGCTTGTCTTCAAAATCTTGGTTTTCTAATAGTTTTCTAAGCATAATAACAATACATAAACAATACATAATCATCTGTATACAATATAAATTCATTTCCATAGATTTTCATACTCAAAACATAATCCAAATCTAAGTTTTAAATTTTAAAAAGCTTACCTCAAATTCAAGCCAAATATGTTGTTTTGATCATCAAAACCCCTTGATTTCAAGCTCTATGAGTTGCTAGGAGGTTGTTTTTGTAAATTTTGGTGAGAAAATGGCTTGAAAATGTTATTTGGGTTCTTCCTTGGATGCTCTCTGCCTTGTGTCGTGGAAGATGAAGAAGAAAAGAAGGAAGGAGATGAAGAACAAGCGAGAGAGATGTGTGAGAGAGAGTGAAGGGAGAAGACTCAAAGAAGATCAAAATAATTGAAGAGGGACAAGTAGGTGAAGTGTGGTCTCCATCGGAGGCCTTGGTGCACAAAATGTCAAGTGGCATTTTTGCAATTAAATAGAAGTTTTAAGGGTATTTCGATAAATATGCTAAATAGATATAGAAAAATTTTAAAAAATTTGAAAATAGGTAGAAATAATTAATGTGGAATAGATTTTAGATGAAATAAAATTTCAATTAGCACACTAATAATTAATTTAATTATAATGATACATGTTAAAAAATAACGATTGTCACAACTCTACCCCCTTTAAAGAAATTTTATCCTCGAAATGTCAAATCTAATGATACTAGTAAAAATCACAAATCCGTTATGATTCCACTTGCGACCCTAGACCCTTAATGTTGTTTGTCTCTAAATATAGGTTACCATATCTCTATTCATTTACTTGAAATATCAATCTTACTTTAAATACTAAATTCCTTAACAAAAGTATTTCTAATAGGTTCCAAATTTACAACACCGTATTATGGTTTAGGAATCTGATCAGAGAAATACATAGCTGATCATACCATTTCAATCCTTCACTATCTTTGGACCATGGTTTATAATTATAATAAGGAGATTGCCAAAGAAATTCATGTGTACTTTATCTTCGGGTTCCTTTTTCTTTTTGAGTAAGAAAAAGTCACAGATGGTTGATTTCATATTCCAACTGATAAACTAAAACATAATCATAACATATATGACACAAGCGCTTCTATTTAAGTCGTACATTAAAATCATAAATAGAGATATTAGAAGGAATCTTGTAGTTGCAAGCAAACTCGACAGATTCTTCAATAAACAGCTATTCTCATGACACAAACATTCAACCTAAATAATATAATTATATTTTTCTATTTTTTTCTATGGAGTATTCTCAAAATTAACTTTGGTACTTCTACAAAGCATTAACAGAATACCATACATAAGAAACATGACGTGGATACGTTTTAAGAGTACAAAGCACTCTGTATATCCAGCTATCCAAATTATGCATGCTTAGAGAATGTAAAAGCATCGATAAACAAAGATCGGACCTTAAATGGAATGCATTTCGAGAGTATTAATTACTCCGTATCACCAACATGTTGGAAACAAAGTGCGCAGCGGAATTTTAAAAATTTTTCATCAGAGTATTTTCCAAAACACAAGTTTGACATGTTATATGTATAAATTAAACAGATCTTACTAACCTCAGTGTGCCGAAGAACCTCCGCGACCTGTGTAGAGAAGTAACGTTCCAGAAGAGCCTCAACCAACTGGTCTTCTTTGCTATTCTCTATCCACAACCGGAGTGAGTGTGGGCTCACACGTACAGCTCTTCCACCGGTGACTCTCCTTCCAACCAATAGAGAGAACCCAAAGCTAGTGTTCGTGATTTGTGAACAAAAGCTCTCAGGGAGTTTTCAGATGCTCACTAGAAGAGTATCACTCTTAATCTCTCAAATTGATCTGAGTAAATCATTAGACTCACTCCCTTTTTATACCTATTGGTCCTTGGGGTCAGTCCATATCAGATTAGGTCTCAAAAATCGAAATAGAATCAAGTTCGGATCAATATCTGATAAGATACGCGTGAAAAACGCGTAATCTTAGCTGTCGCGGTCGGCATGCCGAACTGTGAGATAGGCAGGCCGAACTGGCCAGTTCGGCAGGCCGAACACTTTCTGATCGGCATGCCGAACTGCCGAGAAAAAATCTCCGCGAATCTTTTATTTTCCACCCGAGATTCTAAAGGATAAAGTCTCAGTTTTGATTCAAATAGCCCAATAGAAAAGATATCTGATCAAAACAAACTCTATCAAGATAATCTCTAAGAAAATAAATCAATTCACAATAATTCTACAAGTTTATCTTGTTCTAATTGTCCAAAATTAAAACAACCGATAAACAGACAAGAATTATCCGAACAGCCATAATTCAACAAGTTCATCTTGAACTAATTTCTTACAAAATTAATTCAACCGATAAACAGACATGAATTATTTGATTCTTATAAGTTTTAAACCAATCTGATAAATCCGACATAAGTCACCAATTATTGGAAAAGCACGCCGTGTCGTTACAGGATTTTGTGAGCTAGCAAAGGGGACCAAAATGGACCTATAAAGTTCAAGCTCATGATAATTATGAAACCCAATATCCCAGATATACATTTCACAATTATCAACTCCAACGCTACTCCACTAAAAGCTTGGAGCTGCACTCTCGAACTTTATAGAATTACGAAGCTCGTGTAGCTAAGTCTCCATGACATATCATAGTGTATCGCATCCCCATATGATCATCCATAATCGGCTTAAGGACAAGTTCTGTCTTACCTTCCCGATTATTTTTATCTTACGTTCCATTGTCTCACCATTAGAAAACTTACCATCCAAAGATAGTATACCATTCGGTTACACCTATGTATCCAAATGGTTGAGCGCTCCAGTTTTCCAATTACAGGACAACGCATATAAGAGGATATCATTACTCCTAAAGAGGAGCTATGGATTCCATATCTATGAATAACAAGTCTACGCTATCAAGAGTCATGCCTCCAACGTACCGGCATGCATGCCACTATAGAGATGTGGGAGTCACCCATTGGTACATCAAAAGACACAAGTCGAGACAACGGGCCCATTATTCATCTCAGGATTAAGATACAATACAAACTGACTTGTCTAAAGTGAATCGATTTGACAAGACAGAATTATTAATCCAAATCAATTCACTTTATGTCCCGATCCAACACATCGTCACCTATGACAACGCGCCAATGTTTCTATTCACGGAGTCCAACTCCGATGGCCAAGACAAACCATCTCCCAAAAGGGATATAGACAACATAACAATCTTTACATGAATAAAGCGCCCAACTTTATTCCCTCGATTGCGGATCATATATTTTAGACCATCACCTTAAGAGTCGTGTCTACCGCATAATCATCCCATCATATGCCCAATTCTTAAGGTTTAGACTGACAGTCTCAGACTACTGTTTGCTTATCATACATTCAACGAATATGAACGTAAAGAGGACAATATTTGGTATATATAATGAATAAATTCTTTATTGATAAAAATGTCTCCAAAAACGTATTACATTTTTACTCCTTAGAGCATACATGTCTAACAATCTCCCACTTGCACTAAGTGAGTAAATACTGCAAATTTCGCATCCCCATAGCTTCCACATGCCTTTCGAAGACTCTCCCAGAAAGTGTCTTCGTAAATGGATCAGCTAAATTGTCCTCTGACGCGATCTTGCACACCGTGACATGCCCGCTCTCAACAAAGTCCTTTATCACATGATACTTCCGATCAATATGCTTACTCTTCTTGTGAAATCTTGGTTCCTTAGCATTAGCTACCGCCGCACTGTTATCACAGTACAGTGATACCGCTTTATCCATACCAGGAACTACCTCAAGATCCCCAAGGAACTTGCGGAGCCACACTGCTTCTTTCGAAGCATCACTAGCCGCCACATACTCGGCCTCCATCGTTGAATCCGAAGTGCAATCTTGCTTCGCACTTCTCCAACTGATGGCACCGCCACCCTAGAGTAAACACAAACCCTGAAGTCGATTTCCTAGAATCCAAGGCAGGATTGAAAATCCGAATCAGTGTATCCTAGAGGAGTTAAATCCTCACCCGAATACACAAGCATATACTCACGAGTCCTTCTCAGGTACTTGAAAATATGCTTTACCGCAACCCAATGGTTTGGTCCTGGATCCGCCTGAAATCGACTCACAATCCCGACCGCATAGCTAATATCTGGTCGAGTGCAAAGCATGGCATACATGAGACTACCCTACTGCCGAAGCATAAGGCACCTTCTTCATGTATTCTCTTTCTTCATAAGACTTTGGAGAGTCTTTCTTAGAAAGAGTAATTCCAGACCTAGATGGTTGCCCACCTTTCTTGGAATCCTGCATTGCAAACCTCCTGAGAATTTTATCTATGTAGCCTGGCCTGTGACAAAGCTATCATTTTGTTCTTCCTATCCCGAAAGATCTGGATACCGAGAACAAAATTAGCCTCACCCAAGTCCTTCATGTCAAACTGCTTGGTCAACCATAATTTGACCGATGACAACGCCCCAACGTCATTGCCAATTAGCAGAATGTCATCTACATAGAGTAGTAGAAAAACCACCTTCCCATTCTTAATGTGTTTGTAAACACATGGTTCATCCACATTTTGTGAGAACCCATAAGTCTTGATCACTTGATCAAATCTTATGTTCCAAGAACGAGAAGCCTGCTTAAGTCCATAAATAGACTTTAGCAACTTACAAACCTTACCCTCTTGACCCGTGACCTTGAACCCGTCTGGTTGTTCCATATAAATGGACTCATCAAGATAGCCATTCAGAAAAGCCGTCTTGACATCCATCTGCCAAATCTCGTAGTCGAGAGCGGCAGCTATGGACAAGAGAATCCGGATGGACTTAAGCATGGCTACAGGCGAAAAGGTTTCCTCATAATCGATTCCTTCCTTTTGCGTATAACCCTTAGCTACCAGTCTAGCCTTAAAGGTTTCGACCTTTCCATCCACTCCTCTTTTCCTCTTGTAGATCCACTTACACCCTATGGGTTTTACCCCTTCGGGAAGATCCACAAGCTCCCAGACCCGATTAGTCTCCATAGACTTCATCTCAATGTTCATGGCCTCTGTCCAGAGTCTTGAATCAACATCCTCCATAGCTTCTGCGTAAGTATAAGGATCCCTGTCATGTTCATCTGGTTCAGCCAAAAAGACCTCCCCATTGAACATATACCTCTCAGGTTGACGCCCGATCCTCCCACTACGCCGAAGCCCCTGTGGTTGTTGTTCAGGTTTGTTTGGTTTTTCTACACCGATCGGAATGGTTTCGTTCGGAACCTCCGGAGTAAACGGATTACCCCTCAACTCCTCAAGCACCACTTTGCTTTGAGGTTTAAAGTCGTTCATGTAACTCTCCTCAAGGAAAGTTGCATTAGTTGAAACCACGACTTTATTTTCCTTTGGGTTATAAAAATAACCCCCTTTAGTCCCTTTTGGATATCCTACAAACACGCAAACTTCTGAACGTGCTTCCAACTTATTCGGATCCTTAAACAGGACATGAGCTGGACATCCCCATATGCGAATATGGTTTAAGGATGTCTTCCGTCTTGTCCACAACTCGTGAGGAGTTTTAGGGACCGATTTTGAAGGCACATTGTTCAAAAGATAACATGCGGTTTGTAGTGCATATCCCCAAAAGGATAAAGGCAATGATGAATAACTCATCATGGACCGAATCATGTCCAACAAAGTCCTATTCCTTCTCTCTGCTACGCCATTCTGCTGCGGAGTGCCCGGCGCAGTCAAATGGGATAAAATCCCATTCTCTAACAAGTGTCCCAAGAACTCATCAGAAAGGTATTCCCCACCTCGATCATGATCGAAGTGCCTTTATGGGTCTACCCAATTGCTTTTCCACTTCAGCCTGAAACTCCCTGAACTTATCATAAGTTTCGCTTTTGTGGTGCATTAGGTACACATATCCATATCTAGTGTAATCCTCAATAAAAGTGATGAAGTACTCATACCCTCCTCGTGCCCGGATGTTCATCGGTCCGCAAACATCACTATGCACAAGTTCTAGAACCCCTTCGGCCCTATTGCCCTTAGACCCGTATGGTCTTTTGGTCATTTTACCCTCCAAACAAGACTCACATTGAGGTATAGATTCCACCTTTAAGTGACTTAAAGGTCCATCCCTTACCAACCTTTGAATCCTATTCAGGTCAATATGGCCAAGGCACAAATGCCAAAGATAAGTCTTATTAGAGTGAGAAGTTTTAAGTCTTTTTGAGTCATTATCATTTATCTCAGCATTAAGCAATAGGTCCATCTTAGGTTTGATAAAATATAGATTATTTTGCATCCATCCAGAACAGATAAAAGATTTATTTTTACGAATCACCACTTTTTCATTAAAAGATACCACGTAGGAGTCTTTAAATAAAGAAGATACAGAAATTAAATTCCTTTTAAATTTAGGAACATAAAAACAATCTCGCAAAATTAAATTCCTATAATTATCAAAATAAAGATGGATATCTCCCACTGCTTCCGCTGAGACCAAGGATCCATCGCCCATCTGAAGCGTTAAGTCTTCACGTAGTAGACTTCTCGTTTCTTTGAATCCCTGCAGAGAAATACAAACATGATTAGTTGCACCGGAATCTATGAGCCAAATGTCACCGGATTCCTCAACCAAACAAGTTTCTAGATATAGAAGATCACACCTACCTCCCTTGGAAAGGAAGTCCTTGCAATGCTTCTTTATATGCCCGACCTTACCACAGAAGAAGCACTTAAGCTTCTTTGGGTTCTTCTTCTTCTTCTTCTTGCTCTTGGTAGCAATAGGAATAGAAGACTTACCACTCTTGGCCCGTTGCTTTCTTTCCATTCCCAGAGTCAGGATTGGAACCAGAAGCAGCTACCATATTGGCCTCTCCACCAGCAGGAGACTCCCTGATCAGCAGTTCAAACTCCTGTAACTGTTTCATCAGTTCTGTCAAGGTCATATCCCGTCTATTGCTCAGATTAAAAGTAGCTCTAAACGGAATAAATTCCTTAGACAGAGTCTCAAAGACCATAGTCATCTGAGTTTCAGCATCGATGTCGGCTCCATTGGTTTGAGCCTCAGCGAGGTAACCCATGACCAACATCATGTGCTCCTTTACAGATGTCCCCGGTCTCTGTCTACAGTTTAAGAGTTTCCGAAGCGCCCCTTGCCGCTTTGTTATGGCCTGGCCTCCAAACATAGTCCTCAAGATTATCCAAGATCTGCTTTCGCAGTCTCATAATCCTGATGTTGAGCCTGCAGCACGTTATTCATGCTAGCCATAACATAGCAGCGGGCCTGATCATTAGCATCTTTCCAGCGTTCGTACGCTTGGAATTGCTCATTACTTGAGTCTCCCGTAGGCTCGGGAGGACAAGGAGTTGTCAGAACATACTTTCAGTTTCTCAAAGGATAGGACGATGTCCAGGTTCCGTTTCCAATCATTATAGTTCTCACCGGTCAATTAGGTTTTTGTCAAGTATCGATGATAAAGCGTTTTTAGACATTTTCAATCTACAATAAAGAATCATATACCAAACATAAGCAAACATATATAATAATTTAGTAAGATAACACAATCATGTATAAACATACAAATGTGTTTATGTGTCAAAACCTTGTAAATATCACAACCTTACAACGATAATTCCCAACTCAGAATTCAACAAGCTCCTAGGGGAGTCATGCCAAATTCAATCAGGAACACGGATCCCCTCCTGATTAATATATGCCATCCAGGACCCGTATGATCCAGCATATACTAATAATCGTTTCTTTGGCCATTAATTCTATTAACAGAGCTCCTAGGGGAGGATAATAATAAAATCAACGTGAGTGTGTAACCACCGTTTTAATATTTTATCCATGATTTATAATCACCACCTAGGGGTGTGCAACCATAAATCATACTAAAATACCCTATCCTTTCAGAGATCCAATCTGGTGCATAATAGAAATCCCTTCCTAGGGGTTGGGACCATCATGTTCTTCCTATGGACCAACGATGGAGGCCTTAGGTTCTCTCTTCGAAAACCTTCTCCCACTCAATCTTTTGAAGTCAAGGTTTTATTTTAAAATTATGCATGAACAATTTTAATATGAGCGGCACTCCCTATTCTATATGACATGTTATCAATATACATGGTAAATCATATTATAATGCAGACAAGCAAAGCAATCAAGCAAAGCTACAAGCATAATAATAATAACCGTAATATTATGGTTCCACCCTAGAGAATAGAAAAACTAAGATTACAAGAGAATAATCGAGACATTTATCGATTCTTCATCCTTGAATCCTCAAGCTGTATCCTTCTTCATGTAATATCCATCTTCAAGTCCTCAATCCCGTATGAATCGAACACTTCATATTTCCGGTCATATCCAAATTTAATGTTTCTCAGAATCGTCCCTAAAAATAAAATTAAAACTGCACCTAAAAATTGCACCTTTTCTGGACACCTGGCATGCTCTCTGTCGGCAGGCCGATCTAGGGTGATCGGTCTGCCGATCATGGTGGTTCGGCCTGCCGAACATGAAGGTTCGGCCTGCCGGCAGAGCACCAAAATTTCTGCCCCACTATCGGCCTGCCGGACCGTACGTCCGGCCTGCCGATCTGTGACCTTCGGCCTGCCGAACTGTGAGGTCCGGCATGCCGACCGAGCAGAAAACCCTCAATCCAGAAAATACAATTTTAATGCAATTCATCAATTTTATTTTCAACAATTCAAAAACATGAAATTAGAGACTCAGGAAATACCTGGAGGCGCCATCATCTATCTTCAAGATCCGACTTCTCGTTCCGTCTTCTCCGAATAATTATTTAATTACAAAATTCTTACAAATTAAATAATAATTCCTAGACGGAGATGATAGACCGCCATCTAATTACATGAAAAACCTAGATACACATTCTAACCTCTAAGGAACCATAACCGGTATTAATTAATTAATAAATAATTAAACAATCAATTTAATCAACCATAATTAATTAATAAACATTCACCACTATAATCCATGACAACATATATATTATATAGAAACCTAGAGTGCCATCTCTCTATAAAATTCAATTCAAGCATTGGAGAGATTAAGATCACAAAATTTATGCATACAACATGATCACAAACTTGCAAATTTATGTAAAAACCTCGGCTCTGATACCAATTGTTGGAAACAAAGTGCGCAGCGGAATTTTAAAAATTTTTCATCAGAGTATTTTCCAAAACACAAGTTTGACATGTTATACTGTATAAATTAAACAGATCTTACTAACCTCAGTGTGCTGAAGAATCCTCCGCGACCTGTGTAGAGAAGTAACGTTCCAGAAGAGCCTCAACCAACTGGTCTTCTTTGCTATTCTCTATCCACAACCGGAGTGAGTGTGGGCTCACACGTACAGCTCTTCCACCGGTGACTCTCCTTCCAACCAATAGAGAGAACCCAAAGCTAGTGTTCGTGATTTGTGAACAAAAGCTCTCAGGGAGTTTTCAGATGCTCACTAGAAGAGTATCACTCTTAATCTCTCAAATTGATCTGAGTAAATCATTAGACTCACTCCCTTTTTATACCTATTGGTCCTTGGGGTCAGTCCATATCAGATTAGGTCTCAAAAATCGAAATAGAATCAAGTTCGGATCAATATCTGATAAGATACGCGTGAAAAATGCGTAATCTTAGCTGTCGCGGTCGGCATGCCGAACTGTGAGATAGGCAGGCCGAACTGGCCAGTTCGGCAGGCCGAACACGTCTGATCCGGCATGCCGAACTGCCGAGAAAAAATCTCCGCGAATCTTTTATTTTCCACCCGAGATTCTAAAGGATAAAGTCTCAGTTTTGATTCAAATAGCCCAATAGAAAAGATATCTAATCAAAACAAACTTTATCAAGATAATCTCTAAGAAAATAAATCAATTCACAATAATTCTAACAAGTTTATCTTGTTCTAATTGTCCAAAATTAAAACAACCGATAAACAGACAAGAATTATCCGAACGCCATAATTCAACAAGTTCATCTTGAACTAATTTCTTACATAATTAATTCAACCGATAAACAGACATGAATTATTTGATTCTTATAAGTTTTAAACCAATCTGATAAATCCGACATAAGTCACCAATTATTGGAAAAGCACGCCGTGTCGTTACAGGATTTTGTGAGCTAGCAAAGGGGACCAAAATGGACCTATAAAGTTCAAGCTCATGATAATTATGAAACCCAATATCCCAGATATACATTTCACAATTATCAACTCCAACGCTACTCCACTAAAAGCTTGGAGCTGCACTCTCGAACTTTATAGAATTACGAAGCTCGTGTAGCTAAGTCTCCATGACATATCATAGTGTATCGCATCCCCATATGATCATCCATAATCGGCTTAAGGACAAGTTCTGTCTTACCTTCCCGATTATTTTTATCTTACGTTCCATTGTCTCACCATTAGAAAACTTACCATCCAAAGATAGTATACCATTCGGTTACACCTATGTATCCAAATGGTTGAGCGCTCCAGTTTTCCAATTACAGGACAACGCATATAAGAGGATATCATTACTCCTAAAGAGGAGCTATGGATTCCATATCTATGAATAACAAGTCTACGCTATCAAGAGTCATGCCTCCAACGTACCGGCATGCATGCCACTATAGAGATGTGGGAGTCACCCATTGGTACATCAAAAGACACAAGTCGAGACAACGGGCCCATTATTCATCTCAGGATTAAGATACAATACAAATGATTGTCTAAAGTGAATCGATTTGACAAGACAGAATTATTAATCCAAATCAATTCACTTTATGTCCCGATCCAACACATCGTCACCTATGACAATGCGCCAATGTTTCTATTCACGGAGTCCAACTCCGATGGCCAAGACAAACCATCTCCCAAAAGGGATATAGACAACATAACAATCTTTACATGAATAAAGCGCCCAACTTTATTCCCTCGATTGCGGATCATATATTTTAGACCATCACCTTAAGAGTCGTGTCTACCGCATAATCATCCCATCATATGCCCAACTCTTAAGGTTTAGATTGACAGTCTCAGACTACTGTTTGCTTATCATACATTCAACAAATATGAACGTAAAGAGGACAATATTTGGTATATATATAAATGAATAAATTCTTTATTGATAAAAATGTCTCCAAAAACGTATTACATTTTTACTCCTTAGAGCATACATGTCTAACAAAAACTATTTACATTTAACAGCCCCAAGGGTTTGGAGTAAATGCACAATAAATTCCTACTAGCAACTACGAATATTTCCTCATAGGTATCTAGACCACCAGTTAATGCTATAAAAGCATCAAAATTATCGATTATGGTTTTGAGACACCTAGGGTTGTCCATAACTCATTTTTCCTTATCTATGGTTTGCCTACAAAGGTTCTTTTTAGCTAGAATACGAGAGATAATCCCTACGGATTTGGTATTATTAGACTCAACTGCTATCACCATATTTCCTATCATTTCTAAACTACCACTCCCATAGATTAGGTTAATCTTTCTATATGCTAAGACTTATCCTAAATGTCTTACGGCTTCTAGGTAGATTTTATCTTTTCCTGGGCTAGAACCATAAAAGATACAAACATTCTTTATTTTCTTGGTTGACTGGAAGGTAGACATATTTAGTTTATATGACTGGTTACTTTATGTCTGCTCCATTTAGATTTGGAGTTCTACATGAGATTTTAAAGATGATAGATATGTAAAAGGACTAACGAGGCAGGCAAGTAGGTGACGAAAAGGTAATCCAAAGATCTAAACAAAAAATTGTGCAGGTAAAAAGGTAAGAAAAAGGTATTAACAGTTACGAAAAGCTTGATCAACTTTTTGAAAAATTTTGACTCAAATTGTATAACTTTTGACAATTGAGAATAGTTTGACAGAAGATACTCTGACATTATTGTAGACCTTTTGACAATCATAAACCGAATCTAGAAAATCGATACAAACGATAAGCTAATGTAAGATTTTTTAAATTTGAGACACAAGTCTCAAAACGTCTAGATAAGTTTCAAAAATTCAAACATGTTACAATACAGCATGTGATGTGTCTAACATGATATTATATTTTATTATATATATAAATATATATTTTATTTTTATTTTTTTAAAAGATAAACATAAATTAAATGAGACACTAACACTTACTGTGTTAATTTAATAATCACAATTATTTTGAACTCAAAAGCAAATATTCTGAATACAAATAGTTTTTACGGAAGAGAAAGACACAGATTATTGAACACCAACTAAGATCATTTTAAGCAAACAACATTTAACCACCTTTATAGAGCAATGACTTATTCCCTATCTAGTTTTTTTTTTTTATGATTTGGCAAAGAGGATCTTAAAATACCATATTCCTAAAACGTTATCTTTCTGCATGAAATTTAGGCCAAAGTTTAGAGATGGCACCTTGAACATACCCATTAGGATGATTTTGAAGAGAAGCATGCAAGTCATCCAAGTTCTTCTTAGAAAGTCTATCCTTGTAGAACTTTATTTTATCCTCTCTATTTATAGATTCAAATCTAGGTAAAGTACATTTATTGTTATAATTTTATCGTCCACATTTGTTACAAGTGATTGTGATAGCAAGAGCTCTTCTTTTCATCGCACTGCGACTGATATCTATACCTGGTAAACCAACGTCTTGATTGAAATCATTGGGATGGATCTTCCCCTCTATCAACATCCTCACATCACTAGGGATGCCAAAACACATAAGAATCTACAACCGAGTAATCCTAGTCTTGTATTTCTTCTTGAGAACCTTCTGGGAAAGTGATGGAAAATACTTTCTTAGGTGTTGGTATTTGGGTCCATGATGAGATGAAAGAAGAGTAAATAGAAAAGAAAAATCGAGATAGTAAGTTACAAAATTTTGAAAATCCTTCTTCTTTTAGAGAGAGAAATAGGAAGATCTAGAGAGAATTAAGAGGATTTGCGATTTAGAGAGAGAATGACAAGTTTAGAGAGAGAGTGAGCTCAAAGAAATGAACTCATATACATAGTAAATGTATATACTTCTTTATCCTACGATGTATAAAATAACTATACGTTAACTTAAATCCTACTCCATAATCATACCAATTTACCATCTATTTTTATTAGTGTGCCATAATGATTAATACGTTCAAAATATGTATATAAAATTAAACACTTAATTTAAATTTAATAGCAATAAAGATTGACCCATATTTCAATCTAAAATGTTTTGAAAATAGATTAAAACGAAAATAATATGAGATTAAAATATTTTAGAATAAAACATTTGAATAAAAATTTTATATTAGGGTCAAATCAATTCGACCTATAATATATCAAACAGGAAGAGAATTGACAAAGGAACAAAATCAGTAAAATGGTAGAAGGCATCCTAAGGTATTCGGAGATTGTAGGTTCAAGTTTTGATAAGAGCAAGTTTCTGGTTATATTTTCTGTTTAACAAAAACGATAGGTAGTTTTCTATCATTTTTTGCTAACAAAATTCTCCCACATAACCCATATTTTGAATTTAAGTTTTTCTTCCAAAATCTTGGTTTTCTAATATCTTTCTAAGCATAAAAATAATGTATAAACAATATATAATCATCTATATACAATATAAACTCATTTCTATAGATTTATATACTCAAAACATAGTCCAAATCTAATTTTTAAATTTTGAAAAGCTTACCTCAAATCCAAGCCACATACGTTGTTTTAACCATCAAAACCACTTGATTTTAAGCTCTATGAGTTGTGAGGAGGTTGCTTTTGTAATTTTGGTGAGAAAATGGATTGAAAATGTTATTTGGGTTCTTCATTGGATGCTCTCTACTTTAAAGTGGTGGAAGATGAAGAAGAAAAGAAGGAAGGAGATGAAGAGCAAGGAGAGAGAGATATGTGAGAAAGAGTGAAGGGATAAGTGTGGTCTCCATCAGAGACTTTGGTGCATAAAATGCCAAATGTCATTTTTATAATTAAATAAAAGTTCTTAAGGTATTTTGAAAAATATGCTAAATAGGTAAAGAAAAATTTTAGAAAATTTGAGAATAGGCAAAAATAAATAATATGGAATAGATTTTAGATGAAATAAAACTTTAATTGGTACACTAATAATTAATTTATTTGTAATGATGCTCATTCAAAAAATAACAGGTGTCACAGGAAAACTCAAAGCAAACCCATCCAAAAGTTAGGTAGGTTTGGTTGGGTTGATTTCTTGATTGGGATGTACGGATCGGGTTATGATAAAATACATTGGGTGGTTAATTGGGTTTGGTGGGTTTTTGTTTTTTTCTTTCACTCCTATCGGATATTTTTAGACTTAGCAGACAGAAGCTCCTTTAGTAGTAAGATCCTATGGTGTGGATTGAACTCATTCGCCATAAGATTGGACAGTATCTCTCCATTTTAGCACCAACGAATGGATCTGAGATCTCTACCATTGGAGATCGCTCACAATTGTGACACACGATTAGAGATTTGAGATTATGTCATCCAAGATCGCCCAAGATGATGATCCACGATCTAGTCTCTTTCTCAATTATGAATACTTACATGGATTTGAGATGTCCATCATTCGAGATATTAAAGTCTCCCGGCGAGTACAACTTGATACATCGTCGTTTGAGATCAACGCCATTGTGAAATTTGTATGAGCTAAGCATGTTGTTGTGTGAGTCAAATCACATATCCAACCTTGAACCATGTCATTGTGCACGAGTCCAAACCTTTTGGTCTACTCAATAGCATGTCCTTCTTATGTGTCTTTTCTTTATTATTTTTCCTAAGAAAAATGGTTTCATTACTGTTTAGTAAATTTGAATTTTTCTTATTTTGTGAAATTTTGCTAATGGAAGTGATAAAGGCTTTAGAGATATGAGATTATTTGATTTAAATTTATGTTTATGGTTGGATTTGAAATTTTTGTATTTTTGTTAATGTTTGAAAGATATTTTGTTGATTTTTTTTTTTTTTTGTCACCAGAGTATTGTTTATTGCTTTTTTCAATCTAGTGAATTTTTTGTGTATTTATTTATTTTTTTAAGATTTACATTCCGTTGTAATTATTGGCATCAGCTAGATTATCGATTATAATCTACCAAATTACTAACCGATGTGGTGGCCGTGTTGTTGACCATAAAAAATTAATCCCGCAGCTTACAAAAAATAAATTGCCAAATTCCTTTATGTCATATGGTAGATTACCAGTTTTGTATTGTCTAGTTCGAATACTCGCATCGGCATCTCCTAAAAAATAATCTAACAGATTCTAAAAAATAATGTATCAGATTCCTCTTTATTCTAGTAGATTAGTAGTTGTAATCTGCCAGATTACCAACCAGTTCAACAACATGCATCAAACTAGGAAAAAATATGGTAGATTACTAAATAACTAACTAAATAAATAATTTGCCAAACTCGTCTTTTTAATCTGACAAATTATCAACTGTAATCTGTTAGATTACTTTTTTGAGTGGCAGGATCAATTTGGGTATCACATATATTACAACCTTTGACCATTCCCTTATAAAGGGGAAGCTTCAAAAGACTTAATTTTAAAGGGCAGTATTGAAATGGTACTTCTTTAGAGGATTTTTTTCTTTTTTCTTTTTTCATATAAATACCATCTTTTGAAACTACACTTTATAAATTCCATGCATATTTGAAAATCCACGGGGCACTAAAATGTCTATTACTTTGTATTCGATAACACCAACAAGGAAATATAAAGGTGTCTAGGTAAAGGCTAACCATACTCGAATGGAGAAAGTGGCTCATCCATCATTTCATCTTTTATACAAGTTTAGTAGGGTGAATCTCTCCTCACTTCTTCTATTAGTGAGTAAAGTGTGTAAACAACAACTTAAATATCCTTTACTTTACAGAAGTTTTTTAGAGCCCGTTTAGTTCGAGTATTTGAATAAAACATTTGAATAAAGATTTAAATTTTTATGAGAAAAAATACTGTAACAAAATGATTCAAACCGTGATTCAAACCACAAAACAAACGAACCCTTAATCTCTCTCCCACTTAGAACAGTATGGGAAAGTAGTGATATTTCGATTCCTTCGTGAGGAATTAAGGAAGGCGACCGCTTCAACAACTTTAGTACTTAATTAACTCTCAAGCCCTTATCCTGCACTAAGAAGATAGATGTAGTAAGCTAATTCCTTTCATTTTGTTTGAAGCTATCAAAAAAAGAATAATCCTGTAGGGAGAGATCTTTCTTAGGATTTGATGTTCTACAATGGAGATCCCTAAAATAATAGCTTGCATGGTACTTTGCTAGTGATATTCTTGTACAACTTTGCTTTTTCCCTGACACACTGCAATCGAATCGACTAGTCCCCTGCAAACCTAATGGGATAAAATTCCTTGCAAATTCTTGCTTTCAACTTCTTCCATGATAATCTAGAAATGTATGGTTCTTAATATTATGCATTCCATCAAGTTAGTACAACAATTTATGATTTTGATTTTCTTTGTATAATTTAATACGTTCTGACTTCTTTTCGAAATCAACCTTATTAAAAAAAAGGATTTCGATTCTATATAAAATTGGGAACGTTGGCATGGGGCTTTGGCAATTTTAATTTTATGCCATTAAAAAAATTATTCTTATAGATGTGAAGAAAAAGAAGAAAAGAGAGTTGAGTGAGTATTAAGGTCTATCTATTTAAATTGGTTGGGAAAAAAAGAGTAAACAATTCACAATAATTATTTTTAAAAGGTAATACGAGTTGTAGTATGACACAACGTTTTTTAAATGTGGCATGAATTAAAACAAATTTTAGAAGTGCGGCATCATATGCAATTTTTTCATGTATATATATATATTGAGGGGTATATATTTGCGCATATTAGAGATATAGAAGAATTACATAATATAATTTTTTGTTTTTTTTTTTAAAACAAATATCATTTTTATAATTAACTAGCACGTATTATTTAAATGATAAATTTTTACTATTTTTAAAATATTTTTACTATTTAAAAACTATTTTAAATTTCCTGTTGTATTTCAACACTATTAGTAAAATTTTGTTTTATGTCTAATTTTACTTTTTTCCTTCTTTAGTTCCTCCGTTATCCAAGTTAATTACGTAGTCTATTGTGCAAGAGTAAGAAAAAGAATGTCCACATTTGTGATGTCAACAAGTACATTTCTAAAATGACATAATGACTTTCCAAGATTTGGAATAATAGTATCTCAAGAACTATAAAATGAACAAATTTAAGATATCATTAAGTTGAAAACATATGTTTAAACTGTTCAAAAAACAAAAACATATGTTAAACATGGAATTTAAAAGTGATCGTTTTGTTTAATTGTTTTTTGTTTTCTTTTTTTTTTTCCTTAGAAAATTTAACCATACAACATAATCCTATTAGTCATATTGAAATATATCAATAAATTCAAAATATGTTAAAAATTTAAAAAATTAAAATCACTAAAATGATTCTTACGTAATTTTGTAGGATAAAACATGATGAACATGACAAAAATTACTATATAATTCTGTTATTTCTAATATATTCTAAAAATTATATTTACTTTTGAACATTTACTATAGGTTAAAATTTGCTCTCTTTTTCCCCAAGAGTGACATGATATAGCTATTGCATTTAGTTTAATATGGATAACTTATTTCACACATCGTCAAAGGTATGCAAGTTTCTTCATATATGTTTTCTTCTCTTCTCCTCCTATAATAAATTTAAGATTTAAACTTTATTACTTAGTATTTTTATTATTTTGTTACATTTTATTTTATCATAACGTGAAATTGGTAATGCTTTCACTATTAAAAAAGGTATTCTATTATTTTAAAAATATTTAAAAATTTATAATTTTAAAAATATTATAATGATATTCTAAGCATTTTTTATAGAACATGAAGTTTCCAATTTATTATTTTAAGTTAACTTTATAAAAATTTTAAAGGAAAAAAATGAACAAAACCCCTTAAAAAAAATAGATATGAGGACTTGTGATGTTCAATATTCTCACATACTTGTTGGCTAATACATTACATGATTTCATGACATTAATTGCATTATATAATGTTTCAATAATCATTTATGATGTGCTTGATTATATTAATAACATATATCATTTTCAAAAGTATGTTTTGTACAATTTCATTTGGATGTATCGCAAAATGACTTTGGATTTTCTAAAGATGGATCCAAATTGTGAAAAAATGGAAGAGTGAATTTTAATGATGTTTGATATGCAATTATATTGAGTAACTTGACATTAAGAGCTCAATAATGATTTTAAGTGTGACAACCCGCCTACGTGGCCGTTACTTAACTTGAACATAATCGTAATCTCAATATACTTTAACCTAAAGTACTAAAAATTACAAAATAAAATTTTTTCCTCAAATGGATTGCAAACCTTTACTTAATCTTTATAACTTTATACATAACAAGTGAAAACATATTTTAAAAATAACTTGTATAACATTTGCAAAAACATTGTAAGTCATAACTTTTATTCTAAAACTTATTGCATAACAAATGCAGCATAAAACTTATAACTTAAACAGTAAATCATTATGCATTAACAAAATGCAAAAGTACTTTAAACATAATTATTGCAAATGAATTCTTGATAATAAAGAATTCGTAACATATAATCTTGAAAGAAATATTATTCATTTTTTAAAACATAATTTCGTAAACTAACATAGTAACATTAATTTCTCAAATATGAAAAAAAATCATATAATAATCATTACGATTTAACATAATCATAATTTGTAAAAACTTAACCTTTACATACCTCATAACATTAATCTCTTAAAACATATAATAATAAAACATCTTTAAAACTTTTCTTTTAAACATAAAGATAATTATTTAAGAATTACTTCCTTTAAAACATTCCTTAAAACAAACTTAAAACCTATGACTACTATTGTCGCATTTCAAGTTAAGACCTCGCTTAACCAATGCCTTTAAAACCCTTTTTAAATCATTTCTTCAAAACTTAATAATTGGATAAAACGTTTAGTAAAATATAACTTAAACTTTGAAAACATTTCTTAACTTCAACTTTCTTGTGCTTTGAAAGCACTATATCAAATAGTGGAAAAATAACCTTTTCTTTCGGCAACGGAAACATGCCATAGTGGCATCCATACCCATCTCCACCATTCATCTGTAGCTTACCACTGTCCAACAAATGTTGCTAATAGGTTTTCTTATCTACAGCATGAACATACTTAAATGAGCTATCACTTAGTAAGTAGGAAATCAGTCTTACAAAACATAATTAAAATCATTTTAATAAAAATATGCATGAACATTTTATGTTGTCTTGTCAACTCGTTTTATGCTTAATTATGAACATTCTATAGTCATTCATTTCTTTTTTTAACTCTTATCTTTGTTCGATAACTTTCCTTATCTTATTTTAACTTTCATCATTGTTCCTTATCTTTCTGTATCTTACTTTAACTTTCCTTATTTTGCTTTAGTGTTCGTACTAGCATCATTAATTATGAGATCATAAACATAATGCTTCCCTTATGGAAGACTTGAGACCATCGAACTTCGAGGTCATGTACCTCACATCTAAGAGGTCAAACTTTAACTTTACTTTCATTACCTCACAACGAGAGGCTGGTACGACACTTTTTTTTTATCCTCCTTCTTATTAACTTTAGTGAGCATTTCAAATGCAATCACATCATATGCAACACACTTGCAAATCATAACTTATACTGTAAAACCTATTGCATAACAAATGCATCATAAAACGCAAACACATTTTCCAAATCATAACTCATAAATCGTAAACATACATAAATTGAGAGGGACTAAACAATATGATTTAAATATTGCATTCATCACACATTAATCATAACATTATCGTAACATATCATATCATATCATGACATAACATATCATAATAAATCATAACATAATACCCATTCTAACATAAAACAATGTAACAACCATTGATCATGCATTTTCATAACTTTTTATGAACACATTTAAAATATCTTATTTTAAAACTATTCATACTGTAGGCGAGATTCCTACTTACTTGAACTCTAAGCCAAGCATGTCTAGTTGTACCTCGTTGCATCTACAGTATGCGAAGCATCCTCTATAGTGCTCCTCAAGCAACCATGAATGGCTAGGAATGCTTCCTAGAGATCATACATTGCTGAAAATGTCATTTTGGACTCAGTTACTGTAGTTTGAATCGCCTCAATCTGTGTACAGTCGGTACCGTATGATTTTTATCAGAGTGGAATTAGCTTGAATGGAGGTCACATCGCATTCAGAGCATCAAAACGAGTCAAGAGGTAGTCTCAGATCTTCGATCGAAGGTCCAGATCACAAAATCCCAAAGTCACCGTTGATTGTTGACCGACCGTTGACTGACTTTGACTGCCATTGACCAGCGTCAATTGGGCTCCGTTGGTGGCTGGGCTCAGGGCTACCCTAACTAATTCAACCCTTCTAAGTCCAATGGGGTGTTAATTTCACCTAATTCGGCCTCTAACATAGCAGATCAAAGCTTGATATTGGCGGCAAAAATGGAGATTCTGATCTCCTATCTCCGGCGGAGCTACCGTGAAATTGAGCTGTGGGTTTTGTTCCCCTTGTCATACTAAACATTTCTCCTCCATTGTCACCCCTCAACACAGTCAAAATTGTCAGAATCAACAGGGCCCGCGGCGGCCCATGGTGGCATCGCTCGTGTCTGCTCCTCCGGCGGTGGTTTGGAGAAATTGGAGGATGGATCTTAACCTCCTTAACCCTCTGAAGAAGATTATGCCCTCAATTTGGCTCAGCAACGGTGCGACAAGTGAGATCGTCAATGCTCATGGTAGTTGGTGGCGGTGCTCTTGGAACTCCGGCGTCAGGCTGCCACCTCTAGCAATTAATTGGGGCGTCTTGCTCATCGTCTCCCTTTGGTCTTTTTGGCACCAGCGGTGTGCCACACCACCGCCGGAGACGGCGGGTCCGACGGTGGCTCGACGACAGCAACAGGGCTACTCCGTTGAGCCGTTCTAGCTAGAATTGGACGATGAGGCTAGTACCATCTTGCTCCTTTCGTCATGCTGAGTCCATAGACACCAAGATCACGTCGATTGGTGGTCGGATGGTGGAGAAATCACGTCGAGAAAAATAGGTTTCTTTGCCACTTTGATCGGCCGTGTGGCTTACTCCAGCAGTGTTGCGGGCGGCACGACACTCCGTTGGACTTAGCTAGACGAGAGCTTTCCATTGGTGTGGGAGGTGTCGAAAACAAATGTTGGAATCTTGACCAAGATTTAAGGAGAGAGAGAAAATGTAGAGAGAGAAAGAGCTGATTTTTTGTGAGATTTTTCTCCTTTTTCTTTTTTTCTTTTTTGCATTTAATATAAGCAAATTTATGGTCTACACAGTCTAATTCTGTGTCACATTGAATTGATCAAATTTGATCCATAACCATAATTGTACTCTCACTGAACTGATATCATACAGGAATTTTCACATTATCGTGGTACGTTGAGAAATTCCACTTTTATCATATAATCTCAATTTAAATCTTTTAAATTGAGATTCTTATAATTGCCACAACTATGGCTACATGAAATTAATGAATTATAAACTTTTAGTTTAGCACATTAAAAATAACTATTTTTATGCACTATCATAAAATTTCAAGTACTTAACCAAGTAATTTTGAAAAAATCCTTAATTAATCACGTTTATTAATTTTTAGATTTTTCCCAGTCATTACATTAAGACTATTTATGGTGAAAATGCCATATTATGTGAAGTGAAATTATGTATGTGCTCGAAATAATAAGAAAATGAGACTTTATGTAGGGTAATAAATCTCTTAGAATGTTATTATGAATGATGCAAGGTCTTGTATGAGATGATGATATGTGTTTTGGTGGTATGTTTTGCTTTGAAACCCTAAATAAGTGGCCTTTTCGATATTCAAGTTTATGGACTCAATTAGAATGTTAACAAGTTGCAAATTGAATAATGAATCATGTTATTCAATATTTGAGTGTATTTGAAAAGTTTGGTTAAGTTTTGGTGAAAAACTATCAAATTTTAGAAACTAAGATTCCCAGTGTACCGAAATTTTGGTGTGAGAGAGTACACTTAAGTTAGCAAGTTAAATAGGTGGATATGGTTTAGCTTTTTAACTAGGGTCGTGTATAAATGTTTTAAACAGTAAATAGCTAATGAGTAAGCTACAATAAAGGGGCACTAATCAAGCTAAGAAGAGAGTTCTTAAGTGTTAAGTAGTTTGATATGCACGTGTGCTACTTTAAAAAGGATTAAGCAAGTAGATGAGTTCATTTCAGTTCATTTCCTCTTAAGTCTGACCATCCTCTAAAGGATAACTCTATTTCCAACTAAGGTTCAAGAAGACAAGCCCATCTCTAAGTATCTTGATCAGGGTTTGGGTGGTGATAAGAGAGAAAAACCAAAACTAGTCAAGTAAAAATAGTGGAATTGGAGGTGAAAAGTTCAAGTTGTTTTTCTAAGAAGGATTGGACAGTAGATCTGAAGAGAAAAACCCTAATATTAATTTACATTACTTCATAATATGAGGTAAGTAGAATTTAAACTGCATCACCATAAATGTTGTGCATATTTATATGTATGGTTATAGCTTTATGGAGCAAAAGTAACATGAGCATATCTTGATTTTGAGCATTATGCAAGCATACATTGTATATTAAAGACATTGTACCCAAAATGTTAATGTAAAAGTTGAAGCATATAAGAAGAAGTTTTATATGGTTTTATAGGCTACTTGTGATGAGATTGTATATTTAATTGAGTTAGTCTCGATGAAGGCTACTCCATTGTATTGTCTGGATGGAGGTTTACAATTTTAATTTGTTGTCTCAATGGAGACCTATGGATATTATTATCTCAATGGAGTTGTCTTGACGGGGACTTGTGATGTGGGATGCCACATGAAAGCATTACTAGTCCAAAGGAATTGAGGGAAGGAAACCTACACGTTATAGGAAACACTAGAGAAAAATCATATGCACGTTATGTTTTATGCGAAAGGGGTACAATATGAGTTTTTAAAAAGAAAAGATGACATGTATGGGATAATACATGGCAAAGTTTTTATGTTTTACATCAATTCTACTTACTGGGCGTAAGGTCACTTAGTTATGGTAATGCAGATGAGGACTCCTCAACATCAGTAGTAGGATGCTAGATAGTTGGTTGGCACACTCCTCTGAACCTGTGGACTTGTATATATAGACAAAGTTAACTTATTTTGGGACTTTTCATTACTGCTTCATTTTGTATGCCTTTGGAGGCTATAAATATGAAACGGTTGATTTTATTTTGAGATATGTATTATATTGTGAATATAAAATTGGCAGTACAAGTTTGTAAAGTCAAGTTTATACTCTAGTTATAAAAGAATTTCAAATTTTCAAATTTTCTCATATTTTTATACTAACCTTATGTGGATTATATTGTAAATACAGATAAATAATTAAAAGTAATATCCATATGTTATATATTTAAACTTATATTAGGTGGGTGTTATAGGAATCCTCTATTAAAACTTAAATCCACAAATTAAGAAAAAAAAAATTCTTGATGAAGTCCTGAAGGCTATTGGGAGATTTACTAATTACGATTGCAACTCCAAATGGAGCTATGTCGATTGCAAGCTCGCTCTAGACGAGCTTACCACCTACTGTCTTGTCCTGTTGGCTTGCAATGGTGAGCATGGGTCAGCCATGACGATGACAAAGAGGCTTGGATATTTGGTTTGCCAAACAAGATCAACGAGGGAGGATGGGAGGAGAAACATTGACGGCAAGGGTTTCAAACATATAGGAAGGATGCAATAGGTGGTATTTAAGCAGAGATATTTTTGGTATTTTGTAGAGTGGTATATTTGAATTTATTAAAATTTTATTAATTAAATAACATTAATTTTCATTCTCCTTTAAACTATGCTATCTCTCATTCTTTTTAAAAATAAACTATTTATTACTATTATTAGGGTGATTGAGAGCATTAATTATGAACAATATAACATGTGAGAGTTTTATACAACTATAGCATGTGAATGGTTTACATTAACTAAAAGATTTAGTTTGAACAGAAAATGACAAACACTTTATATATCAGGTTCATTACGAGTAGAGAAATTTGAACTTGTTTAGAAATTTTACTATCATATTGGACCAATGAATTGTTTTAGAACTTTAATTTTAGAACTTTAACCGCATTTACTCCATAATCAAATTCGATAAATTATCCAAAAAATTTTAAATTTAACGCATGACCAAGCTTCGTAAACTTGGAATTATCTCATAACCAGATTTGACAAATTTCGAGTTCTAAAATTATCCCATGACAAAATTTGATAAATTAAGTATTTATTGGACTATTCTCATAAGCCCCAAATAGTATAATTTTTTATTAGCATTTGCTTATTTTTCATTTTAAGTAATATTTATTAATTCTTTTTAGTTAATTAGTTCTTACAATCTTCTTTTAAAATTAAAATATGCTATTCACTAATAATCGTAATAACTATAGTATCCCCTATTTACCACCATAAACATGTTATTAACTGAAATTTTTCTAAAGATTTTTTTTTTTTTGAAATAATAGTATTTGAGACTATTAATTGGTCATGGATCTTAAAGTCAGCCATAGCCGTATCTAGTCTCCAATCCATTTTGAGAAGAGAAAAAAAAATACATATATCATTTCCTTTCTTTTCCGCCATTGCAGTGTTGCTGTGAATATTTTCTACAATGAAGTTACGTCATGTGTGAGCTTCCCTCATGACAAGAAGGCCAATAACCGATAAGGACTAGGACACAGACTAACAAAAACGCTTCCACCAGTAAAGCCAGGTTTGAGTTTGACCACGTGACATTTCACAATATTCTTGACCATAGGTCAAACTTTGAATTCTTGCTCCTCTTTCTTTTTCCTTTTTTTTTTTTTTTTTTTTCCTCCCTCTCAAAAGAAAAGCCCCTTGGAATGGTTGGTGGAGTGGTCCAGTCCATTTCACCGCTAGACCCAAAACCTGCCTTTTTCATCTGCACTGCCATTAAACGGGGGAGGAAGGAACGCCTTGCCCCACAAGCATTGACAGAAGTCAACCAAGTCCCATTACAAGCCCAGAGCCAAGCCATGAAGTTGTGAAGGGGCATTTTGAAAAATAACTTTGAGAAAAAATTATTTTAGGTAAATAATTTTTATTTTTGACAGTTTTTGATGTAAAAAAACGTACTTTTTGAGGGGTTTTTCTTCTCATTGTACTTATTTTTGTCTTTTTTAGAAAAAAATTGAGACATTTTATCTACCTAAAAAAATGTGTTTTTTTGTTAAAAAAAAAAATCATTTCCTTAATTAAGAATTGTTTTTGCCCTTTTTTTCAAATTCTTCTTAATCTGTGAAGTCTAATTATTATGTGAACGATTGTTCCTTTATCCAGAAATAACATAACATGAGATAAAAAAAAAGTGCCTTTCTCTTTTATAAAATCTCTTTTTTGTCGTAGAAATTTTCTGCCGCGGAAGGCAATGATGTAACTTTCACATTAAATATAAACCATTGTAAATTGTGTACACTTTTTTGTTTGATTTTTTTTCCTGTAATTTTATTGCTTTTGATAACATAGAATTAGGATGTTTTATTCTTATTACTGAAAGAACTAAACAATAGGTTTGTGCTCTTCTTTTTCTTTTTTCTTTTTCAAAAGATTAATAAAATCGACCATTTGTTTGGCAAAATTGGTTAAAAACTTGTTAGTTTCAATTCAAACTATATAGAACTCATACGTGCTATAGTTGAACTCATTTCTCAAATATTTTTAAACCATTGAAGTTGATTTTTATATTTTTCTCCCAAGTAAATTTCTTGAAAAATATGGGGAAAGGAAGTCCCACTATCCAAAGAAGACGCCAAGGCGGCCAGGCATGCCTATTATCAATCGGTCTCCTTAGATATACAAAAACCACGACTTGGCACTAAACGTTGGTAGATGAATGATAATGAGTCTTTGCAAAACCAACATTTTGATTTTGACACGGCTGCGAAGAAAATAAAAGATGATCAAAGAGAAATATTGTTCAGCCTTGTAATTTAGGAGCATTGATATTGCCATATGACAATCTAGACTGATTTAGCCGCATAACGTGTAAATCTTATTGGTACCACATGATGCCACATAGCAAAATTGATTTGGCTGCATAAGCGATAGCTAATCACCAAGAAAATTCAAAGGTTTATGTGTAGCATTCACATAAGCATGGATCTTAAAGGGGAACACAGAATTCCCACTAAAGGAACGACTAGTTCAAAGAAATCATAGCCTCATGTAGTATATGTAGAAAACGACAGTTTGAAGCATCAATTTTTTAACTCAAAAATAGGCCAAATTGATGCTTGGACCAAGCCGTCAAACCACCAACCAGATTCTGAATAAAAGACATCAGCAGCCGTTTTTTAAATGATGTTTTGTGTTTGAAAAGTGAGTTAGAAATAAAGTTAAAACTGAAAATGTTGTAGCATGTGAGAGCTTTATACTTTAGTGTACTTTTGTTGTACAATGTTTGGATGGAAACTGAGTTTGCCAAACACCATAGAAACCATAGGGAAGTTCCTAGGATTTTCGTGAGGTAAAATTTGAAGTGAAAATGGTCATTGACATTGAGTTAAGTGGAGGTGAAGCCTAATTATCTTATGCATTTATTTGTTGACTGCGCTTTGGCCTGAATATTTTTTTTAATCTACCCTAATCAGGGATTTTTAGGACATTCATATTTTTTTTTAGATTTTTTAGAGTATAATAGAGAGACTAAAAGATATATATAGAGTGGATTGTGATTTGTATTTTTTTTTCATCATAGTGATATTTTACAACAATAAGTGAGTGTGGCTCACTTATTGAGATCGAATCATTATAAATTATGTGTCTTTTCTTTTCTTTTTATTGTTCTTATTTTTTTTTATTGAATCCTTTGGCTAATTACCAATCAAGTTTACTTAACTGCTCTAGTGAAAGATGATGAAGCAGAGAAGAAAACACAAAGAGGTTAAACTAAAACTTTTAGATACTTGTTTATAACAAAAGAGACAAAGTGATCAAATCCCTCAACAATTGACTTAAATTCTTTGTTTTCATATTCCGTCTTTAGGCCACAAACCTAACAGTTGACCATTCCTTGTCAACAGAAGAAGTATTATTAGTGTTTACGAGAATTACAATACAAAGTCTGATGTAAGAACAGAAAGGAATTGGAGAGCAATTTGAAAGCAGGATTTTATACATCAAGCCTCCCAAAGAGTTGAAGCCTCCCTTAAGAATATATTCAAAATACAATGACACAATGGTGATCTCTTCTATCCATCACCTAACTTGAGCAGAATTCTTTTTTGTTTTTTTTTAATGGAAAACTTGAGCAGAATTCACCTATATAAGAGTTTTATTTTGATATACAGAACAAAAGCAAAATAACCAGTCAACAATCATGTTTCATTTGCAAAAACTGGAGATAATTATAACTTGATTGATCAATGAACGAGCTAAACCAAACAGTTAGATAAGTATAAAAATAATGCATTGATATTCCTTTTGGACTACATCATGATGTTGTTTATCAGTATGTAATAATCACCTCAGCTTAAAGAAGGGGGAAAACCAATGAATCTAATTTTGTACCTGTAAAGGAAAAAAAAAGGAAATAGGAAAAAATGAAAAAAAAAAAAATGTTCCTCTTTAACCCCCTATGTTCACACTTCTTCTTCAACCATAAAATTTCTCACCAAGATTTTTTTTAATTTTTTTAATTTTGCTAAACATCTGCACAGTTCATTGGGGCATATCCCAGCCTAGAGTTCTTGGTGTCATAGAGAATGTGGAAATTCTGCTGCTGGTAATTCCCAATGATGGAGAGAGCAGAAGCAGAAGTGTTCTTGAATGCCAAACAAACAACTTCCTGCGGATCAACCTGTATGAAGTAATTCTCAACTGGGAAATTCCAAACACCCCCATCAGAAAACAAAATCCCAAAATCGGGAAGCTCTATATTGTCTACTCCAGACACATTGTAACAAAGATCCAATGGAAAATCTTCTATTTTTGCCAATTGGTACCCTTTAACTTTCTGCGAAAAGGCCTCTTTGATGACCTGATAAGCAGGATCTTGGAAATAACTGAGTGTAGTACCTGAATCGATGATTGTTCCACCATAACCTTCTGGTGACAATTTCCAAGTCTGCTCAGGGATGTTCAGAACTTCTTCTCCAACTAAAATGGACTTAATCTCGACATAGTAGAACGTATCGACCGGATTCTCTTTTCCGGCGACCAAAGCGGTGAAATTCAGCTCGGGGTGGCTCAACAAGTCCTTGTCCTCGCCGAAGATCAGCTTACTGCTAACATTGGTGTCGCTATTCCTATCCACAAGACAATAGGAAAAGGAGTGACCATATAGAGACAGAAGCTGAGTGGAAAATGAGAGCGGGCCTCTCCCAAGTCCCAGCAGCCCTGCAGCCCCTTTGAACAGCCCTCTATTCCAGTGCCCGCAGCCGAACATGACGTTCTCCACGCGTCGAAACTCGGCCTTTCCCATGGCCCCGGTGGTGGTGAGATTCACGGTGAAGGTCTCGACAGCGAAGTCCCCGGTCGTGTTGGAGCTGTCGCCGTACCAATAGTAGTACGGACATGATTGGGTTTCGGATTTGCAAGGCAGAGGAGGGTCAGGGGACGACACCAACTGGCAGCGAGGATCACGGCAGGTTATGTTCCGATAAGACGTCGAATCTTTCGGATCGTAGTACGGCCCATTTTGCTCGAAACAATCAAGACACGGAACACACTGAACCCAATTAAGGTCACTGCCTGTGTCAAGTATCAAAGAGAAGTGCTTTGGAGGTGTACCGATAAAAACGTCCATAAAGTACTCTCCGGAGCCGAATCCGACGCCGGACTCCAATGTCGCCATAAGCTGTCCCGCGTAAGACTCCACAACAGGACTAATTCGCTCATTCGCTTGCTTCCCACTGTTCTTGTTCTTCATCTTCAGCCTTGACACGTTGCTTTGATTCTTCTTCTCCGTAATCCTCTTGTGAAGAGTCTGAATTCTGGATGAGTCCCTGATTGTGGAGCTTATCACGGACTTTTTCGGCTCCGATTCTCCACGACGGTGCAGGTGGAGCTTCACCGCTTTTTTGTGCGGCTCCAGCGATAAAACTGAAGCAACCGTTAGTTCTTGTTCTTCGTCGTCGTTGTCGTCGGTTTCTGAATCGGATTCGGATTGTTTGTCCTTCTTTGAGGTTCTGAGGCTGCAATCGGAGGTGACCGAGGACGAGACGGCATTGAAGCTGATGTGTTCGGGGAATTCGATGCCGGCGAGAGAGGAGCCGTTTTGCTTGTGGTTTCCAGCGATGGCTCCGGCAGCCACGGAGAAGATCACGAGCAGAATCAATGCAAGCGATAGCTTGAAGAGAACCATGGTGACAAGCTTTTCTTCTTGTTTGGTTGCTCGGAAAATCCTACATCAATGGGAACATTCAAAGGCGGAAATGAAGAGACCCCGGAAAAGCAGGAAAAAGTCAGATTTTGCTTCCCAATGGAAAAAACCCAGAAATTTCAACAAAACCGAGTGAAAAATAAAAAAGTAGAGAGGTTCTTGTTCTGAAGCACAAAAAAAGAGAAGAAACACAGAAACGGGTTCTGGGACTTGAAAAGAAATGAGGAATAAATGAAAAGTTTTTCAGGTGTTGAAGTGAAAATAAGTCTGTTTGGAAGATGGGAAAGTATTTATGAAGAAGAGATAATAATTACAAGGGGTAACGAGGAACAGGATTCGTGTGTTAATGTTGGTGTGTGCGCGTTTGTGGTTACAACTCTGTGTCAAAGTCTTTGAAATCTATTTTTCCTTCAAACTTCGGCAATTGTTGTTCAAAAACGCGGCTTCGACCAATAAACTAGAAAGAAAAAAAAAAAAGGCAAAAAATTAACCCAAAAAAAGTAACGAATTTCCTTTTGCTTTTTTTTTTTTTTTGCCCTTTTTCTCTCAATTTTTGATGAATGTTTTAAAGTGCTTTTTTACCTGGTCTTGCTTTTGGGTTTCTGCCTCTCACTTTCCTTTTTCATTGGCTAAGCCGTTCAGCCTCAGCGGTAAACTGCAAGCGTCCGTCCAGTTTACTTGGTAAAACTCCGTGGTCTTCCGTTTTTGACTTTGGTTTCGCTTATAAACAATTTATTATGATTATTATAATTTTTTTTTGGGGTTAAATTCTTAACTCTCAAACGAATAATATTTGGACTAAATACATGAATGACCATTGAAATTAATGAATATTAGGACTAATTCGCGTATTAGCCTAAGTACCCGTGAACTGGGTTTAAAAAAAGAACTCTACCCAAAAGGGTTGCTTTTGCACAAATCCAAATTAAATGCCGGAGTTTTTTTGTTGAAAAACACCTATCAATAGGGCTCTTTTTCTTTTCTTTTTTTTCCTCGTCCATTTATTTACAAAAGCAGGTGTATTTGAGGAAACAGATGGTTTTTTCTTAATTCCCATTACTACGTATAAATTTTGAGAATCAAATTCATGCAAGACCTTAGAGACCGTCCCCAAGTAGTATTAACATTCACTGTTATTGTCTTGAAGCTCGAAACGTCTTCAATGTACGTATGTTATTAAGAGAGCTTTAGATAATTTTACTAAAATGCCCTATTTGTTTATATAAGTTAAACAACAATTCAAACTTTTTTTTTTTGGGTTACAATGTTTTGTCCCACAAATATTTTAAATTTTTGTTTAATAAGTTTGTATCGGAAAATTTGAATACATGGTATAGAATACGGTTTTTTAATAGGGTTTAATTCTAAACTATCAAATTTTCATCAAATTCTGTTAAATTATATATACTTTTTTTCTTTAAATATAATATGCATTAAATATAATCTGTCTGTTCAAAATTCTATCATATCAGTACGATTTTTTTATATCTTATTACAAAATTCTCTTAACTTTGTAATCCTAAACTAAGGAAAAGAAATAAAGAGCAAGTAATGAGGATAGGTGGGGATCACTCGGCTTGACTCATACTCGTTGGCAACAATTAACCTTCGTATGGTGCTACAATTAATCCTATAGTCTATGTTAGTATAGAGTTTAAAAATTTTATGCACTAAGAAGATAACAAAATAATTAGCATTTAGGGCCGATTTAATATTGCTTTTAGAGACTGTTTTAGCTTATACAATTGTCTGTAGTAATTTAAGATGTTTGATAAACCTGTTTTTATCAAGTTGCTTCTAAAACTTGCTACCCAATAAAAAAATTTAAGAAGTAGGTTAGAAGTTGCTTTTTTGCAACTTTTGCTTTCATATTTTAAAATTACTAAACTAACCTTATATATAATACATATTTCTAAAGCGATTCATTTTTGTTATAACAGATTAAAATAACACCACTACCACAAACTTAGAATTTACTTGCAACTTAATCTTTTTAATGTTGAATGTGCTCTCATTTGTTTGAAGTTATTTTTTTTTTTTACATTTTAAATGTTAAATAATAAAAATAAAATTCTATTCTTTAGTTTTTTCAATGTATAAATATTATCTATATTGACCTTAAAATTAAAATTAAAAATTGAAACTATAAATATGCTTAGTAAAGTATGCTTATTTTTATCATTATTCATCTCTACAACAATTTTATATGTAGTTTACTAAACATATGCAATTGTGCTTATAGTATTCACAACAACTTGGAAAAAACAAATACCAAATGCCTACTTACTTCTAGTCTATAACAACAGCACAACACAACAAAAGCAATGACGTAACATAACAATACAAAACTAGTTCTTAGTTTCAACCGTTAATAGCGTAAGGCTCTCATATACTATAATATAAAAAATTCAAACCTTGACTTGAATTCTTCTCCTAAACACCCTAATTAAATCAATAAATTCTAATAAATCAGTATGTTCTAATAAAATTCAATTTTTGTCGTGACCTCTGGGCTCTAGTATTTTTGTGAGGTGATCGCATAAAAAGATATTCATTTTCTATTTTTCTATTTTTTGGTTGTCCTGCTCAGTTTGAGACATCATAAGTCTCTCATATTCACCTCGATTTGAGAGATCTACACTTTCTTGGAAAACAAACATAACAAGCTTTAAGGCCATGACAAAATTGACCCGCGTTGTTAAACATGAATACAAATAATTTATGGCAAAATAACTTTAATTATCATTTCTGTCTAAAAATTTCAAAAGATTCGCAAGTTGCATTCTACCTATTTAAATTTCATAAAAACGTCTCAATATACATTGCCTATAATCCTAGAAATAAATTCGGAGCTTCTAAAACCCTATTTTAGCTATGCGAATTTACTCCCCCAAATCACACAAATCCGTGAAAAACTTCAATGACTTTGAGTATATTTGCTTCAAAATATAGCTAAATTTAGTACTCATTCTCTCTCTTCTTCTCTTGACACTGAGGGCTGGCTTTCTTTCCATAAAACATACGTGTAAATTTAGCTGTCTAGATGAAATAATATTTTTAGAAAATTCTAAGGGATTGTCTATTCTCTACGTTACAAAACTAGTACTCATACGTAAGACCCATTTAACACAGAAACTTGGGATGCATGGCCGTTTTTAAGTGTTTTTTTAAAAGTGAATAAGTTTGAAAATTAGAAAAATTACATTTTCTTTTAAAACGTTACATCGATGATGTACTAATTTGTGTTTGACAATTGTTCAACTTGGTTGTTTATCATCGATTAATTTGGTTTATGATTAATAATTGTTGTAGTTAGTGTTTAACAAATTTCACTCAATAATTTACTTATTTGTCAATGATAAATCATTAATTAGAAGATCAATAATAAATCAATTTATAAGCAATAAATTATGGTTAATTAGTGATGTATTGATGTTAACCAATGATGTATTGATGTCAATTAATGATATATTGCTGTGAAAAATACTATTTTCTTAATTTTCAAAATATTTGATCATTTTTTTTAATTTTTAAAAAGTTTAGCCATTCATTTAAAAGGTGGAAAATTGACCATTTACTTAATTTTTCTGCTCTAATTTTGTTCAATGCTATGTTGGTTCTATAGATTAAATTTAGATTATCTTAATGCAATACTATGTTGATGTGTCAATGCCAAATTTTGTCATTTGAGTTTTAAAAATGTATCCAACGCACTGTCATTTTTATGCCAAATTTATCATATACTAAATTTGGTCACAAATTTGTCATTAAGTTTAACATATGATAAATTTGTCATTTGATTTGTATTGGTTGATACATTAGTCTTTTCTTTTAACCATTATAACATTCCCATTTTCAAAGATTTTTAATATTAAAGGCCTGCTTTTACAACTTTTAAGGCTTAATAATTATGACAAAAAATAGATATAGTGTTAGAATAGCATTATGTATTGAAGCACAAAACAGAATAACACATCAAATACGCTATTTTTCACACTTTTTGATAGCAAATATGATATTGGCATTGATATATGCATTAAAGATGGCCATAGACTAGGGTTTATTATTCTCAAAAGTAGAGGCTTTTTTAAGCAAAACTACACGTTATATTTTTGTAATTATTCTTATAGTTAAAATTTTTAAGAGAAATAGATGTACATTGACCAATAATCTTTCTGGTTGGTGAACATAATTGAATAATATTAAAAATAACATTAGAGTGCTTTTAAATAGGGTTTGAACCGGATGGAAATCATAACAAAAAACTTTCGCACTTCTTTTTTTATAATAATAATAATAATAACTTTCGTACTTCTTTTATAATAATAATAATATCATTATTATTATTATCATCATCATCATTATTATTATATAAACGCGCACATATAATTAGATAAAGCAATTTATGAACAACTAGGACGTCTTATCTTGCATATAATTAGCTTGGCGGCCGCCTTATCTTATACCAAACTTTATCAGTTATTATTTTTCTATTTCTTAAAAGAAAAATGCAAAAAAAAAAAAAGAAAATAGTTGAATCCAAGTCAAGATAAAACAGAATCGAAACGCAAGCCAATGTAAGCAAAGAACTATTGTGAGGAACAGATGATAGCCTTCTTAAAAAAAACATTTTAACAACACAACACCACCAAACTGCCCTTAAATGTCTCAAACTTTTTTTTTTTATCTTAAAAGTGGGGAATTCGAATTTTTTACTTTTAAGTGAAATTAGGTATGGTTTTACTACTAAAATATGCCTAATTAAATGGCCCTACTTTCTAGTTACATTTGATTTTTTTTTAATCCAAACAAATTATTCTTAGAATTTGTAAGTCGAAGTTCTTTACCAATTACCACCAACCAATTAACGAACACATGCTTATTAAGTATATAAGATAATCTAGATTTGTAACTAAAATTTGATGTCAACAGTTACAAATATCCTAGTCACATCTTAGTAAATTTAAGATTTTAATGGTAGAAGTTGTATATAATATTGATTTTCTATGGGAAAACGCTAGAGCCTGAATGGACGGAATGTAATATTGACTCAAATAATGCCAAATTTATTTGGTCCTTTTACCCCTTTTGATTTTTTTTTTTTTGGGTTAATTCCCTCTGATATATATAACAATCAAAACATAGATCCGTTATTTTTTTATCTATATATTTGTTTCAGATTTATCAATTTTATTATATGTGTTTGTCACTAAATTTATTTACTTCGTCCAACTAACAAAGGCTAAACTAATAAAAGCTGGTCAAAGAGAAAGCAGCATGTCTGATTGTTTTCTTATTACTGCCTGACTTTGTTTTTGCTTTTTTTTTTGTGTCTTTTTTTTTTTTTTTTTTTTGCTGAACACTGATTGACTGTTTTTTAGTTGTAGTAGTGGTTGTTGTTGTTGTTTTTTTACCCCTTACGGGGCATTTGGTATGCAGTAATCAGTAAGAATCATCTTCCTGGGAAAATGATTATAGAGAATATGATTGCCAAGAACCAAGATTATCACGTTTGGTTGCACATAAAAATCTTCTATTAGATTTTCAGGAATAATATATTACTGTGTTTGGTTGTACATAGAAATCTTGTATAATTGACAAAATAATTTATAGTATTAAAATTAAATGTATCAATATAATATATTAGTACTAATATTAAATAATAATAATATAAATATAAATAATAAAATAATATTATATATAATTTAACATTAATATTACTATGAATATTAATGTTATTTAATAATTAAATAATTATTATTTTATATTAATATAATACTTTCTTTATATTATATAAAAATATTAATTTGTAATAATCATAGAATTATTATTTAACAATATATTAATATTAAAATGTTATATATAATATATAATATATTGATATGAATATAAATAATAATAAACATATAATTTTGAATAATATATTAGTATTTATATTAATATTAACATTAAATAAAAATATTTTTATAAAAATTATTAAACATATTTAGTTATATTTTATATTTATAATTATTATAATAACATTTATATAATTTAATATTGATATTACTATGAACATTAATATTATACTATTCATAATGATGTTATATTATTATATTTTTATTATTAATGTCATTATTAATATTTATATCTATATCATATATTAATATTAATTTATAATAATAGTACGAAATTATTTTATTTTATTATTATAGTATTTATATATATTATATTCTAATATTTATTAATAATAATATATATTATATTTAGATATTGTATATGTAATATATTATATATTTTTATTATTATTGTTAATGTTATTATTATCATTATTACCATTATTATCAAATTATAATTTTATATTTGATATAATTTTTATATTTATATTGTACAAAAATATTAATTTATATTATTATTATTATTTAATAATAATATAATTATTGTCATCATCATCATGAGAAAAAAAGTGAGATTTTTATAGTTTTGAGATTCCTACGAATATGAATATCACCTTGTTGAGTGAGATTTAGATTACCCCAAAATGAGGTAATCTGAATCCCATGGGAATGAGTTTCTCAAGAATCCAAAACTCAGATTACTGCATACCAAACATAAGAATCTGTAAGATTTCCATTTCCACCTCAAGATTATTGCATACCAAACGCCCTTTTGAAATACTACGGGTTTGTTTGGTAAATAGATTCGAATTAGTGATTTGATTTGAGTTACTATGATCTGAATTAGAATTTGAGTTAGTGATTTGAATTGTTATCCAAATTGGTGTTTGGAGGAGCATTTAGGTTTTAATTTGAGTATGGAATAAAATTAGAATTTATGTTTGGAGAGGTAGTGAAAATAGTTTTTGATTTATTAACAAATCTAATAAAATCTTAACATTAATGATCTTAAAAAATATGCAATATGAATCTTAATTTATTTCTCTTGTCACTAGGAACACAATGAAAAAAGAATCATCTCAATTGGATATCAAATGAAGAAGTTATGATTTTTTTCCTCAAATAGAGGAGAGAGAATTTTAGTTTTTGCTATAGCTGAGATATCCAAGTATCAAAAGTTTAGAAGTGATAAGAACTCTGAAAACTTAGAGTGTGTTTGTTTGAGTTTTCAAATCACGGTTCGAATCATTTTGCTACAGTATTTTCTCTCACAAGAATTTAAATTTTCATTGAAATACTATATTCAAATACTCGTACCAAACGCACCCTTAAATTCTTGATACTCAAAGGATTCAGATTTTAGAGGAAACAGACACGTATCCAAATAATTCTTCATACTCGAATCTAAATTTAAGTCTATTAAGTCCAAACAATACTCGAAACAAACAGACCTTATATTTCTACGTGTACCACACAGTGCATAAATGACCATAAACGCATGCATATATGATATCCCATTTACTATAGTTCTTGTTTGGACCATTAAAAAATGGCCCTTTGGAAGACAACATCTTAGTATCCACTATCATGAGGAAATTACCGGCACAAATTATTATTACCATTTGTTTATTTTACAATATAACATAATACAATAGAATACAATAAATAATATACATAATCGTTAAACTTTTATTATTCGTCATGGTTTCTCTTTAAACAGCTAAAAACTTAAATGAGGAATAATTTGAGTGGGGTTCACGTTTCAAAAATGAGATTAGACGATGTCTATTTAACAACATTTTACAAAAACACTGTCGTCTTATATATTAAAAAAATGCAACACAAAAATTTCTATGTTTTGAAAATATATACGCACACATTTGATGATGGTGTTCAGAAAACCGTAGTCTAATGTCAAAAATTTTCCAAAAAAAAAAAAACTAATTAAAGGCAAAGTTTTTTCTTGCTCTTTCTTTTACCTACAAACTTTAAAGTTTCTTACAACCTTTTTAAATATTGAATTCTACTCTATCAAATTTACGAACTCCAAAGTTTTTCTCTCAAATCTATCTTCTCTCTCTAACTTCGCTTTATCGCTCTCTACCCTGCCTCCTAACTCTCTCTTCTTCACATTTTAACTCCCTCTCTCATTTCTATCTATCCTTCCACTCTCTCTGTCGTCTCTTCTAGTCTTCGCTCTCTCAACCACCTCCTCTACAATCCCCATAACCATGTCCATGAACTACCGGCTACCGTGACAATTATCGTCATTGCCACCACCAATATCTTGAACACCAAAATTTATGTACTTTTAAAATATTTTGATTTTTTTCCTTCTGATTTAAGGTTTTTTGTTTGATTTTAGAGTTTTCCTTTGTATCAAAATAAGTATTTTTTTGTTGTTAGATTTTGTGGAGAAACTTTGTTTATGGTTTTGGAAATTTTTTGTTCTATAGGCATATTTTTTGTATATGAAAATTGTTATGTATATATATATTTTTTTTTACATTGGATGCGAATAAGTTTATTAAAAAAGAGGACATGAATTTGTGAATAATATTTTAGGAAATTATTCTTTGAGAAAAAATAGCAATGATAAAAATAATTTAATTTCCTAAGACTTTTAACGATGGGTTTTTGCAAAAACCAACGTTAAAATTATCAATTAATGTCGGTTTTCGAAGAAACCATCATTGAATGGACTATTTATGGACACTTGTAGTGTTTTACACTGAAACCGTCATCTTATCTTTTAACCATGGCTTAAAAGTGTCGTTAAATCTGTTGTTAGTTTTAGTGTTAGTGTTAAGTAAAAAAGAATGTCTAACCTAAGATGACCTTTTGGTCTAATGACATGGGAAAGGATTTAGATATGGAGTTGTGGGTTTAATCCTGGTTGTATTTTTTTAATGCCTAAAATCACTTTTAGGCATAATAGGTTGAGAGAAGGACAAAAAAAGCATGTTTTTTCTACTAATATGTTTTACTAATGGCCCACCTAAAATCTTCTAAATTGTAACATTAGCATTTTCAGTTCTGAAATTTTGACTTTTACTAGCAGCATGTTTCAAATTTAAAACTCCAAATAAATAAAAAAATTAACTATATTATTATGTAAATTTAAATTTACCCTAAATTATTAAAAAGTGAATTAAATTCTATTATAAGCTTAATTTATTTGGAAGAATAATAAAAGAAAAGACAAAAACAAAGTAAAAAAAAAAAGACAAAGTTTAAGAAAATATAATCTTGGTATAATATCAGTTTCATGACTCAAAAAATTTACTGTTGAAGAGGGCTTTGAATGAGAGTTATGGGTTCGATCCTATATTTAACTTTATTTCTTATTTATAGTATGACATAGACATGTATACGAATTGAAAGTAATATGTTATTTCTTCAAAGAAAATCTAAAAGTCATTAATATATCTCAAGCATAAAAATAGTCTTAGACCTAGCAATAATCACTCATAAGATCAAAGCAGGTAACCATACAGTTTTGGTTTTGACCAATGGAGGATTTTAAGGCACGAGATCCTCGAGGACACTCTCCATCAACATAGGAATTCATAAGGATTAGAGATGGCAATTTTTTTGTGAAAAAGGCGCCTCCGGGGATCCATCTCGATAGGGCGGGAATGGAGAACAGTTACTAGAGATAGAGGAAGTTTTCCCCGGCTTCGCCTCAATATATATTTTATGTATAATGAATTAAATATAAATTTCTTAAGAGCATAATTAATTCTTTTTACTAAAAAAAGAAAAGTAACTGCCACTTACATTTCTTTTTACTCAAAAGAGGCAATTATTAATTAGTATTCTATAAGTTGGCTCATACTATTCTTTGATTTCCTATACATACTTATTAAATTACTTAACCCTGAGCTAGACTATCACAAAGGAGAATTTATGTTTATGTTTTTATGTTTTCAAACTTTATTATCTTTTGTGTTAATTATTGCATTTAATAAGACTTTTTTTTGGCTCTATTACAAAGATTTGGTTTTTAATTTGTTTTGTAGAACTTTGCTTTTGGTTTAAATTTATAGTGAATTTCTACTTTATTTTTGTTTTAAGTTGTTAAAATTTTAAAATAAATAGTTATATTATAAAGGAAATATAACAAATATGGGGACGAAGGGCCTCTGATGGGTAATCCCCTAACCCCGAGAGGGTTTTTGGTAGGAGACAAGGGCGGGGGCTGGGAAATCATTCGCAATTAATATTACTACATAGAATTTATATAAATTGATGAAATCTATTAAAAAAATATAACAATCTAAAATTATTAAAATATTTTTTCACAAAAAAGAAAAGCATCCATGAGATGAATATAATCAAACACCAATTGTTTATCTTTGGCCAAAAAAAAAAAATTGTTTATCTATGGAGGGCCAGATCATATAGTCATAACGTTTGACTTGGCATTAATTCTACACCCACCTTAAAATTGAGGTTTTGAGATTGAATCTCTCCACCCAAATTGATAAGAAAAATAAAAAAGCATTACTTGATAGAGAGAAAAAAAAATTAGAAAAAAGATAAATGTCCATATCGCACAAATAATTGCTTATAATTGAAAGCATTAAAAGAAAAGGCAAAGTAGGCTCTACCATGTATAATTGAACTTCTTGTTATAAAACTCAATAAAGCTAATAAAAAATAATAAATATTCTGTCAAATAATTTGGTAGATGATCAAACCTGTGTCAGTTTAACCAAGATATACGCACATACAAATGCCTTAAAATAATAAATATTAGGTTGTATGGTCCCAACTTATATACAAAATACGCGAAAACAGTGGCCAAAGTTGCACATCGTGATCTGATTGCAGACTCATTTTCAGTTTGCAACATCTTTCAATGTATTTATTTATTTTTTTATCGGAGAAGCAGGGAAATGTCAAGTTTATTAAAATAATTGTTAACAAATATCAAATTAAAAATAGTTAAAATAAATATAAATTATTTAACTATCAATTCTAAAAAAATTTTAAATTTCAATTCCATCTCTTTTTTTTCCCCTCTATATTTTCTCACTCCCATCCCCCTCTCTCTCATCTCTCATCGTCCATTTCCGGTCGGTGGAGAAGATGGTTACTCCTAAGAAGAGGTCCCTTGAAGAAGATTGTGGCGCTGGAGTTATCACAGGAGAAGAGAGATGAGTGAGAGGGCGACGGTGGCGACAATATCGCAGGGCTAATCCGGAGTTGTTGCAGGAGAAGAGCATTGAATCTGTCGTAGGAGAAGAATGTCGACGCAAGGTCAGTGGCAACGGTGATGTTGCAGGGATGAGTCTAGAATTGTTGCAGGAGAAGAGCGCCGAATCTGTCGCAGGAGAAGAATGACGACACGAGGCTGACAGCGACACTGACGTTGTAGGGACAAGTCTAGAGCTAGCACGGGAGGAGCTGTCACAGGAGAAGTTGCTGCACCAAATCTATCACTGGAGTAGTTATTGTGTTGGATTTGTCACGGGAGAAGAGCGTCAACCCATCTTCACCGCCATCGGAGGTCATGAAAAAGCCAGTCGCGCCCCTGCCAGAGTTATAAGTGTTGGGTTTGGTGTCCTAAAAACTGTGACATTGTACATATTATTAATAAATAAATAAAATGACATTTATTATTATTTTGGTTAATTATATGTATTATGAATACATTTATAAACATCAAGAAAATTCCATGATTATTTATGTGACTATAAATTTAGCATATAAGTGTTATTTGCTTAGGGATAAAATTTATAGATAATAATCTAAATAGTTCGTAATAATTAAATAAAAAATACAAGTACGGTCCAATCTCATCTAAAATGAAATAGTCATTATCCGGACTATTAATGTAGAGACATTGGATTGGATGTACTTTATATAATGAGATTATATAGGACTGATCAGATAAATTATGAATCTCTAATAATCATCCGTTACAAATAGAGTATTCAAATTTATCACTATGATGATCATATATTTGACAGTCTTAATTCTGAGTATTTATTAGACTCCTATTTATGACATTATGTTTTTTAACTTGCATGGTAAGATTTGTCTAAGCATAGATTTTAAGTTAGCGTCTTGGAAACATAAAGTAATAAATGCTGGGAATAATATTATACAGATATGGAATCCATTCCTTCCTTATAAAAGTTAGAAAAATAGTTCTCTTGAGTGATAATTCAAGGTTTGAACAGTAAAGCGCTCGTTCATAATAAGATTATGAATTAATTGTTCATTAGAGAATTATTGGAACTCAATGATAAAGATGTAATAAGAGAGGTGAACGGAAATAGAACCTAGCTCTTATTATGAACTATTTATGGAGGACTGACTTATATGTAATGATTATATCAATGGACTACTCGCTAATTTTCTTTGAGTAATTTCACTATAATCTCAAGAGCTCAGTTTCAGGTTTTTAGTGGAGTAACACTGAAACTAATAAATTTGGCACATTAATTAAAGAGTTTGATTAAATGTCAAATTTATTGGAGTTTGGGTTATAGAATCATAGGTCCCCAATACCACCTCTATAACACTATATTGGATTTTTGCATAGAATGAATTATACATATTTAATTTGGAATTATTGAATTCTAAATTAATTTTTTTACACTTGAATTATTAACGTGACACAGAAAAATGTTCTTTGTGACACATAATATAATGTGATAAATGTTATCACATTTAACTGAGCATTAGTTAATTAATTAATTGATTATTTTTTAAAAAATCTATTCTTAAATAAATGTGATTTATTTTTAAATTTAGATATATATGGTTTTGAACCAAATCTTTCTATATATATAAGATTTTATAATATATTAATATATATATATATTAATATAATATTTTTTTAAAAAAAGAAGGGCGTGAAACTTCAGTTTTACGCTTTACTTTTTATATATATATATATATATATATATATATATATATATATATATAACCGAATCAATCATGTGATTCGGTCACAAAAAAAAAAAAGGAAGCGGGAAACTTTTCACGTTTCATATATATATATATATATATATATAAGGAATCAATTGGTAAGGATTCGGGAAAGAAGAAAAAGAAAAGGAAAAGGGAAAGTAAAATTACTAATGGATCAGATATAAAAAGGAGAGATAACAGTTATCTCAGCAGAATTATTCACGTAATTTTTAGAGAGAAAAACTGAGAGTTCTTCTCTAAAGAAAAAGTTTTGCTATCTTATGTGTTGAGTACATAGCAGATTCAGAAAAGTGTGAGGAAAATTCATTCTTACTATCTGACGCCCACTTGTCTTTCCATTGGTGTGGAGGCCTGGTTTGGAAGATCGTGGTGTCAAAGAGGAAAGCTAGGATACCCTGATAGTCTTCAAAAGGTTAGTAAAAATTTCTAAAGCTTTCTATAATTAAAATTATCTATCTATTCCCGATGAACAAAGTTTTCAGAAAATTTTTGTTTGTCAACGATCCGTTCCTTCCACTGTGTTTCATTTTTTAATTCCAACAATAAGAACCACGAAGGAGCCTCATGTTGATCTCTCTAAGCAAGTGTCGTCGAAGTCTGTCGTCCCTGGGGCATTTTAGATTGCTAAAGATCACAATGGACAGAGCGGTGTTGGTGGATGCACCGGAGGCGGTAGTGGTCGGTGGTGATCGAAGTTGGCAGAGGAGTTTCTTTCTTTCTTTCTTTTTTTGGAAAGGGGGTACAATTTTAAAATGACATTTATTTTCAATTTTTTTAAATATGTTGTTTTCTTTAAAATGTTTAACCGATCTGATAGTTTGTGAAATTTCTTCTTTTGGAGAATTTTCTAATATTAGTTCATTTGTTTTAAGAAATTATTTTAGAGTTAATTAATTATGAGGACAAAAAAGATATCTTATGTCCAAAACCGGTCTTGTAATACTCGAATGACGAATTCCAAAATCACAGAATACCAGTTATAATTTTTAAAAAACAAGGCAACTCGGTCATAATCTAAAAAAATAGAGTATGAGAACGATAGTTTTTAATATTTTTTTTTTGAAAATATTACTTCAATTATTTGAAGTCCATGAATTTAAAAATGGAAAATTTATAGAAATGTGCCATGTCGTTTGGGTTTATTTAGAAATTATATTATCCATTTTGAACCTCAAACCTATAATGATCAATGCTCAATTGCAACTAATTTAATAACAAAACTATGCTCGAGGACACAAAAATAAAATAAATTAATTAACTTAAAAGAAAAAAAAACGAAGAACATAAAAAATGCTATGGAAAAGTCGCCATTTTAAGATTTTTAATGCTATGGAAAAAGTCGCCATTTTAAGATTTTTGTTTTCTCCTTCACACTTTTATTTTATACATTTGAACCAAATAAAATTAAAAAAAAAAATTCAAATTTTGCTGAGCCAGCATTTTAACAAAAAGATTCGAGTTATATTCAACTTATAAAACAAAGCGGATTGTTTTTCTTTTTGAATTTTTCCTTCTCATTTTTTCTTCAAAAATATTTTGGTATTTTCGTTAGTCAAAATTGAGCATTGCACACTTAAAATGTCCTAAAATATATTTGATAACGTCTATACTTTCTTAATCAATCCAAAAAAAAAAAAGTATACTATGGTTGCAACCATGGCCTATTAACCTTAGCCATAATGTCAAATCCCTAAAAGAATGGAATGAATTTACAGTACTACTTCTCTCTCGCTATGGTTTATTTGGGTAAATTGCAACGTTAGTCCCTAATCTTTTACAAAAGTGTTATTTTGGTCCTTAACTCTTTTTTAATTTTACCGATCCCATCTTCTTATTTTAGTCGCTGAGGGACCATTTTAACAATCAAACCATTAAGTTTGAACAAAAAAAATTGTAGGACATCATTTTTAATTAAAGTTACTAATGTTACCCTTCAAAATAATTGATACATTAAAAAATTAAGGGTAAATTGTAGCCATTGATCTAAATACATCAAATCTCAACCATTTTTTTTTTAACTTTTACCTAAGAAAAACTAAATCGCAAAACATAGAAAGAAAGAACACAAAACCCAACATGCTCCCTTCCCCGTAGCCTACCCCTGCCCACCACCACCCCTCCCGTGTTAACGCCCCAACCTCCATGCTTGACCACCCCAACTCTAGATGACGACCCCAACAGCCCACCCTATCGACCTTCCTAAAGCCATCCCTAACCCGGTCAGCCCTTGTCCCTTTGCTCCTCTATTCCCATTGTATCTAGCCCAACCGCCACTTGCTCCCTATCGCCATCACACCCAGTCCATCCCACCACCCTATGACCCCAACGAGACCACCGGAGCACCCCCAACCCTGTCGTCCCCTCTCCCTTCATGCCCTTATTCCCATCGCATCTAGCCTAGCCCTTAACTACCACCATGTTGCTATCGAGCCTCCTCCTTGTTGCACTGAGCCCACCAACCACCCGCGACCTCGACAAGCCTACTCAACCACCAAAGAGTCCCCTCCACCAACCCCATCACCCCACCCCACCCCCATCGTTTTGTTGATTTTATTTTACATTTTAATTTTAATGCTTTAAAAACATATGTTTTAATTTTAATAGGTTAAAAAAATAAAGTATTTTACTAAAATGCCCATACTAAAAAGTTCATTTATAGCTCACGTGATACAAAAGTTAAGTGGGCCTTAGTTAAAATAGTCCCTCAATAAGAAAAATCAAAGGTTAGGGTCGGTTAATAAAAAAAAGTTGGGACCAAAACAATGCTTTCATGAAGGGTTGGGAATTAATGTAGCAATTTACCCTTTTTTGTACTCTCGCTAGTTTTCTTTCTTGACACCATTACATATACTTTTCTCATGGGTCAGAATTTTGTGGTGCCTTTGGGTTACCCACCAAATCTAGCCCCAACAATGGGTCTCATGTTCAATGGGGATCCTTAGATGGTTGTAATCTACAATATCGTTGATGGAGTTGGCTTTGCCACCCGTTGAGATAACGACTGTTACAGCTTCAACCTTCAACCCCACGATTAAGTGCATTAGTGCTCCGACATATCTACAACCCTAACATTTTCTTCCCATTGGTTTTGTGAGGCTTTGGGTGGATCACGTGTTCCGATTCATGATCGGCATCAATAATGCTAATCTTTCACTTATGGGTGCTTTAGCCGTCGGAGGTCTGTTTGTTTTTCTAAAGTGTCAATTGCTTATTCCTTCTTGGTGTTGGAGGTTGTCATGTCATCTAAACCATCACTCGTTTGATTCAAGACTTTGCTCCTTTTTTTTTTTTTGCTTTTTAATTAAGTCATGCTATTTCTGCCATTTATTTTGTAATGACCAGGAAAAAAAATTCATTAATAAAACCTAATATTTAATTGGGTTTAATTAATGAATTTACCCTTAGAATTGTAACTTTTATAAAATTGCGATAATATGAAAATAAGCAGTATTAATTGAATATTACACTGTGAATGTGATGCCATGTTGGATATTTTTAATACAGATTTTATGAGTTTAATTACTCAAAAATTTGTAAATAATATCCATAAAATGAATTTTATATCATAATTAATTACAAAATTGTGATACAAACGAATATTAACTTAGAATACGAGTAAGACATAGAGTCCACTAAAACCCAACCTAGTGTAAAAAGAAGGCCGACACAGTACAAGTATACTGCTAAGTGAAAACGCAGATATGAAAAATATTACGTTTGGCCTCCAAAAGTAAACCAAAGGCAAGTAAAATAGTTTAAATAGTCTAAGGTTATAAGTTTGCATTGATTTGACCATGACAGTGTAGGAAAAATACTAAGTGGTGAAAAATTATATAGTGTAAATTTTTTGGAGCCACTAAGTGGACACCCAACAAAATCCTATTGGGCCACCATATCACAAAAAGTGGCCCAATCACAATTTGCCATCTAGCAAGCCCATTAAATATTTGATGAGTCACCATAGTTAAGATAAATATGAAATAATTATAAAACAAGCCAAAATCACTCTTATTTTCTTCCTCACCCACTCTGCAGCCCTTGGAGAACCATTTAAGAAAAATTTTCCAAACTCAAAATCTTGCAAAAATTTACCCCAACCAAATTCAAGAAGCATAGGTTAAAGGATTTCTTCAAAATTGAGGTAAAACCTAAACTTTTTTTTTTTCAAGTTTTCTTAGGGTTTTTTATGGGTTAAGGAGGGATTTGATTCAAGGTGATTTTTACATGAAAAATACTTAGGAAAGAGCTTCAAAGGAGTCCTTGGAAGGCTTGAAGCACAAAATTTCTATTTGGGTAAGTTTTAAACCCTTAAACTTGAATTTATGTAATTTTTGCTTTGATCTTTATTATTTCTAAAGCATGTGATGTTTTTAGGCAAAGTTTTGATTATATTCCCTGAGTATGTGACTCATAGTATGATAGTATTGTCAAAATTTGGGTTGTTGATGCAAAACGGAAGTTTATGTAAAGTATGTTATTTTTGTAATTTTAAGGTGAAGTTTTGCAAAAATGGTGTTTTGGTATAGAAAAGGTTTGGACAAGGGTTGAAACTGTCTATGCCATGGCTGGAAGGTAGTTTTAAAATAGATTTTTACAAAAATACCCTAAGGACTAAATTGAAGGAAAAAGCTTTCCTTCGGCAGATTTGAAAAACGCCCAAAAATACCCCTAAAAGTGAGAATTTGGGAAAAATTAAAACACAAAAGTTTTAGATCTCGACGAAACTGTTAGGCATAGTTGACAGTTCGTCGAAAATCTCAACCATTTGTGAGCTTTTAATTTTTCAAGAATTTGTTAAAAGTGGAAAAATATTAAAATGGCAAAAATGCCATTTTGCAAAATGATTTAAGATATGGTACTTTGATTAAAAATTGTTCTTATGAAAAATGGCAAATTTTGGTTTAAAGAGATAAATTTTAGGCCCAGGGGCTAAATTGTCAAAAATTTTTAATTTAGGGGCTAAACTGTAAAGTTTTACGAAAATAGAGCGTAGATATGAAATAAGAAGATCCGAGCCACAAGGGCATTATTTTAAAATTAATACGTGACTATTTTCGTAAAAATAACGAAATCGAGCTCGGATAGGTCAGTAGGCTCATGGAAGGCAAAATCGTCATTTTGCCCGTATAACCCGAACCACTTCAAAATGTTTCAAAAGGGGAAAAAGTAATTATTAGAAAGATTTTCGCCCTTCGTTAGAGACGATAGGGTAGAGTTAGAAAGAAATAAGAAAAACCAGTGGTTTCTAAAGTTGTATATAGTTATGCAACTCAGTTCATTAATTAACGATCACTTTGTGTTGAAACATAGTAATATTGGCTAATGGCTTTGAAATTGGCCAACAGGATCCTAGAAGTTTAGGACAGAGGAAAATCGAGGTTGAATTACCTGACGTTTGAATCAAGTTAAAACCCATCCCACCTACAGTATAAAATCGTAGGTATAGGTGTGACATGTGTATATGTATACCTATGTGTATAACAAGGTGTATACCTATGTGTATGCTATGATATAAGTATCTATAAGTATGTTGGTATACGCCTATGCATATACCAAAATAATAATAATAATAATACCTGTGTGTATATTATATGGTATACTGGTGTGTATGTTAACGTATACGTGTAAGTATAAAAGTATGTACCAGTGTGTACTATGTTGTATAAGAGTATTTATGTATGGTGTATAACATGCGTTTGTGACTTCACGCATGGTATGTTAACCATAATAATTGGGCTGGTAATTATGTCACCAAAAATTAAAAAGGTGTCGTACTGACTCTTGGCTCAAGAGGAGTTCAAGGATATAGTATGGTCACGATGTTACGTAGACCTAAGTGCGCAATGGTACGAACACTTGGGCCTTAGTTAGAGATAAGAAATGTTAATAATAAAGAAGGTTTATAAGAAAGCATAATTGGTTCATGCATTTTGTTGAATGTGCATGTGGGTTATATGAGACTTACTGGGCTAAGCTCATTAAGTATTTTATGCTGTAGGTATTCCTCGTTTAAGGTCAGAACCAAGTCACCAATGAGTTGGCAGAGGTTGATGAGTAATCAGCAGAATGGGTATGGATGCCGCCACAGTTACGTTTCTGCTAATGTATATTTTAAAATTGTCTTTTTTTGAATGTGTTATGTAAGAGCTGAACATATTTAAGTATATCAAAACCTCCCTCGAGAATATTTAGCAACAGTATTAGGCAAGGGAGTGTGTTTATGTAGATATATGTATTTTTTTGCACCTGATGAGTTGCTAAACTTCACATGAAGGACTTGTCTTTTAAAAAATATATATATATATATTTTGAGTTTTACACCTATATGTAAGTATGAAAAAGTCTTTCACAAACTGCAAAAAGGCGGGTTGTGACATTTGTTGTTGTTGTATGTATAGTGGTTTTGTCTCTTTGAGCTTGTGTGTATAGTCCAGCAGGTTTGTTTCTATGCAATGTTGTTGATGGCCTTTGTATTATAGGTATCTTGATTTTGATTATTTTGAAGTTTCCATCGATTGTATAGGTGTTATTGAAGAGTCATATGTATGTTCTATATTTGGTGTATCTATTAATTTTTCATTGTTGAAATTTGGTACACATATCTCTCCTTAGAACTTTTCATTTGAAACTACTAATAAATACGGTCTATTTTTGAGATCAAGTCCCTTTGTGTATTAGAGTAATTTGCATCAATATTGGTGTTTGTAACATTTTAATTTGATATGAATTTGTCTTTTCTAAAAAAAATCCCATCCTTAAATTTTAAAACAATAGTATATGTATAAATTTCCTTTAAAAGCTAATGAAGCCCAAATACAGTTATTCGTACAGTTATGATATTTAGATAAAATTACATGTTATACCACATTTTAAAAGTCGTATTTATTCATGCCACACTTAAAAAAAATTATGCAATATTATCGTTTATATTATATAATAAATTATGTCATAAATAAATTTTTATAGTATTTATAAAAGTAAATATTAAAAGATTACGTTTATTAAAATTCTCATATCATTTATCTCACAGCCTGTTTGAGAAGCATAGCCATTCAAATAAAATACAACAAACATCATCATCTACATGCGACTTTCTACTTCTACAACATCTTTCTTTAATTTGTCTATATTAAAAAATGCCTTGTCTTTTTTGCACCTATCATAGTAAACACCTATGCTATTGTTTTTGAAAGTTTTATTATTATTATTATTATTATTATTATTGTTTTGGTATCAAAAGCATGAGCTTTTTGTGGTTGCATGCGCAACCTAGCCTTAAAACTATATTTGAATTCACCTAAAAGTGAAAATTTTAAATTCTCTTACCCTCAAGTTCTTAAAAAAAAAAAAAAACATGTTTTTTGTTTTTCTTTTTTCCTCAAGGGAAATGCGAGACCTCTTTTTTTTTTTAATTATTATTACTATTATTATTTTAGGGAACACGCTTAACTAATTTATGCTTTCAATGTGTACAAGTGTGACCTGTGAGAGCATTAATTGTAGTACCAAATACAGACGCGACCCAATTTTATTCTATTTGCATAAATAAATGTGACCAAACCCATATATAAAATAGGGAATGTCCGCCATCAATGCTTTTGGAATGTTCAACCCTTTTTTTTTTTTTTTTTTTTTTGAGGTAGAATGTTTCACACCACCACCCACTGAAAGTTATATAGAAGTATGGTGAAGGAAAATATAACGAGGGGAAAAACTTTGCATATAACGTGACTTTTGCTTCGGGATAGCTCAATCTTAATTTTATTATAATAAAAGGGGAACATTGTGTTAAACACAATACACTAATAAAAAGTGGATCACGTTTCATTAAATATAGTGTTGAATCACGTTAGTGATAATAATAGCTATCAGTTTCATTTAAAAAAAAAAAATAGTGTACTTTATTGATGTCCTGTGCTCCAAACATTTTTTTTTTAAAGCTTGGTTATGTACCATAAGATTGGCAGCAATATAAAAATAATAATAATAATAATAAAAGAAGAAAAGCTTGCAATAAAAAGCGTGTAAAGTAATGAGCTTTGAGAAATGGAAAATTGATGCCTTAAAGTTTTCACCTTGATATGCTTATCGTGTATAGTTCTTGTCTCCTCCCATGTGCCTGTTGATCCTAACCATGACCTTGAAATTTACCCGCACGCACTATAAGCACTCTTTTATCAAAGTCCAACTTCTAAAACAATCTATATTCAATTCATGGGGGCGAGAATTTTCGCCTAATAATTTTAAATCTCTAGTCAAATAGTATTTTTCTTCCGAACCATGATTCTATCCACTACCATATCTTTAGATATTGGCAAAGAAAGAATGAAAACGTGTAAATTCTGACTAAAGAAAAAGAGATAAGGAGGAAATTAGACTATCATTAATTGAGAAAAAAATAAATAGACCAAAATGTAATAGTGTTTAGTAAATAGTGGATTTAAATTAAAATGAAATTTATTTTTGTATATAATGAGGCGATAAAAATATGAAGAAACAGGGAGAACGAAAAATAAAAACGGAAAGAAAAACAAGAAGAAAAGAAAAGGAAGAATGTTGTAAAATTAGAAACTCAAGTGTTTAAAAAGAACAAGTGATTTCAAATATGCTTTATACTTAAATATTTTTTAAAAGTGTACAACTTACTTACATTGAGAATTGAAACTGTGTTATTTAATCTAATTTCTTTAAAGAAATAATTAAACTTTTTTTTCTCCATAAAAATATACCTTAAAAAGGTTTGAAATATATATATATATATATATATATTATACATATATATTATACGCACACAATATTAATAAACAAGAAAACTACATGTTAAGCTATACTTTTAAAAGTTGTATTTATTTATGTCATACTTAAAAAAGTTTATGTCATATTATAATTCATATTACATGTTGAGTTGTATCACAAATGACCATGTATGGCGTTTATAAAAAGTAAAGGGTTATTAATACTAATGGCCCTTAGGGTGTCCCTCACTTTACCCCTAAACATTAAAAATTACCGCTTTACCCTTAAACTTTTAAAACTCCCCATTTTGCCCTTTGAATTTTAAAAATCACCATTTTGACCTTGAACTTTCAAAGCTACTCACTTTGTTAACTAAATTTTTGATTCTTTGTTCAAATAGCATAATTAAGCCTACGTAACTCGTACATAGGTCACTTGTAAGGGCAAAACTCTTAAGTTTTGTTTTACATTAATATTCTCACTTGATGCCTTTATTTTTTAAACTAAACTCTCATTTAGGAAGGATTTACCTACATATTTTTTCTCTTTTTAATGCTAACTCATTCAATAAATCGATATTATTTACCGATATCTGAATGCGAATACTAAAGAAGACGAGTTATGCATTAAAGATGAGAACATATAAGCGAACAATATTCAGAAGAAATATGCATACAAACCTTTCTTAAATACGAGCAGATTAAAAAAAAAGTTAAATGAGACTGTAAACGTGAAACAAAACCTGAGAGTGATAAAATCTTATTTTTGCCATACAAGTTACCTAAGTTTAAATCACGTGGGCTTAGTTTTGTTTATGTGAACGGAAAATCAGAAGATAAGAGACAAAATAAGGATCTTTGAAACAAGAGAAAATTATGACTTTTAAAATTCAGAGGTAAAGTGAGGAGTTTTGAAAATTCAAGGGATATAGTGGTGATTTTTAAAGTTTGGAGCAAACTAAGAGAGACCTTAAAGTTTAAGGGCCATTAGTATTAATAACCCAAAAATAAATCTTAAAAATAATATTTATGAAAATTCCCTGTATTAAACACTCTTAATTCTGAAGTCCAAAGTCTACCAAAGTTTTCCTTGTTTTAAGAAATTAATGGGACAGCTCTTATTATTATTATTATTATTTAAAGCATATACCATATTCTTCCCGGGCATTCAAATGGTAAAAAGAACACGTTGCAAAATTTTAGGCTCAATAATAAAGGGGATTTTTCATAATCCCACTGAATTCTTTTAGCACGTACCTAATTAAAATAAAATAGATAATTCATCTTTACAATCTTTTTTGCATAAAGAATCTATGCTCTTAAATCTAAAAACAAAGATTTCTGCATTATACATATCTATATATTGTATGATATCCGGTCAAAGAAAAATTAGTGATCGATACCAGATAGGATTTACTGATCGATCATTCTCGAAGGTTTGTGTCAAAGTAAAAATAGCTTTACAATGGAATTATGGAGTGTTTTATTTGGTCAAAGATTAAACTACATATTCATTGAAAAAAATAACCATATAGCATTTGTCATGAGATTTTCTGCTTGACTTGCACTTGTTGATCAATAAGGCATTCCTAGTTTTTCTCAAATATTAGGCTATGTCGTGAGAATTTATTACATGATAGAGATGTCCTCTTATATAAGGTCAGAAATTAAGTTAGGTGAAAACATGCCAAATTTAAGCTTGTACAACAAGAATGTTAGCTATTGAACTATGAAACACGTCACAATAATATATATATATATATATATATATATATATATATATCAACAAATATGACATTGCATAACGACTTGATGTTCATAATACTATTCCTGCTAAATTTGTTTTAATTTTTTACAAACACATGGAAGGCATGGAAACCCAAAATGCCTCCATTCTTATACTAACATTTGAGTGTGTAAATCTAGAAAACAATTTAAAAATATGCTGTGCATAGAATAGAATTCTTGCATATTATAGTAAAGGGAAGCAAGTAAAATAATAATGTGGGCAAGCTAGAGTTTTTGTTTGACACACAAATGGAGGTAGGTATATAAGTTTGTGGCATTCCCAACACGCAATCACGTTACGTTTGGCTTCAAGAGTGACAATTTAACCAAATTTTAAAGTGCTACATGGAAGTGATTGTTTCTTGGAGGACGTAAAAGATTTTGAACAATGTGAAAATCCAACAAGAAAAATCTTGTCTTTTACAATTTGGATCTATGTGGATGCCAATTTTGCCAAGGCCACGGTTTTCTCCTAATTGTTTGTTGTTCACATTCTAATGGTAATAAAGCCAAATTCTTTGCTCGAGAATTTTCAATTTGCTTAGCGTAAGGCCTAGTTGATTTCCATTTTTTCACTGCCAATTCTCCGGTAGGTTATTGGGAAAAAAGGAAAAAAAAAAAACTTGTCCACGTACTTTTGTAAACATCCTAACCTCGAGAATAATATCGGATTAAGAAAAATATAATAATTTAACAAATTTTGTTAAAATCTATTGGTTAAAAACTATCCAACAAACATAGTATTTTTTTTTTTTTCATACCTAGAAGAATTCTCAATTTTTTTTCCTTGAGCTCTAGTTAGAGTGAGTTTTTTTTTTTTTCCTTGAGCTCTAGTTAGAGTGAGTATTCTTTTATGCAGATCTCTTTTCCTTTTCTCCTCTTTTGAAAATGCAATTACATGTGTCTCATGTGACTCAACAAGTCCTATAATATCCTTTCAAAAAGGAAAAAAAAAAAAAAGTTCTATAATATCGCTTAGTTCAAAGTCCAACCCATATATTAGACAATTCACATAAAATATTCCCTCATATGGATAACGCTGAAACTTGATGAAGGGGTTAGAACTTAACAAATCAATAGCAGGGATGAGAAAAGACAAGGCAAGAAGAATACAAGAAGTAAATACTATGGGAAGAGATATAAATAAGAAATTGTTTTTTCTTCTTTTCCATAACAAAATTAGCATCGTCTATTGCGGATAACCCATTAGTCGATTAAATCAAAGCCTTCAATGAAAAGGACTTCTAGAGAGAGAGAAATAGAAAAAAAGAGGAGGTCAAAAGTTTGAATTCCCTTTGGCCATCTTTGCTTCTATAAAAGTCCACCACAATGTCTAAAAAACATGTTAAAAAGACTGGCAACCAGCCAGCTAGCCTCTTGCCGTGTGGTGCAATCGAAAAGGATAAGCAAGATTCCTCCACTTTTGACTTAATTTTAATGAGGCAAATGCGGAGATATCTTGGCGTTCGGCTCTTGACAAAGACAAGACGGGCATATATATTAATTTGGTCTACGCAAAATAAGGGGAAAGAGTAATGGAAAAAAAAAATAATATAAAAGAAAACCCAATAAAGTTTTAACAGACTCATGATAAAAGTATTCTCATAAAGTCTAATCATGAACGCAAACCAAAACTTAATTCAAGTATTCCGTACAAGTAAAAGGTAGAACATTATAAGTTTAAGATGTAAAAGTCTAAGAATGTATAGTTGTTTGCAAAAAGTCGCAATCCAAAATGAATAATGTACTTGTCAATCACCGTCAGGTCAAACAGTATGAAATAGAGTTGTGAGACATGTGTTTGAGATGTTGCGGGTTCAATCTTGCATTGTATCAAATTAAAAAATTAACCAAGTATTTGGAGGAGAATAGAAAGAAGGCTTTAATTTAACTATACCGGTATGTTCAATACCCAGTTCTTCCCCATATTTAATAAGATAATAAAAATGTTAAAATTAAGGGCAGGAAGGGGGCAAACATACACATTCTACGTAAAGGCCCCTAAGTTTACAGATATTATAATTGAGTTTATTTATTGTACATGACATTCCTGTTTTATGTCCTTCCTTATGCTGCAACATGAGACAGTGCTCCTGATCTTGGGATTTGATGCTTCTCAAGTGTGAGTCCAAAAGTGTCCAAATTCGTAAATGACAGGTACATCAAAAGATCAACTGCATTCTGATGAAGACAAGATACACCTTCATAGCCAAGTGGAATGAAAGTATTTTAAGTCATAAATTAATAAGAATAAGAATTATGATGTTCCTCCTAAACTTGATAACTATGACACTGCTAAGGGAAAGAAGATACATACCCGTAATTTTTTCTACTACATAGAAAATTAACAGGAAGGAAGAAACAACTGCTTTAGCCCATACCATGTTTTTGTTTTTGCTCTTTTTTTTTTTTTTTTGAGGGGAAACTGAATAAATTTCATTAATACTCAATAAACCATGACGTACGGAGCAACTAATAAAAGCAAGCATAGATTGTTGCCGACAAAAATTAACAGAAACTAACAAAGCATGATTAGCTAATGCGTGGGCCATACCATTCCCTTCACAGGAGGTGTGACAAACTAACAAGGCATGATTAGCTAATGTGTAGCTACACCCATACCAAGTTTTCTAAACTTCTAATGAACAAATGAAAAACAAAGTCTTGATGTAGCCATTAGTCATTTTGAAAGTTGAAAGTATAAAAAAAGCAGTAAAACAATTATTTTGAAATGAATGTGCAAAAAAAGTCGTACAGTTTGTAAAAGGTACCTTGAAAGTTGAAAGTAAGCAATTTCGGAACATCACATGCAAGTTTGAGTTTGTTTGGGAAGTTAGATTGAACTTGAAGTTAGAACTTGAAAATTGTAATATGTGAGATTTTACATTGTAATAAATTTTTATTTTTCATCATAACATATAAAAATTTTATACTATACAAACTCTAACCTTATTTTTTTAACAAGCTTCCCAAACAAACTCGAACATGTATTAGATGAGCACACAAAAGTATAGATTTTGTGAATTATCTAAATTAGTTGAGCTAGCTGTGTCCCACCAATTTTCGTACAATACGTACCTGACCGTATCTAGTTTGACAAGGCCTAAACTTGCTTTGCCGACAAGTCCTGCAAACCGCAGACCACATTTGCAGGGACAGCTACATCAATCATCTTCGGATAAGGAAGGTTCAGATCTGTAAAACAATTACCTTTTATTTAAAAAGTGCTTACATAAGTTGTAAAATTACAGTTGACAATCTGGTAACAGTTGACAATCTGGTAAGATATTACAGTTGAGAACTTTACTCACTTTCCATGATGTTTTTAAACGTTTCCTGCAAGACAAAGCCCAAAGATTGCTTTAGTTAAGAAGGGTCGATGAAAAGTACGCAAAATGTTAGAAAGCTGGCAGAATTCTTTTAGGATAAGATTACTGATTTTTTATAATTGATAGGACTGATTTCTTGTAATTGATAGGAGAATCCCTTAATAGGAGGATCTAATTTAAGAATAGAATATTTTTAATTTTTTCTCTGATTTTCTGCTTTTCCTGATTTTATGGCTTAGATTGGCAGCCAATGTATAATATATATATGTACTCATTATTCTGAAAAGATAGTGAAAAAGTATTCTCACATTTTTTGTCATGGTATCAGAGCCCTAGGTTTCACGCCTCTGGGACATTTTTTTCTAGCCTTCATTGCAGAATTTCTGTTCAGCCTTTCTCGGCCTTCATTGCCGGGGTTTTTTGTTGGCCTTCATTGCCGACGTTTGTGTGTCCCTTCTTCCCTGCCGTGCCCATAGTCAACAATGTCTGAAGTTGCTGAAACAAACAGCCATCCTCAACGTGATGAAGGAACGACAAAAACCTATACTCCCGCCGGTGAACTGCAGAATATAGCCCAATCTTATCGACTCAATGGTCAGAACTACTTGAAGTGGTCTCAACTGGTCCGTACCTATCTAAAAGGCAAAGGAAAAATTCGACATCTTCTTGACACAGGACCAAGACCAGGTGATCCAACTTTTGATGCTTGGGACGAAGAGGACTCCATGATTATGTCTTGGTTATGGAGTTCAATGTCACCAGAGATTAGTGACACATGTATGTTTCTCACCTCTGCAAAAGCTATTTGGGACGCTCTTCATCAAACATACTCAAAAGCCAAAGATGCTGCCCGTGTATACGAGGTTAAAGTGAAGACTGTAGCTGCAAAACAAGGAAATAAAACGGTAACGGAGTATGCAAATATGTTGCAGAACCTTTGGCAAGAACTCGATCATTATAGGGTTCTTGAGACCAAGTGTCCCGAGGATGCCATGATCTTGAAGAAATACATTGAGAAAGATCGAGTGTATGATTTTTTGGTAGGCTTAAATGCAGAGTTTGAATTGGTCCAGATTCAAATTCTTGGCAAAGAAGATGTTCCACCATTGAATGAGGTTATTGCCTTAATTCGTGCCTGAGGAGAGTAGAAGAGGGATTATGCTTGAACCGGTGACAACTGAAGGATCTGCCATGGTTGCACAAGACAACACCAACCGGAACAAAACATCTCAAAATGACCCACGAGACAATCTTTGGTGCACCTACTGTAAGAAGCCAAGACACACCAAGGATCGCTGCTGGAAATTACATGGAAAACCCACTACATCAAGCAGAGAATGGGGCCAAAGGGGTGATCAAAAAACTCAACAGCAAGCTCATCAGGTCTCCGCCACAAAATCCACTCAACCACATCCGGTCTCAAAGCTGCCTGAAGAAACTACTCCTGGCCACCTTAATCAGGCCGAGATTGAGAGGCTTTGAAGTTTTCTGGAGTCATTGGAGCAGCCTAGTGGCTCCTGTTCATTAGCACTTAATGGTAAGCTTTTCTCTCACGGATTACATGCCTCAGATCAATATGTACAGGATTCATGGATCATCGACTCCGGAGCCACAGACCACATGACACCCTCCTCAGCCCATTTTACATCATATTCACCATATCCTAGTAGTAGGAAAATTGTTGTTGCTGAGGGTTCCGTTGCCACGGTGGCTGGTGTTGGTCACATTCGGTTGAGTCCGTCCCTTTCATTAAAAAATGTCCTCCATGTTCCAAAATTATCCACTAGTCTTCTGTCTATTCACAAATTAACTTGTGATATGAACTGTAATGTTTTGTTTTATCCCTCTCATTGTGTATTTCAGGAACAAGCTTCGGGGAAGAGGATTGGACTTGCTAGGGAAAAGGGCGGCCTCTACTATCTTGATACATCAGCCACACACTCACTTACTGTCAAGCATGTTTTCTCAGAGTCTGTTTTTTCTGTTTCCAATAATGATGCCATTTGGCGTCACCATTTTCGTTTTGGTCATCCGTCATTTACTATTTTAAAATTTTAAAGACAATGTTCCCTTCTTTGTTTAAAGGTGTTAATGTTGAGGATTTTCATTGTGATGTGTGTCAATTTGCCAAACATAAAAGAGTTTCTTTTCCAACAAGCAATAATAAAAGCTCTTTTCTTTTTTATTTGATTCACACCGATATATGGGGCCCCTCTAGGATTCCCAATGTCACAGGAGCTCAATGGTTTGTCTCATTCATCGATGATTGTACTAGAGTCTCGTGTATTTTCCTTCTTAAACATAAATTAGATGTGACCACTATCCTTCCAAACTTTATTGCCATGATACATAACCAATTTGGTGTCAAAATAAAAAGGTTCCGTTCTGATAATGCCAAAGACTACTTTAACCAATCTCTTTCACCATATTTTCTACAACAAGGGATAGTTCATGAGTCATCCTGTACAGATACCCCCCAACAGAATGGGGTTGCTGAAAGGAAAAATGGGCACCTTCTTGCCGCAACACGTGCTCTACTCTTACAAAATCGAGTTCCAAAATCATACTGGGGGGAAGCTGTTCTCATTGCTGCCTATATTATAAATAGACTACCCTCCAAAACCTTAGGCAATCAAACCCCGATGAAAATTCTCTTTCAATTTTATCCCAACATTCGTACCACAAATAATCTCACTCCTCGAGTTTTTGGTTGTTCTGCTTTTGTTCATGTGTCTAGTCACAACAGAGACAAATTGGATCCACGAGCACTCAAGTGCGTGTTTGTCGGGTATTCTCCAACACAGAAAGGCTACAAGTGTTATCACCCACCTACACGAAAATTTATGTCTCTGTTGATGTCACCTTCGAGGAAGATCAATCTTTTTTCTCCCAGTCTTATCTTCAGGGGGAGTTTGGCTCTTTTGGGGAAGATAAGGCAGAAGATCTACTCTTCCTAGATCTACCTACTACCTCACAACCTCAACCATCTCAGTCCAGACCATCCTCACAAGAACTAAATCATGAAATAATCAAAACTGTCCCATCCAATGACACTAATGACATGCTTGACACTAGAAGGTATGGGCAGGTGTACACAAGAAGAAAATTCCATAACCTGATCCTATGCAAGTCCAAAACTCAACTCCAATTCCTGAAAATGAGGTAAGCATAAACCCAATTTCTCCTCCAATTTCATTTGATGATAACTTACCCATTGCCTTAAGAAGAGGGACAAGAGAGTGCACTAAACATCCATGATATCCATTGGCCAAATCAGTGTCTTTTCACAGATTTTCTCCATCTCACAAAAACTTCTTAGCCAATTTAAATGTCATTCCAATTCCTAGTACCTTATCTGAGGCTCTATCTGATGAAAAGTGGAGAGAAGCTATGCGAGTAGAGATGGAGGCACTTGAGAAGAACAAAACGTGGGATATTGTGGAGTTGCCACAAAATAAAAGAGCAGTGGGATGCAAATGGGTGTTCACAGTGAAATACATATCAGATGGTTCTCCAGAGAGATACAAGGCAAGGTTGGTTGCTAAGGGCTACACACAAACTTATGGAGTAGACTATCAAGAGACATTTGCACCTGTGGCTAAAATGAATACAGTAAGGGTCCTATTATCCTTGGCTGCAAATTTTGAGTGGGATTTGCAACAATTTGATGTGAAGAATGCTTTCCTTCTTGGTGACTTAGAGGAAGAAATATACATGGAGATTCCACCAGGCTTTGGAGAAAAAACCACAAGGAACAAGGTTTGCAAATTGAAGAAGGCCTTATATGGACTCAAGCAATCTCCGAGGGCTTGGTTTGGGAGGTTTACAAAGGTGATGCTCAATACTGGGTATAAACAAAGCCAAGGTGATCATACATTATTCATCAAACACACGACTTCGGGAGGAGTTACTGCTCTTCTAGTATATGTTGATGATATAATTGTTACTAGGAATGATGAAAAAGAAAAGGAAGCCTTGAGAGACTGCTTGGCAAAGGAATTTGAGATCAAAGACTTGGGGAGACTGAAATACTTCCTTGGGATAGAAGTAGCTCGGTCTCAAAAAGGTATCTTTATTTCCCAATAGAAATATGTAGTTGATCTCTTGAAGGAGACTGGTAAATTGGCATGCAAGCCTGCATCAACTCCAATCGATTGTAATCACAAACTTGGAGAGGCTAAGGATGATAATGCAGTAGATAAGGAAGGGTTCCAGAAACTGGTTGGGAAGCTTATATATTTGGCTCACACGAGGCCAGACATTGCCTATGCTGTCAGTGTGGTAAGCCAGTTCATGCACACCCCTAAGGAAGTTCATCTACAAGCTACAAATCGAATACTCCACTACCTGAAAGCTAATCCAGGAAAGGGAATTTTATTCAAGAAAGGTGAGGGACTGATTCTTGAAGCATACACAGATGCAGACTATGCAGGATCTCCGGTTGACAGGCGTTCCACAACGGGTTACCGCACATTCTTAGGTGGCAATCTAGTCACGTGAAGAAGCAAAAAACAAAATGTGGTAGCTCGATCAAGTGCAGAAGCAGAATTCAGAGCAATGGCTCAAGGAGTATGTGAATTACTATGGTTGAAGATCATACTCGAAGACCTCAAGGTAAAATGGGAGGAGCCTATGAGACTATACTGTGACAACAAGTCAACCATCAACATTGCTCATAATCCAGTACAGCATGACAGGACGAAGCACATCGAGATTGACAGACACTTTATAAAGGAGAAGTTAGACAGCAAGTTAATCTGTACCCCTTATATACCTACAAAGGAACAACTCGCAGATGTGTTTACAAAGGGGCTTAATGGTCACAACTTCTCAATGATTATATCCAAGCTCGGAATGGATGATATCTATTCCCCAGCTTGAGGGGGAGTGTTAGAAAGCTGGCAGGATTCTTTTAGGATAAGATTACTAATTTCTTGTAATTGATAGGACTGATTTCTTGTAATTGATAGGAGAATCCCTTGATAGGAGGATCTAATTTAGGAATAGAATATTTTTAGTTTTTTTCTTGATTTTCTGCTTTTCCTGATTTTATGGCTTGGATTGGCAGCCAATGTACAATATATATGTGTACTCATTATTCTGAAAAGATAGTGAAAAAGTATTCTCACATTTTCTGTATTCTCACATTTTCTGTCACAAAATAATGGTGAGAACAAGCGTTAACAATATATATAACAAAAATACGACAGAGAAAACAAAAATAATATGATGCGCATAAGTGACACCAATAAAATTAAAAGATAAGAGCAAGCTTTATTTGCTCCAGAAAAAAACATGCATTTTCTTTCTTTTTCCCTTCATTGTCATTGTTTTCGTTAATATTTCAGTCCCTTGCCGGTCTTATAAACAACTTTGCAATTCTAGGATCAATCCTTTTAAATGGTTAAGTAGATGCTTAACCTCATTTTAGTAGTAAGGTAAAACACAATTGCTTAATCTAATACTAGACATCCACAATTGAAGTTTGTGGACCAATAAAATAAGGATCAGTAGAATAGGAGAGAAGAACAAGAATAAGATGTTATTCAGATGGTAGTAGTGAAAACTTCTCTAGGGGTTAAGCGCCTTTTTAGACCCTAAACTGTAGGTCAAATCCCATTTCGGTCCCCAACTTTAAAACATCCCCAAACGAGTCCTCGATCAACCAAACTGTCCCAAATTAATCCTTTTATCCATCCAATAGTTAAAATCTCAACAGAAAAAGGCACGACTTTCTTCCTAACAGAAGTGCCCTAACATGCAAAGTAATCACATCTCTCAGTAAAACACACATGGTCCTTATGTACATGCCTTTTTTTGACAAGATTTTAAGTCATATGGACAGAAAGACTAGTTTTTGAACAATTTGATAGATCGAGACTCATTCTAGAACATTTTAAAAGTCAAGGACCAAATGAGATTTGGCCTATGTCCTATCGTTCTGGAACTAAAGATGACATTGACAAGAACAGATCATCACTTAACGTGAAAAGAATCACCTCATCTTTTGTAAGCCGAGGATTGTAGAGCATCTCTTCCCCTACAGTGCTAACCTAAATTCAAGCATGTGGAATTAGCAGATATCTTACAAAGAAAATAACAACAATAATAATAATCTATAATATAGAAGAAATGGAACAATTTGGTTCCTTACAGTGAATCCTTTGTAATCGTGAGCAGGATAAATTAATGTATCTTTGGGCAATGTGAAAATCTGGATCCATAAGAAAATGAGAATTAGTGGTTGGATAGTGGATGAAAGGCCAAATGAATTGAAAGTTTGTCCCATGGGACACATGATATGCTACTTAGAATTTCTAATCAAACACTTGCCTGTGAATGCACCGACTTGTAGAGTTCATTTGAACTCCCACCCTGCAAGTATATCAAAGAAACAAAATGAAGCTCCTTGATAATCACACAAAGTTCCTCTTTTACAGATGGAACTACGGTTCCTTCTACTCAAAGACATCATATTTTTTCTTTTAATTGTCAAAGACAAAAGGAACTTTTATGACGTTCTGTAGAAGGACAGTAAACCTGAAAATCAGTTCTTCCACATCCGCGTATTACCTGAAAATCAGTTCTTCCACATCCGCGTATTAGTAAGGCGTCCCCTGTGAAGGCCATTCTTGGTTGGGGCTGATTGGGACCATCTCCTGTAACATAGGTAACACAACCTAATGTGTGGCCAGGAGTACCTCGAACCTGCAATGATACAAGCACAAAAATTTGCTCATGGGTATATACATACACAAACACATGCACAAACATACACACACAAGCTGTCCCCAACATGGAGTAATTACGTTTAGTCCCCTTTTTTTTCATGCATCATCTTAGCAAAAGGAAAATAAAAGACACAGAATGCAGTAGATAGAAGGTTCTATGATCAATTGTTTTCAATTTTATTAGATGCTGCAAACTTAATATTGACCTTCCTTAAGCTTTGCAAATTTCATATGTAACATTTATATTTGTCTTTAGTTTAAACCTAGCAGTACAGCTAGTTTATCTATGCAAAACATCCATTCCACATGTAAACTGCATGGAGTGCTAGACAGAGGAGAAATTTCACTAAACACGCTCAAGTATAAAAACAACAAAGATGTCTATGCATTATACATTATGTTGTCTCAGAAAATGGATTTGATGTTAATCAACTTTACAGAAGTTTGTCCAACTTTAAAACTGAAAGCACGCACAACAAATAAAGGATGGACTATTTTGAAACAGTACTCAAAAGATATTAGGAACAAGTAGGATTGTAACCTATGCTTATCAAGCATTTCAATGAGCATTAATGCCCTAATCTTCTGACTTAAACTTAAATGCTCCTACAATTTATCAGTCAATTTGTTTTACAATAAGAAAAAACAAACACGTCCTCCATTTGATCTTGCAAGAAACTAAATCACATAAGTAAAAAAGAAGCTGCAATCCAACCTCCAGAAACAGATCACCAAAATAAATCTTATCACCATGTTCTATAAAAATATCAGCCTTTGATGTGCTCGCTTTTGAAATGACCGACTTCAGACCAGAAACCTTCCTCTGCAAAAAACAGATTTACACATGGCTTAAACAAATCCCCATAGCTAAAAGAAATTGCCCTTTTGAAAAAGACATGGACAAACTTCATATTGCACTAGGATTCATGACAAATTAATTTATTAAAGTAGATGATGCCAAAACCTTTATCAAGCCAGTGCCAGTTACATGGTCAGCATGAACATGCGTGTTCATTGCATATATTAGCTTCAGTCCTAAGTCTTTAACAAGAGAAAGGTCCCTCTCCACTGTCTTGTCAACTGGGTCTATCAACTACAAAATAAAGTGATAGATAGTAATCACTCTGAACCATTGGGCACCAATACTTAATCAAGATAACCATTCAAAGCAGTTTAAGGGAATACTTACCAAACCATAACGGAATGTAATTTAAAAGGTAATGAGATTGGAGAGGAAATAAAAGTAATAAGCATGGGGATTCTTGATTCCTTTCTAGTATTTACTAAAACTTAAGAATGGTAATCTTATCAATATAATTACTTAAATATCCTTTTGTATAATTAAAAAACCATTAAATTATAACATGTGAATTTTAAGGGAATATACGGAAATTTGGCATTCATTCCCTTTGATAGGGAACCAGGTCTGGTACAAAGAGAGATGCAAGGATTGATATTTCCTTCCCGCATTCTCTACGTTGTGTGTCAGGCCCTCTAAACTCTTCTTACTTGTTTTGTAAGTAACACATGATCAGAGGGGAAAAAGATGCACTCCTTATTCTCCCTTTCCCTTTCCCTTTCCCTAAGTAAATGCTTCAAGATAATCATCCAAAGTAGTAATATGTTTTCTCGGATTAATCTTATGAGTAAAAGACAATAAAGAATTGGTAATTAGGTAAATCTGCTTTCTCTCTCTCACACACGCAGAGCATGTTGATCCAGTTAACATGAAAAGGGGAAAAAAGCCCAGGGCAATAGCAAATATACCAGCTTTCTCTGCAGCATATGGCCAGTTCTTTTCCTATTCCCTTAAGCAGTTATTCTTCTCAACAACTAAACTTTGAGTGCTTTCCATAAACATTCACATGGTTTTTTTAGAAGTTCCAAAAATATATATGTATATATTATAAAGAAAAAAAACAAACATTTAAATAAGGGCAAAAACATCTTCCCTAGACTTTCTAGTTGTTCAGTAAATAAAAGGCATTCCCTTTTTAGGCACAAATGGTGACAAAGAATCTAACAAACGCAATTTCATGAGAAAGCGTTGAATCAATTTTGAACGGATGTCATTAATTAATTTTTAGATTCTACGTAATGTATTTGAATTGGCTGTAAACAGTGAACAATGATTCTGACAATTGAATGTAATTAAAATAAATAAATAAAAGAGGTTTTTTTTTTTTTTTGAACAAACCAGAGCGGGCTTTTCGGGGTGAGAAACATCGGCGAGCAAGTAAGTGTAGGTGGAGGATTCCTTCTCAAAGAGCTGTCGGAAGAGGAGCTTGTTGCCGGAGGAGAAGGGGTACGACGACGTCGTATAGCAGAAAGAAGCCATCGCCAGCCTACACTTCGCCTGAATTGAAGGAGATCGCGCGGCGACGGAGACTCGGAGGGGGAGATTCAGCCGAAGCATTCTGGGCTTTTGTATGATAGTTTGAGTTCGATCAAATTTCTTTTAAAGGTAGTTCTGCCGGAACTGGAAAACTTGCTGGCGCACAATATAAAAGGATTACTACAGATCACGTCATCTACGAACGTGCGCGCCAAATCACGATGTATACGACCAATCGCATTAGAAAGGGACCCACCGTGCTGGGGCCCCACTAACCAAGCCAGTGTATTTAGGACACGTGACGACCTTAGTGCTTTGATTGTTGTTTTTTTGCCCTAAAAAACGTTATTTTTTTAATTAATAAAAAATCAATCGTCCATATTGAAAAAATAATAATAATAATCTTTTTTTTTTAATGGAAAAGGGCTTTCTTTCAAGTACGAACCTTGCAACATAAAGCATGACCTAATAAAGATTATTAATATAGGCATGATAACACATCAAAAGGCGGAGTCATAGAAGCCTATAAAAGAACAAAAGTATTATTAGTGTATGATTTGGTTAGGTCTAAATTATTCAATGGTGGCCCAAAATGAAGAATCCGAATTACAATTAGAGCAAATCGATTCCTAGCAAGAGTGTTTGATTTAAGGCAGGCTGGCAAGAGAAGCACCACTTGCTTAGTACTTACTTGAGCTGAGGCTTTGATCAATTCGATCGAAGGTTACGATTCAATTATGACTCTACTTGTTTCATTGTTTAAATCTAAACATTCTTCATCATTGCAGATTTTCCAAGTAACGGTTCGATGGAATCAATACACGAAACCTGGCAGTTACAAGAGGAAAAATGTCAAGCCACGAACAGAGATGCGAAGAAGCCCGATTCTTATGCCCTATCATAAATTGACACATGTCCCACTACTATGTGAATTACTGCCCTATTCCTTCCATCAGTTTAACGCCACAATCTCACGTTGCCTTTTATATAAAGGAGTCAGCAACTTCATTGAAGTGGGACGATAGATTTTGCAAAGATTCTATAGAAATACTTTCTCATTCTCAAATCATTTAATATTCCTATAACTTATACTCATTTTATTCATCCATAGTAAAGAATAGCAGATGTAGCTCTTGTTGCATAGTGAACCACTATAATTCTCTACGTGTGGTATTATTTGCTTTTTTAGTATTGTTTGATTCTCAGCGTTATCCTAATTTATTTTCTGTAACTATTTTAATAGTATTCTTTGAAGCTAAATAGGTCCTACCAATGGTGATTTGAGGGTCTAAACTTATAAACAGTAAAATATAAAATTAATCTAACATATTTGTATTTAATTGTAAATCCAACGTCTACAATTTGGCGCCCACCATGGGGCATTTACATCATCAACTCGGGGATTTTGTAGCTTCATCACCAGAAATGGCTAACAACATAGGCAACCATAATACACCTAATGTGCTGAACAAGGAACGCAAACCATGCCTCAAGAAAACCAGTACATGGAAGTCCTCGTTGCGGAGGTAGAAACATTGAAAAAGATGCTTTATGATCAGACAACACATTCCTGGGAATACGACAGACAATTGGAGCAACTCAACAATGAGAACAACGCTCTTAGGAGCTAAATTAGCTACAAAAACTCCTAACTGACGGCATAATCATACTATTACCCATACTATGGGTATTCGATATTTCCAAGCATGGTGACAGCACAATGGCAGTTTTAGACACCGCCTTCACCCAGACAATAGCCTTCTTACAATCCTATTGGGAGGATGCAACCGCTATACACGGCCCCAGCATCGACACCAGCGACTACAACAACATAAGCACCAACCGCAATAGCAGCAGCGAACGCTCAACAAAGCATGAGCAGACAAAACCCTTAAACATCTAGGGGCAGTACGAAGAAATCGAGCAAGCAGCGCGAACAAAGGCCGTTCGGATGCCGGCCTTACTAACTACTGAGGACATCTAGCAGATGATGAAAGACATGCTTAACTAGAATACTACAATGGTCGAAGAAAAAATCGACAAGAAAGTTTCTAAAGCCATGAGCAAGACCCAGTGCTCAACGACATCTCAAAGAATATTCACAAGACTCCATATTCAAGGAGGATTACTTATGTCGTTCCACCCAAGTTTGGAAACCTAGTGTTCATGCGCTTTGATGGAACCGCATAACCAAAAGATCACCTCTTGTAGTACAAAGATGTTGTTGTTGGAAACCAACTGCGCAGTGGAATTTTAAAAATTTTCATCAGAGTAATTTTCAAAACACAAGTTTGACATGTTATATGTATAAATTAAACAGATCTTACTAACCTTTGTGTGAAGATCCTCCGCAACCTGTGTAGAGAAGTAACGTTCTAGAAGAGCCTCAACCAACTGGTCTTCTTTGCTATTCTCTATCCACAACGGGAGTGAGTGTGGGCTCACACGTACAGCTCTTCCACCGGTGACTCTCATTCCAACCAATAGAGAGAACCCAGAGCTAGTGTTCGTGAATTGTGAACAAAAGCTCTCAGGGAGTTTTCAGATGCTCACTAGAAGAGTATCACTCTTAATCTCTCAAATCGATCTGAGTAAATCATGAGACTCACTCCCTTTATATAGCTATTGGTCCTGGGGTCAGCCTATATCAGATTAGGTCTCAAAAACTCGAAACAGAATCAAGTTCGGATCAATATCTGATAAGATCCGCGTGAAAATGCGTAATCTTATCTCCCGCTGATCGGCAGGCCAAACATTCCGATCGGCAGGCCGAACAGGCCAGTTCGGCAGGCCAAACACGTCATCCGGCAGGCCGATCTTCTGAGAAAAAATCTCCGCGAATCTTTTATTTTTCACCCGAGATTCTAAAGGATAAAGTCTCAGTTTTGATTCAAATAACCCAATAGAGAAGATATCTGATCAAAACAAACTTTATCAAGACAATCTCTAAGAAAATAAATCAATTCACAAAATTCTACAAGTTTATCTTGTTTTAATTTGTCCAAAATTAAAACAACCGATAAACAAACAAGAATTATCTGATCGCAATAATTCAACAAGTTTATCTTGAACTAATTTCTTACAAAATTAATTCAACCGATAAACAGACATGAATTATTTAATTCTTACAAATTTTAAACTAGCCTGATAAATTCGACATAAGTCACCAATTATTGGAAAAGCACGCCGTGTCCTTACAGGATTTGTGAGCTAGCAAAAGGGACCAAAATGGACCTATAAAGTTCAAGCTCATGATAATTATGAAACCTAATATCCCAGATATACATTTCACAATTATCAACTCCAACGCTACTCCACTAAAAGCTTGGAGCTGCACTCTCGAACTTTATAGAATTACGAAGCTCGTGTAGCTAAGTCTCCATGACATATCATAGTGTATCGTATCCCCATATGATCATCCATAATCGGCTTAAGGACAAGTTCTGTCTTACCTTCCTGATTATTTTTATCTTACGTTCCATTGTCTCACCATTAGAAAACTTACCATCCAAAGATAGTATACCATTCGGTTACACCTATGTATCTAAATGGTTGAGCGCTCCAGTTTTTCAATTACAGGACAACGCATATAAGAGGATATCATTACTCCTAAAGAGGAGCTATGGATTCCATATCTATGAATAACAAGTCTACGCTATCAAGAGCTATGCCTCCAACGTACCGGCATGCATACCACTATAGAGATGTGAGAGTCACCCATTGGTACATCAAAAGACACAAGTCGAGACAACGGGCCCATTATTCATCTCAGGATTAAGATACAATACAGATGACTGTCTAAAGTGATCGATTTGCCGAGACAAAATTATTAATCCAAATCAATTCACTTTATGTCCCGATCCAACACATCGTCACCCATGACAACATGCCAATATTTCTATTCACGGAGTCCAACTCCAATGGCCAAGACAAACCATCTCCCAAAAGGGATATAGACAACATAACAATCTTTACATGAATAAAGCACCCAACTTTAGTCCCTCGATTGCGGATCATACGTTTTAGACCGTCACCTTAAGAATCGTGTCTTCCGCATAATCAGTCCATCATATGCCCAATTCTTAAGGTTTAGACTGATAGTCTCAGACTACTATTTGCTTATCATACATTCAACAAATATGAACGCAAAGAGGACAAAATTTGGTATATATAAATGAATAAATTCTTTATTGATAAAAATGTCTCCAAAAACGTATTACATTTTTACTCCTTAGGGCTTACATGTCTAACAGTTGTCAATGCAACTAACATTCCAAATTCGATATTGGATGAAATGATGTGCAAGTTATTTGCACAAAGCTTGAGAGGACCAACACTCTAGTGGTTTAGTAACTTGCTTGCCAAAACAATTGACAACTTTGAGGAGTTGGTAGACTTTTTTGTGAAAGTTTACTCGGTGCATATCAAGACTACCAAATGACCAAGGAACTTTGGTTGGTAATTCAAATCCCAGGAGAATTGTTAAGGGCTTACATAAAAAGGTTCAGCGAAGCCATCTCGTAGATTTCGAATCTGGAAGTCAGGACGGCTTGCGAGGCTCTAAAGAAAGGACTTTTGCACAAGTCTTTATTCAAGAATAGCATATGCTCAGAATATTCGCAAACAATCTAGTAGGCATTGAATAAAGCCAAAGGATGGATCGATTTCGAAGAAGAGAACGAGTGATGCGAGCGAGAGATTGCAAGAAACAAGGAACAAAATAGAAAGGCTGAGAGACCGCCAAAGGCTTGACTGGATTGAAGAGGACGAACAAGGACACCACCAAGAAGGGAGTGGAGAAAGAAAGAAGAGCACAAGCCACAAAGGGGGAGCATTCAATTGTCACCACCCGGGTATGCTTTGAACATATCCCCAACAAAAATGATTGCACAATTGGAGGGGAAGGACTACGTCAAGTGGCCAAACAAAATGGCCCCCGGCCAATCTCGTGACCATACAAAGTACTTGTTGGATGAAAGGTACGCAGCAGAAATTAAATTTTTTTTATTCTAGAGTATTTTTCAAAACGCAAGTTTGACATGCTATATGCATAAATTAACTGGATTTTATTAACCTAATATGCTAAAAAGCTCCTGCAATCTGTGAGAGAACAATGTTCCAAAAGAGCCTCAACCAACTAGTCTTTTTTGCTATTCTCTATCCACGATCGGAGTACGTGTGGGCGCATGTCGTATAGCTCTTCCTTGGTGACTCTCCTTCCAACCAATTAAGAAATACTCAGAACTACAGTTCATGATTTGTGAACAATAGCTCTTCAGGGGAGTTTCAGAGACTCACAAAATAGAGTGCTTACTCTTGATTTCTCAAATGATCTTAATAACTATGAGAACTCATCCTTATTTATAGAGGTTGTGTCCTCGGTTGGTCATTATCAAATAAGGCCTCAAAATTCGAGTTTGAATCAGTTTCAGGGTCTGATCCATGTAATTAGACTCAAACTCCAACTACCACGGTCGACCTCTATATAAAGGCACAGTTGATCGCACTATCACTGATCCCCGAATTCGAATCTAATTCGAACTCTACATGTTGAGCCGATAGATCCTATCTCAACCAATTTGATAAACCCTATCTTGTTAGTTACGGGTATCTTTGATAAAGCCTCAATTTTAATTCAAATAACCCAATAGAGAAGTTATCTAATTAAAATAGTCATATCCAGATAAACCCATACAAATAAGATATTATCTACAATAATTCAACATATTTATCTTGAATTAATTTTCTAAATTAATTCAACTGATAAACCAACATGTTTATCTTGAATTAATTACAAAATTAATTCCACCAATAAATTAACATGAATTTTAGCTAATCTAATAATTTAACATAAGTCACCAATTTATTAGAAAAACACGCTGTATCGTTACAAAATTTATTATGAACTAGCAAAGGGGATCTAATGGACATATATAGTTCAAGCTCCTAATAATTATGAAACCGAATATCCCAGATATACATTTCATAATTATCAACTCCAATGCTACTCCACTAAAAGCTTAGAGCTACACTATCGAACTATATAAAATTATGAAGCCTGAATAGCTAAGTTTTCATGACATATCATAATGCATCGTATCCCCATAGGATTATCCATAATTAGCTTAAGGATAAATTTTGTCTTTCCATCCTGATTATTTTCCTCTTATGTTTCACTATCTCATCATTGGAAAACTTACCATCCAAAGACAGTATACCATTCAATTACACCTGTGTATCCAAATGGTTGAGCACTCTAGTCTTCTAATTAGAAGATAACGCATATAAGAGGATATTATTGACTCTTAAAGAGAAGTTATGGATTCTGTATCTATGAATAATAGGTCTACGCTATCAAGAGTCATATCTCTAATGTAATGGCATGCATACCAACATAAAATATAGATGTCACCCTTTGGTATATCAAAAGACATAAGTCAAGACAATAAGCCCACTATTCATCTTAGAATTAAGATACAACATATGTGATTGTCTAAAGTGAATTGATTTGCCAAGATAGAATTATTAATCCAAATCAATTACACTTTATGTCCTGATCCAATACATCGTGACCTATGACAATGCATTAATGTTTCTATTTGCAGAGCCACCTCCGATGGCCAAGACAAACCATCTCCCATTAGGGATATAGACAACATAACAATTTTTGCATGAATAAAGCGCCGAACTTTATTGCCTCGATTGCGGATCTTATAATTTAGACCGTCACCTTTAGTATCATGTCTTCTGCATAATCTGTCCATCATATGCCTGTTTCAAAGGTTTAGACCGACTGTCTTAGAATTTTATTTGCTTATTATACATTCAACAAATATGAACATAAAGAGGATAACAATTTGATATATGAATAATAAATGAATTCTTTATTGATAAAAATGTCTCCAAAAACATATTATATTTTTACTCCTTAGGGCATACATGTCTAACAATACTATGAGTTTCACCAAGACACAGGATATTTAATGGTTGATTGTAAGGCTCTACGAACTAAGATTGCAAAACTATTGAAGGAAGGACACCTAAAGGAGTACTTATCTGAGCAAGGGAGACAGACTTAAAGGCTAGAACGCGAGTGAAGTGGATCGAGGAATAGCCTAGCCCAAGAAAAAATGCCACCGCCACTACCACCACTAGTTAGGAAAGTGATCAGAGCCATCTCTAGGGGCTCTGTTTATAGCAAAGATTCCCCTAATCAAATAAAAGCACACCAAAGAAGAGTTGAAGAGTTGGCGAGCACACCATGTCTTTCCAAAGCGACAAAGTGTTGGGTCTCAATAGGCCACACGGCTACGCTTTAGTGATCAAGCTTAACATTGTGAACTACAAAATCGAGAGAATATTTGTCGATAATGGAATTTTAGCATATATTTTGTTTCTCTCAATGCTGAAAGAAATGGACATCAAGGAATGGGAAATAGAAAAGTCAACTACCACACTGGTGGAATTCAATGGAGAAGCCACAACAGCACTGGGAAGGATCAAGGTACCGATTTATGCAACTGGGGAAGATATAATGACGAACTTCCTCCTTATGGACTGCCCTTTCGAGTACAACATGACAACATATCCTCAAGTAGCCTTGGATACATTCCATCAAGGCAGTCCCATCCACCTATCACTAGCGAATCCGATTCCCAACGAAGTGAGGAATATGAGAAATCCGCAGGAGCTAACACGCGATAAGGAGATGCTATTTGACAACGATGAAACAAAAGAAACTGGTGTTATAGCAACTATAGATGACACCTTCAAAAGGGTTGAGCAATCAAGAACGGGGGAAACTAGTTCTTGAGCAGTTAGATAAGGTTCAGATCGACCTCAAACATAAGTGCAGGACAGTGAATGTCGGCTCGTAGCTCGACCTAGAGGTAAAGTCTGCTACAATAATTTTTTTAAAGGCTAACAAAGACTATGCATGGTCCTATACAGATATACCTGAAATCGACCTAAGAATCATTTTGTACTAGCTCAATATCGATCCAAACCATCAACCGTGCAACAAAAGATGAGATGGTTAGTGGTCAAATGAAATAATATTGTAAGAGAAGAAGTAAGGCATTTGCTAGAAGCATGATTTATTTGTCTAGTCCAATACCCAGATTGGCTGGAGAATATTGTAATAGTCAAGAAGAAAAATGGGAAATGGCGAATGTGCATAGATTTCACAAACTTCAACAAATCCTGCCAAAAAATAATTATCAATTCCCTCACATCGACTGCCTCATGGCCGCTAGTCATGAAGTATTAAGTTTCTTCAACACTTTCTTTGGCTACAATCAGATTCTTTTGCACCCTAAAGATCAAGAAAAAACCACCTTTATCACTAAACACAGTATTTTCTATTCAAAGTCATGCCGTTTGAACTGAAGAATGCTAAAGCAACCTATCAAAGGCTCGTCAACACGATGTTTCAGGAACAAATTTGTAAGAACCTGGAAATTTATATTGACAATATGCTGGTAAAATCTTTACAGGCTTATCTTTATGTATAACATCTATAAGAGTGCTTCAACATACTGAAGAAGTACAACATGAAGTTGAACCCAAAAAAGTGTACTTTTGGGGAACTAGCAGGATGTTCTTGGGATATCTAGTGACAAAACGAGGGATCGAGGAAAATCCAAACCAAATAAAAGCTTTTCAACTAATGGCACCATGAAGCAAACAAGAGCTCTAAGCCAGTTCATAGATCATTCATAGGACAAGTGCTTGCCTTGCTTTCAGTTGTTAAAAAAGAACATGAAGTTTGACTAGAATGATCAATGTGAGCAAGCTTTCCAAGATTTGATGAGGTACTTTTCAACTCCACTGACCTTGTTAAAACCGAAAGATGGAGAACCACTATATCTCTATTTGGCAGTTTCAGAAACAACAGTGAGCTCTGCGTTGCTAAAAAAAGATGACTTAATTCAGAAGCTGATACTTTTTGTCAGTCACACCTTGCTAGATCTGAAACAAGGTACTTAAATGTTAAGAAGCTCGCTCTCACACTCATCATTTCTGCTCGCAAATTATGACCATATTTCTAAGGTCATATGATCGTAACGCTCTCGACATACCCAATGCGAGCCATTTTACATAAACCAGATGTTTTAGGGAGATTGACAAAATAGGCAGTTGAACTCGCCAAGTTTGATATCGAGTACAAGCCTCGAACTACGTTGAAGGCACAGGTACTGGTTGATATTATCATAGAACTAATGTATAGGCCAAACAATAACAAGCCAAAAGTATGGACCATGCAAGTGGATAGAGCTAGTAACAAGAAAGGTTTAGGACTTGGGATCTTGTTGCAGTCACCAACCTATGAAGAAATCGAACAAAATTTTAGATTGGGTTTCAGAGCAACCAACAACAAAGCAGGGTATGAGGCCATGATCGCCACTGGGGGCTACCTGACTCATTGTTGAAAGCGATTCAACCTTAATAGTTAATCAGATAATTGGAGAATACGAAGCACATGATGATAAGATGATCTCCTACCTGGAGGTCATAAATAAAGTGCAGTGCTAGTTCGACCGGTTTGAGGTAAGACATGTTCCGCGTGAGTCAAACATAAGAGCAGATGCACTTGCAAATCTTGGGTCATCCACTGAGGTGAAAGAAAAGAAGATCGTTCCTTTCAAATACATCGAACAACCTAGCATTGGAGCCATGGAAGAGATAAATTATTTAGACCCTAAAGATGACTAGAGAACACAAATTGGCATGTATATAAGTGACGGATGGCTCCTAATGGATAAGCAAATCGCAAGGAAGATCAAGGTTTAAGTAGTAGGATACTGTCTAATTGATGGGAAGCTCCATAATCGATCGATCACCGGTCCTTACCTCTGATGCCTCCGAAAAGATGAAATCGAGTGAGTCATTTGAGAAGTTCATGAGGGTTCATGTGGCAATCATTTAGGGGTGGTCTCTGTGCAACAAGATCAAAAGACAAGGCTATTATTGGCCTACCATGCAAAGTGACTCAGAAGACTTTGCTAAGATATATGATAGTTGCCAAAGACATGCACTGGCTACCCACTAGCTTGGCAAAGAATTTTTATCGATCAGTGCACTGTATCAGTTCATGAAATATTCAATGGTTGTTGTTGGACCTTTTCCTCTAGCTCCTAGGCAGGTGAAGTGCCTTTTTGTTCGTATAGATTATTTCTTTAAATAGGTTAAGGCTGAGGCTTTTGTAGACCATAAAGAGCGCGGTGTCGAACGATTCATCTAGAGAAACATCATCTATCGGTTTGGAGTTCTAAGGAAAATTATGACAAATAATGGCTCCTAGTTCATCTTACTTCCTTCAAGAAATTCTACCATGATTGGAATATTATTTTGAGCTTTTCAACACGTCATTCTTGAAAGGGAATGGGAAGGCCAAGGCGACAAACAAAACGATCATCAAAAACTTGAAGAAAAAGCTGGAGGCAAGGAAAGAGCGCCAGGTCAAAGAACTCCCAATGGTGTTATGGGCCTACTGAACAACCCCAAGGCATGCAATTGGCGAATCCCTACTTTCCCTTGTTTATGGTACAAAAGTAGTGATCTTAGCCGAAGTTGTTGTCGAGACCTCTGGATCGATTACTCCCTTCTTAATGAAGAGACAAACCAAGAAATGATGAGGGATGCACTAGACTTGATCGATGAAAAAACAGAAAGTGCTCTCTATCCACTTTGTTGATATTAGCAAGCCACTACCAAGTACTACAATTCTAGAGTTAAAATCAAGAGGTTTCTAGTGGGAGACCTTGTACTATAAAGAGTTTTTCAAAATACGAGAGAAGTGAATGTGGGGAAGTTAGCCGTTAATTAGGAAGATCTGTATCGAGTCAAAAGAGTTATTTGTGACAGCGATTATAAACTAATGAAACTCAATGGTTCTATGATCAACAAGAGTTGGAATGCCCATCACTTACGAAAGTATTATGTATAATTTCACTGTAAGAATTTGAACTAAACATTTTGCTTTTAATGTTTCAAGCTTCTTGTAATGTTGTTTGATTCACTTCGTGGTAGGTTGTCCATCGACATAATTTTTGAGCATCAGTCAAACAATTACTATGGCAATGGTCGTAACGAGCATACGTTTATAAATTGAACTAGATTTGACTTGATTTCTATACAGGTATGTAGGTAGCTTGTGTTTTATAAATGAGTGTAGCCACCTTATCATTACAATAACTATTTTGCTCGATGTCCTGCATGCTTTAATTGCCATCTTTATAGCTATTAGATCTGACATTGGATTCGATAAACTCATCTAGTGTTCGACTCGATATTGCCATCTTCATGGTTTAGATTATATCCAACACTGGATTCGATAAAATCATCTAGTGTTTAGCTTGACATCGCCATCTTCATGGTTCGCTATCTTTATGGCTTAGATGACATCCAACACTCAATTCGATAAACTCATCCAGTGTTTGGCTTGACATTGCCATCTTCATGGCTATTACGTCCAACACTAGATTTGATAAACTCATCTAGTTTTCGGCCTTGTATCACCATCTTTATGGCTCAGATTATATCCAACACTTGATTCAATAAACTTATCCAGTCTTCAGCTTGACATTGCCATCTTTATGGGTTGCCATCTTCATGGCTCAGATTATGTCCAACACTAAATTTGATAAACTCATCTAGTGTTTGGCTTGACATCACCATCTTTATGGCTCATTGTCTTTATGGCTTAGATTACATCAAACGCTAGATTCGATAAACTCATCTAGTGTTCGGCTCAAAATCGGCATCTTCATGGCTTGCCATTTACATGGTTCAGATTGCATCCAATATTGGATTCAATAAACTCATCTAGTGTTTGGCTCAACAACGTCATCTTCATGGCTCGCCATCAACATGGCTTAGATTACATCAAAAACATCACCATTGGATTTGATATCCTTATCTAGTATGATTTTAGATTACTATTTTCATGGCTTTAGATATAACTCAATTTGATTTACATTTAGCACTTGATTTGATTTACATTCAGTACTCGATTCGATATATATGGCTAGTGTTTGTCAGCTAAACAGTATATATTTTGTCTTAGCTCAATTTAGGATAGTTTCTTAACTATTTGATATTTTTGGAATTGCCAAAGCCTTTTAATACCTGACCAATCATGGTGGTAATCTAACGAATTCAAAGTTTAATATTTACGAATGAATGAAACTTTGAAAAGGGATTGATACCAGAATAAGTATGAGCAAAAAAAAAAAAAGTCTTGATTCGTTTCAAGAAAACAAAAGCTGTTTGTTACAGTACAAAAAATGTTCATTACAAGGTAAAAAGAAAAAAGAAAATTTCATCATAAGGAGAGTCGCATCTACTCGGTAGTGCCCTGGACGCTTAGAGGTTAAGTAATAGTCTCTTCGTTTGCTTCTAAGGCTTTGTTCTCTACAACTTCGGGAATCACTATTACTACATCAACCTCCTTGACCTCAAAATCAGCATCTGGACCCAAAAGCTCCTTAAGTTTAACTATCTTGGTGTTTACATCCTAGCTTCTAAATTGGTGTTCTTTAAACTCTTTGAGCCCTTTAAGCCTTGCCCTAATAGAAGACTCACTATGGATGTTGAGAAGCTACTCCTTGATCGCCTTAACTTCTACTGTCTTCTGCTCCACCTCCTTCTTCACCCACTCAAACTCTTCCTCCCTCAAACAAAGATTGTTGCTTAAATTGAGAACTTTCTCATTCAATGTAGATAATGTAATAATTGCTTTGTTCATCTCCTTCTTCGCATCATCTCTCTTACCATCTACTTTTTTGAGTCACTCATCCAGCTCCTAAATAAGCTTGGAGAGTCTTTCGTGCTTGTACCCGATCTTGTTCTAAAAAATATTGAACATTTGAAGGGCTTGTAAGGTGCCAACTTACCAATTAGATTATAAATACAACGCAGGTCAAAACTAGACTTGGCTTTAGATTTTACCTATCTAAACAATGCTGTGGACTCGTTGCGAAGCCAGGAGATAGACTTTCTACCAAATTTTGTTTCATCTGAGGTAAAGTTGAAGCTATTGGTGGCCCTTATAGGCAGTTCCTTGTCTAGGATATACTTGTAGCCTTAGGAAGGTTAAGTGCCTTCTCATATACTTGCTCTTCAACGGCTTCATCAGCTTCAAAAGGTTCAACCCCTTTCTTTTTCTTTGTTGCTAGGGGCTGAATATCAAAAGAAGGAGGTGGAGGTAAATTTGAAGTATCCATGGATGTCTGAGGTGCTAGATCCTCTTGCCTCGCCTTGCTTTCTCTTTTTCTTTCTTGTCGCAGTTCTTACAGCCACCTTCCTCTTCATGGCCTCTTCGATTGATAGAAGTGGAACCTTTATCGATGACAAAGCGGCTTCTATGAGCACAAGCGTCTTCATAAGAAAGAGGAGTAATGTATTTCGAAGGACTTTACAATCGTTGAAGTGCACCGTGACAAACAAATATCCAACTGACTTGATCAGAAAAATGAATAGGCATATATATCGGAATCTCTTGGAGTGTTTTCCAGATTGATGATTTCTCGAGTTGATTGGGGTGAGAAATCTCAGCCCAAGTGCATCCTTTCAAAGCAATAATGGCATCGAGCTTTTCACAAAATCGTTCTCCTATAGGACCCAAATAGTTCAACTCGTAATCTGCAAAGCAAAAAAGAAAAGTAAGGATTAGTCGGAATGACTGCATTAAATAAAACAAATGTTTGACACTCACCAATATGACCAAATGTAAAAGGGAAAGGAAATCAAGTGGTCAGCTTGATTGAATCATGGTTGATTGACATGAAGAAGTATTTCTCTTCCCAATGCCTGTCCACATTAACAAAATTGACAATGATATGCTTTGATTGTCGATACACAAAGTAGAATTGCCCCTTGTTTTTATAGTTCGGCTTCAAGTAGTAGCACTGAAGGAAGTCATGTAAATCAAAGTCGATGTTAGCCTCCTCAATGAATACTATTAAAGCAAGTAGTAGTCTCAACCCATTTGGCATTAGCCATATTAATGAGATCAGATAGTGGGATGCAACCTTAAGGATTAACTCAGGGATTGGCAATCAAAGTCCTAGCTCAAAAAATTTAGTACACATATATAGCCAACGTCATTCTGGGTATCCGTTCACTCATCAGGATAGGGGAGTCAAATCGTGATGGAAGCAAGAATCCCATTTTGACCCAGATGTTAGATAGATTCTCACTCTTAAGGATTGACTCTAGGTTTTTCCAAAAATACAAGATCCCTTTTGTTCGTGATATTTGCACCCTTTTCTCGAGCAATTCGATTTGCTCGTTTTGACTTGAAGGACCCACAAGTCTACCCCTTTTCTTTGCTTTAGTGGTAATATTTTTTTTTGCTTCTCAACTTCTTCCAGCCCCACCGACTTTAGAATCTTATTCAATCCTTCTATTCGTCAAGTTCCCTATCATCAACGCTATTCCAAGGGTTGTTGTCTTCACTTGAGTTCAAACTAATGTCTATTGCTTTCTTCGACATCTTATAAGACAAACAGGATCCGAAGGGAAATCTAGGGCTATAGAGATCTAAAGCCAAAGGATTCGAGATTTGATGGGTCTTTTAGAAGTTGTTGAGTGTTCTAAGTCTAGAGGAACCAAATAGGTTTGGAAATCACCGATTTTCTTGGAAAATAAGGCAAAAATGGCAATTAAAAATGCTCAAAACTATAGGAAAATCAAACCTATGGAAATAAAATCGCAAGAAAATCAAAAGATAGAGAAGAATCTTTCTTGAGAATCAGAGGAAAAGCTCAAGAAACTTAAAGAGGAAACGCCTGAGTTCGAAGGGAAAGTAAGAATGAAATAAGGTGAGAAAAGAAGGCATCTATTATATTGTCTATGATTGATATCCGATGGCTTGGATTAAATCTCAGATAAATGATCTGATGGCTAGGATTAGGTTTCTTTTCGACTTCCTACTCAAACTGAGGCATTGTCTCTTTAAACTAGGTGTTGACGTCAGTAGTGCAGAGATATTTTGAGATCCTCCATTCATGATGTGCCATATGTAATGGGTAGTTTAGACTTGTGTTTTCCTAAGGAAGGGCAACGGTCATGGTGTGAACATGAAGTTTCATTCAAAATGGCATGTCATCGAACTGGAGTTTTGGGCCTGCTTGGAACAACTAATTTACTCCTGTAATCAACTACATCGACTAAGGAGTAGGGGCTAACTTTTGGGGTACAATTTGGTCAGGCCCAAATCGTTCAATGAAGGGCCAACATAAAGAATTCGAATTACAACCAGAGCGAATTGAACCCAGCGAAAGTGTTCGATTTAGGGCAGGCTGGCACAAAGAGCACCACTTACTCGGTACTTAGTTGAGTTGAGGCTTCAATTGATTCAATTGAAGGTTAGGGTTTAATTATGACTCTACATTTCGTTGTTTAAATCTAAGCATTCTTCATCATTACAGATTTTCTAAGTGTCGATTCAATGGAATCAATACACAGAACCTAGCAGTTACAAGAGAAACATATCAAGCCACAAACAGATGTGGGAGAAACCCGATTCTTATGCCCTATCATAAATTGACACGTGTCTCAATGCTACATGAATTATTGCTCCCACTCCTTCTATTAGTTTTGGGCCACGATCTCACGCTACCTTCTATATAAAGGAGTTAGCAACTTCATTGAAGTGGGACGACAGATTTTACGGAGACTCTGTAGAAATACTTTCTCATTCTCAAATCATTTAATGTTCCTTAACTTATGCTCATTTTATTCATCCATAGTGAAGAACAATGGAAGTAGCTCTTGTTACAAAGTGAACCACTATAAATCTCTACGCGTGGGTATCATTTGATTTTCTAGTATTGTTGGATTTTTCTCAGCTTTATCCTAATTTATTTTCTATAACTATTTTAAAGGTGTTCTATGAAGCTAAACATGTCCTAACAATCGTGATTTGAGGGCCCAAACTTATAAATAGTAAAATACAAAATTAATCTAACATGTTTGTATTTAATTGTAGATCCAACGTCTATAAGTACCTTAACACATTCAAAACGAGCATACATTACGCTCTTCTAAAGACCCTACAACTCGACTAAAAAACCAATCGAATAAGGGTCATAACACAAAACCACAAAGTTTAGCACCACAAAAGGAAAAAAAGCCTACAAAGTAACTCTTGCAGATAAGGACCCACAGACAAAGCAACAAAATGAAAAATGCAAAGAAAAAACCTACAAACACAGACATAGGAACCAAAAGTTGTTATTGAAAAAAAGACAAGCAAATAAGAGGCTCGACCTTGTGCACACACTAAAAAGGCCAAAATTATCGATGACCACCATGCCTAAGGTTGAAACAGGAAACATGGCCACCACGAAGTAAATGAAAGCCAAGCCAACCAACATCTCTGCCATGACAAAAACACACCCCCCAAACTGGGTAGCACTACCAAGGCAAAGAAAATCCCTCAAAGCGGGTATCACCACTTATAGAATCAAATGATATAAAAAACAACCACCTAAACCACTAAACACCCACCCTACCACCAATGACTACAACCACCCACTTGAACCACCCCACAAATTAAGAACGACAAAAAGGTGAGGCAAGGCCATGACCTCACTGAAAACCGACAAAACTCAAGGAGAGAAACCTTAAAATCTGACAAAACTGCCCTACCATTCATTGAAAGCCGTCTCAAGAAAAATGAGATCTAGGACCACACCATCAAAAGTATCACCATAAGACCCTAAAACCATGTTTGGGCTAGAAACCAAAGCCATTGAGAGGCAGCAATGGCCTCCAGGCAAGGGCGATAACACACAAAGAGAAAGAAGTAAAGAGAGGAATAAGGAAAGGAAACCCCAGCAAACGAATTTTTTCCCAAATGAATTTTTAGTAGTCCAAATCTTCTAAACAATGATCTGCTTTAATTCTTGATTTTTAAAACGTTTCATAATAGATCTTGTACTATTTTCATGCAGTAGCATTAGCCTTTTCTGTTATTTATTAAAACATTGAATATCATGTATCTGATATATGTGGGAGAATTTTTATAGTTTCCATTCACATGCTGCCAAAGTTCCAATTACCATATAATTTTTAAATTATTTAGTAATGAGGTGTTAATTGGTTGTTAATATGTAGTTAATACCAACATTATAATATAAATCAAGTGAGGGCGGTGCAATACCTTTCTAGATGGGCTTGTTAAAGTGAATTTGTATACCATTTGTTTACTACTATTATTATGTTCTACTATTTTTTCTTTTTTTGATTCATACAATTTCTTCTAAAAAAAGCTAATATATCCTTAGATAACATAGTTTGGCTAGCTTTTAGCCTAAAATACTTATGATTAATTATGTATTTATACTCTTTGAAAGTGGTATGTTTCAAACTTTTCATAGAAGTGGTAAAATTGATAAACAATACCATATAATTAGTATTTATCAAATTGACTGGGTTGTATGAAGAAGGGATCCACCATGTTGGGCCTACACTAACCAAGATGGTTTATTTAGGACATATGATTAACTTTTAGTCCTCACTAGTGGAAAATATTTTCTATCCATCAAATCTCAATCTAACAGTAAAAAACAGATAAGCACACACATCAAATTTATTTATTTATTACTATACATAAAATTTATTAAAAATAACAACTTCTACCCTAAATAAATCTCAAAATTACTTTCTTTAAAACTTTTAACTCGGCCTTTGATTCAAGACCACTAAACCCTAATATTAAGATCCAAAAAATGAGGATCTTCCCCCATAGTCGTTGCTAGCAGCTCGGCGTCCCCCTAGACATCATTGTCATTGCCAGATCTCATCATTTTACGCTCATCGCCAATGGCCCCCATCATTGAAGGATTTCCAGCAAAGTGCCCCAAGTCCTCCCTTTGAAACTCAGCCGCCATGATTTGCTCCTATCACCTCCTTTTGAAACCTAGCCATCGCTATCCCATCTATCTAGTCCAAACCACTCACAAACTTTGGAGGCTTCAATGGTAGCTGTCACTTGATTCCTCCTCCTTTAGCGATGGTACAACATTGTTCTTAGCAAGTTTCCAATTTAATTTTCTTTTTATGTGCACATTTTTGAATTTGGTTCTTAAAACACCAATGTATGTATGTATGTATGTATAAAGAAGTTGTCTTTAATGCATTGGAAAATCATATTTAAATGTGGTATTCTTTTTTCTTCGTAATTCACAATGCTAATGGCCCCATTTGTTTTTGTTCTCGGAATTTTTAGAAATGTTTTTCCATGCTTTTCGAGGTAAAAATTTTAAAAACACTCTTAGCATAATTCTCAAAAAATTCTCATTTTTCAAAATAAAAACATTTTCACCTATTTTAAAAACAATACCAAACAGCTCTAATGTGTTTGGATCTTGTATAAGACTTCTCGGATTTAGTATTTGCAAGAAATAGATAGTAAAGTGGTTGTAATGGGATAGATTTGCTCTTTTCATGTTGTACTAATGCATTTTAGTGCTGTAATTATTTTTCCTTAAAAGAGTTTTTTTAAAAAAAAATCAATCTAAAAATAACATTCTGCATTTCAAAAAACAACGACAACAACATCAATGTTTCATAATGGATCCTTAATTATTATATTGCAGTTTCTTAGCATATATGCAACAAAACTAAGATTTGGATTGATATTTAATTATCATTGAGGGGCTCTTTACATTATAGTATTTAGCAACCTTGGTTTCAAATAAAAAATTATAGTATGTCAGAGCTTTATATTGCAGCGTATTTTGACTTTATATTATAGCATGTAAAACTTTACATTATTTAAGTTTGAACTTATGAGTTCAAATCAAGGTTTCTAAACACCCTACATATATGCCACACAACTAAGATTTCAATTGCTTTATGCCATTAAAAAAGACAGGTTATTTACCCTTTTATGCATTGTATTTTAAATTTATGTAAACACTATACTTTTGGTTTTTGATCTTATCTATTGTGTACCTTCCAATCAGATTAAATACTTAAATTTATATCTTTTCCTAGTCAAACTTCACTTTTGACCTAAAAATTACATAAATACTCTTAAATAGAAATATAAGAAACTTTAAAAACTTAAAAAATCTTTAACCTAATGATTTTGACCTAAAAAATGTGTAGAATATCCTTAAAAATTAGTTTTTTGTATGTTTTTTATTTTTGTTTTCTTCTTTTTCTTTTTCAAAGTTTTTAGGTATTTTCTCTTTTTCCTTAAGTATAATTTGATTACTTTGAACATCAAAATCAATTATTGAGTGAGATAAGATATAGATTTGTATATTAAATCTGATATGGAGTTATGCATTTAATGAGACTAAAAATTGAAGTTATAGATTTTGAATAAACTTAAAATAAAGGGTATGAAAAGATAAATATCTCCCCTTCCAAATAAAAAATAAATAATTGTATAGTGTGCTACGTTATATCATTATGCTATAGTTAAAAATATTAAATGCATCCTCAAGGTACAGACTAGTTTTCGGTATCCGCCATGGTTATCGAAAAATATCTATTGGGGTCCAATATAGAGAAGCCCAAATCAAATCAAGGTCAAGGCCCAATGAAGAGTATGGCCTAGGTTACCTATTGAGCAGAGTGAGCTCAATCAAACGACACGACGTGCTCATCACGTGAGGTCTAGTTCATATTCATTCATGGTGTCCATTTTATGTTTGATGTGCTCAACTTGTGTAGATCATATAATGTGAGTCTTAATTAGTAGGATGTGAACTTTGTCATTGTTGTGGTCGATTTGCTTGTGTGGATGTGAAATGATCAATTTGAAGCTAGGAATTACCCAATAGAAGTTTAAATATAGTGAGTCATGTGGTTGCTCAAGATGAAGTGGTCCAAAACTCACAAACAATAGGTATTTGATATGTATCCCACTTCATTAGCTAGGTATTTGATATGTGTCCCACTTCATTAGCCACAACTCAAATCTACTTCCTACTACTAGCAAGAACCCACTTTCTCAGAAAAGACCTCTATAAATAGGCCACGAACATTGTTTCGTCATCTATCTATTTATCCCTCTAAAATCTCCACCTACTCTATACTAATACCCTTTTCCTCTTTCTCTTATCAGATTCTCGCTCCTTTCATGCAAACATAAATTATTTTTAGAACTACTATAATTTGTAGAAAGCTTGATTATTAACGAAGAAGAAGCCCTTCAATAGCATTTGAGTGAACCACTATAAATCCTTTGTGTCATATTTTTTTACTTTACTTTTTTTTACTCAATTATCTGTTTATTATTAGTATTTCTGATTATTATTCCATAACTAAACAAATTTTTAAGTACTTTAGGACCTAATAATGGTGATTAAAGAGCCCAATCAATCTAAATTAATTTCGAAATAACATATTAACCCAATTTGATTTAATTGTAAATCCAACGTTTGTAGTACTATCGTAGTTATTTGCTATTAGCCAGCAAGATAGGTGGCATCACAACCATTGCCATCGCCAGAATATCACAAAAAAATAAACAAAAAACCACAAATGTAATAATCATTATCAAAAGAACAACAATAAAACCCTAAAAAAAATACAACAATCCACAAAAACAAAAAAAAAATGACAGAAATAAAATCACATGACGTTCTGTAACGAAGTTAGGAGATCTCTGTCGCGCAAGCTCTAGAGATCAATATCCTATACGAGATTGCTGGTGACACCCATACAAAGTCGTACATTGGTCCAGGCTCATCATCGCCGATATGGTTGTGGTAGCTTGTTTTGTTCGTAGAACACTTGCGACAATGTCTCCCATTAGTCTGGGCTTTGCTCCATGATGTTCTGGTATGATGGTGGGTCCCCCCTTGTGTGGATAAGATTGTCAATGGCTCTGTTCGTGCAGAGATCTCTGGCAGTAGATATAGTGATGGCTAGTCCATACAATGGACAAGGTAGATGTTGCAATGGAAGAAAAAAAAAACCATAGGGAGGACAAGTTTTGTTGGGAAATGGGTTTGGACGTGGTCAGAGGAAGGACCTTGCTGAAACCGTGACAGCTCGTTGCCATCCTCATTTAATTTTGTTATGACCAGAGAGCCAAAGAGATTTGTACTCAAATCAAGAAACCAATGAGAAAAGAGAGGAAGTATTTGCAATGAGAACGATGATGAGAGAGAGAAAAAGAAATAATGGGAAAGAAAAAAAAAAGAGAAAAATCTGAGTAACTTGGGCCTTTTGTAGAGGGGATCTTTTATATTTTGTTTATGTAGAGATTTGATTTTATATTGAATATGCTGTTTACTAAACACTCACCCAATACATGCTATTAACTTTAATTGTTTGTCTCAAATATTATTTTCCTCCTCCTCACATTAACCTGGAGTTAATGAGATAGTATAACACTTTTTTATTACTACTATTGCATTCTATCAAATTTTCTTTTTCGTTCCTTTGATTCATACCATTTCTCTTATATTAAAAGGCCAAAATACCTTTTACATAATATTACATACTTTAAAGCAAAATACTTGATAACAATAATGTCTTTTCATTTCTAAAAGTGGTACATTTTAAACTTTTTTATGGAAGTAGTAAAATTGACAAAATGATATCACATAAGTGCAAATCAACTATTAACCTATCTTCTCTTGAGATGTCATTTTGGGACAATGAGGGAAATAGATCGAAATATTTCTTGAATAAAAAAATAGTAGGTTAAAGTTTGCCAAACTTTAATTAGTAGGCCCCTTAACTCTAAATACATAAATATTTCTAAATAAAATTTCAAAAATATCATCACAATATACCCTTAATATTCTCCCAATTTCTCTCTATCCTCACTACAAATCTCTGAAATTGAGCCGATGTTTGCTTTAAAAGCTTACAATAAGAGCCTTCAACTTCAAAGTTTCAGTCAATCTAATAATTCTATATAAACAATTGTTAGGTTAAACAACTTGAATTCGATCAATATACTTATTTTTCTATTTTTAACCCTCTTTACTTACAGTCAAAGTTTGAAAAGATGATCTGCATCTCCGGTAATGTGACGAGGTTTGACATGAGGATGATGATGACGAATTACCTACACCAGTCGTCATCGAGGTTCTCTATGTGAGTTGTCATTGTGTTGTTGGAGAATTGGAGACCAGTTCGTCGAGTTTCCATCATGTGAAACTTTTAATTGTGTGAAATTTTTGAATAAGAGAGGGAGATTGATAGAGAAAGAGGGAAAGATAAAAAAGGGAGGAGATGGGGTCTGTCGGCAGACAGAGGGGAATTAAGCAGAAAGAGAGGAGAAAAAGGAAAAAGCCTTTTAAAAGGGCTAAATTTAAAAAAAATTAATTTGAAATTTAAAATTGGCTTACTCATTATAATTTCCCTTTCATTTTCAAGGGGCATTGGCTAAAGTAAATTAGGTATTGTATCATTTTTTTACTATCATTAAGCAAAAAGAGAGGAGAAAAAGGAACAAGCCTTTTAAAAGGGCTAAATTTAAAAAAAATTAATTTGAAATTTAAAATTGGCTTACTCATTATAATTTCCCTTTCATTTTCAAGGGGCGTTGGCTAAAGTAAATTAGGTATTGTATCACTTTTTTACTATCATTGTTGTTTGACTGTTTATTTTTTCACCCTTTAATTCATACCACTTTTCTTAACTAAAAAAGCTATTCTCTTTTTTGATAATACTTTTTTGTCTAACCATAACTCAAAATACTTATCACCAATTATGTTTTTATATTTTTTAAAAGTCCTATACTTTATAGTTAGGTATACTTTATCGTTAAATAGACGGGGTAAGACTGAAAAACAATGTTGTAAGAGTGTATTTCTCAAATTGACCCCGCTAGCTGACGCAAGTGGGCTTGGGCTCATCGTTTAGGAAGGGCGTAGTTGAACTCCGCTCTGCCACTTTCAGGCTTTCGGCAAAAACAGGAGTCTGTTCGTGTACTTGTGTCTCCTCCTCCATAAAAAAGATAAAAAAAAAGAAGCCCTCTTTGAATGAAAAAAGCGAGGGACTTGCTCAGAGCCAGTCGCAGCAGCTTCTTCTTTTTCTCCGATCGAAAGCTAAGTTCGGTTATGGAAGACGTATCTGAGAGATACTCTTACGAACCGCTTCTGCGATGGAATCCTCAGGTCCAAGATTACTTTTCCAAAGCTTATGGACCTCATAATTTCGCGCGCATCTCTAAAGCATTGACGTAAGTCTACTAATTCCTCTTTCGCGCGCAATGTATTTTCCTGGTTTATGATCCGTTTGGTAACCGAGAAAGTGAAGGAAAGGAAAACGCTTCACTGTTTATAAGTGTAACTTTTTAGGCGACTTTACAAACTAAAAGATCAGTCCTTTGTTACAAAGCTTCGATTGATTCTTAATCATGTTAGTAAGTTTTTTCTTTTAATACCTACGATTATTGCATTGTTATATTGCTCTTTTTTTTATCTTTAAATTAATGCTCACATATATAGCTTACATGTATTGCTAAAGTTTAAGAATAGCCTGAAAGTATAAAGTACTTTTTTCTATAGGAAGTATAAAGTATCTGTCATGAATCAAAGCACAGGAATTTGGTTATGCTAGTATTCTATGTACATTCACTGCAATGTTAGTAGTTATTATCGGTGGTTTATGGAATCTTATTGAAGTTTTTGTTACAATGCAACTTTTGATTCGATTAGGCGCCCATCTTGCTACTCTTGTATTCGTGTGAACTCTCTTAAGTCCTCGACTGATGCTGTTATCGAGAAGTTGTTAAAAATTCTCAAAGAAAAGGAGGCTGAATGTGGTAGTGATTGCAATGGCAATTCCGATATGGGCACTGGGAATAGTAGTTTCTCTAATGAAGCTAAGGAACCCCATAATTTGGATGAATGTTGTAAGGCAGCCTCAGGATCAGTTGAAGATGTCATTAATATGTTCAATGGACACTTTGAAAGTGGTCCTATTTCGAAGTGTCAGTTTCCAGGGTTAGACTATGTTCTGTTTGTCAGGGGTTCAGGAGCACACTCAATTGATTACGGCTTTGCAGATGGCAAACCTCCCAAGGAGGTCATTGTGAGCCGTAAATGTGCTGAGGCTGTTCTTCGAGGTGCTCAGGTTAGATTGTGTTCCATGAACGTGAAATCCTCAAGTTCTTTTCTGGCTTGATATAATTGTTAGGTTTTTGGTTTATTGTTGATTATAGGATTGCTTCATTCTTATCTAATCATTGTTGTCTTTCAGGATAAGATGCATGCTTTAGGGATAAATGATAAATGGAGCCTCTTTTCTTCTGTTTCCTAAAAGATATTAACTTGTAGGTCTATGTTCCCGGAGTAATGGCTTGTAGTGCTCATGTTGAGAGAGGCGATGTGGTTGCAGTTTCAGTTGCTGTTGAGCAGCCTAGCGTTGATGGTGGATGGGCCACCGGTATAACACGAGGGACAATTGTGCAGGGTTTGCCGACAGGTAGGAATTTCATTCACTTGGTGGAGCTCATACAATGTCCTTTCCTAAAAAATTCTTTCAATATGTTCTATTTATACCCAACATTTGTCAACAGATTTTTCTGTTTTGGTTATGCAGATCCATATTATTCTGAACGAAGAGGCCTGTATATTGGCCAAGGAAAAACAATGTTGTCAAGGTCTGGAATCTTCCGTGTTTCAGAAGGAGTTGCGGTGGATATGTGCAATCGAGTGTTTAAACTCCCTTCATTTCATGGTGTGTTGATGATTCATTCAAAACAGTGTGGCTTATTGTGCATTACAGTTTTGGATGCAATTTAAAGTGTTTGAATAACTCTTATAATTTTCTGTTTTGGTTCTCAGATGTGCTTGAGGGGGAAATATTTCTTCAAAATTTGCCAAGCATTGTTGCTGCTCATGCACTAGGTACCTCTTAGCTAAAGTGATTTTCTTTTGTTGTTGTTTTCTAAAGATGTTTGCATTTCAGAAGTTGTGTGTGTGTGCCTCTTATCTAAAATGACATGTATACATAAACACACACACACACACACATTTTGCATTTCAAAGTTGTGTGTGTGTGCGCACGCACGCTCGTGTGTTAGAGAGAGTAACCCCATCTGTAATATTTTTTTTCACTTCTATGTGGTATTCAAAGCAGCAGTATTATCTATAGATTTTTCTTCTTCATCTGTGCGTGTGTTAGAGAGAGTAGCCTCATCTGTAATATTTTTTTCCCTCGCTTTTATGTGGTATTCTAAGCAGCAGTATTGTCTATAGATTTCTTTTTCTTCATTCGTGTGGCATTGACTCTTCTGTTATTGTCAGATTTCGTTGCTTAGCATGCATTTGATATAGCAATGGAATTTTCTCTTACTAAGCTTTTCATTTATTCGTTTCCTCTGATGTTCTAGATCCAAAAAAAGGTGAGCGGATATTGGACATGTGTGCGGCACCGGGAGGGAAAACAACTGCTATTGCAATACTTATGAAAGATGAAGGAGAAATTGTTGCAGCTGATAGATCTCACAATAAGGTGATACCTCTGAGCTATAAAGTAATGTGAGAAGGTGTTTTCCTTTTCTGCTCCTTTTTTATGATTCTGGTATTCTATATTTGCAAAACCCTTGTTCCCTAAACAGTGGTGGTGATGATGGACAACTTTGCGTTCTTAATTAATGGGAGATATTTCCTTCTTGCTTCTTTTCTTTCATAAATAGATCCTTCAATTCCTTTATTTTGTTTTCTTTTTGTAAATGTGTCAAAATGTCATTAATTGCATGTTGCTTAGGATACTAAAGTTTAATAGTTTATGTTCTTTTTTTATTTTATTTTTGTCAGGACAAGAGTTATGATCTTGTATCTTTTGAATGCTGTGTGCTTATAGGTGTTGGATATTCAGAAATTGGCTGCGGAAATGGGCCTGAGTTGTATAACAACATATAAATTAGATGCTCTAAAATCTGTTTGTCGAAGGAATGAAGGTGATGATATGATTGATTTAGCCTGCAGCAAGGATAATCTTGAGGTAACAGCACCATGTTTGGATGCAGTGAAGTTGCATGTGGAGAAAAAAGCACCAATTACTTTGGTAGGATTGAATGCCGATGAGACTTTGAACAAAAATGGTAGGTGAATTTGATATGATCGATTTTTTTTGTTGGTTTTGTGTTTGCATTTCCAACCTCCAAAGTAGTGCAAAACAGTGCATAATTTTTTGATCCTCCCAAACTATAAAATCTAATTAGCTCACTGTTTTAGTTAGCAACGAATATGCGAATGAGGGAACTTACATTAGCAAAGCTGGCATCAGGAAGAATCTGCGAAGAAAGCGGAATGGGCCTGGAAGAAATCAGTGCACAGGTGGTAGGGTCGAGAATTCAAAAGGCTTTGCTCCCAACAGCTTCGATCGTGTCCTTCTTGATGCTCCTTGTTCTGCCCTGGGTTTAAGACCTCGACTATTTACTGGAGAGGTAATATGATCCAGTTAAATTTCTATTTTGTTTTCTGAAATAGAACAATATGTTTGATGCATATTTTTAATTTGGATGATGTCCTCTGAGCGTATTGCTTTAACAAATGTATATATATATATATTTCTTTTAACAACCAATTAACGCTTGTTGGAAGAAACTAATCCTCATTATTTTTATTTTTATTTGATAGGAAACAATTGAGTCCTTAAGAAACCACGCAAAGTATCAAAGGAGAATGTTCGATCAGGCTGTTCAGTTAGTTCGACCGGATGGAGTTATTGTCTATTCAACGTTAGTACTTGTGCATTTTTCTTGATTATAATATTCACATGTTGATTGGACGAATTAAATGGAAGTTTGCTTTAACTTGGCATAAGTGCATCAAATTGGTGGTCTTTTATTTTTCAGTTCTATATTCATGTTAAACTATCTGGTTTTTTCTTTTATACGTGTACTCTTAGTTCTTTTTATTTTGCAATGCTGATTTTAAACAAAATTATGTGAAACTGTAATTGCTAATCTTAAGCCTGTTTGGCTCATTGCAATTCATTTGTTTCTTATAACTAAGCCAACCAAATATTTTTCTCGTAATCTTCACTTTTCTGGTATCTTTTTTCTTGTTTTTGGTTCAAAGGTGTATTATCTTACCACAGACTAAATTTCTTGTGTCATCTTTTATGTTTGCTAGATGTACAATAAATCCTGGTGAGAATGAAGCACTGGTTCGCTACGCTTTGGATACATACAAGTTCCTTTCATTGGCACCACAGGTTAGATCTTTAACTTTTAACTTTATCAAAAGCCTGTGGGTAACTCTATTGCCTGTGGTTGCACGCTTTGCCTTGGCAGTAAACCTATACCCACTTTTAATATTGATGGCTATAGTTTGAATCCAAGTCTCAATTTCAAAGGGAAAAAAAATGATGAATCCATTGCCTGAAACGATACTCAAGTTTGAAGTATTTGTTATGTAACATGCATGTGCACGTGCACAAACATACTCATTATTTCCATTAGAAAAAAAAAGAACTCTATTTATTGTATCATTAATAGTAATATATATTCGACTATGGTTAAGACTGTTTAGCAGTTAAAAATATTATACTTAAGTTGCCTATTAATTATCTTCAAATTTAATTTGTCAACATTTGACTTACATTTTGAACTCATTTCAGCATCCGAGAATTGGAGGACCTGGTCTTGTTGGCCACTTTGAATATCCTGATGGATATATTGAGTAAGTTATCTGGTGGCTGATCCTGAACATTAGACTAGAATGCTTATTATCTGTTTTTCCCCCCAAATTTGAGGTATTTTATATTGGGAATCATGTGAAATTTTAGATGGTTCTTTAAATTTATAGTATTGGCTTCTAAGAATTCTTTTTAAGACGTTATGCATTTCATTTCATTAGTTAAAGAGAAAATGAGCTAAATAAGCTGTAATTTCTTTCTTTCTTTTTGTAAGCACAAAAAGAGAAAGAGATTGTGTAAATGATTTCTATTGAAGAGCTATAGAGCAGTAACCGACTAGATTTGTGTGACAATGCGCCGTTTTTTTTAATTATTTTTTTAAAAATACTTCATCCTTCTTGAGTCTAACTTGGAATGCTTCATTCTGGGGTTGCATACTTAAATAGATTGAGAGACCTGTAACCATGAACTAACTGTTGCGAGGCGTGTTAAAAAGTCAATTGCCTTGTGACATTAGTTAATGATGTTTTTCATGGTAAAGTTTGTTTTACATTTAATTTTCACTTGGGCCGGTTTTGAGGATTAGGTTAGAGAGAAATATAGTCTTAGGCATGAGGTGTGTGATTCTTTTGTAATCTTTTGCTGTACCAAAAAAAAAAAAAAAGGCATAACTCTCACATTGAAGGTTATTAACTATAATCATGCATGCTTTCTTTATCTTTCTTTTATATTGCTCTCCTTAGTAAGGAATTAGGGTGCTTATTGCACAACACTTTATACTTTGGAAACAACAGATGACTGGATGTCTCTTTTTACTCTGGAAGTTATTAGTGCCACCAGGGATTACAACATAGATAAAAAGAAAAAGGCATTACAGGAACAATAATGGTTCTTTTATAGCAGGCTTTTGTCTGATGCTCACTTCTTAACTGCTGATTGAAGCAGCTGCAGTTGTAGACCAGCCTTCTTGTTTTCGTGTCGTTTTTTGTTTTTGTTTTGTTTGTTTTTTGTTTTTGAGCAAAGATTTATCGTCTAAAATGTCTGCAACACTTGATTTGCAGGGAATGGTTAAGACCTGGGGAGGAAGAACTTGTTCAGAGGTTTGATCCATCATCTCCATTGGACACCATTGGTTTTTTCATAGCCAAGTTCCGTGTCGGTTCAAAAGAAACCTGACTTTGCGACAATCTGCTATTTGACAAGATGATAAGAGTTAGGACGATGCATTCTGATGGATTAGAATATTTCCCTAAACTTGCCTGCCCACTGTCTTAGCATATGTATTGATACCTTATTCATAATGTCATTTTCTTGTATAATAATTAGTACATTTCTTCATACATTAATTTAATACAACGATTTGCTGCAACAGTAGTGTCCTAGGCGTTTCTCGTTGTCTTAATCAGAGCTTGATACCCTTGCCCAATTCTTTCCTTTGATCATTATTTCTTGAGCAGATCTTAAACCCTGCGCGTGGTGTTAAACACTTATTGGTTTCTCATCTGCGGTTATAATAATGTATATTTGTCATCAACCCTGCTTTTTTTGATCAGGAGGATACAAGTCTTAGAAACTTGCCTGAATGACGATGTGATGAGCCTGTTTTTATTTAGTCTTAATTAGCTGCTTCCCTATTATTTGGAGGGCTCTTCTCACAAATCTGAAATTAGTACTTCTCTTTTCCTGGTGAAGTTATGTTGAAATTGTTCTTGTTATCAAATAGTCCAACGACAAACACAAAAATTGAACCAAAAGTGAATCTTCATTGATGAACGAATGGAAGAACTAGAGATAACTGACTAATAACAAAACTTAACAACTAATAGCATCAAGCAGAGACTGATATAGCCCCAGCTAACCAGTACAACGCCTTGGAGCAATCTTGTTTAACGTCATCGTGTTATAACTTTGTTACTAACAAAACAGTGAGACCTAGTCTGAAAGGTATACTTACTAGATTGAGTTTTATTAGTTTGTTAGTAGCGGGGTTATATGAAAAAAAAAAAATCCTTTTTATCATTATGGGTTATAATCCTACTACTTACAAACTATAGGTCCTAATCTAGTATGTAATGTACTTTTTAGACTGGGTCTCTCTGTTTTGTTAGTAGCAGGATTACAACCAATGAGGTTAAATAAGATTGCTCTTTTAGCTAACTTTGAAAGAAGCCCTAGGGAAGTGAAGAACATCTTATCCTAGGTAATTCACCAAAATAGCTGAAAATTTCCACTAATTAACTAAGAACATGCAAAACTGGTAAAAATATCATATTCACATAGATACTTGTAACAGAATGTTTTTATTTTTTTTTTAATTTTTTTGGGTTGTCTCATTTCCCTTGGAAGTTTTTTGACCTTTCATGCCTAAAAAGAAGCTGAACATGGAATATAACCTGCCAAAAAGCATGAGAATACATGGTACTAACATTAACATCCCTAAAAATAATAATATAATAATAATAAAGTCCTAATAACACTTCATTTAAGATACATTAATCAATTATCTTGTTCCCACAAACAGCTATAAGTCATTTCATTAGACAAGTACCAATAATCTCCAATACTGCCGTTACAATACTCAAACTCCACCACCCCAACCGCGCCATCATTTGCATACCAATCAGAAACCGCCATGTCATCTGCCTGCACCATCGAGCATCCGGTGTTCTCCGTCGTCTCAACCCAAGTGGAGTCGTAGACGCAGAAATCGTTCCGCTCTACGAAGGCCTGTTCTTCGACTTCAAACACATTACTCTTACTATTGTTTTTGTCGTCCGCCGCCTTTTGCACGAGGCAGTTACTTACGTTGTTATCATCATTTTTGTTCATGGTTTCTTCATTCTCCAATTCCTCAAGCAAGTCTCGAAGAAGGGCTGCATCAGTTTCCGAGACTTCTAGTACGTCTAAATCATCCATGACATTATCTGAGGCCATTATATAATTGATTGACGAGGAAATTATAAGCTTTTAAGCATAGAGGAAAAACAATAGATATAGTAAAAAAGTTCATGAAATAACTAGGAAGCGATGTACAGCCTCAAACATGTGCCCGTGGACTTATATATAGTGATAAAGTTGTGCCGTAAAGTAGCTAGGCGTGTCATTGGCCACTTCACGGGATAATATACATAAATATTATTGATTTATCTATCTTTTTTTATATGGACAATATCGTGATTTTGATGATCTTGAAAATAACAAGTACCTAACAGTGCTGAAATTAGTGCAAACAAAGATGGGGACCGTGAAAAGATGAGATAAAGCTTTTTGTAAGAAAGATTAGAACATTCTACTTATCCAATACCACACGGCATTACATGGCTAAAATGGAGAAAGTCCCAAATATATAGCATACTAAATCCTTGCCCCACGTAGCCAAATAATATATATTTTCAGCCAGAGAAATAAAAGGATATGGACCAGCTGGGTTTTTGGTGGTATCTCATCACTTTTGTCAAAAGCTGAGGAGGATAAAGTGGATTATGAAAAAAGGACGTCGGCAAAGCGGCATGGTTCAATGTGCTTTGGTCATTGTCAGTAGTACTTCTAGCCCATGTGACTCGTGTACATGTTTACATGCTGTCTTAGGTACACCTAGAGATTTTAATTTTGATGGGGGACTTGTTATCGACCGATGAATTGCGCTTATAAATGTGAGCACTTGCGCGATATATATGTGCCACTCTAGACGGCGTTAGCAAAAAAGTTTGCCTTGTGTAAAGAACAAGGGAAAATAGTTTTTCAGTTTTTCAAAATAAATATTATCCTAAAGAAATTGTTCTCTGAAAACAAGAGAAGGTTTTTGGGTTATTTTTTTAGGAACAATTTTTAAAAATAAAGATAAAAAAATTACAAAATTCAAGAAACATATTTTTATTCCGAGTGTTTTCTCAAGTACAATTTCTAGCATAAAACAAATTTTATACAAGTTTATACACGCAGAAATAAGAGAGAAAGAGAGGATTAGATTATCATTAATTAGAAATAAAAATAAATATCTTAAACTGTAATAATGTTGAGTAAATAGCTTATTAAATTAAAATAAAATTTAGTTTTATATAAAATAACGTGTAGAGAGAACGAAAAACAAAAACGAAAAGAAAAAGAAAAACAAGAACAAGAACAAGAAGAAGGAGAAGGATGAGGTAATATTAGAAATTCAAGTTTTTAAAAATTGATATTATCTTAAAGAAAATATATTTTTCTCTGAAAACAAAAGAAGGTTTTTGGGTTTTTTTTTTAAGAACAATTTTTAAAAATAAAGAGATAGAAAATAGAAAATTCAAAAAAAAAAAAAATATTCTGAGTGTTTTCTCGAGAACAATTACTAGCTAAAACAAATTTTATACAAGTTTATACACACACAAGGTCCAAGATAAATAATAGATTTACAATCCGAATTTAAAGGTCAAAGCACATTTTTTTTAATAATATCATAAGAAATTTTATCTTTTAACTTTTCTTAAGAAAAAAATTACACAAATGGCTGGTTTTGCCAAGGGGCCAAACTTTTATCAAGAAATGACCCCTTTTGTAGTGGTGAGAAAATGATAAACTGGTTTGCCATTTATTTACTAATGATGTATTAACAAGTAATATATTGATTGAAATTAGTTAATCAATATTTGAAATTATTTAATCAATATTAAATTATCACCAAGTTAATCAGTGATGATAAACTAAAGTCAATCATTAATACATCATCAAGTTAACAAGTGATAAACTAAAGTTAATAAAAAAAAATCACACTCCTAATTTTGCAAAACGTAGGCCACTTAAAAAAGACCTAAAAATACCGATCATCTACCCCAAAATCCGATATTTCAATACAATATTTGCCTAGAGCTAAGTGCCAATAAACGCATACACCCTTCCATATCCTTGCCTAAATGATCAAGCATATGACAGTACAATTAAACAAACTTGGCCCGTGTATACGTGTTATAGTACTATAACTGGGTTTTTCACTGGAAACAGTACTATAATGGGCTCAACTATGTGAGCATGTCCCTAAGAGTACGACTTCTAGATATATTGTTTTATCTTTATTTATATAAACACATGAAGTCCAAAAAGAACTTTCACGGACTTCTTGGGGGGGCAAAACAAGAAAAAAAGAAAAAAAGAAAAAGGTTGGGGGGGGGGACTATAGCTTGATGTCCCTTTCATACGCCGGATCAACTACTGTGTGGTGTACAATGAATAGTGATAGTGCAGTTCCAGATAAGCTGTCAAAAATTGTTTAGGTGCTTCTAACCATATCCTTTATGAGTGGATGTCTTATTCCCTATTTCCCACTTGTTTTTGTGTCCCTCCGAGCTTCATCCTTTGTGGAAGCTCAGCTTATTCTTGGGTTTTCATATATAGATTCAAGACGATTACTAGGCATATGCTTGTTGTGTGCGGGCAGAGAGGAGGACATAAAGTGTTCAGCCACATAATAGGGTCCATTTTAAGATCATTCTTTTTGTGTGTGTATATATATATATATATATATACACACACATAGTTTTGAACTCTACATACGGCTTTATATATTCTTGCTGCCTCCTCAATTATCATTTTACTAGAATGTTAAACTCTTCAAGTAAATTAGCTCCAATAATATGGCAACAGAATCAATTCCTTTTACCTTTCAAAAAAAAAGAAAAAGAATCAATTTATTTTAAGTTCTTCAAGGAATATAGTGAATCTTTTAACTGAGGAAAGGCTTTCTTTGATTAAGAGGAAAAAAAAGCTAGCAGCCATATATCCTAATTAGAGGGTTAAAACGGCCCAGCTAAGTAGGCTGGTATGTGCTTGACATGTTAAAAAGCAGGCATGACATGACACAATGTGATTACTAAAATGGTCCGATCAAACATGTTTGTTAAATATTGATGTGAGTTTTGGGCAAGATACATATTAAGGGTACGACATGCTAAGGGCAGACAGAAGCACAAACACATGCACAATAAGCAACATGACAATAACATGGCACTTTCCCCCCCTTATTTTGTACTTCTTATAATTTTCTTATGAAACTTATAATGTAATCTATTTTTCTTAACACGATTTTATCTCACGTAAATTTTAATATATTGATTTTTCTTGTTTACTTGTAATTTGTTATGGGCACATCTAATGGGCATGTTTAGAGCACAGCAAAAAAAAGGGCCACGAAAAGGGCTTGACCCAATATAATCATAACCAGATGCGTCCCAACACGTCATAATAAATAAATGGGCCACCTCAGGCACAAAACAAGGCACATATAGACCTAATTTAAATTAGTTGGGCTAAGTCGGATTAGTCCATTTGACATCTCTTAACTTGATCATTCTCGGGCAACATCAATTTCTTGGCACCATTATGTAATTGAATGAAAAGGAAAACTTTTAATTAAGAAGAAATTGTAGTAAATAGTATTTTTACAAAACTAATTGTAAGTAAATAGTAGGCTTCAAAATTCTTTGTCATAAATAGTAAATTTATTAGGTAAATGAAAATTTTACTAGGTTAAAAACTGATGTACTACAACTAAAAAAAATTTACGAAGTAAATTTTCTATTTATTGCTACTTACTACAAATATTTTCAAAACTTGTTATTTACTTCAATTGCTTATAGTAAAACTGCTATTGACTTAAATCTTGCTTAATTAAGCATATAAGAAGAACAAAAATAGAGAAATTCAAGGAAAGTGTCATTAATTGCACGAGTTAAGTTTATCCTATAAGTAAATTTGGTGTTTTAATTTGCCACTTGACTTTTTACCCTTCTTTACCTATTTAAAATGATCTCATTGCCCTGGTTGATGTTATCATTTCTTCTAATCCTAACTCAAACACTAGTTTTTTTTTTATTTTTCACCTCTCTCTCCCTCTTTCTATCTATTTATCTATTTAGAAATGACATAATCAATCGCGTAGATGTTGAACTCCCTACTATTAGGGAAAACACCACTATTAATAATTTTGACTTTATTTATTTTTATATTAGGGAAAATGGTTTGTAATATAGAGCCCAACTCATAGTACTCCTTACCAGTTAATTCTTTATCTTTGTTCCTAGTCCGAAGAAGTAGACACTAAGCCGAACCACATTAAATCATCATATTCTCTTCTATCTTTTATTTTCTTAATAAACTTTCTATGTGGTATGAGAACTTCATACTCTAATGAGTCCTTCATCCTTTATGACCAATGCCTCTATTTTCTCTCTCTCTCCTTTTTTTTAATTAAGGCTATGAGCCTCCAAACCCTATGCCAAGAGCCTCCAAACCTCCAAGTATTGCACTTCCAATCAACAAGATGTGTTCCTCCATCTCTCAAGGTTGTACGTCTCCAATCCTCTAGACTTTGTGCCTCTAACAGTGACCTTGCACTCTTCTCCTCACCTTTTCATCAGTTTTTGCGCCCCTTATACCTCGACGATTCATGTCCCTTTGTAGCGCTTATGCACCCTCTACAGTTTTTGAACTTATACAATTATTTTCCTTTGTCTTATTTTCTCACTAAAGAAAAAAAAAACAAAATAAAGAAAAAGGCAAAGAAAAACTAGAAAAGATTCTAACAAAATTGGAATCTCCTATTGGAGCTCTATCTTGCGGAGGCACAGTAAGGAAAGCATTCGTATTAATAGTTTTGACTTTATTTGTATTTATTTTTACATTATGAAATGTTTTTATTTTAGTTTCGAGTAATTTATCCGTTTTTATGTCTTATAATATGTATTTATATGAAGCCCACTTCACAGTGCTCTTTACTAGTGAATTTCATTTTTTTTGTTCTTCGTCTGAAGGTGTAGGCACCATCCCAAACCACATTAAATCTTCATCTTCTTTTCTACCTTTTATTTTGTTATTTAATTGTTCATACTTGCAATTAAAATTATACAGGTCTGCTCTTGTTCTGGTATGATGTGAGCTCCATGATGAGAACAACTCCACTCTCCATCTTAACTTGTCAAAAGTCAAAGAAGTTTCTTTCTCTGATCTTTAACTCTAACCTGATCTTTATTTTTTCTTCAAATTTTTCCTTAATTATGACTTTTTCTTTATAATATATTTGTGTGTATATATTGATGCAACAGAATTGAGAAAAAAAGGATTTTACATGAGCTCTTTACAAGAATGCCACAAATTTAAAGGTTAGATTCACTAATGCTACAAAAAAGTTTCTACTGAGAATGCCACATTCACAACATCATACTATATTTGGAATGCTAAGGCCTCATTTATTTTTGTTCTCAAAATTTTTGGAAATGTTTTCATACATTTTTTGAGACAAAAATTTTAAAAATATTCTTAGCACAATTCTCAAAAAATTCTTATTTTTCAAAACAAAAACATTTTTACCTATTTTAAAAACAATACCAAACGGCCCCTAAATTGTCTATTTGGTAAATGGATTCGAATTAGTGATTTGATTTGAGTTAGTGTGATTTAAATTAGGATTTGAGTTGGTAATTTGAATTGTTATCCAAATTGATGTTTGGATGTGCATTTAAGTTTTAATTTGAGTATGGAATAAAATTAGAATTTGTATTTGGAGAGGTAGTGACAAAAGTTTTTGATTTATCAACAAATATAATAAAATATTAATGTTAATAATCCTAAAAAATATACAATATAGATATTAATTTATTCATTTCTTCACTAGGAACATAATGAAAAAAGAATCATCTCAATTGGATATCAAATGAAGAAGTTATGATTTTTTTCTCAAATGTAGGAGAGAGAATTTTAGTTTTTACTATAGCAGAGATATCCGAGTATCAAAAGTTTAGAGGGGAGTCAGAACTCTGAAAACTTAGATTCTTGATACTTAAAGGATTGAAATTTTGAGGGAAACAAATACGTATCTAAAGAATTCTTAATAATCGAATCAAAATTTGAGTCCAAAGAATTCAAAAAGTTCTCAAAACAAACATGCCATAAATATACCCTTAAGATACTAGGCGGTATTCGGTATTTGGCATCCATTGTGGTTACTAATCGATACCCAATATATCGCAACTACCTGTTAGTATCCAATTTAGTTACCAACCTATATCTATTGGAAATCATCATTTCTTATGGTAGTGGCCATGGAATACTTGAAAAATATACAAAAAATTCACTAAAGTTACTAAAAAATTCCAAAAAAAAAAAAAAACCATAAAAATCACATAGAATAAAAAAATCACATATCAGAACAAAATCAACACAAAACTTAACAAAATCTACAAATCTACAAAGAAAAAAAGAAAAAGTTCATCATGGATCTGAAACTGCATTGGGGAGATCTCTTTGGCACCTTCGCGTGGCCACTGTAATGGGAAGGGAGATGACTTCTACATATGCGGGGGAGATCTCACCGGTAATCTACAAATCTTGAATCTAGAATTGATCTAGTGAAAGAATGAGATAAATTGCAGAGAGAACTAGAAGAAAGGAAAGGATTCTTATTTCACTAGCAAATTAAAGTTCATGTTTACAATGTGACAACCCGCCTTTTCAGGCAGTCACTTTACTTACTTAAACATCATTTCGTAAATAGTAATCTTACTTATTAGTAAGAAAAATACTGAAATAAATTTTTTTTTCTTTAAGCATTCTTTAAACATACTTAAAAACTGTTGCGACCTCTGTCGCCATTCAAGTTGAGACCTCGCTCAACACTTGACTTTAAAACTATTTCAAATCGTTTCTTAAAACTTAATAAGAAACATTACTAAATCAATGATCAAAACTTAATTTTATAAGAAAATAAAACATTTCGTACGATGTATCTTAAAACTTTTAAAACATTTCTTAAAACTTCAATTTTCTTAAAACTTTGAAAACTCTACATCAAATAGTGAGAAAACCTTCTCTTTGAACTGCAGCGGAAACATACCGTAGTGGTATCTATACTTAAATCCTTACATCCGTCCTCCGCGGCACCCAGCTCTTCTAACGGGTCCTACTGATCGCCCATAAAACTACCTACAGCATGAAGAAACTTTTAATGAGCTTGCGCTCAGTAAGTTCAAACAAATTCTCACAAATCATTTGAAACGTGCTTTAAAAACTTTTCTCATGAAAGCCTTTCTCTTAAAACATTTATCATCAATATTTTCCATAGACATTTCTAAAACAGCTTTCGTAAACATTCTTCATAAAACTTTTCTAGAACGTTTCTCATAAACGCTTTTTATAAAACATTTAACATGTAGCAATCCTTAGAATGCTTTTCGTAAAACGTTATTTATAAACCTTTTTCTTAAAACTTTTATCATAAACGCTTTTCATAAATATTTTTCATAAAACATTCATAAAACGTTTCTCATAAACATTTTCATTAAGTATTTCTATAATATTTTTCATAAATGCTTTTCATAAAATATTTAACACAAAAAAATCCACAGATTGCTCTTTATAAACGTTATTTATTTTTCATAAACACTTAATATAAAACATTCATCAGAATGTTTTCCATGTCATATAAATGTTTCATATCAAGCAAATCAAGTACAATCACAATGCATGTTTTCATTTATGCTTAATTATGAACTTTCGATTATGAGCATCTTATGAACATTCTTTCTTACTTTGACTTTCTATCCTTGTTCCTTATCTTTTCTTATCTGACTTTAACTTTCCACCTTTTGTTCCTTAACTTTCTTTATCTTATAACCTTTAGTGTTCGTACCAACATCTTTAATCATAAGATCATAAACGTGAGGCTTCCCTTGTGGAAGACTTAAGACCATCAAACTTTGAGGTTGTATACCTCACATCTAGGAGGTCAAACTTTAACTTTACTTTCATTACCTCACAACGAGGAGGCTGGTACGACACTTTCTTTTTAACTTTACGTTATCTTCTTATTAACTTTAGTGAGCATATCAAAGGCAATCACGTCACGTGCAAACACACTTGCAAATCATAGCTTGTACTGTAAGCCTCTTGCACAAAAAATGCAACTTGAAACACAAATACATTTTTGCAAATCATAACTTGTATTCTGAAATATATTGCATACGAATGCAACATATAACGCAATCACATACTGTAAATCGTAACTTGTATTTTGAAACATGTTGCACACAAATGCAACATATAACGCAATCACATATTGTAAATCATAACTTTTATTCTGAATCATATTGCATACGAATGCAACATATAACGCAATCACATATTGCAAATCATAACTTTTATTCTGAAACATATCGCATACAAATGCAATATATAACGCAATCACATATTGCAGATCATAACTTTTATTCTGAATTATATTGCATACAAATGCAACATATAACGCAATCACATATTGCAAATCATAACTCTTATTCTGAAACATATTGTATACAAATGCAACATATTACATAACAAATGCTTCATAAAACTTATAACTTAAATTATAAAACATTATGCATTGTCGAAATGCAAGACTTATACTAATCCCATTTTGTATCTAGGTTGCACATCTACATCTAGATCATAATCTGGTACATAAAAACTGGCCAGTAAGTTCATCTTTTTGTTGTTTAGTCTATAGGTCTTTTATCATCTAGTCATTCTAGACTAGTGATAATGACTATCTAAAACATGTTTGCGTACTTGTCTGAAAACTTTTAAGGATTCATTGCACTTGAACTTAACCTTTCATATCTCTCTCTTGGCTTTGCTCTTGTGACCTCTCGGAAGTTCCTCTCTTATATCTTGAACTTCTACTTACATCCAAATTTTCTTGTTGGGATCTGTGTGTTTATTCTTACTAAAATTTTGGTTCTATAGGATGTTGTAATCTAGGAAGTTATGTCCTTAATGGGTTTCTTATGGACCTTACTGTACATATTCATCATGCATTATGTGGTACTGTGCTTATATGCTATATCTTGTTTATAATCTAGATAACAAGCATCAATCATAGCATTCATATCCATATCATACTTACACATAATGTTTATAAACATATCATACATATACATGTCATTCATATTATACATACACATATCGTTTATACTTTCATATCGTAGAGTTGCTATACATTTTTCTTCTTTGGATAGCAACTATTTCATATTATATTCATATAATACTTTAAGTCATGTCACATTTATAATACACACAACAATCATAGTTCATAACATTCATGCATATCAATATGCAAATAGGCTTTAAACATAACAATTGCAAGTTCCTTGTAAATCTTCTTTTGTACTTTAAAACTCTTTGCATAATAAATGCAAATATACTTTAAAAGAAACTTGCATAATAATTGTAAACTCATTTACAAATGCATATGTAAGCATTTGAAAACTATTTACTTCATGTTGTAGGTGAAGTCTAAACTTACTTGGACTTTACTCTAACGTTCCCTTCTCCATTCCTATCTCATTCCTTTTCCTTCCTTTGGTCGGCTTCTGTGTCCTGATCATACGACAGTCGACTTATCAATTAACTTTCTTTTTATCAATCCACTCGATTGATAATAAAACATAAACATTAACCATTTTTTCCTTTTAACTTGAATTGTACACTATCGGTTTACCCTTTTTTCTTAACTTAATTTTGTAACTCATTGGGTTACCTTTCGTTTATTTGAACACATCTTATTAAATCTCTCGTCACTCGTGACGGTTACGTTACTTAACGTATCACGGAACATTTTTCATGTAAGGATGTTACGCTAATTCGGAGTATTCGACTCCGCTTTGGCCGTTTTCGTAAAAATGATGTTTTTTACCCTTTTTGGGTTTTTCTTTAACTTCGTAATTCTATAAAACTCATTGCTTAACTTTAACGTTTTATTACTTACATATTACGAAAAAATTGCCACTAAGAAACGTTTCCTGACATCGTGCGTTTCGGGTCCGTTTTGGCCTTTTTACAAAATGACCATTTTGCCCTTAATCTTTTTTCTTTCATTATTTCCTTAACTAAACTTTAATTTTCTTAAAACTTAACATCTGTGGTACTTACTGCCTGTAGCAGTATACGAAACCAACGTTCCCTAGTGAAAATTCAGTTTTCACATAATTTTTCAGTTTTGGCTAAAAATACAAAAATATTTACATTTTTGCCTCTAGAACAAAAAATAATCTTTTAAACCATTAGTCTCCATTTTTCATGAGGAATATTTTTACTCAAAGTACCATATTCAAAATCCTTTGAAAAAATGACATTTTTTCCCTTTAATTTTTTTTTTTCTAATTTTAACAAATTCTTGTAAAATTAAAATCTCACAAACGATTGAGATTTTTGACAAGCTGTCCGTGTTGCTTAACAGTTTCGTCAAGATCTACAACTTTTATGTTGTAACTTTTTCAAAATTCCCACTGTACAGGGGTATTTTTGGGCAATTTTCATTTCTACCGAGAAGAAACTTTTTCTTTCAATTTAGTCCTTCAGGCATTTTTTTAAAAATCCATTTTTAACCAACAAATCTACCCATGCATAGGCAGTTCCAACCCTTGTTTGAATCCTTTTCATGCCCACTCATCAATTTTACAAAATTAGTACTAAAATTATAAAAATAGTACTTTTTGCAAAAACTAACATTTTCAACGATTCAACCCTAAATTTCACAACATCAACATACCATAAATCATATTTCTATGGGATTTAAGCAAAACTTTTCTTGAAAACCCACATGCTTTTGAAGTAATAAAAATCAAAATAAAAATCACAAAATTTCAAGACTTTGAAATTCAAAACTTACCCCAAATAACACTTTGAGCTTTTAGCCTTCGAAGGCTCATTTGAAACTCCTTCCTAGGCATCACTTTCATGCAAAAATACCTTGAGTTAGTTTCCTTTCTTTTTCCTAAAAAAACCCCTAAAAACCCTTGAAAAACTTTAGGTTTTTACCTTAAAACTTGTAAAAATCCTTTGAACTTTGCATCTTGAACTTAATTGGGATTATTTTTGCAAACATTTAGGTTGAGAAAATTTTTGAAGAAACTCATCAATGGTAGCCGTGGGTTTTTGAGGAAGAAGAAGAATTTTGGCTAAATTCTACATTTAATGCATGTTTATCCCACTTGGTGACTCACCAAGTAATCCATGAGGTTACCCATGTGGCTCAATGTGATTGGGCCACCTTTCATGGCTTGGTGGCCCAATGAAATTCAATTGGGTGTCCACTTGGTGGGCCCAAAAATTTACATTGTGTAATTTTTCACCAAACAGTATTTTTCTTATACTACTGTGGTAAAATCAGTGCAAAATCGTATTCCTAGACTGTATAAAATATTTTACTTGCCTCTGGTTTATTTTTGAAGGCCAAACATAACATTTTACATATCTACGTTTCACTTAGCAGTATTCTTTCTACATTGCTTTAACTTAAACAATCCAATTTCTATGTTGCATGACCTTAAACAATCCAATTCTTACACTGCATTACTCTAATACTGTATAATTTTTTATATTATCATATAGCATTTTTTCTTAAACTGTACTTTTTGTCTTTAACTTAATGCATTTTTAATGCATTAGAAATTCTCGGGTGTTACATACAATGTCCTTCTCTTTTCTTATATCAGATTACAAGTCAAAATTAAGTTATAACAGAAAAACCAATTCTAAACTAATTTGTACACATCATCAATCTAGCCCAACAATGTAACTAACTATATAACTAATTCTGAAACTCCCCCTCAAGATGGACTATAGATGTCTTTTACAGCCGTCTTGAAGAAAAGTGAAAATAAAGTAGATGCTGGTAATAGTTTAGTATAGAGATCAGCAAGTTGGTGTTGAGAATGAATTGGTAAAAGCTTAATAAACCCCTCAGCAACTTTATCTTGTATAAAATGACAATCAATTTCAATATACTTAATATGTTCATGAAATGTAGGATTAGAAGCAATATGAATTGTAGCTTGATTATCACAAAAGAGAAGTGTAGAAGATGAAGAATCAATGGAAAAATCCTTCGATAACTGTTGTAATCATACTAATTCACTAGTTATGGCTGCTAAAGTACGATATTTAGCTTCAATTGATGAACGGGATATCATAGACTATTTCTTTGCTTTCCATGAGGCTAAGGAGTCTCCTAAAAACACACAGAACCCCGTGGTTGATTTGCAAGAGTCAGGACAAAATCCCCAGTCCACATCAGCAAAAGCTTTGAGCTGCAAGGATGAGATGTAGAGAAAAACAATCCTTGACCAGGATGAGTTTTCAATAACATAAGAGATGATAAGCTGCATGTAGGTAAGGAATTTGAGGATTAGACACAAACTGACTTAACTTGTGTACTACATAAGAAATATCTGGTCTTGAAAGAGTGAGATACAAAAGACGTCTAATCAGCCTTCGATACTGTGAAGCATCTTTTAAAGGAACACTATCTGAGGCTGACAGTTTGACGTTGGGATCCATAAGCATAGTGAGAGGTTTGGAGGCTAATAGACCAACATCTTCAAGAAGCTACGAAGTGTAGTGCCTCTGTGAAAGCACTATGCCTTTACTCGAGCGAGCTATTTTAAGAGCAAGGAAATATTTCAATTTCCCTAAGTCTTTGAGTTTAAACTGACTGTGGAGAAAGTCTGAAGAGGCTTAATGACTTCAATAGATGGCCCTATGATGACAACATCATCAACATAGACCAACAATGCTACAAAAGTAAAACCAGAACCTTTAGTAAAAAGAGAATAATCTGACTTTGATTGAACAAAGCCAAATTGAAGAATTGAATTAGCAAACTTGGTGTTCTATTGTCTTGATGCCTGTTTTAGTCCATGTATGGACTTATGCAGTTTGCATACCAACTTTCCATTTAGTGGGGAGGACTCATTCTTATGCTATAGCCAAGAGGGAGATCCATGTAATCTTCCTCGAACAAGTCTCCATTTAAAAACACATTATTGACATCCATTTGCATAAGGTTCCAAGATTGACTAGCAGCCAAAGCCAACAGGACTTTAACTATAATAAGTTTAACCATTGGAGAAAAAGTATCAAGGAAAACTACTCCCTCTTGTTGAGTGTACCTCTTTGCAACAAGACGAGCTTTGTGTCAATCGATAGAACCATCAGGCTTGTATTTAACCTTATAAATCCACTTACAACCAATTGTGTGTCTCAGAAGGTAAAGAGACCACAGACTATGTGTTGTTGGACTCCATAGCCTCTAGCTTAGCTTGCATAGCTGCTCTCCATTTAGGATATTGGACAGCCTGATGGGTGAATTGTGGTTCGGAATGAGAAGATATTATCAAGGTAAAGGCCTTACGAGAATGAGATAGAGAATTGTAAGCAACATAGGGAAATGGATATTTATGAGTAGAGGGTGTAATATCTGAGTGGTGGGATAGGAGATTACAATGATAGTCTTGTAAGTAAGAGGGAGGCTTTATAGTACAAAAAGATTTTTTGAGAGTAGGAATGGTGGGTGTTTGATGAGAATTATGTCGGATGGGCTGATTAGTGTGAGGAGTGGTGGAATTAGGAGGATTAGGATAAGTTGGTTCAAGTGATGGGTTAGGAAGGACCAAATTAGGACAATGATCCACTAGAGACTCTTGTGTAGTAACATAATGAAATGGAAAGATATTTTCATGAAAAATAACCCTTGAAACAAACACTTGTTGAGACTGAATATCAAGTAACTTGTACACTTTAACACTTGTGGGATATCTAAGGAGCACACATAAATGAGCTCGAGGCTGGAACTTAGTTCTGTGAGCTTGAAGAGTAGAGGCAAAGGCCAAATAGCCAAAGACTCGAAATTTAGAGTAATCAACTGGAGTCATATAAAGAACTTCATAAGGAGTCCTATTTTGAAGTAGTGGAGAAGGAGTACGATTAATCAAGTGGCAGTGAGTATGCATTCAATCCAATATCAAATGGAAATTTGTGATTGGAAATATAAGGCTCATGCCACATTCAACAAATGCTAATGCTTTTGTTACACAATAGAATTCTATTGAGGGGTTTCTATACATGAAAATTGATGCAAAACACCGTTGCGATTACAGAAATCAATGAATATTAACTCTTTAGCATTATCAGACCTGAACTGCTTGATTTTCTCATCAAATTAAGTCTCAATCAAATTGAAATATCTAGGAAGTACACGAGTCACATTTGACTTGTTTTTGAGTAAGAAAACCCAAGTGAATCTGGTGTAATCATCGACCAAAGTAAGAAAGTACCTATGACCTATATGAGTTGTTACATGATCTGGCCCCCAAATGTCATGATGGACTAAATCAAAAGATAAAGTAGACATATTATTGTTTGATACAAATGATAAACATCGTTGTTTAGCTAAAGGGCAGATATAGCACGGATCTGAATTGTCAGATTTTAAATGTCTAAGATTTACTTGAGGCTTTAAGAGTTGCAGCCTTTTTGCAAACAAGTGACCAAATCTGTTATGCCACATATGATGTGAAATTGAAGCTGAGTTTGTTGCAACTAGAAATTCTGAGTTCAAGGGGTTGGAATCAAGGACATATAAATCTTCCATCCTACTACCCTTGCCAATCATCATTTGATTGCTGGTTTCTTGGATCATGAAATGATCAGTAAAGAAACTGATTGTAAGCTGAGATATAGATGTTAGTGCACTAACTGAGAGCAAATTGAACTTGAATTGAGGAACATATAATATATCCTTGAGAATTAACCTTGAGTTTAACTCCATATCTCCAGTGTAATGAGCATCAATACTCATATGATTGGGCAAAGTGACAGTGGAATTATCTATGGGTCTTAAGGATATAAACGCATGTACGTCACAACATACATGCCTAGAAGCACTAGAATCTACTATCCAAAATCTTGGGAAAGAAAGAATTGGACTCAAAGAGATAGAAAAACAGGTACCTGTTGGGCAAGAAGCACTTGCTGAATCTTACTGATCTTTAGGTATGGCAGAAGCAGCAAGGTGATTGGAGAGCATTGCCATCAACTGTTGGCATTGATTGCTACTGAGATTTTGGAAAAACTCTCAAGTATGTCCAGCATTCTTTTTACTTGTTTCTTCTATTCCAAGATGAGAGGTAACCTGATTAATAGAGACTTGATCATTTCTTTGTTTTTGTTTGAACCCTGAAGGATAGCCATGGAGTTTATAGCACTTTTCAATAGTATGTCTGTGGTAATTGCAGTGAGTACAAAATGGCCTATCCTTTCTTTGATTCTTGTTGCCTGCATTTAATCCTTGAACATCCTGATTTCCTCCAAAATGCCTCAAAATGTCATTCTTGACAGCAAAAGCCAAGCTATTATTAGAAGTATCATTCTGGACAGAAACACTAATTTTCCTCTGATATTCTTCTTGTGAGACCAGAGAGAAAACTTTATTAATAGGAGGCAAAGGATCCATTAACAAAATCTGACCACGTACTTGAGCAAATGAATCATTTAGTCCCATAAGAAATGCCATGATGTATTCCATTGGATAATATGCATTAAGATCTTTAACTCTACCACATATGCAATTCCACAAGAACAAAAAAGCCTAAAATTACTTAATTCCTCCCACAGAGTTTTCAATTTCGTAACGTAAGCACTAATAGATTTCTGCTTTTGATTACGATTCGCTATCTCACAGCGTAATTGAAAGATTCTAGGTCCATTGCTTTGCTGGAACCCATCTTTGACATCAATCTAAATCTCTCGAGCAGATTTAGAGAAAATGACACTAGCACAAATTTCCTTGGAAATAGAGTTTAGAATCCAAGAAATTACAAATTTTATTATTTCTAATCCAAGAATTGAGAAGAATCAAGTCATTACCTTCTGGTCTTTCTATAGATCCATCAATGAATCCAAGCTTGTTCTTGACAGACAAAACAATTGTCATTGCTCTGCTCCAAGAGGCTAGTTATCTCCCAATAGTTGTTGTGAAACAAGGACAAGCCTTGGGCTATCGGAGTGCTATAGGAAGTAGGGAATGCTCAGATCATCTATGGCAGTTTTGCCAATGGAGATGACAGAATCACCAGAACCAGGAGTCGCCATGGATGCTCAAAACAATCAGTTGAGAAGTTGACTCAAGAATGAAGAATCAATCACGACGAACGATCAGCAAAGCGATGGAACTGATCTAGTAAAAGAATTAGATAAATTGCAGCGAGAAAAATTGTAGAGACAACTGGAAGAAAGGAAAGGATTCGTATTGCACCAGCAAATTGAAGTTCATGTTTTCAATGCCATTCTCTATTTCTTATATCAGATTACAAGTCAATAATTAAGTTATAACAGAAAAACCAATTCTAAACTAATTTGTATATATCATCAATCCAGCTTAGCAATGTAACTAACTATATAACTAGTTCTTATTACAAATGGTGATCTCTTCTGCACGGAAAATGCCAAGGAGAGATCAGAAATCCGGCAACACATGCGAGTTCAACTCGACTAGTGATGATCGCTGCAGTAGGGAAAAGCTTAGATGTGCTTCAAGACAGCGATCTAACTCAGTCTCGCAGAGAAAGCTCAGATGAAAAAACTAGATCTTCTTCTTGTGATGGCTATAGGCATACTAAAGTTAAAAAAGCCTCACCATCAGAACATGCCGTCGACGAGATAGGCGTTACATGACGAAGAGCAATGCATATCTACTTCTCTCGATGCATAGAGAGAGATGGAGGCAGAAGAGAGAAGGTGTAAGGGGCAAGGAGAGAGCCAGAGAGAGAGATAGAGAGAGAAGTAGAAAAAGGAGAGTGTGAATGATAGGAAAAGAACCCTAATCAGTAAAAGCCCTAATGTATTTGGGGGCATATATGGCTTTTTACTTGGCAGATTTTTACGAAAGGCAAAAAAAATTCTAATCCTCTTTAAAGTATGTATTGTCACATGCCCAAAAACTGAAAAGTAAAGCAATCTCTACTTGTTATAGTGGCATGCACAATAAGTACTTTATTTGACAAGCCTAACCTAGTGGGAGGGTTTCAAAATCCATCTAAGGGAACCCCACAAAGGGAAAATTTTTAAATTGGAGAAAAAATACTCAAATTTTGTATTCAATATCAATTTGGATCTCTTTAATAAAATAGCTAATGTGACTGTTTGTAATTTTTTAACAAAACGCTAAGAAGACTTGATAAAATAAACAACACACTAAACAAATATGATAACTAATAAGAAAGAAAAGTTAAAATATAAAAACGACTATTAAAGCTAAATTCTCCAATTTCATATATATATATATATATATATATTCTACTTCTATCCATCTAGATTGAAGTTTCATCTAAGATTTTAAGTATGTTTAAGTAGACTAATGTGATTTTGTTATAGGTAATTAGTCTAGATGGCATTGTTAGGGGAGTCAGTTAAGATAAATAATCCCCATGCAATCTGTTAGTAACGGTTTCCATGTTTGTTGACTTGGAAAAGTTACAATTATATATGCATGTTGTGGGCATTTGTGGCAAAAAGATGTATGGATTGTCTTGCTGAAACGACCACGTAACTTGGGGATGGACAATGTAACTTGCACTGATATGATACGAAACTTATCGTACAAAATGGTTTAAAAATCATTTTTTTTTATTCTGATTATGTATGCATATTCTTGTCAATCAGCATTCTAGGATAGATGGGTGATAATGAAGACATAACCTAACAATATTGAAATGTAACTTGCATTGTCGTTATATGTAACTTTTGTTGTCCCCGTACAATGGTAGAAAAATCAAATTTTTTGGGTGCCATTTATGTGGAGAGTGATTTTTGTCTAATATTAGATATTAGTAATTATAATAATGCAGCACATTGAGGTGAAGCAAGAGTTTTTTTTTTTTTTTACAAAAATTAGAGGATTTTTTTTCTTCTAAGCTAAGCATCAATTTTTTTTTAGTGGATGACCTCGGACAAGTTTGGGGAGCTAATAAGAGGGATGACAGGTCTGATCAAGATCGTCCTCGTCGAGTTGAAAATCGGAGAAGGAGTCAAAGTGCTGGTAATTGTCGAAGCGATCGTTTGTTGTGCAGTGAATAAAAGTCTAGTAGACACTGTCATTTTCCTCCATCCTGTTGTTACGTGCCAATGTAGTTAATGTTACACACTGGCTTACCGCTGTAGTGGATTGTGACATTGAATTGAAGGGCTTAATAGGATTTAATTAGTTTTTTGCTAATAAAATGATGAGAAGGTGATAATGACAATGGAGGGAACAAAGACGATAGCGAGTAGAGACGACAACTTGTTTAAACGCCTATGAGAGGCGACCTATTGAAACTATCTCATGGGTGTTCTAAAATTATGAACTCTCATAAGTTGTCGTTGTTGTTGTTCTTACATCCATGTATTTCCCAAAACATCCATGTGTTTTGCTAAACTACCATTTTTACTCTTTATATTATAAAATACCTAAAACACCTTTGTGTTTTTAGAATCATACATAAAATACCCATTGAAGAAATAAACTTTCTACAAAAACAAAACTACCCTTCCTAATCTTTACTAAATATGATTTGGAAAATTATTAAACCAAAACACTAAATAAAATCAATCTTAAAAAGTTAAAAACTTTTAAAATAATTGAAGTATTTACTTAATTGAAACGTTTATTTAAACATTTTGAATTATCTTTTGCTTTAATTTTTAAGTCAAGTCATATTTAAAATTTTTGTTTATATTGAGAAAGGATAATCTTTTAATTTTTAAAAATTTAAGGTCTGTTTGTTTCAGTGGTTTAGATTATAGTAGTTTGAACTTTTGGGTTTGACATAAAAAGTTTAAAAATTTTAGTTTGAATTGGAATTTGAATTGATGTTTGAATGTATACTTGGTTTTGAGTTTAGAAAGAGAGTAAAATTTAAAATTGTATTTGGATGTAAAAAAAAAGAGTCAAATAATACCTCATAAGCTTATTCAAAAAAAAGAAAAAAAAAAGATTCTGTTATAGCCCAGTTGGAGATCCACTTGCCAGCTTTTCCTTTTTGATTTTTTCCCTTACCATGGGTCCCCACATGTGAGAAAGGCAAGCTCAAGAGTCTGAAATTAAGGGGGCCTAATTTGGACTTCGTTGGCTTTTACTCTCAAAAAATTTGGAAACTTTTTGAACATGGGTTTGAACTTTTTATATCCAAACACTTTTTCAAGCCCAAAAATGGGTTCAAACCGTTGAAGTGCTCAAACAAACAGCCCCTTAATTGCTTCATGGTATATTTTGAGTATGATTTTGTAAACACATAAGATGTTTTGAGTATTTTAATGACAAAAGGGGCAAAATAGTATTTACGCGTACCAGAAGGGGTGTTTTACCATGATATGTAACTTCTGTTGGTCTGTAAGTGGTAGACAAATCATTTTATATGTCCCATTTGTGTAGGTGTTAGAATTGTTGAATAATATTAGACATGAGCAATGGTTAAATGCACTATATTACACACGATTTGCAATGGTGAAGGAACGGATTTGTTCCAAATAAGTCATCCTTAGGAAAAGAAAAAAGACATTGTGTCATGGACTACTTTTGTTTTCTTAGAAACTTTGTTCACCACACTTTTAGCTGAAAAAAAAAAAAAACAAACAAACAAAATGTCACATCCTATAATTAAAATTCAAAATTTTCACGCGTGAAAAGTTTTAGAAAAATAACCCTCAAAACTTGATCATATTGGAAAAATGCCTCTGATAACGCACTGTCATTAGTGTAAAACGAAAGTCCTGCAACATAGTTGAAAATAAATAAAAAAAAATCATAATATAACAAGAGAAGACTCACAAGAGAAATCAAAATACGAACAAGAAAAATTAAAACTGAAGAGGTGAAACACATGGAGAAAGACAACACATTCAACGAGAAGAGCGCATGCAGAAAACAACACATTTAACGAGAAGAGCGCATGGAGAAAGAAATAGATAAGTACCAAACAATTTAAAAAAAAAAAAAAAAAGCACGCTTTCGAATGAACCTGAAGAGGTGAAACACTCTGCAGTTTTTTGCGGCCTAATTGTGTGGTTTAATCGGTTGCTCCATTTGCAACTAAAACGCTATGCCTTTTGAAACAATCCCGAACGTTGATTCAAATCTGCGGGGCAAAAATACTTTGAAGGAACTTTTCATCCAGATGAATGACAGTGCCTCCTTATATATATGTGTATGTATATTGAGTTTAAATTTCTAGATAAGAGGTTGGAAGCATTATCCTTATTTTTTTAAAACAACATTTTAGTTAATGTTTTGTAACACCTCGAGATTTATTTAATGTTATTGTAATATAAATGATGAATTAATGTGCCATAATTAATATTTCAACATTAATTTGATTATTTGGTTGAATTTTAAATTTTAGGTTGTTTTGTTAATTTGATAAATTCAAATGATTTTTTATTCTTTTAAAATGATGTTTTGAGTTTTAAAGCACAACAATTTGTAAAATGTTAAAAATATTCCGTTTTACAAAACTGTGGGTGGCATTTGGTTTTTGTACAGTAAAACTGTCCACCGTTTCTCTCTATTTATTCTCTCTCCTCTCCCTCTCTCTTCACTCTCAGCTCTCACTCTCTCTCTCCTCCTCTTTCACCCGTGAGCTTCTCTCACTCTCTCCCTCTCTGTTTCTCCTCTTCTCTCTCAATTTCAACCAAATTTTTGAAACAAAATTCGAGTCCAAGCTTCGGGTTAGCGAGTAGGAAGCTTGTGTTGGATCAAAATCCAATTATGGGCCAATATATTAAATAAATGTGAATTAAATGCTATCAATAAGGTTGCCCAATTAAAAGTGATCAATTTGGGTTTTGGGCTTTTAATGCATCATTAAGTGTGGGCCTTCTATGTGTAGAGACCAAAAGGGAAATTACTAATTTTATGATGGGCTAAATTGGTAATTAAGGATAATTGCTAGGGTTTAGCAATTATATAAAGGGGTTGTGGTCCCCAAGTGAGTACGTACATTATTTTTCTGTTACCCATCTACAGAGAGATTACAAAGCATTCTGATAGGGAGGATTTACGTACTAGACTTAGAAGATCCTCAACCAAAGGGACTCAAGAATCACATTCAATCTATGGATTCAGGTTAGCTTCCGCATCTTATTAATATTCTTGATGATTTGACATAAACGATCCTGGGTGATGATGGTTTTCATCACAATTTTATTTTAACAAGTGGTATCAGAGCCTCTTCATGTTGAATCATTGAGAATCAATAATTTTCTATATGTGATTCTCATTACAAATTCTCAAATTTAACAATCTATGGTTCTTTAAAATTGTTAAATTTGAGAACAACGGTTCGAAAAATTTTGGTTTGATATTTTATGGTTTATATATTCGGTTTATTTGTTTGTTTATTATACGGCATCCATCTTCCGAAAAGTGAAGCAAACGGTTTTGTAAAGATTTTGTTATACATATATTGAGGATTGATTGTGAAATACGGCAGCAAAACTGTCGAAAAGAGAAAGCAAAAAAAAAAAAAAGTTATTCACGTTTTGCTTCTTTGCTTATTGATATATATGGATTTTGGTTGGGTCTCTTTCGGGCAAAAGGAAAGCCGGCGGCATCATTACTGCCGCCGACGAAGAGACTCCGGTGACGACCATGAGGTTGCACCGGAAAGACAGCGCCGCGGCCAGACGGAGCGAGAAAGTGGCCGCCGCATAATAAAAAGAAAAGGAGGTGATTATTATTATTATTTTTTTTTTTGCCGGCGGCTGGCCCCACGACCGCCGGCATCGGCCCTTTCCGGTTGCAGCTCCAGGGACGCCGACCGTAGAACAGTAGCTGCGGCCGCTTGGTCGCTGACAGGGGCGGCGGCACGGCCGCCCGTTCTTCACCCAGGGGTCGAAAGACCCCTAGGGTTGGCTTGAGGAAAGGTTTGGGCCGAAGTTTTACACGGGCCCAAATCGGGCCCTTGATCAGTTCAAACCCAGGGGCTCAACCCCTGGGTTACCGGAAGAAAAAAAAAAAGGGGAAGTATACACAGGCCGGCCCGTGACTGGATTTCTCATACACGGGCTGGCCCCGTGACCAGCAAGTCCCCAGGGGTTCAACCCCTGGGTGACCCGAAAAAAAAAAAAAAAAAGGAGGAGCAAATAAAGGGGGCTGGTTCAGGATCCGGATAGGGTTTTCCCGACCCAGTCAATGTTGACCTTGACCAAATTTTTTTTTTATTATTTTTAATTTTGGTACATTTTAAATTCAAATATTGGTATTTTATATATATTTTGAGATGAATTAATTGAAGCAACATGTCACCAAAGTGGCATCTCTTGTAGAAATTAATTTGTTTTGAAATATAAAAGGTTGTATTTATGTAGCTTATGTGAATATTGACCGGCCCAAAGGAAGGCAATATTTGACAGAATTGCATGTACACCAGTGGTGATAAACACGTGATGATTATTCGGTTTTACATGTAAACAATAAATCGGCCCAAAGGAAGATTTATTATTTGACATGTTCTTATTGTCAGTGTTTGATTACTACACCAAGATATCACTTACAAGTTAATATTTCTGTCCAAAGACTAAATATTAATGGAGTGCCCGATATCTTGAGATGAGTTTACCTTTATTTGGATTTATTATTGTTGTTATGGATTCTTATGTGAGCTTGTTTTGTTTTGTTTATTTTGTTCTCTGTTTCAGCTACTAGTTCTGCCTCTAATATTACTGCCAACATCAATTCAATTCCTATGCTGAATGGTAGCAACTTCAAATCATGGCAAGAGAACCTCCTAATAGTTCTCGGAGTCATGGATCTCGACCTTGCGTTAAGGGTTCCTTCTCCCGCACCTATTACAGATAAAAGTTCCTCTGATCAAAAGAAGGACATGGAAAGGTGGGAGAAGTCAAATCGCATGTGTATGATGATCATGAAGAAGGCCATTCCAGAAGCATTCAGGGGCACTATATCGGAAACGATAAAGACAGCCAAAGAGTTCCTTGAGGACATTGAGAAGAGATTTGCCAAAAATAAAAAGGCTGAAACAAGTACACTTTTGGCAAACCTCATCTCAATGAGATACAAAAGTAAAGGGAACATTTGGGAGTACATCATGGAGATGTCTCATCTTGCTTCAAAATTGAGAGCACTTAAGCTTGACCTTTCTGAGGACTTGCTAGTGCATTTAGTTCTTATATCTCTTCCTGCACACTTCAGTCAGTTTAAGGTGAGCTACAATTGCCAAAAGGAGACTTGGTCTCTTAATGAGCTCACCTCACATTGTGTGCAAGAAGAGGAAAGGTTGAAGCAAGAAAAGACAGAAAGTGCTCACTTGGCTAATACTTCCAAAGACAAAGGGAAGAAAATGAAGAAGGATAAGGAAGCTGCAGTTACAGCACCTCAAAAGAAGCAACAAAAGAGACCGGTTGATCCGGAAGGTACGGGTTGCTTCTTCTGTGGAGCTGCAGGGCATAAAAAGAAGCATTGCACCAATTATCACGCTTGGCGTGTAAGAAAAGGTATGCTTCTTAATTTGGTTTGTTCTGAGGTTAATTTAACTTCGGTACCTGAACACACATGGTGGATGGATTCTGGTGCAACCACTCACATTAGTGTGTCTATGCAGGGATGCCTGAGATGCCGAAAGCCAACTGATGGTGAAAGATACATCTACGTGGGTGATGGCAAGAAAGTTGAAGTTGAAGCAATAGGAAAATTTAGATTATTGTTAAAGACTGGATTTTATTTGGATCTTGATGAAACATTTATTGTACCGTCTTTTAGACGGAATTTGATTTCTATTTCAGCTTTGGACAAATCTGGTTATTCTTGTTCATTTGGAAATGAAAAATTTAGTTTGTTTCATGATTCAAAATTAGTTGGTTCTGGTTCTTTATCAGGTTACGATAATCTTTATTTGCTTGATACAATTGCTTCATTTAATGAATCCTTGCAATTAAGTACACGAGGTATAAAGAGAAAATTAACCAATGAGAATTCAGCTGCATTATGGCACAAGAGATTGGGTCATATCTCCAGAAGGAGAATAGAGAGACTTGTGTCAGACGAAATTCTCGACCCCTTAGACTTTACAGATTTTGATATTTGTGTTAACTGTATTAAGGGGAAACAAACCAATAAAAGGAGATTTGAAGCCAACAGAACTTTGAACGTCTTAGAACTTATACATACAGATATTTATGGGCCATTCCCTACGGCTTCTTGGAATGGTCAATAATATTTTATAACGTTCATAGATGATTTTTTCAAATATGGCTACATATATCTCATTCATGAAAAGTCACAGTCGCTGGATGTGTTCAAAAATTATAAGGCTGAAGTTGAAAATCAACTCAGCAAAAGGATTAAAAGCGTCAGATCTGATCGTGGTGGTGAATACTATGGTAGATATGACGGTTCAGGTGAACAACGTCCGGGACCATTTGCTAAGTTCCTAGAGGAAAGCGGTATCGTCCCACAGTACACTATGCCGGGTTCGCCCACTATGAATGGTGTTGCTGAAAGACGAAACAGAACGCTTAAGGACATGGTAAGGAGTATATTTCTCATTCTACCTTACCAGAATCACTCTGGGGAGAAGCACTTAAGACTGCAGCGTATATCCTTAACAGGGTTCCAACTAAAGCAACTGCCAAAACCCCTTACGAACTTTGGACGGGCAAGAAGCCTAGTCTAAAGCATTTGCATGTTTGGGGATGTCCAGCTGAGGCAAGGCCTTATAGGCCTAATGAAAAGAAACTGGACTCAAGGATGGTTAGTTGTTATTTTATTGGATACTCTGAAAGATCCAGGGGGTACAAGTTATATGATCCCACGCCCAAATCAATATTTGAGACGGGAAATGCTAAGTTCTTTGAGGATGTCGAGTTTGCGGGGGGAGATATGGTTAGGGACTTTGTCTTTGAAGAGGAATATGTTGATATTCCCATAGCTGTTATTGACATTGATCAGGTTCCTACTCCTGACATCGTTCAAGAAACAGACCCAAATCAAGACAATGTCGGAGAACCTCCCATTCCAGAAATTGTTCTAGAAGAACAAACTCAACCACCTCAAGAACCTATGCCATTAAGGAGATCCACTAGAGAAAGGAGAAGTGCAGTGCCAGATGATTACATTGTATTTCTCCAAGAACATGAGTATGACATTGGTATGGTGGAAGATGATCCAATCAACTTCCGTCAAGCCATGGAAAGTTCTAGATCTCAAGAGTGGATTGATGCCATGAATGAAGAGATAAAGTCTATGAAAGACAATGACGTTTGGGATCTTGTCCCATTGCCTGAAGGTGTGAAACCCATTGGTTGCAAATGGATATTTAAGACCAAAAGGGATTCGAAAGGCAATGTGGAGAGGTATAAGGCTCGTCTTGTCGCAAAAGGCTTTACACAGAAAGAAGGCATTGATTATAAAGAGACTTTCTCTCCGGTTTCTTCGAAAGACTCTTTTAGGATTATAATGGCATTAGTGGCACATTTTGATCTTGAGCTTTATCAGATGGATGTTAAGACTGCATTCCTCAATGGTGACATTGATGAAACAATCTATATGGTGCAACCGGAAAACTTTGTGTTAGGAGATGCATAGAAGATGGTTTGCAAATTAAAGAAATCTATCTATGGGCTCAAGCAAGCTTCTTGTCAGTAGTATTACAAATTTCATCAGGTTATCATCTCATTCAGTTTTGAGATGAATTTGGTCGATGATTGTATATACCACAAGTTCAGTGGGAGTAAGTTTATTTTCCTGGTTTTATATGTCGATGACATTTTGCTTGCCAGTAACGATATAGGCTTGTTGCACGAAACCAAGAGATTTCTATCAAAGAAATTTGAGATGAAGGATCTTGGTGACGCCTCTTTTGTGTTGGGTATACAGATACACCGGGATCGCTCTCGGGGTACTTTAGGATTATCACAAAAGGGCTATATCGAAAAGATTCTTAAGAGATATGGCATGCAGGATTGTAAACCAGGTAATACCCCTGTGGCTAAGGGAGACAAGTTTAGTCTCAATCAGTGCCCTAAGAATGATTTTGAGGTTAAGGAAATGCAGAAGATTCCTTATGCGTCAGTAGTAGGGAGTCTAATGTATGCTCAGGTTTATACGCGTCCGGATATTGCGTACGTTACAGGGATGTTGGGCAGGTACTTAAGCAATCCTGGAAAGGATCACTAGGTAGCAGCCAAACGAGTCTTGAGGTATTTTCAGAGAACAAAGGATTACATGCTCACGTATCGGAGGTCAGAACAGCTTGAGATCATTGGGTATACTGACTCCGATTTTGCTGGATGCCAAGATAGTATGAAATCTACATCGGGCTATGTCTACCTTTTGGCTGGAGGTGCTGTCTCTTGGAAGAGTGCTAAACAGTCTCTTATAGCATCTTCTACAATGGCGGCAGAGTTCATAGCGTGTTATGAGGCATCCAATCATGGAATATGGCTGTGAAATTTTGTCACAGGGCTGCGTATAGTGGACAGTATTCAAAGACCACTCAAGATATTTTGTGACAATAAGTCAGCAGTTTTGTATTCCAACAACAACAGGAGCTCGACAAAGTCAAAGCATATAGAGATCAAGTTCCTAGTTGTGAAAGAAAGAGTTCAGAGTGGACAGTTGTCTATAGAGCACATCGGCACAAACTCCATGATTGCGGATCCGCTTACTAAAGGATTGCCACCCAAAATATTTCATGAGCACACTGCTCGTATGGGTGTCATATCATTTCAGGATATTTAGTTTTAGTGGGAGTTTGTAATTTTAAATGCTCTTATGATATAGACATTTTTCAGTTATTTCAGTTTATGGATATTTTAAGGTTATTTTCTGCAGAAATAAAGTTTTCAGTTTATTCACACTCTGATTTTGGTATGGTTTGATCTCACTAAGGTATTAAAGTGGACCAGTTGGAAATAGGCATGTGAAGATCACATTGCATGAAATTTTCATGCTACACATCCATGCTTAATCTTGTTATTAGTTGTATTGGTATATGTGTCATTGATGGGTCTAGTTACGACATATATAACGAAGGTCGCTTTGGTCCTATATTGATATGGTTAATGGACAAGATTGTTGAGATGCATAAGGTTTTGATAGCAAATTCATGAGCTCATAAGGTATAATTCACATTTATAAAGTTTCATATATAGCCCAAGTGGGAGATTGTTGGATCAAAATCCAATTATGGGCCAATATATTAAATAAATGTGAATTAAAGGCTATCAATAAGGTTGCCCAATTAAAAGTGATCAATTTAGGTTTTGGGCTTTTAATGCATCATTAAGTGTGGGCCTTCTATGTGTAGAGACCAAAAGGGAAATTACTAATTTTATGATGGGCTAAATTGGTAATTAAGGATAATTGCTAGGGTTTAGCAATTATATAAAGGGGTTGTGGTCCCCAAGTCAGTACGTACATTATTTTTCTGTTACCCATCTACAGAGAGATTACAAAGCATTCTGATAGGGAGGATTTACGTACTAGACTTAGAAGATCCTCAACCAAAGGGACTCAAGAATCACATTCAATCTATGGATTCAGGTTAGCTTCCGCATCTTATTAATATTCTTGATGATTTGACATGAACGATCTTGGGTGATGATGATTTTCATCACAATTTTATTCTAACAGCTCGGGGACGAGATTTGGCAACCGAGAACGCGGATTGAAGCTTCGATTCGAGGTTGGTTTTGAAATTTCTAAACTTTTTCCAAAATTTTCAATTTTGTGCATTTTTGAAATTTAAGTTCGTTTGAGCTTAGAAAACCTTTGATTTGAGTTAAATGAACTTAGAACAACTAGAATCTAAGCTTAGATTGAAGAAAAACAGATTAGATTCAAGATTTTTCATTTTTCCCCATTTTTAGTTTTTTGAGATTTTTGTGTTTAAATCTTGTTTAAATGAGTCCAAAAGTGTTTTAGCATGTTTTTCTATCATCTATGAATGTTTTCCATGCCTGACATTTGAGAAAAACAGGTTAAAATCAAGATTTGGATTTTAGGGGATTGAAAACCCGTGGTTGAAATTTTTGAGTTTTTCTAGTTCGGCAGGCCGGATTCAAAGGATCGGCAGGCCAGAGTTCATCTGTCTGTCAGGCCGAACCTGGGAAATGTCTGGCCGACCGGACCTGATTTGCGACAGGCCGATAGGGAGTCCGGCAGGCCGATAGAGCATAGAAAATTTTGTGATTTTTCACCCGTTTTCATTGTTTTGAACTCCGATTTAAATTCCAACCTTGTAGAATGATTTTAAAGATACAAATGACACACTAGGACATCATGAAATGGTTTAGTAACATAGAATGTCTCGAACTAGATATTGATCGACTTAGTGTGTATCTAGGATCGTTCGTGGTTCCGCGAAGCTAACGTATAGCAGACTAGGATTATGGTGTAGGGCACCCGCACGAGTATCGAGGTAGGACTTCTACCCATTCTTTGGTAGCCTAGTTCCAAAATGATTTGGCCTTGAAAAAGGATTTCTATAAAAATGTCTTCAACGGTTGTTTGAAAATGAATTTATAGGTTATATTTTAATATACCGTGAACTGAAATGAACTTCATAATGAATGTAAATGACAATACTCGGTAAATGGGTTTTGAATGATGATGAAAATAAACACATAGGCATGATGCCATATCAGAAATCGAGTCATGTAGCGATCGACCTTGGAGGCAGGTCCCGAAACCTAGTTGGGCCACTACGGTGGTGAATTCTTATGGTTTGCCTAGGAAAATGAAAATGATATTTCTGGTCGACATAATAAACTGTTTTGGGTAAGAACGGTTTAATTTAAATTTATTTATTTATTCAAGGTTTCTTTGAAATAATTCCTGAATAATGAAATGTTTCTTTAAATTAAATTATTTATTAAAATATAGCCCTACTGAGCCTTTTGCTCACATTTTCTTTGTTTTTTAAATTCCCCCCCCCCCGTTAGGTGGTTTCTCATTTAGGTTCGGGGAGGATTCAACGGACCAAACTCAGGAGCAGTAGAATGATTTATTAGATTGTTTGTATAAATTAAACAAGGCATGTAATGTTTTTTTTAACTTTCTTTGCGCTTGGACTGTAGTTGTATTATTATAATGTCAGTACTATGTGTGTGCACAAGTTGTAGGTCAGTGGGACGTGTACTCACGGTTCTTCATTATTTCATTATTTATTTTCATGCAATGGTTTTCTTGAAACTTTTATATTTTATTGTTTAATTGAACCCCTAAAACTCTTGATTTTAATTAAATTCTCTTTTAATTAATTTAAATAATCCGCCACATCACTTTTCGTACTCCGGGGAGTGACAGAATGGTATCAGAGCTCAAGGTTATGAACCTTGGGAATTGTGCACACATAGGTATGACAATAAAATACCTCTGACAGTTCAAATTTTGTTTTTAGAAGTGAGAGAATGGCACCTAGACGTCATTTGACAGTTAACGCCGAGTTCGAAAACGATGAGGGCATGATAAGGTCTATGTTTACAGCTTTCCAGCAGATGGCAGCCAGGGCTAGACCGAAGGATTCTGATGTTGGTCGTCGATATACGTATTTTAAGAAATTTTGACGTGTGTCTATTCCAACTTTTGATGGTAATGGGGATCCACAGTTGGCAAAATATTGGTTAGATTCGATCGTGAAGCATTTGGATACCCTTGGTGTGCCTGATGAGTATTGTGTGGAATTTGCTGCATATAAGCTCGAGGGTGGTGCTAACACTTGGTGGAAACAAGCTAAGCGTTTGGAACAAGGTGGCGATATCAGTTGGGACAGATTCGAGGAGCTGTTCGATGATCGATATTTTTCGCAGGGATATAGAGATCAGAAGGCAGCTGAGTTCTACAGGTTGCAGCAGGGTGATTTATCAGTTCGGGAATATAAGGCAAGATTTAATGAGTTGGCCAGGTTTGCTCCATCAACAGTGGCATCGGAGCGCGAGAAGTGCATTAAGTTTCAGGAAGGAGTCAAGGCTCCTATTCGGCGACAGGTGGTTGCTCTGCAACTTAGAAGTTTTGGAGAGCTTGTGTCGTCAGCGATATCAGAGGAAAATGATTATGCACAGTATTGTAAGGATCGAGCAAAGGCTTTAGGAGGATCGCAGAAGAGCGGTAGGAAGAGCACCAGTAGCCGTCCAGCTCCGGGGAAGAGCAAGCAAGATGGCACAAACAGTGGTAGCAGCAGTTCATCTGGTAGCGGGCGCAACAATCCCTACAGCTTCTATTGTCATTTCTGTCAGTAGCCCGGACACATCAAGAGGAATTGCCCGATCAGGAGTGCCCATCTTAGATCTCAGACCAGAGAGGATGCCAGTCGTCAGTCTCAGCCTCAGACCCTACCTTAGCCTCAGCAGTACCCGCAATTGCAGTATCATCAGTTCTCTTCTCAGCAGTTTTCATATCCGGCACGAGGGCAGTAGCCACAGCATTCCAGCGCAGCGTCCCTCAATATCTAGCGTCGAGTACAGCTAGTGTGCAGTCGTCTCCGTCTCAGCAGCATCGGCAAAATAATCCTGGACCCAGCAATATTGGTAGAGGAAAAGGAAAGGCACTAGTGCAGGTTCATGCAATGGCATCTGGAGGTTCAAATTCTCAAACTAGTAACATGGTTGTCGATGGTATGATCTTAGTTTCTCGATCTATAGCTCGCGTTTTATTTGATACAGGTGCCTCTCATTTTCTCATTTCGAGTTCTTTTGTACATGCCTTGGGATTAGATATAGAAGAGTTTGATGGACCCCTAGTTATAACTTCTCCTTTGGGGTAGGTGTGTGTGAATTGTGTATGTAAAGCTTGTAAAATAAAGATTGGGGATGAGATTTTGAAAAGTGATTTGATTATACTCCCTATGAGCTCATATGATGTAATTATAGGGATGGACTGGTTGTCCAGATATAATGCAGTTGTGGACTGTCAACTTAGGAAAGTGACCCTAGTGTTTGATAGGGGGACGACGATCACCTACCAGGGTGGTGGTGATTGGTTAATGAGTGAGCGTCTCATGAAGTCATGTCTAGGAGGGCGAAGGAATCTGGGTTGTTGTGCTTTTCTTGCGAACCTAGAGTGCGAGCCTTATGCTTTGAGAGGAAGTGTAGTGATTTCGGTGGTTGATGAGTTCGAGGATGTCTTCCCCGACGAGTTGCCAGGATTACCACCGCATCAGGAAATTGAGTTTGGTATTGAGTTGTTTCCGGGGACAGCACCGATTTCTATAGCACCTTATCGGATGGCGCCGGCAGAAATGAAAGAATTGAGAAAGCAACTTTAGGAGCTTGCTGATAAAGGGTATATTCAGAATAGCACATCTCTATGGGGAGCACCGGTTTTGTTTGCTAAGAAGCATGATGGGACTCTCAGGTTGTGTGTAGATTATCGACAGCTGAATCGTGTCACAGTGAAGAATAAGTATCCCTTGCCTAGGATCGACGAGTTGTTTGATCAGTTGGGAGGTTCGCGGTGCTTCTCAAAGATTAATTTGCGGTCGGGTTACCATCAACTTAGGATTAAGGAAGAAGATATTCCCAAGACAGCTTTTAGGACCCAGTATGGACACTTTGAGTTTTTGGTTATGTCGTTTGGGTTGACGAATGCTCCGGCAGCTTTTATGGATTTGATGAACAGGATATTTAGACCATATCTGGATCAGTTCGTGATCGTGTTCATTGATGACATTCTTGTGTATTCTAAGACTTGGGATGAGCATGAGCAGCATCTCCGGATCGTGCTTTAGACTCTACGGGAGCACTAGTTGCATGCTAAGAGGGATCTTAATTTGATACAGTGTAGATGAATAGAGTATATGGAGGATTATGATTTTGCATTGCAATATCATCCCGGAAAAGCTAATGTGGTCACAGACGCGCTTAGCAAAAAGTCTTTAGGGATTCTTGCTTGTTTGGCTTTTGCGGACTGGAGCAGGGATGCGACAGTTAGCGAGTATGGGCTACGGTATCATGAAGAGTATGATCGAGTCTCAATATATCATGTGGAGGCGACCCTACCTCTTATTCAGAGGGTGAAGCAAAATCAGTGGCATGATCAGCATTTGTAGGGGATTTGGTCACAGATTCAGAACGGAGAGCAGTTCAAAGAATGAAGTGTATATTGTTAGACATGTATGCTCTAAGGAGTAAAAATGTAATACGTTTTTGGAGACATTTTTATCAATAAAGAATTTATTCATTTATATATACCAAATATTGTCCTCTTTACGTTCATATTTGTTGAATGTATGATAAGCAAACAGTAGTCTGAGACTGTCAGTCTAAACCTTAAGAGTTGGGCATATGATGGGATGATTATGCGGTAGACACGACTCTTAAGGTGATGGTCTAAAATATATGATCCGCAATCGAGGGAATAAAGTTGGGCGCTTTATTCATGTAAAGATTGTTATGTTGTCTATATCCCTTTTGGGAGATGGTTTGTCTTGGCCATCGGAGTTGGACTCCGTGAATAGAAACATTGGCGCATTGTCATAGGTGACGATGTGTTGGATCGGGACATAAAGTGAATTGATTTGGATTAATAATTCTGTCTTGTCAAATCGATTCACTTTAGACAATCATTTGTATTGTATCTTAATCCTGAGATGAATAATGGGCCCGTTGTCTCGACTTGTGTCTTTTGATGTACCAATGGGTGACTCCCACATCTCTATAGTGGCATGCATGCCGGTACGTTGGAGGCATGACTCTTGGTAGCGTAGACTTGTTATTCATAGATATGGAATCCATAGCTCCTCTTTAGGAGTAATGATATCCTCTTATATGCGTTGTCCTGTAATTGGAAAACTGGAGCGCTCAACCATTTGGATACATAGGTGTAACCGAATGGTATACTATCTTTGATGGTAAGTTTTCTAATGGTGAGACAATGGAACGTAAGATAAAAATAATCGGGAAGGTAAGACAGAACTTGTCCTTAAGCCGATTATGGATGATCATATGGGGATGCGATACACTATGATATGTCATGGAGACTTAGCTACACGAGCTTCGTAATTCTATAAAGTTCGAGAGTGCAGCTCCAAGCTTTTAGTGGAGTAGCGTTGGAGTTGATAATTGTGAAATGTATATCTGGGATATTGGGTTTCATAATTATCATGAGCTTGAACTTTATAGGTCCATTTTGGTCCCCTTTGCTAGCTCACAAAATCCTGTAACGACACGGCGTGCTTTTCCAATAATTGGTGACTTATGTCGGATTTATCAGATTGGTTTAAAATTTATAAGAATCAAATAATTCATGTCTGTTTATCGGTTGAATTAATTATGTAAGAAATTAGTTCAAGATGAACTTGTTGAATTATGGCGTTCGGATAATTCTTGTCTGTTTATCGGTTGTTTTAATTTTGGACAATTAGAACAAGATAAACTTGTAGAATTATTGTGAATTGATTTATTTTCTTAGAGATTATCTTGATAAAGTTTGTTTTGATCAGATATCTTTTCTATTGGGCTATTTGAATCAAAACTGAGACTTTATCCTTTAGAATCTCGGGTGGAAAATAAAAGATTCGCGGAGATTTTTTCTCGGCAGTTCGGCCTGCCGATCAGAAAGTTCGGCCTGCCGAACTGGCCAGTTCGGCCTGCCTATCTCACAGTTCGGCATGCCGACCGCGACAGCTAAGATTACGCGTTTTTCACGCGTATCTTATCAGATATTGATCCGAACTTGATTCTATTTCGATTTTTGAGACCTAATCTGATATGGACTGACCCCAAGGACCAATAGGTATAAAAAGGGAGTGAGTCTAATGATTTACTCAGATCAATTTGAGAGATTAAGAGTGATACTCTTCTAGTGAGCATCTGAAAACTCCCTGAGAGCTTTTGTTCACAAATCACGAACACTAGCTTTGGGTTCTCTCTATTGGTTGGAAGGAGAGTCACCGGTGGAAGAGCTGTACGTGTGAGCCCACACTCACTCCGGTTGTGGATAGAGAATAGCAAAGAAGACCAGTTGGTTGAGGCTCTTCTGGAACGTTACTTCTCTACACAGGTCGCGGAGGTTCTTCGGCATACTGAGGTTAGTAAGATCTGTTTAATTTATACATATAACATGTCAAACTTGTGTTTTGGAAAATACTCTGATGAAAAATTTTTAAAAATTCCGCTGCGCACTTTGTTTCCAACAATTGGTATCAGAGCCGAGGTTTTTACATAAATTTGCAAGTTTGTGATCATGTTATATGCATAAATTTTGTGATCTTAATCTCTCCAATGCTTGAATTAAATTTTATAGAGAGATGGCACTCTAGGTTTCTATATAATATATATGTTGTCATGGATTATATGGTGAATGTTTATTAATTAATTATGGTTGATTAAATTGTTGTTTAATTATTTATTAATTAATTAATACCGGTTATGGTTCCTTAGAGGTTAGAATGTGTATCTAGGTTTTTCATGTAATTAGATGGCGGACTATCATCTCCGTCTAGGAATTATTATTTAATTTGTAAGAATTTTGTAATTAAATAATTATTCGGAGAAGACGGAACGAGAAGTCGGATCTTGAAGATAGATGATGGCGCCTCCAGGTATTTCCTGAGTCTCTAATTTTATGTTTTTGAATTGTTGAAAATAAAATTGATGAATTGCATTAAAATTGTATTTTCTGGATTGAGGGTTTTCTGCTCGGTCGGCATGCCGGACCTCACAGTTCGGCAGGCCGAAGGTCACAGATCGGCAGGCCGGACGTACGGTCCGGCAGGCCGACAGTGGGGCAGAAATTTTGGTGCTCTGCCGGCAGGCCGAACCTTCATGTTCGGCAGGCCGAACCACCATGATCGGCAGACCGATCACCCAGATCGGCCTGCCGACCGAGAGCTGCCAGGCGTCCAGAAAAGGTGCGATTTTTTCAGTGCAGTTTTAATTTTATTTTTGGGACGATTCTGAGAAACATTAAATTTGGATATGACCGGAAATATGAAGTGTTCGATTCATACGGGATTGAGGACTTGAAGATGGATATTACATGAAGAAGGATACAGCTTAAGGATTCAAGGATGAAGAATCGATAAATGTCTCGATTATTCTCTTGTAATCTTATTTTTTCTATTCTCTAGGGTGGAACCATAATATTACGGTTATTATTATTATGCTTGTAGCTTTGCTTGATTGCTTTGCTTGTCTGCATTATAATATGATTTACCATGTATATTGATAACATGTCATATAGAATAGGGAGTGCCGCTCATATTAAAATTGTTCATGCATAATTTTAAAATAAAACCTTGACTTCAAAAGATTGAGTGGGAGAAGGTTTTCGAAGAGAGAACCTAAGGCCTCCATCGTTGGTCCATAGGAAGAACATGATGGTCCCAACCCCTAGGAAGGGATTTCTATCATGTACCAGATTGGATCTCTGAAAGGATAAGGTATTTTAGTATGATTTATGGTTGCACACCCCTAGGTGGTGATTATAAATCATGGATAAAATATTAAAACGGTGGTTATACACTCACGTTAACTTTATTATTAACCTCCCCTAGGAGCTCTGTTAATAAAATTAATGGCCAAAGAAACGATTATTAGTATATGCTGGATCATACGGGTCCTGGATGGCATATATTAATCAGGAGGGGATCCGTGTTCCTGATTGAATTTGGCATGACTCCCCTAGGAGCTTGTTGAATTCTGAGTTGGGAATTATCGTTGTAAGGTTGTGATATTTTCAAGGTTTTGACACATAAACACATTTGTATGATTTTACATGATTGTGTTATCTTACTAAATTATTATATATGTTTGCTTATGTTTGGTATATGATTCTTTATTGTAGATTGAAAATGTCTAAAAACGCTTTATCATCGATACTTGACAAAAACCAATTGACCGGTGAGAACTATAATGATTGGAAACGGAACCTGGACATCGTCCTTTCCTTTGAGAAACTGAAATATGTTCTGACAACTCCTTGTCCTCCCGAGCCTACGGGAGACTCAAGTAATGAGCAATTCCAAGCGTACGAACGCTGGAAAGATGCTAATGATCAGGCCCGCTGCTATGTTATGGCTAGCATGAATAACGTGCTGCAGGCTCAACATCAGGATTATGAGACTGCGAAGCAGATCTTGGATAATCTTGAGGACATGTTTGGAGGCCAGGCCATAACAAAGCGGCAAGGGGCGCTTCGGAAACTCTTAAACTGTAGACAGAGACCGGGGACATCTGTAAAGGAGCACATGATGTTGGTCATGGGTTACCTCGCTGAGGCTCAAACCAATGGAGCCGACATCGATGCTGAAACTCAGATGACTATGGTCTTTGAGACTCTGTCTAAGGAATTTATTCCGTTTAGAGCTACTTTTAATCTAAGCAATAGACGGGATATGACCTTGACAGAACTGATGAAACAGTTACAAGAGTTTGAACTGCTGATCAGGGAGTCTCCTGCTGGTGGAGAGGCCAATATGGTAGCTGCTTCTGGTTCCAATCCTAACTCTGGGAATGGAAAGAAACAACGGGCCAAGAGTGGGAAGTCTTCTATTCCTATTGCTACCAAGAGCAAGAAGAAGAAGAAGAAGAACCCAAAGAAGCTTAAGTGCTTCTTTTGTGGTAAGGTCGGGCATATAAAGAAGCATTGCAAGGACTTCCTTTCCAAGGGAGGTAGGTGTGATCTTCTATATTTAGAAACTTGTTTGGTTGAGGAATCCAGTGACATTTGGGTCATAGATTCTGGTGCAACTAATCATGTTTGTGTTTCTCTGCAGGGATTCAAAGAAACGAGAAGTCTACTTCGTGAAGACTTAACGCTTCGGATGGGCGATGGATCCTTGGTCTCAGCGGAAGCAGTGGGAGATGTCCATCTTTATTTTGATAATTATAGGAGTTTAATTTTGCGAGATTGTTTTTATGTTCCTAAATTTAAAAGGAATTTAATTTCTGTATCTTCTTTATTTAAAGACTCCTACGTGGTATCTTTTAATGAAAAAGTGGTGATTCGTAAAAACAAATCTTTTATCTGTTCTGGATGGATGCAAAATAATCTATATTTTATCAAACCTAAGATGGACTTGTTGCTTAATGCTGAGATAAATGATAATAACTCAAAAAGACTTAAAACTTCTCACTCTAATAAGACTTATCTTTGGCATTTGCGCCTTGGCCATATTAACCTAAATAGGATTCAAAGGTTGGTAAGGGATGGACCTTTAAGTCACTTAAAGGTGGAATCTATACCTCAATGTGAGTCTTGTTTGGAGGGTAAAATGACCAAAAGACCATACGGGTCTAAGGGCAATAGGGCCGAAGGGGTTCTAGAACTTGTGCATAGTGATGTTTGCGGACCGATGAACATCCGGGCACGAGGAGGGTATGAGTACTTCGTTACTTTTATTGACGATTACTCTAGATATGGGTATGTGTACCTAATGCACCACAAAAGCGAAACTTATGATAAATTCAGGGAGTTTCGGGCTGAAGTGGAAAAGCAATTGGGTAGACCCATAAAGGCACTTCGATCAGATCGAGGTGGGGAATACCTTTCTGATGAGTTCTTGGGACACTTGTTAGAGAATGGGATTTTATCCCATTTGACTGCGCCGGGTACTCCGCAGCAGAATGGCGTAGCAGAGAGAAGGAATAGGACTTTGTTGGACATGATTCGGTCCATGATGAGTTATTCATCATTGCCTTTATCCTTTTGGGGATATGCACTACAAACCGCATGTTATCTTTTGAACAATGTGCCTTCAAAATCGGTCCCTAAAACTCCTCACGAGTTGTGGACAAGACGGAAGACATCCTTAAACCATATTCGCATATGGGGATGTCCAGCTCATGTCCTGTTTAAGGATCCGAATAAGTTGGAAGCACGTTCAGAAGTTTGCGTGTTTGTAGGATATCCAAAAGGGACTAAAGGGGGTTATTTTTATAACCCAAAGGAAAATAAAGTCGTGGTTTCAACTAATGCAACTTTCCTTGAGGAGAGTTACATGAACGACTTTAAACCTCAAAGCAAAGTGGTGCTTGAGGAGTTGAGGGGTAATCCGTTTACTCCGAAGGTTCCGAACGAAACCATTCCGATCGGTGTAGAAAAACCAAACAAACCTGAACAACAACCTCAGGGGCTTCGGCGTAGTGGGAGGATCGGGTCGTCAACCTGAGAGGTATATGTTCAATGGGGAGGTCTTTTTGGCTGAACCGGATGAACATGACAGGGATCCTTATACTTACGCAGAAGCTATGGAGGATGTTGATTCAAGACTCTGGACAGAGGCCATGAACATTGAGATGAAGTCTATGGAGACTAATCGGGTCTGGGAGCTTGTGGATCTTCCCGAAGGGGTAAAACCCATAGGGAGTAAGTGGATCTACAAGAGGAAAAGAGGAGTGGATGGAAAGGTCGAAACCTTTAAGGCTAGACTGGTAGCTAAGGGTTATACGCAAAAGGAAGGAATCGATTATGAGGAAACCTTTTCGCCTGTAGCCATGCTTAAGTCCATCCGGATTCTCTTGTCCATAGCTGCCGCTCTCGACTACGAGATTTGGCAGATGGATGTCAAGACGGCTTTTCTGAATGGCTATCTTGATGAGTCCATTTATATGGAACAACCAGACGGGTTCAAGGTCACGGGTCAAGAGGGTAAGGTTTGTAAGTTGCTAAAGTCTATTTATGGACTTAAGCAGGCTTCTCGTTCTTGGAACATAAGATTTGATCAAGTGATCAAGACTTATGGGTTCTCACAAAATGTGGATGAACCATGTGTTTACAAACACATTAAGAATGGGAAGGTGGTTTTTCTACTACTCTATGTAGATGACATTCTGCTAATTGGCAATGACGTTGGGGCGTTGTCATCGGTCAAATTATGGTTGACCAAGCAGTTTGACATGAAGGACTTGGGTGAGGCTAATTTTGTTCTCGGTATCCAGATCTTTCGGGATAGGAAGAACAAAATGATAGCTTTGTCACAGGCCGGGTACATAGATAAAATTCTCAGGAGGTTTGCAATGCAGGATTCCAAGAAAGGTGGGCAACCATCTAGGTCTGGAATTACTCTTTCTAAGAAAGACTCTCCAAAGTCTAATGAAGAAAGAGAATACATGAAGAAGGTACCTTATGCTTCGGCAGTGGGTAGTCTCATGTATGCCATGCTTTGCACTCGACCGGATATTAGCTATGCGGTCGGGATTGTGAGTCGATTTCAGGCGGATCCAGGACCAAACCATTGGGTTGCGGTAAAGCATATTTTCAAGTACCTGAGAAGGACTCGTGAGTATATGCTTGTGTATTCGGGTGAGGATTTAACTCCTCTAGGATACACTGATTCGGATTTTCAATCCTGCCTGGATTCTAGGAAATCGACTTCAGGGTTTGTGTTTACTCTAGGTGGCGGTGCCATCAGTTGGAGAAGTGCGAAGCAAGATTGCACTTCGGATTCAACGATGGAGGCCGAGTATGTGGCGGCTAGTGATGCTTCGAAAGAAGCAGTGTGGCTCCGCAAGTTCCTTGGGGATCTTGAGGTAGTTCCTGGTATGGATAAAGCGGTATCACTGTACTGTGATAACAGTGCGGCGGTAGCTAATGCTAAGGAACCAAGATTTCACAAGAAGAGTAAGCATATTGATCGGAAGTATCATGTGATAAAGGACTTCGTTGAGAGCGGGCATGTCACGGTGTGCAAGATCGCGTCAGAGGACAATTTAGCTGATCCATTTACGAAGACACTTTCTGGGAGAGTCTTCGAAAGGCATGTGGAAGCTATGGGGATCCGAAATTTACAGTATTTACTCACTTAGTGCAAGTGGGAGATTGTTAGACATGTATGCTCTAAGGAGTAAAAATGTAATACGTTTTTGGAGACATTTTTATCAATAAAGAATTTATTCATTTATATATACCAAATATTGTCCTCTTTACGTTCATATTTGTTGAATGTATGATAAGCAAACAGTAGTCTGAGACTGTCAGTCTAAACCTTAAGAGTTGGGCATATGATGGGATGATTATGCGGTAGACACGACTCTTAAGGTGATGGTCTAAAATATATGATCCGCAATCGAGGGAATAAAGTTGGGCGCTTTATTCATGTAAAGATTGTTATGTTGTCTATATCCCTTTTGACAGATGGTTTGTCTTGACCATCGGAGTTGGACTCCGTGAATAAAACATTGGCACATTGTCATAGGTGACGATGTGTTGGATCGGGACATAAAGTGAATTGATTTGGATTAATAATTCTGTCTTGTCAAATCGATTCACTTTAGACAATCATTTGTATTGTATCTTAATCCTGAGATGAATAATGGGCCCGTTGTCTCGACTTGTGTCTTTTGATGTACCAATGGGTGACTCCCACATCTCTATAGTGGCATGCATGCCGGTACGTTGGAGGCATGACTCTTGGTAGCGTAGACTTGTTATTCATAGATATGGAATCCATAGCTCCTCTTTAGGAGTAATGATATCCTCTTATATGCGTTGTCCTGTAATTGGAAAACTGGAGCGCTCAACCATTTGGATACATAGGTGTAACCGAATGGTATACTATCTTTGAATGGTAAGTTTTCTAATGGTGAGACAATGGAACGTAAGATAAAAATAATCGGGAAGGTAAGACAGAACTTGTCCTTAAGCCGATTATGGATGATCATATGGGGATGCGATACACTATGATATGTCATGGAGACTTAGCTACACGAGCTTCGTAATTCTATAAAGTTCGAGAGTGCAGCTCCAAGCTTTTAGTGGAGTAGCGTTGGAGTTGATAATTGTGAAATGTATATCTGGGATATTGGGTTTCATAATTATCATGAGCTTGAACTTTATAGGTCCATTTTGGTCCCCTTTGCTAGCTCACAAAATCCTGTAACGACACGACGTGCTTTTTCAATAATTGGTGACTTATGTCGGATTTATCAGATTGGTTTAAAATTTATAAGAATCAAATAATTCATGTCTGTTTATCGGTTGAATTAATTATGTAAGAAATTAGTTCAAGATGAACTTGTTGAATTATGGCGTTCGGATAATTCTTGTCTGTTTATCGGTTGTTTTAATTTTGGACAATTAGAACAAGATAAACTTGTAGAATTATTGTGAATTGATTTATTTTCTTAGAGATTATCTTGATAAAGTTTGTTTTGATCAGATATCTTTTCTATTGGGCTATTTGAATCAAAACTGAGACTTTATCCTTTAGAATCTCGGGTGGAAAATAAAAGATTCGCGGAGATTTTTTCTCTGCAGTTCGGCCTGCCGATCAGAAAGTTCGGCCTGCCGAACTGGCCAGTTCGGCCTGCCTATCTCACAGTTCGGCATGCCGACCGCGACAGCTAAGATTACGCGTTTTTCACGCGTATCTTATCAGATATTGATCCGAACTTGATTCTATTTCGATTTTTGAGACCTAATCTGATATGGACTGACCCCAAGGACCAATAGGTATAAAAAGGGAGTGAGTCTAATGATTTACTCAGATCAATTTGAGAGATTAAGAGTGATACTCTTCTAGTGAGCATCTGAAAACTCCCTGAGAGCTTTTGTTCACAAATCACGAACACTAGCTTTGGGTTCTCTCTATTGGTTGGAAGGAGAGTCACCGGTGGAAGAGCTGTACGTGTGAGCCCACACTCACTCCGGTTGTGGATAGAGAATAGCAAAGAAGACCAGTTGGTTGAGGCTCTTCTGGAACGTTACTTCTCTACACAGGTCGCGGAGGTTCTTCGGCATACTGAGGTTAGTAAGATCTGTTTAATTTATACATATAACATGTCAAACTTGTGTTTTGAAAAATACTCTGATGAAAAATTTTTAAAAATTCCGCTGCGCACTTTGTTTCCAACATATATGCAGATGGATCGTTGTATTTTCAGGAGCGTCTTGCAGTTCCAGCTATCGCCGAGGTAATGAAAGCCGTTTTGGACGAAGCTCATAGGTCTTAGTTCGCTATTCATCCAGGGAGCACAAAGATGCATTGTGATTTGAAGATGCAATATTGGTGGAGAGGCATGAAGAAAGATGTTCGAGAGTACGTGGCCAAGTGTACGACGTGTCTGCAACCCTTATATATTTCTAGAATTTATCCCAAGTGGCGATTTTTGCCATTCTAGAGCATGCCTTAGTTGCTTTGGTTTACTACCACCATGCCTGAGCCATACCCCAAAGCCTTATGGCAATTGACGGTACCCGCCTAGGGTCTAAAGCCTCCTTAAGTTCAGGGATTTCTTCAACAATACTAATGAAATCAATAAGTTCATCAGGTTACAGTCCACCATGGTATTTCGGAATATCAACCTTGACCCATTTCACAGCGATTATTTTCCAATTGCACCGCACCCTAGGGAAGAACAAAGGGATTGTCGCCATGATCAACATCCCCTTATTAGATTCTAGATCAACATTTGGCTGGTTATGGTAAAGTGTAGCCAGCTACTATGTCAAGGCCGCCACCTGCAAATGTATTTGTGCGATTTTATCATGCTGAATCACCTCTTCTATTGAGGCATTGGGATTTCTCCAGACGGGCATGTCGCAAGATCGGACTGAAACTGATACCAACTGATGCAGAGCGCGGTGAAAAAAAAATTCACACATTTAATAACTCGTTGATTTCTAGCCTGTTTGATAAGGGATGGTCTTAACTATTATTTCAGTTATAAACAGTGTAAAACTCTCATATGTAAAAAGAAAAAAGTTACTATAGTATAAAACTGTGAGATACTATAATAAAATTAGTTCTAACCATCATGTCAAACACTCTATTAGACGAATACTGAGAAATTAAATAGAAAATTGAACATAATCTCATAGATTTTATTTCATCATAAACTGCCAATAACAAAAGCATCACCATGTTTTTACTTAAAACCTGATATTAGAAAGCAAAAAATTCCCAAAATTAACGAAAACTACGAAAATAACCCTAGAAATTACAATAATGATAAAAGTATCCTTTTGACCATCGAAACGAAGAAAGCTGTGAGACAATACATCAAAGTTTTGTTCAAAAAGCCGTTTCTACATGGAGAAGTATTTTTTTTTGGTCAAAATTGGATACCATATGATATTTTGGTCAAACTAAGCTTTTTGGGCCTTTTGCGTCTTTGGATGGTCCATAATAGCCATGAAATCCCACTCTTTTTGCATTGCATCATATTAGCCAAAAAAAAAAAAATGATGAGTTTGATATGCCATTTGATTTAAATGTTCACACTAAGCTTTTACAAATTTGATCTCCAAAATTAATACAACCATGTTGCCGTTATAGTTCCATTCCTGTCGCCCATAATAGCCACTAAATCCCATTCTTTTTGCGTTGCATCGTATTAGCCAAAAAAAAATGACGAATTTGATATGCCACTTGATTTAAATGTTCACACTAAGCTTTTACAAATTTGATCTCCAAAATTAATACAACCATGTTGTCGTTATACTTCCTTTCCTGTCGTCTACAAAATTGGCAACTATTAATACATATATTCCAACATTGAGAAAGACGAAAGGGAAGGCATAATGATGCTCCGGTCAATACCACAAGAAGAACTGCAATGTTTGAATAATTAAGCAGTTGAAAACACCATAATTATGGAGTAGCTAGGGTATATATATATATATATACACACATACACACACACATTCACGTGACTATAGCCGTATACATCGTTACATACATATATGTATTTAAATATGTATGTATTTTATAGAATACTTCTAGAAATGCTTTTGACCATTCTCTTAAAAGGATAAACATCGTGAGAAATCTTGAGCAAACCCTTTTGTGAATACCCGAACTCATCCGTGGTGTTGTTGAGCAGTGCAACAATGGAAGGATGACCGATTAGCTTGGTTGGTAACCACAGTTTCTCCACGTCATCGTCCTCTCTTCCCACAAGCACCGGTACATACCCTTTTCGAACTTTATCCGATGACCTCCCAGCCAGTGTCTCTGAGCTACTTAGCCTCACGTATGGTAAGAATTTCTTCCCCATTTAGTATAATTCTCTCAAAATGGTCTGAGCTTTTTTGAAGATGTAAACCCTAGTTTTCATTGCTTATTCAATGCCCAATATATATATAGTTGCGGCTAAGAAAATGGTGCCTTATTCTTCAAAGCAATATATTATATGCTTTTTTTATGCTCAATAAATCAATACATTATATGCTGTAACATCCCGAAATTTATTTGATGTTAAGTGTAATATAAATGATGAATTAGTGTGCCATAATTAAAGTTTTAACATTTATTAGACTATTTGGTTGGATTTTTTTGAATTTTTGGTTGTTTTGTTAAATTAATGAATTCGAAGGATTTCTTATTGTTTTAAAATGATGTTTTGAGTTTTAAAACACAACAATTTGTAAAATGTTAAAAATACTCCATTTTGCAAAACCGTGGGCGGCACATGGTTTTCGTACAGTAAAACCGCCCACCGATTTTCTCTATTTATTTCCTTCCTTCCCCTCTCTCTCCTCACTCTCACGCGTCTCCCTCTCTCTTCTCTCTCTCTCTCGGCAGCTCTCTTTCTCTCTCAATTCTCTCTCAAATTTTGAACTCCATTTCGAATCCAAGCTTCGGGATAGCAAGGAAGAAGCTCGGGGACGTGATTCAGCAACCGAGAACGCGGATTGAAGCTTCGATTCGAGGTTAGATTCGAAATTTCTAAACTTTTTACAAAATTTTCAATTTTGTGTGTTTTTGAAATCTAAGTTTGTTTTAGCTTAGAAAACCGTGGATTTGTGTTAAATGAGCTTAGAACAACTAGAATCTAAGCCTAGATTGAAGAAAAACGGATTGGATTCAAGATTTTTCATTTTTCTCCTCTTTTTCTCATTTTCGGATTTTTGAGGATTTTGAGTTTAAATGTTGTTTAAATGATTCCAAACATGTTCTAGAATGTTTTTCTATCAACTATAGTTGTTTTTCATGCCTGGGATTTGAGAAAAACAGGTTAGAAACAAGATTTGGATTTTGGGGATCGAGAAACCCGTGGCTGGGATTTCTGGGTTTTCCCAGTTCGACAGGCCGAAGTTCATGTTCGGCAGGCCGGAGTGATGATCGGCAGGCCGGTGTTCTTCCGACCGGCAGGCCGAATCTGGGGAAATGTTCGGCAGGCCGAACCTTGTTTCCGGCAGGCCGAACTGTGCAGCTCGGCAGGCCGAAGCAGGGCGTCCGGCAGGCCGACCGAGGCATGGAAAATTTTTGTGATTTTTACCCGTTTTCACTGTTTTGAACCCTGATTTAAATCCCAACCTTATAGGATGATTTTAAAGGTACAAATGGCACACTAGGACATCATGAAATGATTTAGTAACATAGAATGTCTCGAACTAGATATTGATTGACTTAGTTTGTATCTAGGATCGTTCGTGGTTCCGTGGAGCTAACGTATAGCGGACCAGGATTACGGTGTGGGGTACCGGCACGAGTATTGAGGTAGGACTTCTATCCTATTTCTTTGGTAGCCTGGTTTTGAAATGATTTGGCTTTGAAAAGGATTTCTATCCAAAATGTTTTCAACGGTTGTTTGAAAATGGTTTTATCGGTTATATTTTAATATACCGTGAACTGAAATGAATTTCATAATAAATGTAATTGACAACACTCGGTAATTGGGTTTTGAATGATAATGATAATAAACACATGGGCATGATGCCATATCAGAGATCGGGTCGTGTAGCGATCGACCTTGGGGGCAGGTCCCGAAACTTAGCTGGGCCACTACGGTGGTGATTTCATGGTTTGCCTAGGTAAAAGTAAATTGGTGTTTTGATTTGACGAGTAGACTGTTCCGTGTCAGGACGGTTCTACTCAAATTGTTTATCTATTTATTTATTTAAGTTTCCTTTGAATAACTTCTAATAATGCTGTGTTCCTTTGCGTTAAACTATTTTTATAAAACATAGTCCTACTGAGCCTTTCGCTCACGTTTTATCTGTTTTAAATTTCCCCTAGGTGGTTTCCCCTTTAGGTTTGGAGAAGATTCTTCGGACCGAACTCAGGAGCAATAGGAGAATTTATTTATATTCTGTATTATTAATCAAGGCATGTAAGACTTAACCATATTTGTACTTGGGCTGTAATTGTATTTATGATATTGTCAGATCCATGTGTGTGCACAAGTTGTGGGTTGTGGAACCCATATTCGCGGTTTTTATTCAATTATTATTATTTGCTAAATATTTATAAATTCGTTTATCAAATGTGGTGGAAAATCTCTTTATTTCTTACTTAATTGGATTCTTAAACACTTAATTTTAATTAAATTCTCTTTTAATTAATCTAAATATTCCGCCACGTCACCTCCCGTACTCCGGGGCGTGACAGAATGGTATCAGAGCTCAAGGTTATGAACCTTGGGAATTGTGCACACATAGGTTTGACAATGAAATACCTCTGACAGTCCAAATTTTGTTTTCAGAAGTGAGAGAATGGCACCTAGACGTCGTTCGACTGCTGATGCCGAGTTCGAAAATGATGAGAGCATGATGAGGTCTATGTTTGCGGCTTTCCGGCAGATGGCAGCCAGAACTAGACCGGAAGACTCCAGTGTTGGTAGTCGGCATGCTTTCTTTAACGAATTCTGGCGGGCGTCTATTTCGACTTTTGATGGCAATGGGGATCCGCAGTTAGCAGAGTATTGGTTGGATTCGATCTTGAAGCATCTTGATACCCTTGGTGTGCCTGAGGAGTATCGTGTGGAATTCGCGGCGTATAAGCTCGAGGGTGGCGCCAACACCTGGTGGAAACAAACTAAGCGTCTGGAGCGCGGTGGCGATATTGGTTGGAACAAGTTCGAGGAGCTGTTCTATGATCGGTATTTTCCGCAGGGATATAGAGACCAGAAGGCAGCTGAGTTTTATAGATTGCAGTAGGGTGATCTTTCAGTTCGGGAGTATGAGGCAAGATTTAACGAGTTGGCTAGGTTTGCTCCATCAGCTGTGGCATCGGAGCGTGAGAAATGCATCAAGTTTCAGGAGGGACTCAAGGCTCCTATTCGGCGGCAGTTGGTTGCTCTACGGCTTAGGGGTTTCGGAGAGCTTGTATCGTCGGCGATCTCCGTGGAGAATGATTATGTGTAGTATTGTGAGGACCGAGCCAAGGCTTCAGAAGGACCGCAGAGGAGTGGTAGGAAGAGCATTAGTAGTCGTCCAGCTCCGGGGAAAGGCAAGCAAGGCGGTGCGACCAGTGGCAGCAGCAGTTCGTCTGGCAGCGGGCGCAGCAATCCCTACAGCTTCCATTGTCATTTCTGTCAGCAGCCCGGACACATCAAGAGGAATTGCCTGATCAGGAGTGCTCGTCTTGGATCGCAGACCGGGGAGGATGCCAGTCGTTCATCTCAGCCTCAGCCTCAGACCCTACCTCCGCCTCCGCAGTACCCGTAGTTGCAGTATCCGCAGTTTTCTCCTCAGCAATTCTCATATCCGGCACGGGGGCAGCAGCCGTAGTATTTTCAGCGTAGTGTTCCTCAGTATAGAGCGCCGAGTACAGGTAGTGTGCAGTCGTCTCCATCTCAACAGCATCAGCCGAGTAATCCAGGACCCAGTAATGTCGGTAGAGGAAAAGGAAAAGCGCCAGTACAGGTTCATGCAATGGTATCTGGAGGGTCAGATTCTCAGACTGGTAACGCGGTTGTCGATGGTATGATTTTGGTTTCCAGATCTTTAGCTCGCGTTTTATTTGATACCGGTGCCTCTCATTCTCTCATTTCGAGTTCTTTTGTACATCCCTTGGGATTAGAAGTAGAAGAGTTTAATGAACCCCTAGTTATAACTTCTCCCTTGGGGCGGGTGTGTGTAAATTGTGTGTGTAAATCTTGTAAAATAAAGATTGGGGATGAGATTTTGAAAAGTGATTTGATTATACTCCCCATGAGTTCCTATGATGTGATTTTAGGGATGGACTGGTTGTCCAGGTATAGTGCAGTTGTGGACTGCCAACTTAGAAAGGTGACCCTAGTGTCTGATAGGGGGACGGTAATCACTTACCAGGGTGGTGGTGATTGGCTAATGAGTGAGCGTCTCATGAAGTCGTGTTTAGGAGGGCGAAGGAATCTAGATTGTTTTGCTTTTCTTGCCAATCTAGATTGCGAGCCCTATGTTTCGAAAGGTAGTGCAGTGATTCCGGTGGTTGGTGAGTTCGAGGATGTCTTCCCCGACGAGTTATCAGGGTTACCACCGCATCGGGAGATTGAGTTTGGTATCGAGTTGTTTCCAGGGACATCACCGATTTCTATGGCACCTTATCGGATGGCGCCGGCAAAAATGAAGGAATTGAGGAAGCAACTTTAAGAGCTTGCTGATAAAGGGTATATTCGGAATAGCACATCTCCATGGGGAGCACCAGTTTTGTTCGCTAAGAAGCACGATAGGACTCTCAGGTTATGTGTGGATTATCGGCAGCTGAATCGTGTTACGGTGAAGAACAAGTATCCTTTGCCTAGGATTGATGAGCTATTTGATCAGTTGGGAGGTTCGCGATACTTCTCGAAGATTGATTTGCGTTCAGGTTATCATCAGCTTAGAATCAAGGAAGAGGATATTCCCAAGACAGCTTTTAGGACTCGGTATGGGCACTTCGAGTTTCTGGTTATGTCTTTTGGGTTGACAAATGCTCCGGCAGCTTTTATGGATCTGATGAACAGGGTATTTAGGCCGTATCTGGATCAGTTTGTGATCGTGTTCATCGATGATATTCTTGTGTATTCTAAGACATGGAATGAGCATGAGCAGCATCTTCGGGTCGTGCTTCAGACTTTGCGGGAGCACCAGTTGTATGCTAAGAGGGAAAAGTGTGAGTTTTGGTTGACCGAGGTCAAGTTTCTGGGTCATGTCATCTCGGAGCATGGTATTTCAGTGGATCCATCCAAGATTGAAGCTATATTGGAGTGGGAACAACCAAGGAATGTAGCGGAGATTCGTAGCTTCTTAGGTCTTGCTGGATATTACAGGAAATTTGTAAAGGATTTTTCGAAGATTGCAGCTCCGTTGACGAGATTGATCAAGAAAAATGTCAGTTTTGAGTGGGATGAAGATTGTGAGTCTGCTTTTCAGGAATTGAAGAACCGGTTGACTTCAGCTCCAGTGTTGATTATTCCTAGCAGTGATGAGCCGTATGAGGTTTATGCTGATGCTTCAGGGCGCGGACTTGGATGCGTGTTGATGCAGCATGGACGTGTGGTTGCGTACGGATCGAGACAGCTGCGACCTCACGAGCGGAATTATCCTACTCACGATTTAGAGCTTGCGGCAGTGATCTACGCGCTGAAGATTTGGAGATGTTACTTGTATGGAGCATCGTTTTAGGTCTTCTCCGATCACAAGAGTTTGAGGTATTTGTTCACTCAGAGGGATCTCAACTTGAGGCAGCGCAGATGGGTAGAGTACATGGAGGATTATGATTTTGCGTTGCAGTATCATCCCGGAAAAGCTAATGTGGTCGCGGACGCGCTTAGCAGGAAGTCTTCAGGGATTCTCGCTTGTTTGATTTTTGAGGACTGGAGCAGGGATGCGACAGTGAGTGAGTATCGGATACTGTATCGTGAAGATGGTGATCGAGTTTTGTTATATCATGTGGAAGCGACTCCAGCTCTTGTTCGGATGGTGAAGCAAAATCAGTGGCAGGATCGACATTTGCAGGGGATTTGGTCGCAGATTCAGAACGGGGAGCAGTTCGAGGAATGGAGCGTGCATGCAGATGGATCGTTGTACTTTTGGGAGCGTCTTGTAGTTCCAGTTATCGCCGAGGTGACGAAAGCCGTTCTAGACGAAGCTCATAGGTCTCAGTTCGCTATTCATTCGGGGAGCACCAAGATGTATCGTGATTTGAAGAGGCACTATTGGTGGAGAGGCATGAAGAAAGATGTTCGAGAGTACGTGGCCAAGTGTTTGACGTGTCTTCGGGTGAAGGCTGAGCATCAGAAGCCTGCAGGTCAGCTTCAGCCGCTTCCTATTCCAGGGTGGAAATGGGAGCATGTGACGATGGATTTCCTCACAGGTTTGCCGAGGATGGAGCAGCGGCACGATGCAGTTTGGGTTGTGGTCGACAGGTTGACGAAATCGGCGCATTTCATTCCGTTTAAGTCGACGTGTTCTAGGAAGATTCTCGGGGAGTTGTATATGCAGAACATTGTGAGGTTGCATGGAGTTCCTTTATCCATCACCTCTGATCGAGACACCAGGTTTAATGTTAAGTACTGGAGGAGTTTTCAGGAGGCTTTGGGTACGGATTTGAACTTCAGTACGGCGTTTCATCCTCAGACTGATGGGCAGTCTGAGCGGGTTATTCAGGTTCTCGAGGATATGTTGCGTGCTTGTGCGTTGGACTTCGGCGGGAATTGGAAGCAATGTTTGCATTTGGCGGAGTTCGCGTACAACAATAGTTATCAGGCGAGTATCGGTATGGCACCATTTGAGGCGTTGTATGGGCGACCGTGTCGGTCACCTGTGTGTTGGGCCGAGCCGGAAGATAGAGTTATTCTTGGGCCAGATGAGATTCGTGATAGCAACGAGAAAGTCGCGGTGATTCGGAATCGGTTGAGAGCAGCTTAGAGTCGGCAGAAGAGCTACGCGGATAGGAGATGTAGACCTTTAGAATTCGCGGTTGGAGATTTTGTTCTCTTGAGGGTGTCACCTCGTAAGGGAACTATGCGGTTCGGAGTGAGTGGGAAACTCGCGCCGAGGTATATTGGGCCGTTCGAGATCACTCAGCGTGTTGGTGTGGTCGCTTATCGGCTTGATCTTCTGCCCGAACTTTCTCATGTGCACGATGTGTTTCATGTGTCGATGCTTAGGAAATGTCCACCTGGGCAGGATAAGATAGTATCGTTTCGTGATGTGCAGGTTCAGGAGGATACGACGTACGAAGAAGTACCAATTCAGATTATCGACCGGAAAGTGATTAGCTTGCGTCGTCGTGAGATACCGTTGGTAAAGGTCGTGTGGCAGCATCACGGGGTTGATGAAGCCACTTGGGAGTTAGAGTCGAGTATGCGGGAGCTGTAGCCGCATTTGTTTTGTTTTTGAGATGAGTTGTAAATTTCGAGGACGAAATTTCTTTTAGGGGTGGAGAGTTGTAACGTCCCGAAATTTATTTAATGTTAAGTGTAATATAAATGATGAATTAGTGTGCCATAATTAAAGTTTTAACATTTATTAGACTATTTGGTTGGATTTTTTTGAATTTTTGGTTGTTTTGTTAAATTAATGAATTCGAAGGATTTCTTATTGTTTTAAAATGATGTTTTGAGTTTTAAAACACAACAATTTGTAAAATGTTAAAAATACTCCATTTTGCAAAACCGTGGGCGGCACATGGTTTTCGTACAGTAAAACCGCCCACCGATTTTCACTATTTATTTCCTTCCTTCCCCTCTCTTTCCTCACTCTCACGCGTCTCCCTCTCTCTTCTCTCTCTCTCTCGGCAGCTCTCTTTCTCTCTCAATTCTCTCTCAAATTTTGAACTCCATTTCAAATCCAAGCTTCGGGATAGCAAGGAAGAAGCTCGGGGACGTGATTCAGCAACCGAGAACGCGGATTGAAGCTTCGATTCGAGGTTAGATTCGAAATTTCTAAACTTTTTACAAAATTTTCAATTTTGTGTGTTTTTGAAATCTAAGTTTGTTTTAGCTTAGAAAACCGTGGATTTGTGTTAAATGAGCTTAGAACAACTAGAATCTAAGCCTAGATTGAAGAAAAACGGATTGGATTCAAGATTTTTCATTTTTCTCCTCTTTTTCTCATTTTCGGATTTTTGAGGATTTTGAGTTTAAATGTTGTTTAAATGATTCCAAACATGTTCTAGAATGTTTTTCTATCAACTATAGTTGTTTTTCATGCCTGGGATTTGAGAAAAACAGGTTAGAAACAAGATTTGGATTTTGGGGATCGAGAAACCCGTGGCTGGGATTTCTGGGTTTTCCCAGTTCGACAGGCCGAAGTTCATGTTCGGCAGGCCGGAGTGATGATCGGCAGGCCGGTGTTCTTCCGACCGGCAGGCCGAATCTGGGGAAATGTTCGGCAGGCCGAACCTTGTTTCCGGCAGGCCGAACTGTGCAGCTCGGCAGGCCGAAGCAGGGCGTCCGGCAGGCCGACCGAGGCATGGAAAATTTTTGTGATTTTTACCCGTTTTCACTGTTTTGAACCCTGATTTAAATCCCAACCTTATAGGATGATTTTAAAGGTACAAATGGCACACTAGGACATCATGAAATGATTTAGTAACATAGAATGTCTCGAACTAGATATTGATTGACTTAGTTTGTATCTAGGATCGTTCGTGGTTCCGTGGAGTTAACGTATAGCGGACCAGGATTACGGTGTGGGGTACCGGCACGAGTATTGAGGTAGGACTTCTATCCTATTTCTTTGGTAGCCTGGTTTTGAAATGATTTGGCTTTGAAAAGGATTTCTATCCAAAATGTTTTCAACGGTTGTTTGAAAATGGTTTTATCGGTTATATTTTAATATACCGTGAACTGAAATGAATTTCATAATAAATGTAATTGACAACACTCGGTAATTGGGTTTTGAATGATAATGATAATAAACACATGGGCATGATGCCATATCAGAGATCGGGTCGTGTAGCGATCGACCTTGGGGGCAGGTCCCGAAACTCAGCTGGGCCACTACGGTGGTGATTTCATGGTTTGCCTAGGTAAAAGTAAATTGGTGTTTTGATTTGACGAGTAGACTGTTCCGTGTCAGGACGGTTCTACTCAAATTGTTTATCTATTTATTTATTTAAGTTTCCTTTGAATAACTTCTAATAATGCTGTGTTCCTTTGCGTTAAACTATTTTTATAAAACATAGTCCTACTGAGCCTTGCGCTCACGTTTTATCTGTTTTAAATTTCCCCTAGGTGGTTTCCCCTTTAGGTTTGGAGAAGATTCTTCGGACCAAACTCAGGAGCAATAGGAGAATTTATTTATATTCTGTATTATTAATCAAGGCATGTAAGACTTAACCATATTTGTACTTGGGCTGTAATTGTATTTATGATATTGTCAGATCCATGTGTGTGCACAAGTTGTGGGTTGTGGAACCCATATTCGCGGTTTTTATTCAATTATTATTATTTGCTAAATATTTATAAATTCGTTTATCAAATGTGGTGGAAAATCTCTTTATTTCTTACTTAATTGGATTCTTAAACACTTAATTTTAATTAAATTCTCTTTTAATTAATCTAAATATTCCGCCACGTCACCTCCCGTACTCCGGGGCGTGACATATGCTTAATTGACTTTGTTTTGTGTTGGCAAATGTCATACGTAATGAGTTTGACGAAATATAGTTGTAAAATAAAAATCTAAGAATAAAAGTTAACGTTCGCATTATTTAAATAGATATAAGATAATTGATATGTGACCAATATCTATCGTTTCTCAAGATCATCAAAGAGTACTAATTGAAGGAAAAAAAAAAACACACAAAAAACGAAATTATATATATGTATATTGACCAATTAGGTACTCTTTAGTTATTTCCTCAACCAAAGTTTAAAGAGCTTACAAGCAAATTAGAAAGTGAAAATTTTCAATATTGTCTTGAAATAATCTCTTTATTTATCCTTCAAGAATATCCCTTATTCCTCCATATGTTCATTGGCTAGTGGAGGATATGTCATAAACAAATATGTTTGCTAGATATATTTCTATAATCTGTGGGTGGGAAGCAAGCTTAGTGAAAGCAATATTTAATTAGGAGGGGTTTTTGTGGTTATGTACAGGAATATTAAAATAGTTTTCAAATTGAAATAAACTTGAAGATATCTAAATCATACAACTTAAAATAGTATTCATTATGATTTCTTAATTTATTCAAAAGTAATTAGTGGAATTATGCACCTTTTCTTTCCTAGTTATACCAAAAATAAAGTGCAGTTGGTTGGATCCAGCTTATTCTTGAAATAAATATCTAAATCATATAGACTTAAAATAGTATTCATTATTTGGCGACACATAATTTAAAGATTAATTTAGATGATTGTGAAAGTAGTGGCATGCCTAATCCTTCTTTGGATGGTGGTTATTGAACGCCGCGTTTTGTTATTCATGTTTCATGCTGCTCTCACATTATTCGACTTCATGAAGTTGCTAGTATTGACACTTACACATAATATATATATATATATATATGTGTGTGTGCGCGCGCGCGCGTGCGCGCGCGTGTGAAATAAACAACTTGTCCATTTTATTATTGAATTTGGATAATATTTTTCTGTTGACGCAAGATTGCAACCTACAATTAATTAAAACTAGTGCTCGCTATAATACAAATTTTATTTTATGGGAAGATTGCATGTCAACTTCGTCATCATGGACGCGAGATAATGGACCGACCATCTTTTGAGGTACATAACGATGAATGCGCTGGAGAGAAGTTAAATACGCAAGATGTTATAGTCCGCCTTTTTAGGCTATTATAAAACATTTACTTACTTATTTTAAGGTAAAAATTTAAGAAATTTTTTTCCTTTTAATTTTTTTTCTTTTTAATTAATAATTTACATATACCGGTTTAACAACTTTTGAAATACAAACATATACTTGTATTTACATAACCACATTTCCTTTGCAATGTAGTTTATCAAACATTACTTTCAAAATATCTTAAAATACAATACAGCGGAAACATACAGCGGCGGAAACCATACCCAATCTGCATATATCATTCGTCCTCCAGCTCATCATTACGATTTATTCTGATATTCTCGTCGAAATACCTACAACATGAAAAACTTAATGAGCTAACGCCCAGTAAGTCCCATAAATCCCACATAGACATTCAAATAAATGCATGAGTCAATTATGCTTTCTTATAAACTTTCCTTATCTTCATCGTTTCTTATCTTTACTAGGGCCCAAGTGTTCGTACCCTGTGACCATACTATATCCTTTAAACTCTCCTTAAGTCAGGAGTCGGTACGACACTTTTCTTAATTTTTGGTGACATATTTACCAGTCTATTTATTATGGTTGACATACCATGTATGATGTGATAATCACATGTTATCTATAACACATAAATTCGCTCGCATAGCATAGTACACACAAGTACTTACTTTATATACACATAGGTATTCATTATTGTATACAAAGGTACGTAACATTCTATACACATAGGTATTCATCATTGTACACACAGGTACGTAATATACTGTACATACCGATACATAACATATTATACACTCAGGTATTTTAATCGTATACTCACAGGTATCCATACATGATTATACCCCTATGTATTCATATCATGGTAAACATACAAGTTTATACTTTATTATACGCACAGGGACACGTATACATACATTTCTCTCTATACCTACATTTCACACTGTAGGTGGGAAGGGTACTTACTTGTATTTGTGTACCAAAACATCGACTTCGATCTCTTTTCTCCTAGGCTCCCAGGATCCTGTTGGCCAATTACAAAACTATTAGCCAATTCCACTATGTTTCGTTACAAAACGTTCGTTACTTAATTAGTTGAGTTGCATAACCGTATACAACTCTGAAACCACTGGTTTCCTTATTTCTACCTTACTCTACCCTATCGTTATTTACGAAGAGCGGATATCTTTCAAATCATCTTTTTATCTCATTAAAAACATTTCTGAGTTGTTCCGGTTACTTGGATAAAAATGACGATTTTGGCCTCCGTGAACCTACTGACCTACCCGAGCTTGATTTCATTATTTTAATAAAAACAGCCACATATTAACCTTAATATAATGCCCTAGTGGCTCATATCCCTTTGTCTTCACACTTATGCCCCTTTTCTATAGAACTTTACAATTCAGGCCCTAAACTGAAAAATTTGACAATTTTGCCCTAGAGGCTAAAATTGTCCTTTTCATCCCAAAATTTTCTATTTTTCTCAAGGATCATTTTTGCTCAAAGTACCATATTCAAAATCTCTTGGGAAAAGACATTTTTGCCCTTTTTAAAAATTTTCACAATTTTGTAAATTCTTTGAAAAATCAAAATTTCACGCACGATTGAGTTTTTTGACGAACCGATCTTATTGCCTAACCGTTTCGTCGAGATCTACAACTTTCATGTTTTAACTTTTCCCAAAATCTCACTGTACAAGGGTGTTTTTGGGCGTTTTTCAAATCTGCCGAGAAAGAACATTTATATTCAATTTAGTCCTTGGGGTATTTTTATAAAAATCCATTTCAAAATTGCAAATCTACCCCTGCAGAGACCATTCCATGCCTTATTCAAATCATTCTCATGCTCAAATATCATTTTTGCAAAGTCTAACATCAAAATTACAAAAATAATACTTTTTGCAAAAATTAACAATTTGCACTATAAACCAAAGTTTCACAACTTAAACATGCCATTCATCACATATGCATGAAATTTCATTAAATACATGCTCAAGAACCCACATGGGTTTGAAAGAATAGAAATCAAAATAAAATCCATAAAATTTTAAAACTTTGAAATCTTAAACTTACCAAAATAACACTCTTTTGATTTCTAGCCTTCCAAGGCTCCTTGAACTCCTTCTTAGGCTTCCTTTTCATGCAAAAATATCATGGGTTAATTTTCCCCCTAACCCATGAAAAATCCCTTGAAAACTTGTTAAAAAGTTTAGGATTTTACCTTAAATCTTGTGAAAAATCCTTGAGCTTGCTCTAAAACTTGTTTTGGGGTTGTTTTTGCAAAGTTTTGGGCTTGAGAAATTTTTTTGAAAGGTTCATCAATGGCTGCCGAAACTTGGAGAAAAAGAAGAAAAAAAAAATTGTGATAACCATGCATTAAATGCTTCCTCATCCACTTGGTTACTTCATCAAGTAACCCTTTGGGTTATCATGTGTCATCTTATGATTGGGCCACCTTTCATGGCTTGGTGGCCCAATAAAAAGCTAAATGGTGTCCACTTTGTGGAGTTAAAAATTTATACTATGTAATTTTCACCACATAGTATTTTTCTTATACTGTCATGGTCAAATCAGTGTACTTTCTATCCTTAGACTGTATAAAAATATTTGACTTACTTTTCGTTTACTTTTGAAGGCCAATCATAACATTTTTCGTATCTGCGTTTACATTTAGCAGTATTCTTATACTGCATCGACCTCTTTCTTACACTGGGTTAGGGCTCGGTGGACTCTATATCATATTTGTATTCTTTGTACCCATGTATTTATATCACAATTTTAGAATTAATTGTGATACAAAATTCATTTTATGGATATTATTTACAAATTTCTGAGTAATTAAACTCATAAAATCTGTAGATCCACCAAATTTCGAGACCTTCATCCTCTGGAATCTTTCATAAAATTCGGTAGTAAATACTACCAAAATAGCTGGAACTGCTACTTCCGCTTGTTGTGGCGGTAGTACTACTTCTGCTTGTTGTGGCGGTAGTACTAGGGGTGGTGTGTCCATACATACTGGTGGTACGAGATTCTGGTTAGCTAATTGTTACCATAAACCTTGCATTTCCCGCTCCTGAGCTTGGAGCTTTTGTTGCAGTTCCATGATCATGGCCATTAAATCCGGATTCATCGGTCCTCCTGGTGTATCTGTCATCGATATTAATCGTTATATACCTATCGTATATTTTCGTTACTAGGTTAGCATATACTATTAACTTAATAGTATCCAATCAATAATTGCATATATTTAAACAACATAAATACATGCAAACATACACAATTACATGAACTCAATATCTTACTTCATACATTTGATTTCATTAGCATTCATTCATTTTATTTCATTAACCTTCATACATTTCATTTCATGAACCTCTTTCATTTCCTTTTTACATCCTTCATAACATTACATGCATAATTGTCATACATACTTTCTTCCTTTCATACATAAACTATTCATATCATTTCCAGGAGCAGTTATTACTTTCGGCTACATATACCCTATTGCCGGAAAGGATACCACTTGCCGGACATACATGTATACACCAAAGCCACAAGGCCCAAAACTATACTAATCCCATATCTATGTACATTAGACTACACAAAAGTCTTCACAAACTCTTTTTAGTTTGACTCTACTCCCAACATATCACTATGTTTGGAATCCTCCTCGAGGTCCTATTCTTCCTTTATATCTGAATCAATCGACTTGTCATCACTTGCGATTATAAGCATAGGCTCTTCATCAATGTTATCATCACCATCATCATTATCATCATCGTCTTCATCATCCTCGTCCATATCTACTGGGGGATCTTCCAATGGCGCAACCACATTTTGTTCTGCATGTAATACCGCCATAAGAAAATCGTGGACACTAAGATAATTTCCCAGATTCTGCATCTGTTGCTGGACTGCATTAGGAAGATCTCTCCAAACCAGATCACAAATTCACCGTAAAGGTAATTCGGGGGGAATCAATGGCATCATGGTTCAGCGAAACCTCAAGATATAGTGATCTACCGGCTCCCCTACATATCTTCCCCAAACCGGTTCTACACGTAAGTACAACCTACTTCGCCAATCTGCCCACAGCATCAGAATCATTTGGATATGCATGGCATCTGCTGGGGGTAAGGGTGTGAAATCGGCTTGGATCTGTTCTCTAAAGCCTTGCCAATCCCTTGGTCGCTCATCAGGTTCAATCCTTAGCCACCATACTAGTGCTTCTCTCAGCAACAATCTAGAAGCCAATAAAACCTGGAGGTGCGGTGACGTATGACAAGCATCGAAGATCACCTCAACTGCGTGTAGCCATTCGGTCAACACCATAGGTTGTTGACTCCCATAGTATCGCAGTGGCATTGTGTGACACTCGTTATTCTCCTAACGGGTATTGAGGTAATTAAATTAATTTTTAATGTATAAAAAAAAAATTGCTTCATTTAAATTTATTTTATAATATTTATTTTTATCTATTTTTAAATTTTCTAAAATTCTCCTATATTTATTTAGTATGATTACTAAAAAGCATTAGAACTTCTAATAAATCTCAAAAATGTCATATTGGCATTATGTGTGTTAAAGTCTTTAGATGAGACATAAGGATATATTTTCCAACTACTCTTGACCCTCATTTTCTTTATTTCCTCCGTGACATGCTTCAACATGTCTCCTCTATAATTGTTTCTATCACTTCTCTTCAAAGACTTCATCTTTTCTTCCTTTCTCTTCCACGGTTCCCACACTCTTCTTCTTATTTCTTTGCTGAAGCAAAATACTTAGAGAACTTCTTCAAGGCAGCCATAAAAATCAGCCACCATCACCTCCATTTGAGCAAGAATTTCAGTCATACCGAAGTAAAGGAACCTGTTTTGAAGCTATTTCAAGCTTCCAACTAACCATAATCCGAGGTTAGAATCTTATGAACAAATTTAGTCTTTCATTTATAAATTTTCTTTTATACTAAAGGATTATTCAAATTTGCGTTCTTAAACCTAAGTATATGTTTGTTGCTATTTTGGAGCATATGTATGAAGTCTAAGTGTATATGCCCTAGACAGAAAATTTATATTGTTAAACTTTGTAATACCCCTATGGGCAGTGGTTATTTCTTGAAATTCTAAGATTAAATTAAAATGAATTTTATGAATTGGTTTGCATATTTGAAAAGTAGCATCCTAGGCTTTCTAACGAGCTATCATAAACCTAAATCGGAGTTGTATTTTATTTTCTAAGAATTATTCAATTTTTGTATTGGAAACTAGTAAATCTACCAGTTTGTTATGGTATACCAGCTGCTAACCTGAACCAAGAACCCATCTTTGCTCACCACCTAATTCTTTAATGTCTTGCAACCTTTCCAATATTATCCTAAGTGATTGATGAATCTTATTAGGGACTAAAACATATAGATTACTTGTTCACATTTTATATTGTGTTAAGACAAAAATTGTTTACTGTGGTATTCAAAAGAGATTTATATAAAAGCTTTAATGGCATACTAGTAAGATAGGTTTACACATGATTTATTTATGAATGTAGTTGTATGTTGTGCTTTAGTTTTAATTGTCCTTATGCACGCCTTAGGATCAAGGGAGTATGGAGCTAACGTTAATTGATTCCAGGATTAAGAGACTGTTGATAAGCTTAAAAGGTAGGGATTCTATTACTCATCTTTTGTGAGGTTTTTATAGAATTAAAATTGATTGTTTTGCCGCAATATATATATATCTATGTTGAACTGATATTATATGTGTATCACATATGAAACTATGACATGGACTCGTCTTGTATTGTACGGCGAGGAACATAATGAATTGACACATGTTATAAATTGAGAAGCATGGTTAGAAAAATTAACTCTATTAATAATGATTTAATATAGAGAAATTGTGAGACATGAAAAGGGCGACGGTTACGTCCTTGGGCATGAATACCCTAAAAGGTAAAGTAGGGGGAAGGCGATGACGCTTCCTTGGGTTGAAAGTCCCAGAACACACTGTACAGGAATCGACTTGGTGAGGACTCGGGGCTTGATGTCCCCTCACCGGAACACCCTTGGAATGTTTATAGGGTGATCAAGTGCGCCCATTTGGGTTTCGATGAGTTGAGTGATACTCAATTTAACATGGATACCTAGGAACAATGATGATTGTTAATATTTGTATAAATGTGTAATTATGACACTTGGTAATGATTAACTACGGTATCCATAAGATGTGATCATAATAAACCTCATAATCTGGAATATGATGTAACTTACTAACCATGCAGATTTTAATGTGGTAATGATAAAGGTGAGTAATGGTTTTCTCTACTGAGCATAGTGTTGCTCATACCCTTATGTTTATATCTTTTCAGGACTCACTAAATGTGAGGTGGCTACGAGAAATATAGTTGAGGAAGTGATGTAACTATATTACATTGGGACTGTTTCAATCGTTGAGAATGTTCTTCATGATAATGTAAGCATCAATTGTTACTTTCTGTGACTGTATTATAATGTGTTGAGGGTTAAAATGATGATGACAACAGTTTATATTATTAAATTTAAGGTGCTACATTAAAACTGTGGTTTATTTATCGTTTATATTTTTATTTTTGAGTTGAGAGTTTTCATTTAAGTCCCGGGTAAATTTTATTTTTAAGGTTTTACTTTTATTATTTATTTTTATTTTATCTCATTAAAAACTGTTAACCCCCACATAGGGGCGTTACACATTGCATCTTGAAAAGCAATACTTGCTCTTCGATCAGCCTCCATGTCACGTTATGATGCGGCTCCACCATATACTATATTTATTATTGTAATTAATATAACAGTGTCATATAAAATAGTACTGACCATTCTTATACTTAAAATCAAACTATCTTACATGAGTTATGGTAATGGAGCAGACGACAATGTGTAGTAGGATGGCAAGATTTTCGCTCTGATACTAACTGTCACAACCCGCCTTTTTAGGCTGTGATAAAACCTTTTCTTACTTACTTTAAGGCAAAATTTAGGAAATTTTTTTTTCTTTTAAATTTTTTTCTTTTTAATTAATACTCTACATATACTGGTTTAACAACTTTTGAAATACAAACATATATTTGTATTTACATAACCACCTTTTCTTTGCAATGTAGTTTATCAAATATTACTTTCAAAATATCTTAAAATACAATACAATGGAAACATACAGCGCCAGAAACCATACCCAGTCTACACACATCATCCGTCCGCCAGCTCATCATCACGATTTATTCTGACTTTCTCGTCAGAATACCTATAGCATGAAAAACTTAATGAGCTAACGCCCAGTAAGTCCCATAAATCCCACCTGGACATTCAAATAAATGCATGAGTCAATTATGCTTTCTTGTAAACTTTCCTTATCTTCATCGTTTCTTATTTACTGGGGCCCAAGTGTTCGTACCATTGCACAATTTTATTTAGGTCTACGTAACACCGTGACCATACTATATCCTTTAAACTCCCCATGAGTCAGGAGTCAGTACGATACTTTTCTTAATTTCTGGTAACATATTTACTAGTCTATTTGTTATGGTTGACATACCATGTATGATGTGATAATCACATGTTATCCATAACACATAAATTTGCTCGCATAGCATAGTACACACAAATACTTACTTTATATACACTTAGGTATTTAGTATTGTACACACAAGTACGTAACATTCTATACACATAGGTATTCATCATTGTACACACAGGTACGTAATATACTGTACATACCGATACATAACATGTTATACACTTAGGTATTTTAATCGTATACTCACAGGTATCCATACATGACTATACCCCTAGGTATTCATATCATGGTAAACATACAAGTTTATACTTTATTATACGTATAGGTACACGTATACGTACATTTCTTTCTATACCTACATTTCACACTGTAGGTAAGAATGGTACTTACTTGTATTTGTGTACCGAAATATCGACTTCGATCTCCTTTCTCCTAGGCTCCTAGGATCCTGTTGGCCAATTACAAAACTATTAGCCAATTCCACTACGTTTCATTATAAAACGTTTGTTACTTAATTAGTTGAGTTGCATAACCATATACAACTCTGAAACCACTGTTTTCTTTATTTCTACCTTACTCTACCCTATCGTTACTTACGAAGGGCGGATATCTTTCAAATCATCTTTTTATCTCATTAAAAACATTTCTGAGCTGTTTGGGTTACTAGGGCAAAAATGACGATTTTGCCCTCCGTGAACCTACTGACCTACCCGAGCTCGATTTTGTTATTTTAATAAAAATAGCCACATATTAACCTTAAGATAATGCCCTAGTGGCTCATATCCCTTTATCTTCACACTTATGCCTCTTTTCTATAGAACTTTATAATTCAGCCCCTAAATTGAAAAATTTGACAATTTTACCCCCAAGGCTTAAATTGTCCTTTTTATCCCAAAATTTTCTATTTCTCTCGAGCATCATTTTTGCTCAAAGTACTATATTCAAAATCTCTTGGGAAATGACGTTTTTGCCCTTTTTAAAAATTGTCATAATTTCATAAATTCTTTGAAAAATCAAATTTTACAGACGATTGAGTTTTTTGACGAACCGCTCATGATGCCTAATAGTTTCGTCGAGATCTACAACTTTCATGTTTTAACTTTTCTCAAAATCTCACTGTACAGGGGTGTTTTTGGGCGTTTTTCAAATCTGCTGAGAAAGAACATTTTCTTTCAATTTAGTCCTTAGGGTATTTTTATAAAAATCCATTTCAAAATTGCAAATCTACCCCTGTAGAGACTATTCCATGCCTTATTCAAATCATTCTCATGCTCAAACATCATTTTTGCAAAGTCTAACATCAAAATTACAAAAATAATACTTTTTGCAAAAATTACCAATTTGCACTATAAACCAAAGTTTCCCAACTTAAACATGCCATTCATCACATATACATGAAATTTCATTAAACACATGCTCAAGAACCCACATGGGTTTGAAAGAATAGAAATCAAAATAAAATCCATAAAACTTCAAAACTTTGAAATCTTAAACTTACCAAAATAGTGCTCTTTTGATTTCTAGCCTTCCAAGGCTCCTTGAACTCCTTCTTAGGCTTCCTTTTCATGCAAAAATATCATGGATTAATTTTCCCCCTAACCCATGAAAAATCCCTTGAAAACTTGCTAAAAAGTTTAGAATTTTACCTTAAATCTTGTGAAAAATTCTTGAGCTTGCTCTAAAACTTGTTTTGGGGCTGTTTTTGCAAAGTTTTGGGCTTGAGAAATTTTTTTGAAAGGTTCATCAATGGCTGCCGAAACTTGGAGAAGAAGAAGAAGAAAAAAAATTGTGATAACCATGCATTAAAAGCTTCCTCATCCACTTGGTTACTTCATCAAGTAACCCTTTGGGTTACCATGTGTCATCTTATGATTGGGCCACATTTCATGGCTTGGTGGCCCAATAAAAAGCTAAATGGTGTCCACTTTGTGGAATTAAAAATTTATACTGTGTAATTTTTTACCACACAGTATTTTTCCTATATTGTTTGGTCAAATCAGTGTACTTTCTATCCTTAGACTGTATAAAAATATTTGACTTACTTTTGGTTCACTTTTGGAGGCCAATCATAACGTTTTTTGTATCTGCGTTTTCATTTAGCAGTATTCTTATACTGCATCGGCCTCTTTCTTACACTAGGTTTAGGTCTCTGGTGGACTCTATATCATATTTGTATTCTTTGTACCCATGTGTTTATATCACAATTTTACAATTAATTGTGATATAAAATTTATTTTATGGATATTATTTACATATTTATGAGTAATTAAACTCATAAAATCTGTATTCAGCAATATCCAACATCGCATCATATTTGTCATGAAATTTGCAATCAATGCCGTTTATTCATACTTTATCGTAATTTTTACAAAAATTACAATTTTTACTAGAATTTACATTTTTAAGAGTAAATTCATTAATTAAACCCAATTAAATATCAGGTTTTATTAATGAAATTTTCTCGGTCATTACACAATATATATTGGTAATGTTATTTGTCTTTATATTCGTCATAATTTGGTTGTTCAGAAGAAAAACAGACAAAACTAAATTAAATCAATCTAAATTAATTTATTTTAATTTTTAATTATTAGTTTAATTTGATCTGCTTAAAATTTTTATTCTTTATTAATTTGGTTAGCAATTTTAGATATTACAAAATAGGAAATCAATCAAACCGATCAAAACTATTTCATACACTTTTGTAAAAGAATTAAAAAAAAAACATGCTTGTCATAACAACCTCAATTTTCATACATGTTATCTCTTTTATAGCTTATTTGTATTATTTTAAGGTTTATAATTTAAGTTAACTGACTAAAGTTCTAAACAAAGACATTTAAGGTCTACACCTAAGAACTCTGGACTTAGCTCAAGGCTGGAAGGCTCTAGATGTGAACTCGGATCAACTCTGAAGATGATTATGAGCGTTTCTATGCTTCAACCTAAGGCTATAATGGTGGCGATCAAGGTGATGATTTATTTGTTGGTTTTCTAAAATATTTTTAGAGCAAATATGAGGAAATGTTGTAACGTGGGAAACATATATTACAAAAATTTTCATAAAACTTTTATAAAGTATCGTCATACATAATATTAATTTAACGCTTAATAATTATGTTTAATTACCTAGTTGAAGCAAATAGGTCTAAGATCTTCTAACAGGAATAGCTCTATATGATGATATTATCTTCTTTCTTGCCTAATCCGTGGCACCAGTCGGACAAATGTGTGGGTGCAAAAGGAATTAAGGTTTGTTAAGTGATCACTCACTCACTTTTCTCTTTAATTACTAGTCTCAACACATGAGCAAAGCAGGACTATGAATGAAGAATTTTTCTGCTCTATCTTTCTCTCTTTATAGGCCTATTGTTAGAACTACTGGCAGAATGTTCACAGTCTAACCAAGACTCTCATTTGTGTGTAGAGTGAATAGAGAAAGTCTCTATTTATAGAGAATGAGATACCCAATTAATTATGAAAGCTTTTTTATTTTAATTTTAATATCATATATTTAATTTAAATAAAAGATATAATTTTTCCTTTTCTTATTTGTATTACACACCACACACGCAGATAGTTTGTGTGTGGTGCCAATGAAGAGGAAGAACAGAGAAAAAAATCTGCTTGTTGCCTAATTTGAATTGTTTCTATAATTAAAATTTTCAATTTTGAATAAATCACATTTATCAAAATTAGAAAGTTTTAGAAAAGGAAACTTGATGAACAAGTCTTAGACCCTTCCTTGTGTCGTAACACGTCACACATATCGGAAAGATCCCACTTTGTAGCTTTCAAAATTAATTATCATTTTCAATTATTAAATAATCTTATAACTTAAAATTTATAAATTAATTGATAATTATTTTATTTTGAGTGATATTTAATTTAAAATTCTACAATTCTAAATTAATACCAATAATTTCACTCGTTCATATAGTGTTTGCTAGGGCTGGCAATTCGTGTTCGTGTCAGTACGTTTACAGCATGACATGATTAGGCTGAATATGAATACAACATGATTAATAAACGTACCTAAGACGTAAACATAAACATGAACCGCCTATAACACGTATAACATGGCACGACATGATTAACATGATTATTAAACGAGCCGTGACAGGTTGACATGATAAAAATACATATATGGCAAGTTTATGACCCAGTTAACTGAAAAATTAAAACAATAAAAAAATAAAAAAGCCAAGAAAGAAAATTAACAAAGACACAATATATTAGAACTAGCCTACTACTACTAGGCATGTAAAACTATCCAAGCAACGTCATGCCTAGTTCCAAAACAAAACAAAGCACTCAAACTAAGTTTCAAACATAATAAACATATCCAAACCGAAATTCAAAATATAACCAACATCTAAATGTTCCTATATAAATATCTACCAATAAACAACATAAGTGCACATTTAGAAATTGAGGGTTTGAAATGAAATTGTTTGAATAGCTAGGGTTTGAAATTGAGGGTTTGATATAACATGCCTTATATATTTTAGGATTTAAATTTTAAATATTTTTATTTTTAAGTTTAAATGTATTATAAACGGGTGGGTCATGTTGTATCGTATTGACACATTTACGGCACATTTAATTAAACGTGTTAAAGTGTGTTAAAAGTGCTAGCATGAATCTAGCCCGTTTATTTTTGTATTATTCAGGCCAACCTATTTATTGCCCAATCAATATACATGTGGTCCAAACCCGTTTATCTTGTGTAGTTTTCATATCGTGTCATCGTGCCATATCTGAAATTACCGGCCTAAGTGTTTGTAAGGAAAATAGGGGACTAATAGATCCATAATTTCAAGCACTAATAAAACCATATATTAACTAAACTCTTTAATTAATATATTACTCTTTTTTTTAATTCTAAAATTACTCCACTAAAAACTTAGAATTGCATTCTTGAAATCATAGATATAACTACTCATAATTTAGAGTCGTTTATTTGATATAGTCATTATATATAACTTGATCCCCCTTAAATAATTTATAATTAGAGCTAGATAAAATCCGTTAACCTATTTAATTACTTATTTATCCTTGACTGTCATTGATTTCTAATGAATAATTAATCATGAATTGAGTGCTTATATTATTCAAGACCCGAATCAATACTCAAGAGAATTATTTATCCGCTTCTTGTTAGAGAAGAAATAGATTCCATTTTGTAAGATTAATATTTTCGGCTATTTACTTCATCATGCTTCTAAAATACAAGAGATATGATTAGATTCTTGAATCCGTATAGACTAAATCAAAAGATATAATTTCATAAATAGGAGTTTGCTAATAACTCTGAATTGAGATCATCTTATATATAACTATTAGTCGATGCGATAAGAACTTGGTATATTTACCAAAAATTATTAGTTGTTCAGATCACATCAAGTCCCGGTCCCACATAATCTCATTATATATAGCGCACTCATTTAATGGCTCACGATACTAACAGTTCAGATAAGATTGTTTCATTCTCAATGGAAGTGACATACACTAGTAACACTCAATTAAAGATTCTATACTTTAATCAAATAATTAATTATATATTTTGGCTATTTTATTCATTATCCTTAAATACTATCCTCTTGTATGAAACACTTATATATAATCTTTAAGATCAGTTAGATACTTATGGAATTTTAATAATATTCATAAAGTATTCAAATACATGCACACAAATATAATGAAAAAATCACTTTGTTTATTTATAAATACATCATTTTACAAAACATTGTATGCTTTGAGGGCATCCATTCCAACATTATTAGGTTTTGAAAGAGGATTTTAAGGAAGGACTTTGATGAACCTCAAGAAAGGTTAAGTATGAATGTGCACGGACTTAAAAGAAAATGGTGGGATGAAGACTACAGTGACAGAAGTTCTTGAATGTTTTCAAAACTTCAAGAATTGGTCTTGAAGTTAGAAGACTTGGAAATGTCTCAAATGTAGAGTCTAAGACAAGGTTACTGATCATGGTTGAGACTATATACGGTAAAGGGAGAGTGGTCTATTTATAGGTGAAGAAGAGGCCATTTTAACCGTTGCTTTAGAGCCTCGGTACTCGGGAGAACAACTGCAACATTCCAATCCCATTATAGCTACTGTTTGAGGCGTTTTTCAAGTGCATAACTCAAATAATCCGAAAATGGTGTGGAATTAGACCAAGCTATATATTTTTAGCCAACTTGGAGTTTTCCCATGGCTTGAGAGTCTGAAGGAATAGTTTGATTGAACTTAGAATATCACCCTTTCCATCTCTATATGTCTAATAATCCTCATCAAACTTGCTTGTAGCAAGTCGTTCTTCCATTTTTGGCTAAACATCTAAATTTTGACCATCAGGTGCAAGGTGCCTTTGGATGTGGCCGTAGAGTGTCTCCAAAGGCACCTTGAGTGCCTCTTGAGACAATTCGACATAGATAACAGAAAGGTATTAGGACATGGGCTTTAGGCTTTTCGGCTACTATAAGCAAGAGGAAAGGTTATTAGGTTGATTTCTCCATCACATCAACCCCTAACTACATTAAGTTAAAATCCCCTAAATGAGATTTAAAACTAAACAGAAAATTAAATAATTTGCAACAAATTCTAAAACTTACAAAAATATATACCACAAATTTTGATCTCCTTAAAAAAAGAGTCATTTTTTTTTTTCAAATTTTCCTTTATCCCCCCTCCTAAATCTTTCTCTTCTTCATTTTTCCTTGTCACAAGAACAACACCTTTAAGCGCTACCCAGTGGTGATGAGCAATGATCAAACAACATTGGAAGCTTAGATCTTTATGCAACCAATAGTGACGATCGAATGACATTTGAAGCTCAGATCTCTACATGACCACAGGGGACTATCGAATGATGTTTGGAAGCTCGTATCTCCACGGGACACACCAGTGATGATCAAACAGCGTCTGAAAGATTAGATCTCTGCACGACCCACTGATGAAGTTAGAATGGAATCTAGAAGGCCAAGATTCGTAGTGGAGACACCAATGATGGCCAAGATTTCGAGATCGTGTTCGCCAACATATTCTATCACCATTGTTGTTGCTCTTGTTGTTGTTGTTGTTCTGTCTTTCCTTTTTTTTTTGGGTTCTTAATGTTCTTTTCTACCGTTGTTGTTGTTTTTAACTTTTTTCCTTGCTGCTATTGTTGTTGTTGTTTTTATTTTTTATTTTCCTTTTTTCTGTATTTTTTTCTAGTCGTCGACTGCCAAAGACAAGCTTGCTTTAGCGAGGAGAGAGAGAAAGAGAAGAGAAACGAAAAATATCCTAAAAGGACACGAAAATGTCCTGAAGGGACATGTGATATGTCACAAAAAACGTCATGGAGGGACATGCAACACATTCTGAAGGGACTCAAAAAATGTCATGGGGGACATACAACATGTCTCGCAGGGACATATGAAAGAAAAACATGTACCAAGTTCATGGCATAAGAAAATCTTCACATTTTATGACATAAATAAAAATTGTCTAAAAAATTAACATTTATGTGAGTTCCCCAAAACTAAATTGGTTCAAAGATGAACACGCCCATTTGATTACTAATGGCACACCAAATCATAGCTCATGAGGGTGTTCAAGCGTAGCTTCAGTCCATGAAATGAGCCATTTATATCACAGGACAACATATTGGGCCTAGGCCTTAAAAAGGTCAATTGCAAAAGCAAGCATCAACAATATCTAGCTTATTATCTTCTTTTCTAAGAATTAAGTTATGTCATGTGTTTAGGGAAGCTAATAAGGTTACCTATAATTATTTGGCTATTTATACTCTTAATATGGATGATAAGCTTGTTTAGTTGGAGGAAGTCTCCTCTTTTTATACAAACTATTATTGTATCAAACCCTACAAGTTTTTAATAACAACGTCTTATGTCACAAAAAAAGAAAGAATACACTCCAACAAACCAAGTTAGGAACAAACGGCTATCTTTGTTGAGGTGGAAAAATAACATAGCAGAACAAAAAATATTCTACCAGAAACTTCTTCGACGACTGGAACAGGGGACAACCAATCATTGTTGTTGAGAATGAAAAATAATCTTGTAGAATATTAAAAAACATTATGTAATCTTCGACAACACTCAAATAGTCAACACCAGCAACCGGAACCGAAAACGGTCGGCCATCTTTGCTGAGAAGAAAATAGTCTGATAGAATTTCAAAAATATTCAACCAGAATATATTTCAGAGAATTGTGTGGGAAAAAAATCAGTTTTTATGGCCCAAATCCAAATATGTGATCTTTTTGTTGCATTTCTGCAAACTGTCTATAAATTTATAACTTTATTGGTTATTAAAGTAAGTGCCGCACTTGCTGAACATGCATGTAAGAGACCATTGTACCGTTGTAGGGTGGATTAAGAGGTGTTTGAAATGGTGACAGGAACCGTTAGGTAAAACCACTTTTATTATAGCATGTGAGAGCTTTACACTGTTCATAACTGAGTTTGTGGTGGGAACCACTCAGCTAAATAGTTTCGGTTCCCACCACTCAGCCAAATAGTTTCCCAAGTTTTTCGGAACGCTTCATCGATACTACATTAATTTGTTTACATTTTCCTTTATTTGGTATTCTAATAGCTATGAAGAATGAGTGAACAACAATCTTGTCAAGTTAATCAGAGCAATTTTAAAACCAAAAGGGATGGGAGAAAAAAGGAGTCAAAATGCTTTAGCTTTATTTGAACACTTTCAAGCAATATCTTGAACAATATTTTTATCAATTTTTTTTGGAACTATTGATATCAAATTTTGATTTCTAATTAACATGCAATTGATTTGCTGAAAATATACTTGATAAAGAATATTTAAATTAACAAAAAATATTGTAGTATTTATTTTTCTACTGGCCCTAGGAAAAGAACAAGAAAGAGAGAAAGAGAGAGTGAGTATGACAAAATTCCAAGACCATCTCGGGGCATATCGGTGGACTTTTAGTCATGAAAATTAGTTATAAAACTCATACTATTGTGGACTTTTCAATGGCTGTGGTTGTGTTTGATGGGGTGGCTTCACTAGGGCAAATTTGAGCTCGTTTAGAGGACGAAATCTAGAAAGCTTGGAGCCTTTTCCTGGCGTATTTCTCGTCTAGTGTTTGTACTCTTTCCAGGTTTTGTTTTGATCGGTGGTAGGCTTCTTTTGGAGTGACGGTGTCAGCTCTGGATGTTGATGGTGGTGCCACGTGTACTTCACATTTTGTTGTTTTAAGTCATCTCGTTAGCTTTGCCGTTTGCCCCTAGAAGAGTTCTTCCTTCCCTATTGGTCCTCCTGTCAACTATATTTTCATTGAAGGTTTGCGGCGGTTGTGCTTTTGGTTTTAGTTTTTTATGTTTTATTCTAATAAAGGCGACGACATTTGCGTCTAGTTTTAGTATTTTATTTGTAATAATGAGGTTGGTTCTCCTACTATTTGAGTTTGTTTGTGATCCTATTAGATTTAGGTCTTGGCAAGTTAGAAGTTCTGCTTGGTGGCCTTAGAGCTACACTTTATATGCTCTCCATAGATCGAAAGCTTCCATCAATTATAGTTGTTTCAAAAAGAGCCTAATGCGTGCTCAAATTGATGTATCGAGGAATTTTTCTGATATCAAATTTCATCTTGCATCATCTTCCATGTGTTTCACTAGAATTTACTGATACGGAACCGGTTTTTATCAAGTGTCTTGTATTGTATACCTTATGGAACCAATTTTTATCCAGTGTCTTGTATTGTGTACCACAAAGTCATAAGTATTATTATTAGTGTCTGTAAAACCTTTTAGTTGAATGAAATTTTACCTTAAAAATGAATATTTAAATTAACAATACACACCTTATTTAACTAAATAGAAATTAATAAATAAATGACATATCACTTAGTATTTAATCTTGATCATTGAATTCTGTAATGTCATAGTCAAGAATTCAAAATCTACTGTCTTATTTTCTTGCCTCGTTAGATATTCTTACAATTAAATTTTGACACATCATTTAATTGTTTAAAATATTTTTAGTAATCAACTTTTATTTATTTGACTAGTGCTTTTTCTTTGGAAAAGAAATAATTTAATTAAAGTGTTGAATCTTAATGGCATGAAAAATAAATAATAGAGAGACAGATCAAAACTGGACAACATATATTACAAGCTAATGCGGTATCATATGGTAAGGATTGACAGCAATAATCTAACCAGATCCACCATCCGTACGCAAGCTTTAAATACCTTATTAAAGTCTCCACAATAATGAAAATTCAAGTCATTTTTCGACCAAGTCATTTTCCGACCTGTCATTTATGGCCCGCGGCCTAATTTGCTCCCTATCTCTCTAACTATCCATGTTTGTGCGAATTATATATAATATAATTTAGTAGTTACAGACATAATTCAATGGTACAAACCACACCTATCTAAAAGTGAAGAATTTAAATCCCTTCACTTTAAATTAAAAAAAAAAACTAAAATTTACTTGGCATACAAATGGTGAATTTTGGGGTTTTTTTTTTTAAAGTTAAGTCAATTTGTATATTTTTCTAAAAAAATTAATGTAATACTCGGATTCATACACTATTAATAGGCATACCTACTATTCTTTTAGGTTGTGGTTGGTTCATTTAGCCGGTTTGCATCCATAAGCTTAGTTCAAACTGGTGTTTGGTTGTGTATTTCAAGAGGTGGTTTTGAATCTAATGTATGTGACGATTTAAACAAGCCAAATCGTAAATTTTATAATTTTCCTCCTCTTTAAATTTGTGCAATTTGAACCTATATATAACAGTAAAACCATATCTCATTTTTTTCAAAATTCTTTACGTTTTCAACACTTTTCAAATATCAGCTCAAATTTCATTCCATGTACATGACTTTACACACTTCGCCACTTCAAAATTTACAATTCAAATAAAAAAGCTTCAAAACCACACAATTTGAATCTAGAAACAAATAGAACACTTAAAATGGCCTAGAATTTGTTTTTCTTCAAGCTACTGATCTTTTGGTTCGAACAAAAGTATCAAAGGATCTTTTTAGCAGAATTATAACTCAATATATTTGGATTTATGGATATTTTACCCGTACCTAGCCACAAAAATATGTATTTCTATACGGTAAGTATTATAGGGTCCATTTGTTTAATGGGTTTGAAATATAATACTTTGAACTTTTTTTTGTTTGAACTAGGAAGTTTAAAAAGTGTGGTTTTAAAAATAAGTTTAAAATCTTAAAAACAAGGAAAGGTACTTTTGAATTTAGAGAGAATTTTGAGTTCAAATTATTACATTACAGTTTGAAATAGGTTTAAGTTTTTGGCTACCAAAGATTAGTTCAAGAGAGATTTTGGATTCAAACCATGTGAATCCACTCATCAAATGAGCTCGTACTATTGCTCCCTTAAATTCATTCAAGCCTCACACCGACCTATTCCAATTATACTTGATCCAAGGGTCACTAGCACAACTAAATTACACGGCAAAACCCAATGGGTTTTCTAGCTCGCTTGTCAAAAGCTAGTGGGAGCCATGAAATTTTATCTATATGTTAAGTAGTAGTAGTAGTTATTATTATTATTATATTATTATTATTATTATACAATTGTAAAGATCTTAATTGTTAGTTAATACGCAACTAACACAAATTTTTTTAGCTATTACTTTTAAAATAATAAGGATTGTATAGTAAAAATTACATAAGGATACATCTATATATATATATATATTTCAATGGAAACATATAGGAAAAAAACTAATGGAAGTACATTACAATGTAGAGGATTTTTTGGCAAAATGACAAAAAAAAAAAAAAAAAAAACTAAGCACGAGTACGTATGGGAAAAAAATTTGAGTCGGTAAGAGCAAAGTAAGAAAAAAATGCACTTCAAAATTCTCTCAACATGATTAAATTAAAAAGAATGCATTTTCTAAGAAACAATAGTTAAAGGATAGGGTGAAAATGCATTAAAAAAAGCAACACATTTCAGGGAAAAATTATTGTAGTGGTCTAGTTAAACAACCCAACAATATTATTTTAATAGTAATAAATGAGAATAAAAAAGTATTCTAAAGAAGCATATAGGAATGAATCTGTAAAATAAAAGGCAATACATTTAGAAGAAGTTATTTTAATTTGAAGAATTTATTTTGATATCGTTAAATGATAAAATGATGAAGATGCAAAAGAAAAAATACAGCTAAAAGAAAAAAAAATTGTACAGGTTTTTTTTTTTTTGAAGTATAAGTTTTTTCTTTGAGAGTGTGGGGTTAGAGGTAGGGGGGAGCCAAAGTTAAAAAAAAAAAAGATGTTGAAAAAAAAAAACAAACGTTGGGGAAAAAAAAAGAAGAGGGAACACATCGATGCCGTTTGGTATTGTTTTTAAATTAAATGAAATGTTTTTATTTTGAAAAATAAGAATTTTTTAAGAATTGTACTGAGAATGGTTTTAAAATTTTTGTTTCAAAAAACGTGCGTAAACATTTTCAAAAATTCTAAAACAAAAACAAACAGGGTTATGTCTCACATTATTTTTAGGAAGTGCTTTACAGCACTTTTAGATACGGCTGAAAAGACTCTCACTATTGAGTAGGGAGGTAGATGAAGATACCATAACATTCACCTTGCTAGATGTAGGGAGGTATCAAATAATGCAAGTAACAAATTCATCATTTTATACGTTTATTGCAGCATTAAATACAATCACAACTGACTTGAGCCAAAATATATACAAACAAATAAATAAAATAAAAAGTTAACGGATTTTCTTTGTTCCGTCTCTAATCCTTACAAGTTTTTCACAGAAAATCCCACCATCCATTTGGTAATTTCACGCATGGATGTAATTAGTACTGCAAAATAGTTTTTATGAATCACTACAACCCATATCCCTAGTGAAAAGTAACCACTTACAAGCCATTAAGAGGACAACTCCCCACCAAATTTGTACGTTCTCAATGAGGTCCATATTCACAATCCTACTGAATTAATAAATACTTGCAACATATAATTCTCATCCATATTCCATATCCAATATCTAAGCCTATTTTCCAAAAGCTTCAGAGACGATATGGCACACTGCTGGTACTGCAACATTCCAATATGGCTTTTCTTGTTCCAAACTCTGCACGCACTACTTGTTCAATCTAAAGCCAATTATAAAATCCCAGCAGTCATAGTGTTCGGGGACTCGTCGGTCGACTCGGGTAACAATAACTTCATTCCCACAATCGCCAGGAGCAACTTTAAGCCTTATGGTCGTGACTTTTTTGGAGGACTTCCCACAGGACGTTTCTGCAATGGCCGCCTTCCGCCGGACTTCATCTCCGAGGCTGCAGGCCTCAAGCCAATAGTACCCGCCTACTTGGATCCGACGTATAAGATATCGGATTTCGCCTATGGAGTTTGCTTTGCTTCTGCAGGAACCGGCTATGACAATGCCACTTCTGATGTCCTAGTAAGTGAAGTACTTGAACCAAAATTTATGCATAGTTTTCATAACTGGTCAAGGATATATTTATTATCCAGATTTGTATTTTGCTTATAGTTAAAATTCAAGGCAATGAAATTACTAATGAAACTTTTGATGAAAAAAATATGTGTTCTTTGCCAGAATTTGTCTTTTGAACCTTCAAGACTAGGCAATTAGTTCTTCAAAGTTACATATTTCTTTGCAATTTTTGTGGTACATATATAAATCCTATATTTCCTTGCAGGGTGTAATTCCCCTGTGGAAAGAGGTGGAGTACTACAAGGATTACCAGCAGAAACTAAGAGCCTATCTTGGACATGAGAAGGCAAAAAATATCATAAGTGAGGCTCTGTATTTGGTTAGCATAGGAACAAATGACTTCCTTGAAAACTATTATGCATTCCCCTATAAGCGGCTAAAACAGTTCACAGTGAGGCAATATCAAGATTTCCTTATTGGACTGGCTGGAAACTTTGTCAAGGACCTGTATTATTTGGGGGCTCGGAAGATATCCCTTACTGGGTTACCCCCGATGGGGTGTTTGCCACTGCAGAGGACCACAAATATTATGGAAAACCATGCTTGTGTGGAGGAAAAGAACGATGTGGCTCGCGAGTTTAATGCCAAATTGAAGAGCTTGGTGGCAAAGATGAACAAGAAACTTCCAGGACTTAAATTGGTGTATACAGATGCTTATTACATTTTTCTAGACATCATAACAAGTCCCTCTACATATGGTAAGTTTTGACTTTTGCTTTTTTTTTTTTTTTGTTGGTCTCATAGCTTCACATTTCTTCTTTGAATGTTAGTTACTGCTGATTGTAAATTATTATTATCATTATTTCCCTCCTTTGTGTTGGTGAGACATTTGGGATTAAAGCACAATTTGTTCTTAATATGGCAGGATTTGAGGTGGCAAGAGTAGGGTGTTGTGGCACAGGAAGATTTGAGATGAGCTTCTTCTGCAATCCGCACAATCCATTTACATGTCCTGATGCAAATAAATATGTGTTTTGGGATGCCTTCCATCCTTCAGAAAAAACAAACCAAATAATCTCACATCATTTACTCAAAACTACTCTAGCCAGGTTTCTTTGATCTGCAATATATTCCTTTCTCCTTTTTTAAGGGAATATATTCCTTTTTCCTTGAACACATTAACAAGTAAAATTCACAATGTTCATTGTATGAAATTTCATTATGATCAGATGCATAGCTACCGTCTCCCCCATCCTTTTTTTTCCCCTTAAAACTCGAAATATGTTAATTGGTTTTTTTTTTTTTTTAATTATATTCTAGTCAGTTCAAGGGCAATTAAGTCAGTATGCAATTATGAATGTTAGTAGTTTAAAGAGGTGAGTCATGGGGACCGGAAGGAATGACAATAAGACTGCGAAGCCATGCAGAATTTGCTGGCAGAAGGCACACAAACCAACTTGTTTTTGTTTTTAATATTCATGCATCTCCTCTGGTGCCAGAAATGATGGCCACCAGCCCAGACCCAAGGCTGACAGGTGCAAAAACGTGCCTATTGCAATATGCACTATTCTCAAGTTCCAAGTAAAACATTTATCATACAAGTTCAGCCAATTTGGGCTCATGTCATAACCAATTAAACAAATGCACAATTCTCGGTTTTTAAGTAAAACATCGATCATACAGGTTGAGCCAATTTGGCCTTGTGCGATAACCAGTTAAACAAATGCAACTAACGTGAGGTGCTTTACTTTGATTCTGATTTTTGCACACCGAATTTTACATGCAACATGTTCGGACTAGAAAGATAACAAGAAACAAAATACCATGATAAACATAAATTTGCGACTAAATAACAGAACCCATTTTCCTTCTTCTTTGATAAGAAACAGAATTACAAGAGATTCTTGTTGGGAATTAGACTTGCTAATTTTACCAAGAACAAAATATGCCAGACGAAAAATAAACAAAAACACACACAAAATTTATAATGGTTCACGCTCAACGTAACAGTTATATCTACTTTTAAGCTGCTATAGAATAATTCACTATGACAATAATAAAGTTTACAAGAGAAAATTACACACACAATCTCTTTAAAATTTTTCCCCTAGCCTCTCTCTATATTTTCTGAGTTACATAAATAAACCCGACAATGTCTTGTTTGTAGGTTTACAAGAGAGAAGAAACAAAAAACCAAAAAAAAAAAAAAAACACACATTTCTGGCGTCAAGCTACGACACTGCACGGCCACACCAGCTGTGTGTGTTTTCACTTCGCTCTGGATTTTGGCCCTCACATGCACAGCCGCGCCCTCCATTGGCACCTAGCGTGTGTTGCCTGCCGCTCCGCACCCCAGTGCCCAAATGTTGGCGCTCTATCGCGTTTCTTGCCTACTCTTTGTTAATAAAATTTTAGGCTGGGGGCTCCTTGCCCACACTCCCGAGGAGGTTTCCCGTCTCCCCTAAGTGACCTTACCGAGAAGATCAATCCCTGTAATCCTTTGTATAGGATAATAATTCGTAGGCCGTAAATTAGGCTCTATACTTCTTAACAATTATTTCACATATATTTTAAAAAATTAGATTATAATGGGCACAACTAAACTAAACTAGCCTTTCCTTTATTCTCAAAAATCAATTGACAACTGCTAAGGAACATTACTTAAAGAAGAAGAAGAAGGAGGAGGCACATTACTAATTTACTTGCACATGCACAACATATGATAATGTCTGTAGTGTAATCTTTTTTTAGTTCAATCGACCTGTAATTATAGCAGAGATCAAAAGCTTTGAAAAACGAAGCTTAAAAAAAGGGGCCCATGGTTTGATTTGGTTACCTATTTTGGCCCAAAGCCACAAGACAGAAGAAGAAGAAGAAGAAGAAGAAGAAGAAGAAGAAGAAGGCACATTTCTACTTTACTTGCACTTGCACAACATATGATAATGTCTGTAGTGTAGTCTTTTTATTGTTCAATCGACCTATAATAATAGCAGAGATCAAAAGCTTTGAGAAACGAAGCTTAAAAAAAAGGGTCCAGGGTTGGATTTGGTTACCTATTTTGGCCCAAAACCACAAGACTTGGTTAGCAGAATCATTACCAGAAACTAAAAGGTAGCTACTCCTATCCCTCTCGTGTCACTAGTCTAAAAGGTATTATGCCATTGTATATCAAGGTTGTCAATAATTTATTTCCTTCTTTTATGCAAGTTCCGAGCCTTTTTTTTCCCTATCCTATTTAACAGTTTAGTTTATCGTATAAACAGATTTTGCTTTGCATCTTCAGGTACTGGCTATGACCAGCTTACAATCAAAGTTATCGTTGCCAAAAGCCTGCAGTCCACTGCATGTTAAAGATATGAATATATTCAATTAAAACCTTGAAAGATTAGAAGATATTAGACTGAGTAGAATAATCCCATGAAATAAAAGACAGAACACATCACATGTCTGGATATATTACTCTAATTACCAAACAAACAAGCCATAAAAGAAAACACTATTATTGATAAAAAAAAAAAAAAGGAAAAGAAAGTGTAAAATGATCACATGAAGCTTTCGAAAAAAAAAAAAAAATCCCATGAAAGATTGTTTCCTTGGAAAAGCACCAAGTGGATTGGTAGTAGAGTAGATGAAGCTGCTCTCTTTAAACGCACTTCGTTTGGTCAATCGAGGTGGATTTGGGGAAGATTTTTGTATCTGGGAGCATCCTTTTTTGCTTTATGATTTGAGTATCCGTTTTAAAGCCTATCGATTATATCTGGCGTCTTGTAATTTCTATGAGCTAACATTGTGTAGCGTTAGCAGTATTGAATAAATAAAAATAAAATTAAATATATTATCAATTTAAAACTATAAAACATTGCTCATGGGTGTTTGAAATAAACAAAAATTAAGAATAAGCTTTAAATACAATCCACAGTTTAGTATAGCGCCATATAATTAAAATACAGTAATCATCACTATAGTACAATTCTCAATCACATATGTAACTTAACACAGCCACCATAAAGGTATTATAAATCTTACGTGATTTAAACGAGTTACAAATAAATTAAGATTCTCCAACACATAATCAACAGTGTTGTTGCCTATTCCTTGTCAAACAAGTTGCATTGAGTTCCACCTGAGAGATGTAAATATGAGAGGGATAAGCATCAACATGTCCAATAGGAAAAACCATTACTCACCTTTGGGCTTTATTCATTACCACATTAAACCTACATGGTTAGTTAGCTATCATTATTATCCAATTTATGAGATTCAATATAATCATATTCCTGTAGATACTATACATTAATCATTAACGAGTTTCACACATGTACATAGATACAAATATTACAATTCATCATTGTTCCTAGGTATCCACGTTACCATAGAGTATTCATCACTCAACTCATCGAAACCCAAATGGGCATGCTTGACCACCCTACAATCATTCCAAGGGTGTTTTGGTGAAGAGACATCAAGCCCTGGATCCTCACCAAGTCGAATTCCTGTATAGTGCCTTCTGGGACTTTCGACCCAAGAGAGCGTCGTCGCCTCCCTCCTATTTTACCTTTCAGGATATTCGTACCTAAGAACATAACCGCCGCCCTCTTCACGTCTTACCATTCCTCTATAATCAATCATTATTTATAGAGTTAGTATTCTTAATCATGTTTCTCAATTTACAACAACAGATATCAAATCCATATATTCCTCGCTGTACAATACAGGACGAGTTCATATTATTGTCTCATATATGATACTCATATAATAGCAGTTCAACGTACATATATATCTTGCAATAGAACAATCAATTTTTAATTCCATAAAAACCTCACAAAAGATGAGTAATAGAATCCCTACTTCTTTGCAATATATCCGTTAATAATTTCCAGCTTACAAAATCAAATTTGCCACGTAAGCTCTAAATATGTCATTATCCTAAACGTACACAATAATCACATTTATGTTTCCCAAAGTTTGGATATCAAATACATAAGTTTCAGAACAATTTCTAGCCTCAAAATATTGAGAATAGTCAAGTTTAAACTATCGGGTCGGCCTAACGATCAACTATTTCTAGCCTACCAAAGAAAACTTCTATTTTGGTTTCTCTATTGGCCTACCAATACTATTCATTGGGCAATGTTCATCGGCCTACCAGCAATATTCATCTGCCTGCCACCAGAAACCTGAAAAAACAAAGTTTTCTCCACTCCCAAGATATTGAGCTCTAAAGCTCAATCCAACTTGTACATCAATTTCTAGACTATAAGCAATGTACAAAACCTATAATATTTCATGTTTTAAACACTTATTAACCATCTCTTTCAAATCTTCACACATAAAAACACATTTACAAAACTCATACAAGAACTTGTTTCAAGTCCAAAGTACCCAAACATCACAACTCAGTTTCTAAAGGTGTTTACAGTTTCAAAACATTGTGCAAACATCTACAAACATCTACAACACATGTTTCACAATTTTTATACCAAAAGACAACTTAAAACCAAAGTTAAGGTTTTAGAAATCTAACCTTAAAACTTAGCTCAAAAGTAGAGTTTGATCTTTAAAAACATCCAAGCCTCTTCAATCCTTGAGTTGTGAGTGATTGTTTGTAGAGTTTTTGAGAGAAAATTAGTTTAGAAACCTTGAGTGTAGCTTGGGCTTTTCTTTAATTTTTCTCTGAGCTTTGTGTCAAAATGAGAGAGGAAGAAGCAAGGTAGAAGCAGGGAGATAGAGAGAGAGGTATGAGAAGACGGAATTAAAAGAAGGAAAATCATTGAGGGGAACATGGTGGGTAAATGTTAGGTATTAAATGTCTCCTTGGGGACATGGTAGGTAAGTCACTTGAAAAATTTGAACGAAGTGAACAAAGGAGTTGGTGGGGAAGGATTCTTCATGTCTCCACTGGAGACTTTTATAAGAAAATGCCAATGGGGCATTTTCATAAATAAATGGGACATCCAAAAACAATTTAGTAATTTTAAATACAACTAAAATTTTAAATTGCCATGTTTTATACGTTAAATTTTACAAAATCATTCCAATTAAAATAGCAGGTGTCACAGCTCTCCCCTCTTTTAAAAATTTCGTCCCCAAAATTTCCTACAACTAATTACAATATTAAAACAAATATGGATGTTTTTCTCTCATCTTAGACTTAAGTTCCCATATGGCTTCCTCTACATCATGTTGTTGCCACATTACTTTTACCAGAGGAATTTCACGATGACGTAACATTTTTACCTCACGATCCAATATTTGAATTGGAACTTCCTTATAGGTTGTATCTTTCTGAATTGGGACATCAGTCCACATGATCACATATGAAGGGTCGGGTTCATACTTTCTCAACATAGATACATGAAACACATTATGTACATGAGACAATTGTGGTGGTAGGTCTAGACGATATATCAGCGTTCCAATGTGTTTCACAATCTCGAACGGTCTTGTATACCTTGGTGCTAACTTTCCTTTAACACCAAATCGGGATACACCATGCTTTGGTTTTACTTTCAAAAACACAAAGTCTCCGACCATGAACTCTAAAGGCCATCTCCTTTTACCCATATAGCTCTTCTATCGACTTTGAGCTGTCTTTAGACGTTCGCGAATAATCTGGATCTTGTCCATTGTTTCTCTGATGAACTGAGGCCCAAGTTCAAGGCGCTCTTCCTTTTCAGCCCAACATAATGGAGATCTACAAGGCCTACCATATAAAGCCTTATATGGAGCCATTCCAATGCTGGTCTGATAACTGTTATTGTATGTGAACTCAACATATGGTGACTGTGTAGCCCATTTGATTCCAAAGTCCAACACACAAGCTCGAAGCATATCCTCGAATATCTAAATAACACGTTCAAATTGTCCATCAGTTTGAGGATGAAAAGCTATATTGAAATTTAGTTGAGTTCTTAGAGCTTTCTGCAATCCTCTCTAGAATTTCAATGTAAAACGTGTATCCCTTTCAGAGACAATCGACATTGGTACTCCATGCAATGTCACTATTTTTCCCACATATAGTTGACATAGCTTCTAGACATTATAACTAGTTTTGATATACAATGCCCCACTTGAGTCTTAGGAAATCCATTTACAAAATCCATCGTCACATGATCCCACTTCCATTTTGGGATAGGTAGGGTCCTTAGCTCACCTCTAAGCTTTTGATGATCAACCTTGACCTGTTGACACATCATGCATCTAGAGACAAAAGTTGCCACATCTTGTTTCATTCCTCTCCAGCAGTATTATCGTTTCAAATCCATATACATTTTAGAGCTTCCAAGATAAATAGCAAGTTTGGAACGATGTGCCTCATCCAACACTGCATGCCTGAGATAAGGATCCTTTGGAACAACTAATTTCCCCTTGTAAAACAAGAATCCTTCTGGCTTAATTGCCATCCATCCAATTGTTCACCATTCTGAAATTGTTCCTAAATCATACGTAATCCTTCATTGTGCCATTGTTCTTGTTTTACTTGCTGGATTAATGTAAGGGTTGCTATCACATTGAATAGGAAAGCTCTTTCGTCATCTTCATAATATTGCAAGTTAAAATCGGCGATAGTGATTGCTCGCCTCCAATCCTCCATTGCTAGACTAGCTATGATTTCATTATTCTTACAACTCAGAGCATCCGTCACTGCATTTGCTTTTCCAAGATGGTATTGGATACTAAAGTCGTAATCCACCATGCACTCAGTCCATCTCCATTGTCTTAGGTTAAGATCTTTTTGAGTGAATAAATATTTCAAACTTTGATAATCCATACAGAGCTCAAACTTTGCGCCATATAGGTAGTATCTCCAAATCTTGAGTGCAAAAACTACCGCAGCTAACTCAAGATCATGTGTGGAATAGTTTCTCTCATGGGGTTTCAATTGGCAGGAGGCATAGGCAACTACTCATCCATGCTGCATTAGTACACAACCCAAACCATTTCCTGAGGTGTCGATGTATACAATGTAAGGCTCCTCGTTGTTGGGTATGATACGCATAGGTGCACTAATGAGTCTCTGCTTCAATTATACGAATGCTTCTTCACATTTGTCATCCTACATGAACTTAACATTCTTCCTTGTGAGTCTTGTCAGTGAAGAAGCAATCTTTGAAAAGTTTTCCATGAAATGTCGATAGTATCTAGCTAATCTGAGGAAACTTCAGATCTCTAACACGTTCTTTGGTCGTTCCCAATTTAACACTGCTTCAATCTTGAAAGGGTCCACTGAGATGCCTTCTTCGGAGACAATGTGTCCAAGGAACTTGACCTTCGTCATCCAAAAGTCACACTTTTCCCTCTTCGCATAGAGACCGTGTTCCCTTAACGTTTGTAAAGCGATCCTCAAATGTTTAGTATGGTCTTCTTTGGTTTCGGAATAGACCAAGATATCATCTATGAAAACAATGATAAATTGATCTAAGTATAGTCGGAAGACACAGTTCATTAAGTCCATGAAAACCGTTGGTGCATTAGTTAATCCGAAAGGCATAATAAGGAATTCAAAGTGGCCGTAGTGAGTCTGGAAAGCCGTCTTTGGAATATCCTCTTCCCTTATCTTCAGTTGATGATATCCCGATCGTAAGTAAATCTTTGAAAAGCATTGAGATCCTCCCAACTGATCAAGCAACTCATCAATTTGGGGCAGAGGATAGTTGTTCTTGATAGTCAGTCAATTAAGTTGGCGATAATCGACACAAAGTCTCAATGATCCGTTGTGTTTCTTCACAAAAAGCACTAGAGCTCCCCAAGGTGATGTGCTTGGTCAAATAAATCCTTTCTCCAATAGTTCATCCAACTGCTTCCTTAATTCTAGCTTCTCAGCAGGTGCTATCCGGTACGGAGCAATAGAAACAGGCGCTGCTCCTAGAATTAAGTCGATGACAAACTTGATTTCTCCATTAGGCATAAGTCCAGGCAATTCACCTGGAAAAACATCTAAAAATTGTCCAGCACAAGAGTGTGAGAGGATGGGTCGTTTCTCTTTAGTTCTCCCCTTAAAGCAATGATCGTCCCAAGATTGGTGAAATTCCTTTGTCCTCTAATGCAAGTCTTTAGCATAGGAGCCTGCATCATTGCTCTTGTTCTTGCTTGAAATTCGATTACTTGACCATTCTTAGTGAACAAGGAGACACGTTTTCAATGACAATCTACTATTACCTGACATCTATCTAACCAATCCATTCCTAATATTACATCAAACTCCATCATAGTAATTACACACAGGTCAGCTGATAACTTATGTTATCCTATAACAATACACACTGATTTACAAATTATGGAAATTTCAGCTACTCCACCCATTGGTGTACTAAGGGTTAGTGATAAGCCATATGTCTTAGTTTTTAATTGCAGTATGAAAGCAAATAACATATATATAAATGAATGAGTGGCACCAGTGTCAAATAATACATGAGTCCAAGAATGAGACACATGAATCTACCGTCTACAATAGAATAATCAACCTACTTTGCTTGTCCAGTTGTAGCCATAACTGCATAAGCTTGAGTTGGTGCTTTCCCCTTATCACTCTTCCCTTGGTTCCCTTGGCTACTACTTGCATTATTATTATTATTATTATTATTATTCCTCCCATGGAAATATGGTCTTTGATTCACAGAACCCTGAGGAGTCAGTTGAAAATTTTAGTTAGGATAGAAACTGGAACCTTGTTGCCGTGGTTGATAGTTGTATTGGGCTGGAATCCTTGTGGTTGAGTAACTGAAACTTGGGGAAGCTTGTGCATTTTGCTGAGATACTCCTCGATTTTGACTCCCTCCCCAAACAGTGGAGCCAAAGTGACTTCCTTGTGGCCTTGGTGCAAAAGATGGTTGTGCAGGACAATTAGGATAATTCCTTCTCAGATGTCCCACTTGTCTATAATGATGACAAGCGTAGAGTTAAAAGCGACCACTCCTAAAGATCTGCCTCCAATACTCACTCCACTTTGCTGTGTGACGTGCCCTTATGACCTCTCCTTTTATTTATTTTCTTCATATGTTCACCAGAACCCTTGTATTCTCCATAGGAGTTGTTTAGTCCTGTTTTTGCCTGTTGGGCCGCAACTACAAGTTCAATAAAGTCTGTTGATGGGATAGCAGCTATCATTTGTTTGATTTTTAGTCTTAGATTGTTCCTAAACTTCTCACACCTTGCCATTGGATCTGATACAGCCTCAGGATTGTAGCAAGACAATTCTATAGATCGTGCATGATATTCAGCTATTGTCATATCTTCTTGCACCAAGTTTTTGAATTCTTGCATCATCGCTTACCTATGACTCTGGGGAATATAAGTGTTGCAAAATATGGTCTTGAACTGCTCCCATATGAGATTCGGCACATCATAGCCATCTTTCTGTGGATCTCACCATTCTTCAGCCTTACCTTCAAATACATATGTTGAAAAGCTAACCTAATACTCTTGTGGGATCCTCAAGGTATCCAACTTCTTTTTGATTGTGCCATTGTTCCGCTATGATAGGATTAGGTTCTTCACTAAATGCAGGGGGTTTCTGCTTCATAAACTCCTTCAGTAGAGTCAAATGTCGTTGCTCAGGATCACGAGCCTCCACTAGTCTTTGCACATTTTGCAAGGCTTGAAGTATTTGTCCTAGATTATTCACTTCTGATATAGTTGGTTGAGGCTGTGCTACTCGTCTAGGTTGCTCAACTCCTTGAGCTTGTTCCATTGGTTCAGGTTGCTCAACTTCCTGAGCATGTTCAATCGGTTGTGATTGCTCAGACGATTGTAAATGACATCTTGGCGGCATATTTTTCTACTCATTGCGTAAATTTAGCCAGGATTAGTATCCAATAATGACAACAATAACACTTAACTTTAAAACCATTTCAAAATATTGATTTTTAGGGTGGTGCTACACCTCTAGGTTAACCAAACCTAGGCTCTGATACCAAAATCTATAACGACCCTATGCGGGGGTTAACAGTATTGAATAATTGAAAATAAATTTAAACACATTATCAATTTAAAACTATACAACATTGCCCATGGGTCTTTGAAATAAACAAAAATTAAGAATAAGCTTTAAATACAATCCACAGTTTTAGTGTAGCACCATATAATTAAAATACAGTCATCATCACCATAGTACAATTTTCAATCACATATATAACTTAACACAGCCACCACAAAGGTATTACAAGTCTTACGTGATTTAGACGAGTTACAAATAAATTAATATTCTCGAATACGTAATCATTAGTGTTGTGGCATATTCCTCGTTAGGAAAGTTGCACTTAGTTTCACCTGAGAGATGTAAATATAAGAGGGATGAGCATCGACATGCCGAATAGGGAAAACTATTACTCACTTTTAGGTGTTATTATTACCACTTAAACTTGCATGGTTAGTTAGTTATCATTATTATCCAATTTATGAGATTCATTATGATCATATTCCATAGATACCATATGTTAATCATTACCGAGTTTCATAAATATACATAGATACAAATATTACAATTTATCATAGTTCCTAGGTATCCATGTTACCATAGGTATTCATCACTCAACTCATCGAAACCCAAAAAGGCACGCTTGACCACCCTACAATCATTCCAAGGGTGTTCCGGTAAAGGGATATCAAGCCCTAGATCCTCACCAAAGTCGAATTCATGTATAGTGCATTCTGGGACTTTCGACTCAAGGGACTGTCATTGTCTCCCCCTTATTTTATCTTTTAGGGTATTCATGCCCAAGAATGTAACCGCCGCCCTCTTCACATCTTATCATTCCTCTATAATCAATCATTATTATAGAGTTAGTATTCCTAACCATACTTCTCAATTTACAACAACATATGTTAAATTCATATATTCTTTGCTGTACAATACAGGATGAGTTTATATCATTGTCTCATGTGTGATATTCATATAATAGCAGTTCAACATATATATATATATATATATCTTGCAATAGAACAATCAATTTTTAATTTCATAAAAACCTCACAAAAGATAAGTAATAGAATCCTTATCTCTTTGCAATATATCCACTGATAATTTCCAGCTTATAAAATCAAATTTGCCACGTAAGCTCCAAATACGTCGTTATCCTAAACGTGCACAATAATTACATTTATGTTTCCCAAAGTTTGGATATCAAGTACGTAAATTTTGGAACATTTTCTAGCCTCAAAATATTGAGAATAGTCAAGCTTAAACTATCGGGTTGGCCTTCGATCAACTATTTCTAGCCTACCAAACAAAACTGTTATTTTGGACTCTCTGCCAGCCTGCTGGTATTGTTCATTGGCCTGTCGGTACTGTTCATCAAGAATTGTTCTTCGGCCTACCGATATTGTTCATCGGCCATTAGTACTGTTCATCGGCCTACCACCAGAAACTTGTAAAAACAAAGTTTTCTCCACTCCTTAGATATTTGAGCTCTAAAGCTCAATCCAACTTAATACATCAATTTTCAGACCACAAGGAATGTACAAAACCTATAGTCTTTCATGTTTTAAACACTTATTAATCACCTCTTTCAAATCTTTACACATAAAACACATTTAGATCATAAAAGTTCAAGTTTTACAAAACTCATACAAGAACTTGTTTCAAGTCCAAAGTACTCAAACATCATAACTCAATTTCTAAAGGTGTTTAGATTTTCAAAACATTGTATAAACGTCTACAAACATCTACAACACATGTTTCACAATTTTCATACCAAAATACAACTTAAAACCAAAGTTAAGGTTTTAGAAATCTAACCTCAAAGCTTAGCTCAAAGTAGAGTTTGATCTTTAAAAACATCCAAGCCTCTTCAATCCTTAGTTGTGAGTGATTGTTTGTAGAGTTTTTGAGAGAAAATTAGTTTAGAAACCTTGAGTGTAGCTTGAGCTTTTCTTTAATTTTGCTTGAGTTTTGTGTCAAAATGAGAGAGGAAGAAGTAAGGTAGAAGCAGGGAGATAGAGAGAGAGACGTGTGAGAAGAAGAAATTAAAAGAAGGAAAATCGTTGAGGGGAACATGGTAGGTAAATGTTAGGTATTAAATGTAAATGTTAGGTATTATATATCTTCTTCGGGACATGGTAGGTAAGTCACTTGAAAAATTTGAAAGAAGTGAACAAAGGAGTAAATGGGAAGGATTCTTCATGTCTGCACCAGAGACTTTTATAAGAAAATGTCAAAATGGCATTTTCGTAAATAAATAGAACATCTAAAAACAATTTAGTAATTTTAAATACAACTAAAATTTTAAACTGCCACATTTTATACATTAAATTTTACAAAATCATTCCAGTTAAAATAACGGGTGTCACACATTGGCTCTAGTTTTTCACCCCTGCTTAAGATACTAGCAAAAAGAAACGGGAAAAATGAGTTTCTTCGGAAATAATGTTCACACAAGGAGTCTACCTCAGTTTTACGGTAAGAATATAGAGTATAAGCAAGTGACCAAAACAAGGACTTGGTTACCAGCAAACAATAGCTTAACCGATCCGTAACCATTTAACTGCTTTAGCTATTACACCACAAAGTACAAAGATGCAACTTATGCATATATATATATATCTATATATATATATATTGAAATTATAGCTTCCTCCAGTTTGAAGTTAATTCTGAATTATTCAAGTGGTATGAGCTAGTCGTTTTGTTATCATAAAAAAACCTTGACATTCAAGTCATTGGACTTCTCTTTTAAACAATTAGATACCAAAGGCGACTGTTAATTAAGTTCATATGCACAATCTAACTTTTATATTATGTCAAGGAAGACTAGGCCAAACTGGCATCACAAACTACCTTTACAGTATAAACGAAAATAAGGTAACAAAGCATAAATTACTCTCATGCAGTAGCTGAGCTAGCAGTTTGCTTCGCTTCAAGTGTCTTCTCATATTCTTCGACGGATTTGAAGAGCTCGGAGAAGTTGCCCTTTCCAAAACCGCCAGAACCACCCTTTCGGTATAATTTTCCTTCTTCTTCGTCCCACCCTCTGTATTATCTCTATAAATATGGTCGGCCTGCACATTTGGTATGAGATCCAATTAAGCCACTGCTATAACATGCGACTTTAATGAGGATACTAACAACAACATGACAACTTATGTTGGTTAATTGTTTTTTCAGCGAGAAATCTTGCACCATGTAGACATTTCCATCTAGATAGCAAGATCCAGGACGCCACGATAAAACATAGCTTTGCAGCTAAATAACATAACATTTTCCCCTTTTGTCCTTTGATAACAAACCGCATGACAACATAAGCTAAACTGCAGGCAGATCTTCACCTTTGCTGGGGGTCGCAAAAGAGCCAGTCATGCCCTCACCAGAGTCGCACGAGTGGCAAAGGAGCCCCATGTTGATCTCCCTAAGCAAGCGTCATTAGACTCAACTATCGGTGGGGTTTTTTAGATCACCGATGTTTGATCACGATGGACCGGGTATTGTCGATGAACACGCTAGAGGCGGCAGTAATCGGAGTTGACAATTTTTTAAAATCTGATATTTGCTTCAAAATATTTAACAAATATGATATTTTGTATAATTCCCCAAATTTTATCATTGAATCTAAAAAAATCTGGGCCCGTTTGGTTTTTTTTTAGATTTTTTTTTCAAAAACACAAAAAATGAAATGGCTTTAAAAATTTGTTTGGTTAATAAAATAGGTTTAAAGAAAATGAAAACATTTCTAAAAGTATGAGAAAAAGTTAAGATTTTTGAAAAAAAAAAACTTGTTTTTGGTGTTTCTAAGTTCCAATCCCTCCTCCCTCTCTCTATCTCCTCTCAACCCAAAAATCCGGCGCCATTGGTCGCTAGATTCCATCATAGCCCCAACCATCTACGTCCCACACATGTCGTCAGAGCACGCTGGAGGTCGTCGTTGAAACATCCCAACTCAGCCGTAGTCGATCACCAACAAATCTTGGTGCAGCCAACCGTAGCAATCACGACCCCTCACCCACGCTAGAGTTCGTCCCATTTTCAACTATATATGGCCCTTAAATGCACCCCATTAATCACAATCTGAATTGTGGAGGGCCCCATTGGTGGTGTGAGGGGTGAGGTTCGTCGAATCTGTTGGCACGTCGTCGAGGGTTGGGGCTGGGCTGCTAGTGCACTATCGAGGGTGGGGCTGTCGCAGCGTTGTCGAGGGGTGGGGGCAAGGTCACTTAGTGTAGAGGCTGAGCAAGGGAGTGTGGGGCTACAAATTATCCAACACAATTTCAAAAAATTACCCCAAACAATTTCAGAAAAATACTTAAAAAAAATTAACTAAACACAATTTCAAAAACAAGCCTAACACATTTTTCAAAATATTCTCATTTAATAAAATATACTCATTTTCATTTATTTTTGTTTTTCATGTTATTTTAATTTTTAAAAAAAGTCGATATATCAATGGGTGGTTATTATCATTTTGATATTCTATGTTTTAAAAAAAACATCATATTGGTACCATATTATTTTAAAAATATCACAACAGGACACTGTAGTTTTTAAAAATATTATTTTGGTATTCTGAGTTTGTCTTTTTTTTACGTAAAATTTCTTTTTTACCCTTTTATTGATGACCTCAAATTAATTTTGTAAAACTATAACTGAAAATCAAACCAAAAGATAAAAAAAATCCATCAAAGAAAAGCATATATATAAATTTATTTGTTTTTTGTTATAGTTTTAATAAAATTAATTTGAGTTCTATTAATAAAAGAATAAGTTTAAATTTTTACGTTGCAAAACACATAGATAGAGCACTAAATATTCAAAAACTATTGGGTACTGTTTTGATATTCAATAACTGAAAGAGATGGGACCGTGCCCGCACTCAAGAAAGGAAGAAAAAAATTAAACCTGCACAACTTTTTAGGGATTGATATCTTGTATAGTATTTGTGCCCCCACAATAACTCGCATTTAGGCTTAAATATTGGGCTTCCGCTATGAGATGGAGATCTTCTTCTTTTTGTTTTTGAAAGTTGATGGGCATATTTCACGTAATAAGAAAGTTGCAATATTTTAATAAATCTAATTTAAGTTTTAGTCTCATATTCAAAAGTCAAAATCCCATTTTCAAGATTTTCCCTCTTTTTTCTTTTATTATTTAGCTTATTATAGCCTTTTGAAGTCCTCCTTTTTTCTACTGTGACGGCTGTAACCTCTGGATTTGCCTCTCTATCTTCTTCATTCTCAAAAAATAAAAAATAAAAAATAAATACTTTGCCTTTGCCTATTGCATTCTTTTAAAAATCTTCTAATGACTGGTACAACACGGTAATCTTATGTTTCTATTGTCTTCTTTTAGTTTTCAGTTTTTTTTTTTAGAAAATTTCAGTTTTCAATTTTAACTTTTTTCATATAAATATTTTTTTCTCATCCATGTTAGCTTTAAAAATGTTATCTTTATTTATGCCCTCACTGAATTGAAAGCCTAGCTCGATCTCTCTTAAAATACATAGTATCAAAATAATAAAATTGGGTTGCTGGGTTCTAACGGAATGTGTATAAATATTTTCAGCATTGTGCTTTCTTGTCACTTCCCCAACCTGTTATGGTATGTTTCTTTCATTGTTCTATGCATCATCAAAAAAAAAAAAAAAGAGCTAGGATTTTTCTTATTCTCGCAAATGGATGTCAAGAAGGTCCAAGGGCTTTAAACTCAATATCAATAATCTAACTACCTTGCGCACACACGACACGCCCCTGTGAATCTTAACACTCGCTAATAAAAACATAAAATGTGATAGTTGGGGGGATTTTTAAAAATGACTTTTTAGAAAAAAAAATTTTGGTCAATGATCTTTTTTTTTTGGACAGTTTTTGACACAAAAAAAAAAGACTTTTTAGAGATCAAAACGGTTTTAGTTTTTTTTTCATCCTATTGAGGTTCCTTATCCTGCTACAGTTATTTTCCTTATTTTTTTTGAAAAAAACTGAGACAATTTACCTGCACAAAAAAAACGTGTTTTTTGGTTAAAAAAAAAAAAGTGTCATTTATTCAATTCAATTTTTTTTTAATCCCTTTCTTCAAATTCTTCCTAGTTGAGGCCTCAAAGTTAACTCATGGATGTAACGCATCTTGCGTTACGTCGTTTTTCCAGTGAATGGACTGTTTCTTATTTAAATTAAATAACACTTCTAAACCACCCACCGGGCATGAACTCCACCCTCTCCTATAAGGTGAGCCTTAACCGTAGGTCCCACATCAAAAACAAGCCCTTCTAGGAAGTAACTGATAATCGCCGCAAAGATGCGCTTTCATAGAAACTAAAACATACAAGTTCCTTTTTAAAAAAAAAAAAATTTTGAAAACGAATAGCTCCAAAGTTATCTCTGGTATGTATTCAAAATTAAAGATCAAAGTGGAACTGGGCGTCTAGTTTGAAAGATCGAAGTGGACTAGTTAATCCTTTTTTACCTCGATTCACCTTCACATCAAAGATGCTCTTTTTTTTTTTTCCTTTTTGTAGAATTCATGGACGCTCGATTCTTTTTTTTGGAACAAAAGATGCTCGCTAATGAAGTAACAAAGCTTTTATAAAAGAGAAAAAGTATTAGGTCGAGTAACTAATTAAAGTGTAAGCTATAAGATAATGCATATAAACCATTTATAGAAATCCTAACCATTGTATTTAAATTTAAAAAAAAAAAAAAAAGAGTTTGAACCATTTGATTGAAGAAAAAAAATGAACAAGAATCTAGAAGTGCCTCTTCTATTATAACTAATAGATAATAAAAATTGGATGTGAGCATGGGATACTAAAAGAAGGCGTTTTCCACTCACTTTGGTTAGAGGACAACTTTTAACTTTTTAAGCATTATTCTTAGACCACTCGTATTTAACCCAATAGAATTAAAACCCCTACTTACAATGAATTTCTATCTAAAAATAAACTATATTTTACTAGGATCCACCATTGGCAGGATATTAACTTACGTGATGAAATGAATTTTTCTCATCCTTGTCTATTTTTTGAATTTGGCTTTTTCCTTATTATTAATATAGAATAGAATTATTTTTTGGGTTCAATTAACCTTAAAATATTTTGAATGAGTTTTTACAGTACTATTTGTCCTTTGAAGCAACATTTTTCATCTTTTTTTTTTCCTTTTTATCGTGTATGGATTTAATTCCAAGACCTCACCACCGGAACTAGTGATGCAAGAACGGGCCGGTCTGGTCCGGCTCGGCCCGTTCTCCTTAGGCCCACAAGGGCCGCGGGCCGGCCCGGCCCGTCCCATATTAAAAATACCTTTCCCCGGTCTGGCCCGTGGGCCAATTTTACATGGGCCGTGTTGGGCCATGCTGTGGGCCTTAAATGGGTCGGCTCATCTTGGCCCATTATGGGTTTAAATAAGCCAGTCCATCTAAACATGTAATTTTTTATTTTTTATTTTTAAATTTTTAAATAAGTTAACAAATATAAAAGTTTGAATAGTCAAGGGAAATATGAAAAAGAGATATTTTATTTACGATTGCCTCATTAAAAACCTTTCCAAGGAAAACCCAGTGGGACAAAACCTTGGTAAGGAAAAAAGAGTACAATTGGGATAATTATACATAAGATGTTTACAAAATTACTAAAAACAAAAAAAAAACAAAAAAAATAAAAAATATTGTTCATAATTAATTACAACGTATTACTCCCAGTGGGAGTATCAGGAATGTCTAAATTTTCAAAGTCATTAACCCAATCATCTTGAACTTCTTGGCTTCTTTGCGAGCATCCTCCCAATCTTTGACGCACATTACTACTTCTAGAATATCATCACTCATACGTGCACGCCGTTCATCAAGTACTCTACCACTGAAACTAAATACTTGTTCACTTGTAACTGTGGACACTGGTATGGTTAGTATATCACGAACCATTTTAGAGAGCACGGGAAAAGTTCTTGACTGTGATATCCAAAATAACAAAAGATCAAACTTATTGAAATCATGACCACCACCTTGCTCATTGAAAATAAATGCCGCAAAATTTGTTTCCAGATAGTTTTCTAATTCACTGCGTGTTGAAGATGCGGATGATGCATTGAAACCAAATCCAATGTAGCTAATCATACTATTTGGCCTCCTCCATATTTTTCATTATACGCAGTAAATATGTTGTTAGCTTTTGCTTGCATATTTTGAATGGTTATGATGTCAGAATACACCCTTAATTTTTCTCCTATACCCTTAAGCAAATATTCAACACCAGCTAATTTAACACTTGAATCCAATACAGCGACTATGCAATACAAAGGTGGAACACGCTCCTAATATTTTTTGAATGTTTGTTCCATGAACTCAACAGATTCCCTAAACATGTCAAAATCTCTATGCATATCGAAGGTTGCAGCAATGCCATACAATTTATGTAATGTATGAGGAGAGGTGGGAGAATACATACTTGAGAGTTGGAGAGTGGCTTCATAAAAAACCTTTAAGAAATTATAAAAGCATGAAACAATTTACCAATCAAATTCTTAAAGCGGCTTAGTTGGATTCTTCAAGTTGTAATACGCTGTTATGACCTCTTTGTATGGTAGGCATGCATTCAGCATCAAATATGTTGAATTTCACGGGGGTCTTATGTCAGTTGGAAGTTTTTTGGGTTTCATGCTTGCTCTCTTGCAAAGTTTAGCAAACTCTTCAATTCGAAAGCCAGAACTTGCTATGTAACCCAAGGCCGTTCGAATATTTTTTAAATAACCTTGAAAAAATTTCATGCTATCTTGAACACACAAGTTAATAATATGACAAGCACATCTTCGGTGCAAAAGTGTTCGCCATGTTGTGGTCTCAATGTTGTTTTGAAAAGGTTAATAGCAGCAATATTAGCATATGCGTTATCAAATGTAATGCTCAAAACCTTTTCTTTAATGCCATAAAAATCAAAAACTTCCATGATGACATCATGAATGGCCTTGGCATCATACGGATAAGGCATTGGTCGAAAAACAATAACTTGTTTTGAAAAGACCAATCTTTATTTACATAATGTACAGTTACACAGATATAACTAGTTTTAGAACGACCTTCCGACCTTCCCACAAATCAGATGTGCATGCAACAGATGCAGTGAATGAACTAAATTTAGTTACTAACTTTTCCCTCATTGAATGAAAAATTTTCATAGTGTCAGCTCTTATGGTAGTTTTTGAAACACGCCTATATTGTGGATTATAAGCATTTTGAATATACTCCTCAAAGGTTGGATCATCAGCAAGACTAATTAGTTGTTGAGCACTAGCCAAATATCTAGAATGCCATTCTCTAGCTCTTTGTTGGTCATATGACCAATTAGTAACACTACCATCAGGGCTAAATTGAAGTGTTTGTTGACGACAATCAACACCACCCACACCATGCTTAGCTTCGCATTTTTTGCGATGCCTCTTTAAGTGACCAGTTTCAAAAGAGGATTTACCTGTGTAGTCTTGTTTGCATACTTTGTAAATTACACGCTCTTCTGTTACACCATTCTCGTTTGTACGTGTTATGAAATCAAAGTAACTCCAAACTGGTGAAGTTCGTTGAACTTTCCTTTTGCCCTTACGAGTGACTTCAGAGGAGCCATCAACTTGAGATAGTAAATCAACTCCAATTTCTTCCAGTGGATCATTAAATTGTTCTTCTTCGTTGATCACCAAATATGAAACGTTGGCTCTCCCTCTATGTGATGATGTCATAGCTTCAATAAAAAATAACAATAAATTAATGTAACATAAAAATTAAATAAAATAATTACATAATAAAATTAACTTATAATAATATAAAATTAATGAACAACAAATGAAATAAATTATACCTTCAAGTTTTTTTCCTTTCTAAAGAACTCTAAGTAATCTAAAAAAAAAAAAAGACAATACATAAGATCTTATAAGTTTGTTGAATGAATATCTCTATGAATGTTTTACGTTTATTTATAGGTAAAAAAGTTTATTTTTTATTTCTTAAATATATTTTTTTATTTTTTTCTTTCAAGTGTGATTTGATTAGACAATTCGCTGAAGACTTAACGTCTCAGCTTTACACATTGTAGGCCTTCCCTCTAAGCCTCTATGTTAAGCCTGCCCATTTATAATTGTATAGGAAAATTTAATGCCATATTCACTCACGGGTGAATATAACATGTATAAATTATATAATATTTAATTCTTATATGTATTAAATAATATATATATTAAATGTATAGTATTTTGATGTGATAATACATGACCTATAGACTCAGTATCTGATTCTCAGCTTTACTTCTCAAAAGCAAAGCATGCCTTATGTAAAAAACCCAAACTACCCTCATCTAAAATAAAATTGCATAAAAAATTTTTGCATAGAGGGCTCCGCCCCCTACAACCCCCGGAAGGGGGGTTTACCACCCGCCATTCCAACCCACACGTTGACCTTACCGCAAAGGTCGATCCGCGTACGACCTCTGCGTGGAGGCAATATGCATCATGGTAATAATTAAACTCCACACATACTAACAATGCCTACAAGAAAAAAATTAAAAAAATACAAAGAAAAAAAAACGAGCTTGTCAGGCCTATTGCAATGTGATTTGCATGGATGAATTTAATGCCATGTTCACTTACGGGTGAATATGACATATATATATATTATATAATATTTAATTCTTACATGTATCACATAATATATATATATATATTAAATGTATAGTATTTTGTTGTGATAATACATGACCTACAGATTTAACATCTAATTCTCAACTTTACTTCTCAAAAGCAAAGCATGCCTACAAGAAAAAAAATAAAAAATAAAAAGAAATGAAAAGAAAAGAAAAAAAACATGCCAGGCCTATCGTGATGTGATATATATGGGGGAAATCTAATGCCATATTCACTCACGGGTAAATATGGCATGTATATATATTATATAATATTTAATTCTTATATGTACTAAGTAATATATATATTAAATGTATAGTCTTTTGATGTGATAATAAATGACTTACAATGGGCCTTACATGACTTACTGAAGAAGGCCATACTCAGTCATGTTCACCCGTGAATAAACATGAAAAATATATCTAAATATATATATATATATATATATTTATATGAAATTGGGCCACAATGGACTAACCCATTGTGGGCCTATATAGGCCAGCCCCGCCTGGGCCAATGGGCTGGCCCATTGTGGGCCGGGATAGGTCGGGCCGGCTTAGCCCAGCCAAACTCGGCCCATGATTTTCCATGGGTCGTGCCGGTCCGGCCCATGGGCCAACATATATTGTCCCAACCCAACCCACCAATATTTATAGACTGTGAACAGTGACGGTCCGGCCCATCACTGTAGCAAGACAGGCTCGAGCCGGCCCATTGTTGCATCTCTAACCGAAACAAGACTAATTAATCTCTACATGTGTGCACACACTGAACAGTCGAGTAAAGAAGCATACTGAATTATCCCTATTCTATATGGCTTTCTAGGATTTAAGTGTAAAGGGCCTTTTAAAGTTTTTTAACAAGTAAACAGCATAAGTTTTTAAAAATTAAGAAAATAACTATTTTTATATTAATGATATACTAAAATACATCAATGCTGTACTAATACTAATCAGTGTATCATTGATATATTGCAATACATCATATACTGATTTGTAGTTTATTATTGATTAACTTGATGGTTTATTCACTTAATAATTTACTAGTTTCTCGATAAATCTTTAGTATATCAACAATAAACCAATCTATCAGTGATAAATTATACTTAATAAGTAATGTACTAACGTTAATCAATGATAAACTGTTGGTTAAAAAAAAAAAAGGTCATTTCTCTAATTTTTAAAAAGTCGTAACAGTTCCCTAATTTTTTAAAAGTTCAACCACTTATTTAAAAATGTGACCAAAATATGCCATTTGCCATTTTGCCTAATAGTCCCTAGCTTTTATAAGATCGCTAAAAGGCTAACATACAAAATATACAAACACAAACCTTAATTTTTCGATTATCACCTACAAGCCTTATTTATATGTAAAATGTACAACATGCTTGTTTAACAAAAGTACTGGTGAGGGAATCATGCGGATTTTCGAGAGCCATTATGTGTTTCTTGAACGAAGTTGCAGCTTCTTCCCTGTCCGCCAGCCTTCCCAGTTTGTCAAATAAAATTGCCTTTAAATAGAACGCTTCAGCTGCTAACTCGTGATACTCTGCGTCATAACCATTATCGCCCCATTAATGAAAACTCTATAACTCAGGATTGACCAACAAATAAGCACGTAAAGCTTACACATACAACATAGGATAAAGCACAAACTTAGAACAGAGAAACCGCAATGCATGAATATGAGCAAAACAAAACACACGAGAATATAAAATGCAATCAGAGTCTCAGCCAAAAATGAACAAGCATTCTGCACATTAATATATAGAAATTTACTTACCTCTACTACTTGAAGCTCGTCAAAAGCTTGACTCAGAGGATCCAGCACAACCTCAGAATTTTCGGATACTAGAAATAAATTATCAAGAACAAAATGAAGCCGATATTATTAGAGCACGTCAAGAACAAAATGAAAGATTTCTAATCGACACATTATCACTTAAAAGAAAACATAAGAACTAATATCCTAAACGGCCCCAACTAGGCTTTTTTTTAAAAGAATTGTAATATATGTCACAAATGGTTGGGAGAAAATCTTCCTTAACTCACAAAATAGAATACATGCAAGAGCCTTTATAGTAAAAAGAAAGAAAGAAAAAGAATAAAACCTATACAAATCAGGAAACTAATTCCTGAAATTAGGTAACAATTGTTTAGTGAATAATTCCTAAAATTAGGGATACTAGTTTCCCAATAACCATATCTCATGACACTCCCCCTCAAGCTGGTGAATGGATATCTTCCATTCCAAGCTTGCTGATTATATCATGGAAAATGGTGCTTGGCAGCCCCTTTGTAAGAACATTAACCAACTGATATTTGGTTGAGATAAAGGGAGTACAAATTAACCCACTGTCCAATTTCTCCTTTATGAAGTGCCTGTCAACTTCAATGTACTTCGTCCGATCATGTTGCATGGGATTGTGAGCGATACTTATTGCTGACTTGTTATTGTTAGTGATGTGCCCTAAGCCAATTATGTAATGACTATATTTTGACTTCATTACATTTGCATTTTATTAATAAAGAGGCATTTTCATTATTATTTTTTATTCTAATTCCATGAATAGTTAATTCTGCCTAAGGTCATCAAGTATGTGACTTGATAGTAAAACTCTTAGGTGAAAATTGAATTCTATTCTAAATTATCCCTAGTCGGTCATTATTATTGGAATAATAATGAATGAAGACTAGTATGAAGTTTGACTGATGATTATGTTTTACTAATCATGTGTATGAGATACTAAGTCAACTCATAGATACATATTTGAAAAATGATGTATTGGATCGACCCGCTATGAGAATACTGCATGGATAATTGTCATAAGTGATTCTCATCACAATAGTATTATCCTAGTCCTCTGACCTGAAATCACCATTGTTTCCTACATGACAATTTCTATATTTTGACACGTTCTAATATTATCTTTAACAGGATGATGGAATGGATTGTTGTTGGATATAGAGTAAATCATATGAGGAATGTGAGTGATTAAGAAGAAATTTGTCCCTCATTTATTATGAGAAAGATATCTATGGGCCCCTCGATAATTTAGACTGAAGAAAAATGTATGGCCATACTGGAATGAATTGATAAAGGTTATCAACATCAATCTACTTAAGATCGAGAAATAATATGATTGAATAGTATAAGGATGGCATAAACCATGCCTTATGTTCAATCAAGGTATCTAGTGACAAAAGGACTTTAATACTTATTGTGGATTAGGTTATGTCGGATTATTGACATTCGCATAACTTGGGTAATCATAATATCTTGCTAGAGGCCGCTTATGATTTGTGGGCCAGAAACAGAATTTCAAGCCCACTACCAACGTTATATGAACCTACAGGGTTGCACACTTAGAATTAGACCAAAAACGAATTTCGGGTTTACTGTGTCTAGGTTCAATGAACTTGATAATGTCTAAATTCGATGTACTAGATATGTCTAGATTCATTAAATTTGACATTATCTAAATTCTATGAATCATATTTGAATTACAGTTTACCCTAGTTAAAATCCGACTCTATCTCGAAATCAATATATATATATAATATATATATATGTTTTAGGGTTTCTGACCGAATTAAGAAGAGAAAAGGTGCTCTCTCATTCTAAAAGACCAAAAACATTAAAAAACCCTAAAAATTAGAGAGAATCATTAACGTAAGGAGAGGGTGCTAGCACACCAATTCGTTTTTGAGAGAGTCTGTTCGTGTGGATACTTGCAGAGAGCGTTGCTCTATGTAACAACGTCTGAATCCGATCCCGAATATGAAAAGCTCAAGTTAGGGTGACACTAGAGTGAACCCGCTCTCTTCCTTCCAGCAATCTTTCCCCTTTTGTCATCTTGGTAAGATTCTACGATTTTCTTATTAATCTAATCGAATTGCATGGATCCTGCGAGGGTTTTGTGAGAATTAATTTTGATTTTTTGCTGCTTATTTGAATCACAAAATCCAACAAAACCCAACAGCTCGGCTGCTTCTCCTCCACACTTTTTTTTCTCCGTGCCCGTTCCGCATGCGCTTCGCGTGCCATTGGCGCTTTGCTCTCCTCTTATTCTTCATTGGACGGTTCGGATGGACTTCGCCGTTCTTTCCCAACTAAAAAAGAAAAGGCTGTATCACATCGAGATGTCGATTCGTTTTCCGCCCCCAATGAGATGGGGAATTTTGAACCCCCTATTTTGACTTTTTGGCCCTTCATCTTTCTGAATCGAGGCCCGGCCCGGCTCGCGTCGTTCCAACAACCGGCGGGGAGCACCTCAGTATACGATCGCGCGCAGTAACTGGGAGTCCTATTACACCTAAGGCCAACTTCAATTCACCAAACCAAGGTTCATCTCGTGTAGTGATTGTGGACTCATACAAGGATATTGAGTAGACGGTTGATTGTGGACTCGTGTAGCCAGGCTTAATTACTTTCCTTATACGATCTCTCTACTGTATAAATATGATGGTGTATAGTTTTCTGAATCAATGAAGAAAAGAGTAATTGCTCTCAAAATAGCCAAATAATAATATAAAACATTTAAAGATAGGCCAGAAAGCTATACCTTCGACCAGACCGAAAAGTGCTTTGGGCACATGAAGATGAAAATAATTTTCATCACTAGTCCTTTCGCTTGCTTCAATTTCTTCATCAACCTTCTCAAAAACTAAAGTCTCCAGGTCCATGTTCTCATATTCTGATAGCACTTCCAAATCATTACTAGAGTAATCTTAACGAGGTGCATCATAAGGAGGACAACTTGAGAGCACTACTTTACAATAGGCTTCCTATATTTGTCAACAGATGGCACATGCCCTGCATCAAATTTTGAAATGCATAAATACTTAAATCAAAAGAATCTCGACCTATTGTGAGTACATAAGAATATCTGTCCAATTAATCTTCTATCATAACAAAAATGAGAAAGAAAGGTAAATACACATTTTGATTCGGGCACCATATACAACTTTTTCTTCCTAAGAAAATTACATGAGAAAAATTTCATGGAAGCTTGGAAGAAACAAAATGAAGAAAACTAAGATTTTATAACAGTTAATAAGGAGAAAATTAAAGCATGATTTGGCGTGTACTTCTGGTCCTCCTTCCATTTGCATAGTGAGTTCTTTTGTTTTAATAAGCTCTTTGTTTCTTCGAAAAGGAACATTAAAGAATTTAAGCAACACCCATTAGTACAAGAATTACAAAAATCATCCAAAAAAAGGAATAATACCTCAAATGATAAGAGATTAAAAGCAAGGACACAAAGGCGGAGAAACATTCCCAGGTTGCTATTTGGGTCCAAAATGACCTGGTCATCCTCAACAACACCAACCTCAGGACCCCTAAGGATTCCTGAAGACAAACATTTAAATCAATTATTCGACTTAGAATGTAGGAAGAATGAGCTCAAAAGAAACTTGAAAAAACAACAATGGTATAAAACACAGAATCACCTTACCTCACATTTCACAACCAAGTTAAACAAATCATCGAGTGACAGTAACTGATCGGTTAACCAATGACTCAAAAAGCCTCCAATTTCCCTTAATTGGATTAACAATTCGTCCAATTTTTGCTCAAAAACATCATCATAGGACTGGCAAAGGAAAAATAAATTTATACAGAGTTCAAAAGAGTATGACAAACATTTCCAATAACCAAATGAACAAGAAAACACGGCACAATAGTTTTATCAAAGGAATCAAACCTAGGCAATAACTAAGACTATAGCATTCAATAGAGCAATTAAGCTAATGCTTTTGAAGAATTCAGCGCTAAACGAAAAAAGAAAAGTGCGAAATCGTGAAAAAGAAGGTGAGATTTGGGGAACCTTAATGAGGGCCTACAAAAACAAGCCGAGGTGATTGTGCTGAGCGACAGAGGAGAAAGGGAAAGGAATGGAGATCTAACCAGGCGGCGCGTAGATTGAGGGAAGTATACAGACGGAGACCTTGTGAGGCGTCACTGAGAAATTTCCTGGCGGCTTCAGAATCCCCGCCATTGCAAGCGAGAGCTTTAATCTCTCACACACTCTCTCTCTAACACGTGCTCTCTAATATGCATTTGCCCTAGATTTGGCAATGATTCGGAAACCCTGAGTAAGCTGCTTTTGCCGTCGCAGATCGAGGATCAGAGCTAGCAAAAGCTAACTGGTTCGTTTGCTGGTCGGAATTAGGGTTTTAGGCTTTTCTTAGCGGGTTTGTTTCGTTGTTTTAAATCTGCCATCCGCATCCGAAAGTGGAATTTTCAGAAAGAAAATTACCGGGAAAATTGATGTGCTGCTGCTAAGCGCTACTTCATTTTTCCCTTTTCCCTTCAAATTTTTAGCCAGAAAAAAGAATAAACAGATAAGGATCAATTACTTGGCAAGAAAAATAAGAATTAATTACAAAAATTATCTTAAATTGTGGTTGTAGGCAAGTCAAATGCTAAAATCCGTAGCCGGCCTAAAAAAAATTCAAATTCTTACGCTCCTCAAATTCAAAAAAAAAAAAAATACATATATATCCTCTAAACTATAGCCCTAAGAGAATATCATACAAATAATAAGAATCGTTAATAGATAAGAAAACTCTTACACAATTGACATACTATTGAAGTAAAAATATATATAGAGATAGATACATTATTTTAAGATTTTTTAAGATCTTTTAGTTTATTTTTCTTAAGAATTAATTTTTTTAGACTTTTTAGATTATATGAACTTTTACATTCAAATTAGTTTTTATTGGACTAAAGATTGTACTGCCGGTTAGTTTCTTGGTATAGAATAGTTGTTTGGATGGTTTTGTATTAACAAGTTGGTTAAACACGTGTCAAAATGTAATTGGATCATGGAGTAGATTAGTTACAGCTTATAGCTGGCTCAACAATGTATTTTAGCAGTTGTGTACAGTTTATTCATTAATGAAAACCATTCTAATATCATCTACAGAAATCTATAATTCTCCTTGGCTCTTGAATATTAGCTTTCTCAATATGGTACTAGTGCTTTCTCTAGTGATGGCTATGGCAGCGATTGAAAGTTCTTCCACCGCGACGGCGACTTCATCTACAAAATATCGGTTTGCTCTTATCTCATTTGCTCATCCTTTTTCATCTAAACTTGATCATAATAATTTCTGATCTGGCGCAAGCAAGTTCTTGCCATGATTCGAGGTCATTGTTTACAAGATTTTTTGTTTGGATCTTCTTCTTCTCCTTCAAAATTTCTGAGTGCTGGTGATGCTAGTCTTAGCAATGTGAATCCTGACTTTTTGGATTAGGAGTAGCAAGACCATTTATTTGTTTTTTGGCTTCTCGTTTGCATATCTGACTGGATTCTTTCTCGGATAATTGATTATGAAATAGTATCACAGATCTGGCAAACAGTTGAAGTCTACTTTGGTCAACATATTCAAGCCAAAGTTTCACAGTTCAAGACTCCGCTTCAGTTAGCCAAGAAAAATTCATTATCTATCAACAATTATCTTTTGAAAATCAAGGGTTTTGTTGATTTACTTGTCCTAGTACGACACTTAATGTCCGTAAAGGATCATGTTGATGCAAGTTTTGAGGGCTTACCTCCAGAATGTGAATTTTGCATTCTATCTGTTAATTCAAGAATTGATGCTGACCCCGCTGATGAAATTGAATTCTTACTTCTTGCTCAAGAAGCTCGCATTAAAAAGAATCTAAAATCTTTGGATTCTTTAACTGCAAATTTAGCAGATTTGGGATCACATTCTCAAGATCGACCTAAGTCTTCTAGTGGCTATGGTGGAAACTTTGGTAAATTTGGTCGTACTAGTTTTTTTCCCTTTAGATGGTTATACTGGTAATGGTAATTTTTGACCCTTTAGTTCTAATACTCGAGGTGGTCATTTCTGTTCTGCACGATCCTCCTCTTTTGGAGGTCGTAATTCTGGACGTTTTTTCTTGGCCTGGTAATGGTAAATTCAATGCTAATTATGTGGCAAATTGAGACATGTGGTTTATCAACAGAAACATTTGGTATATGAATAATAAATAAACTCTTTATTAATAAAATGTCTCCAAAAACATATTATAACATTTTACTCTTTAGGGCACTATGTCTATCAATTTCTCACTTGTACTAAGTGAGTAAATATGACATATCTCGCATTGTCATAGTCTCTACATGCTTCTCAAAAACTCTCTTAGTTAGTATCTTCATAAAAGGATTAGCTAAACTGTCCTCAGACGCGATCTTGCATACTGCAACATGTCCAGCTTCAACAAAGTCTTTTATCACATGACACTTTCAATGAATATGCTTACACTTCTTGTGAAATTTTAGTTCCTTAGCATTAGTTATTGCTGCAGTGTTATCATAATATAGCGATACCGTCTTATCCATACTAAGAACTACCTCAAGATGCCTAGGAAACTTGCAGAGCCACACTGCTTCTTTTGAAGCATCACTAGCTGCCACATACTCAGCCTCCATCATTAAATCTGAAGTGCAATCTTGCTTGACACTTCTCCAAACAATGGCACCTTTACCTAAAGTAAACATAGAACTAGAATTCGATCTTCTCAAATCTAGAAAAAATTGGAAATCCAAATCAATATATCCTAGAGATGTTCGATCCTTATCTGAATACACTAGCATCTAACCTCTAGTCATTCTCAAGTACTTGAAAATATACTTAACCGTAACCCAATGGTTTGGTCTTGGATCCGACTGAATAGACTTACTATTCTAATCACATAACAAATATCTAGCCATGTGTAAAGCATCATATACATGAGACTACTGACTGTCGAAGCATAAGGCACCTTCTTCATGTATTTTCTTTCTTCATCAGACTTTGGAGAGTCTTTCTTAGAAAGAATAAATCCAGACCTACATGGTTGCCCACTTTTCTTGGAATTCTACATTGCATACTTCTCGAGAATTATATCTATGTATCCGCCTAGGATAAAGCTTTTTTTTATTCTTCCTATATCGAAAGATCTAGATACCTAGAACATAATTAGCTTCATCCAAGTCCTTTATGTCAAACTGCTTGGTCAACCATAATTTGACCAATGACAATGCCCCAATGTCATTGCCAATCAACAGAATGTCATCCATATAGAGTAGTAGAAAAATCACATTCCCATTCTTAATGTGTTTGTAAACACATGGTTCATCTACGTTTTGTTCGACCACATGTCTTGATCACTTGATCAAATCTTATGTTCCGAGAACAAGAATCCTACTTAAGTCCTTGAATTCACTTTAGCAGCTTACAGACCTTGCTTTCTTAACCCTTAGCCTTGAACTTATCTGGCTTTACCATATATATGGACTCATCAAGATAGCCATTCAGAAAATCCGTCTTGACATTCATCTGCCAAATCTCGTAATCAAGAGCGGCAGCTATGGACAAGAGAATGCGAATGGACTTAGCCATGGCTACAAGTGAAAAGGTTTCCTCGTAATCGATTTCTACCTTTTGCGCGTATCTTTTTGCTACTAGTCTAGCCTTATATGTTTTGACTTTCCCATCTACTCTTCTTTTTCTCTTATAGATCTACTTACACCCTATAGGTTTTACCCCTTCGGGAAGATCCACAAGTTTCTAGACTTGATTAGTCTCTATAGACTTCATCTCAGTGTTCATAGCTTCTGTCTAGAGCTTTGAATCAATTTCTTCCATAGCCTTAGTGTAAGTATAAGGATCCCTATCATGTTCAACCGGTTTAGCCACGTAGGTTTCTCCATTAAACATATGCCTCTCGGATTGATGCCCGATCCTCTCATTACGCCGAAGCCCCTTAGGTTGTTGTTCGGTTGGTTTTTCTATATTGATTGAATTGGTTTTAACCGTAACCCCAAAAGTGATTGAATCACTTGTCAACTCCTCGAGTACTATTTTAGTTCGTGGTTAAAGTCGTTCATGTAACTTCCTTCAAGGAATATTGCATTCGTTGAAACCATGACTTTATTTTATTTTGGGTTATAGAAATAATTCCCCTTTAATCCCTTTTTGATATCCTACAAATATGTAAACTTCTGAGCGTGCTTCTAACTTATTCGTTTCCTTGTACAAGACATGAGCAAGACATCCCCATATGCGAATATGGTTTAAGGATGTCTTCCTACCCATTCAAAACTCGTGAGGAGTTTTAGGAACTGATTTTAAAAGCACATTGTTCAAAAGGTAACAAGTCGTTTACAGTGCATATCCCCAAAAGGATAAAAGTAATGTCGAATAACTCATCATGGACGTAACCATGTCCAACAAAGTCCTATCTCTTCTCTTAGCTACGTCATTCTGCTGCGAAGTGCCCGATACAGTCAAATAGGACAAAATCTCATTCTCTAATAAATGTTCTAAGAACTTATTAGAGAGGTATTCTCCACCTCGATCGAATCAAAGTGCTTTTATGGGTTAACCTAATTGCTTCTCTGCTTCAACCTAAAGCTCCCTCAACTTGTCAAAAGTTTTGCTTTTGTGATGCATTAAGTAGACATACCCATATCTTGAGTAATTATCAATAAAAGTGACAAAGTACTCATACCCTTCACATGCCCTAATATTCATGGGGCCTTAAAGATCACTATGCATAAGTTCTAGAACCTCTTAGGCCCTATTTCCCTTAGACTCAAATGATCTTTTGGTCATTTTGCTCTTCAAATAAGATTCACATTGTGGTATAGATTCTACCTCTAAGTGACTTAAAAGTCCATCCCTTACTAGCCTTTAAATCCTATTAAGGCTAATATAACCTAATCGTAAATGCCAATGATAAGTCTTATGAGAGTGATAAGTTTTAAGTCTTTTAGAGTTATTATTAATCTCAGTGTTCAGTGGTGATTCCATCTTAGGTTTGATAAAAATATAGATAGTTTTGTATCCATCCATCATAGATAAAAAATTTGTTTTTGTAAATCACTACTTTAATATTAAAAGATACTAAATACGAGTCTTTAAATAAACAAGCTATAGATATCAAATTCATTTCGAGTTTAGGAACATAAAAACAATCTTCAAAACTAAAATCCTCTAATTATCAAAGTAAAGATAGACATCATCTACTACTTCAGCCAACACTAAAGATCTATCACCTATCTGTAACGTGAAGTGCTCATGTAGCAAACTTCTCATTTTCTTGAACCCATGTAGAGAAATACAAACATGATTAGTTGCTCAACAATCTATGACCTAAGTGTCACTTGATTTCTCAACTAAACAAGTTCAATAACTAGAAATTCACACTTACCTCCTCGAGAAAGGAAGCCCTTACAATTCTTTTTAATGTGCCCAACTCTCCTTAAAAAAAAACACTTGAGCTTCTTTGGGTTCTTCTTTTTCTTCTTCTTATCCTTGTTTTTCGTTGGGATAAAAGGCTTCTTGTTCTTAGCCCTCTGCTTCTTTCCATTCCTTGTGTTAGGATCGAAACCAAACACAACTGCCAAGTTAGCCTCATCACCAGCAAGAGTTTCCTTGATCAGATTTTTGAACTCTTATAACTGCTTCATTAGCTCAGTCAAGGTCACATCATGTCTATTACTCAAATTATATAAAGCTCTAAATGGTATGAACTCCTTAGATAGAGTCTCAAAGACCATAGTCATTTGCGACTCAACATCGATGTCAGCTCTATGGGTTTGAGCCTTAGCAAGGTAACCCATGACCAACATCATATGCTCCTTCACAGGAGTCCCCAGTCTTTGTTTATAGTTTAAGAGTTTCCAAATAGACCCTTGCTATTTTGTTGTGGCTTGGCCTCCAAACATGTCTTTCAAATTATCCAAGATCTGCTTAGCAGTCTCATAATCCTCATGTTGAGCCTGCCATACATTATTCATGCTAGCCATAACGTAACAACGAGCTTGATTGTTAGCATTTTTTTAGCAATCATACGCTTGGATTTGCTCATTAGTGAATTTCCCAGTAGGTTCGGAAGGACACGGTGTTGTTAGTACAAATTTAAGTTTCTCAAAGGAAAGGATGATATTCAGGTTCCTTTTTCCAATCATTGTAATTCTCGCCAGTTAACATATTTTTATCGAGCATCGATGATAAAACATTTTTAGGCATTTTTAATCTATAATAAAGATTCATATACCAAATATAAGCAAACATTCTATAACAGTTTAGTAAGATAACACAAATAAATAAACATACAGTTGTGTTTATATGTCAAAACCTTGAAAAAATTACAACTTTACAACGATAATTCCTAACCCAGAATCTAGGGGAGACTTGCCAAATTCAATTAGGAACGTAAATGCCCTCTGATTAACATATGCTATCCAAGACCCGTGTGATCCAGCATATACTAATAATCATTTTCTTTGGTCATTAATTTCATTAATAGAGTTCTTAGGGAAGCTTAATAACAAAATTAATTTTGAGTGTATAACCATCATTTCAACTATTTTATCCATGGTTTATAATCGCCACCTAGAGGTGTACAACGATAAATCATGTTAAAATAAATTATCCCTTCAAAGATCCAAGTGCTATCTATGGACCAACGATGGAAGCCGTAGGTTCTCTCTTCAAAAACCTTCTCACACTCAATATTTTAAAAGTCAAGGTTTTATGTAAACATGCATGAATAATTTTTAATGAACGACACTCCCTATTCTACATGTCATATTATCAACATATATAGTAAATCATACTATAATATAGATGAGCAAAGCTACATGCAAAGCTACAAAAAAAATAATAAATAGCTATAATATCATGGTTTCATCCTAGAGAAAAGAAAAGAAAGATTACAAAAGATCAATTGAAATATATTATCGATTCTTCATCTTCTATCTTCTTATTTTATCCATCTTCAATTCTTCAATCTCACATAGATCAAATGGTTCTAGTGATCATAAATTTCATGCTTCTTAGAATTGTCTTAAAAACAAAATAAAAAACTGCACCAAAATGTGGCTTTTTGAAAACTGCTCAGCCCCTCTACTAGCCAGTCGAACTTTTAAATCAGCCTGTAGGTCTATGACCATTGGCCTATTGACCTGACAGGTTCGGCCTACTGACCAAGCTGTACCAACGTTTTTCCAAAAATAGTGTAGAAAGCAGTTTTTAATTTTATTTTCAACAATTCAAAAACATAAAGATTTATAAACATAGAAAAGCAATAGAACTGCAATCATCTCCATCTTCTATATCTGTCTTCACCTTAAATAATTATTTTTATACAAATTTTACATATTAAAATTAAAATAATAAATCCTAGATGGTGATGATAGACTGCCATCTAATTACATAAAAAAACCTAGATACAAATTCTAACATCTAAGGAACCATAACCAGCAAAATTTAATTAATTAATAATTAAAACGTAGATTTAATAAACCATAATTAATTAAAATAAGCATTCACCACATAATCTCATGACAACATTTAATTATATAGAAACCCTAGAGTGCCAACTTTCTAAAAAAAATTAATTCAAACATAGAGAGAATAAGATCACATAATTCATGTATATAGCATGATCACAAGCCCGTAAAATCATCGTAAAAACTAGGCCCCTATGTCAATTGTTAGAAAACAATACATAATAGAATTTTAAAAATTTTAAATTAGAGTATTTTTCAAAACACAAGTTTGACATGGTAAATACATAAATTAATGACAGATCTTATTAAGCTCTTTTGTGAACCGAAAAGCAGTAGCAATCTATGAAGAGAAAAACATTTCAGAAGAGCCTCAACCAACTAGTCATTTTTGCTATTCTCTATCCATGATCGAAATGTAGGTAGTCACACGTCGTACAGCTTTTCCTTTAGTAACTCTCTTTCCAACCACTTCAGAATACCTAGAGTTAAAGTTCTTGATGTTGAACAATAGCTCTTAGGGAGTTTCAATGTCTCTTTTATTAGAATACTCACTCTATGCTTATCAAATGATCTAAATAAAAAAGAAACTCACCCCCTATTTGTACTGGTCGAATTTACAATTAAACCTTATCAAATTAGGCATCAAAATTCGATGTAGATCGATTTCTGATGAAAAACGCATAAAAAATGCATATACTGATTATCGCATGTTTGGCAAGCCAATCAAGGAGATCGGCCTACTGAACTTATGTTGGACATGTATGTCCTAAGGAGTAAAATGTTGTAATATATTTTTGGATATATTTTATTAATAAAGAATTTATTTATTGTTCATATACCAAATGTTGTCCTCTTTATATTTATATTTGTTGAATGTATGTTAAGCAAACAAAAGTCTGAGAATATCAGTCTAAACCTTTAAGAATCAGGCATATGATAGACAGATTATACATAAGACATAATTCTAATGGTGATGGTCTAAATTATAAGATCTATAATCGAGGGAATAAAGTTGGGCACTTTGTGCATGATAAGATTGTTATGTTATCCACATCCTTGATAGGAGATGGTTTGTCTTGGTTATCAGAGTTGGACTCCGAGAGTAAAAACATTGGTACATTGTCATAGGTGACAATGTGTTGGATTAGGATATTAAGTGGAATTGATTTGGATTAATAATTCAATCTATACAAATCAATTCACTTTAGACAATCATATGCATTGTATCTTAATCTTGAAATGACTAATAGGCCCATTGTTTTAACTTATGTCTTTTGATGTATCAAAGGGTGACATCCTGACTTTGTGATGGTGCGCATATCGGTATATTGAAGAGATAACTCTTGATAGCATAGACCTATTATTCATAGATATGAAATCCATAGCTCCATTGGTGGAGTCAATGATATTCTCTTATATGCGTTATCCTTTAATTAGAAAACTAGAGCGCTCAACCATTTGGATGCATAGGTGTAACCGAATGGTATACTGTCCTTGGATGGTAAGTTTTCTAATGGTGAGATAACAGAACGTAAGATAAAAATAATTGAGAACGTAAGATGGAATTTGTAAAGCTGATTATGAATATCCTATGGGGATACAAAACATTATGATATATCATGGACACTTAGCATATTTGGAGCTTTGTAATTTTATATAGTTTGAGAGTACAGCTCTAAGCTTTTAGTGAAGTAGTGTTAGAGTTGATAATTATAAAATGTATATCTGGGATATTATATTTTATAATTATCGAAGCTTGAACTATATAAGTCCATTAGGTTCCCTTTGCTAGCTTATAATAAATCCTGTAAAGATATGGCGTGCTTTTCCAATAAATTGATTACTTATGTTAAATTATTAGATTAGGTGAAAATCGATAGAGTCAGATAATTTATGTTTGTTTATTTATTGAATTAATTTATTGAAAAATTAATACAAGATAAACTTGTTGAAGTATTGGGAGAATTATCAAGAATATTTAATTTCCTTGAGATTATCCAAATATGACGATTTTATTCAGATAACTTCTCTATTGAATTATTTGAATTAAAATTAAGGCTCTATCGAAAGAATCTCAGGTGGAAATAAAAGATTATCAGGGATTATATTATCGTAACTTTGGCAGGTAGGTGGATCAGAAAGTTTGGCCTGTCGATAGAGTAAGTTTGGCTGGCCGATCCATTAGTTTAGCCTGTCGATCTAACAACAATGTGATCATATTTTTATGATGTGATTTTATCAAAACTTGATCCAAATTCGAATTTTTGAGGCCTTATTTGATAACGACCAACCCTAGGTTCAACCTTTATAAATAGGGAGTGAGTTTTCTCAGTTATTCAAATTAGTTTAGAAGTTAAGAGTGAATACTCAGGTGTTAGATACTCTGAAACTCTCTGAGAGCTTTTGCACAATCACAAACCTTTGCTATGGGTCTTTTCAATTGGTTGGAGGGAGAGTCACTGGCGAAAGAGCTGTATGGCGTGTGCCTACACACATTCCGATCGCAAATTAAGAATAACAGAGAAGACCAGTTGGTTGAGGCTCATTTGGAACATTCTTCTCTATATTGATTGTAGGAGCTCTTCTGCATACAAAGGTTAGTAAAATCTAATTAATTTATGTATATAACATGTTAAACTTATGTTTTGGAAAATACTCTAATTTAAAATTTTTAAAGTTTTGCTCCATACTCGTTTTTTCCAACAATTGGTATTAGAGCCATAATTTTTACATAAATTTACAAGTTTGTAATCATGTTATACATATAAATTATGTGATCTTGGTCTCTTCTATGCTTGAATTTAATTTTTTAGAGAGTTGACACTCATGGATTTCTATATATTTATATGTTGTCATAAGATTATATGATGAATGTTTATTAATTAATTATAGTTGATTAAATTATTATCCAATTATTAATTAATTAATTTGTGTCGGTTATAGTTTCTTAGAGGTTAGAATGTGTATCCAGGTTTTTTATGTAATTAGATGACGGTCTATCATTATCGTTTAGAAATTATTATTTAATTTTAAATTTGTAAAAATTTTGTGATTAAATAATTATTTGGAGTGAAGATGGATCTAGAAGATAGATGATAGTAGTTCCACTATTTTTCCTGAGTCTTTAAAATTTTTTATGTTTTTGAACTGCTAAAAATCAGATTGAAAAACTTTATAAAAAATGTTTTCTAGAAATGCGTGAGTTTTGCTCGGTTGGCAAGCCGATGGTCGCAAACTGACAAGCCAAACCTCTAGTTCAGCAGGACATCCATGGGGTAGATTTTAGCCAATCTAGCGGTAGGTTGAACTGTCAAGTTCGGCAGGCCTATGGGTAATGACCGACAGGCCGATCACACTAATCGGCATGCCTACAGAGAGCTGTGGTTTTTTAGAAAAGGTGTGTTTTTTGGTGCAATTTTAATTTTATTTTCGAGACAATTCTAAGAAACACGAAATTTTGTGATGACTAGAAAAGTGAAGTATTTGATCTGTACGAGATTGAAGACTTGAAGATAGATGTTACATGAAGATGGATACAACTTGAAGATTCAAGGATGAAGAATCAATAATATGCTTCGCTTGATCTCTTGTAATCTTTATTTTCTTTTCTCTAGGGTAGAGCCATAATATTATGGTTGTTTATTATTATTTTGCTTGTAGCTTTGCATGATTACTTTGTTTGTCTTCATTACAATATGATTTGCCATGCATGTTGATAACATGTCCTATAGAATAGGGAGTGTCACTCATTAAAACTTGTTCATGCATGGTTTTAAAGTAAAACCATGGTTTTTCAAAATTGAATGGGAGAAGGTTTTCGAAAAGAGGCCTTATAGCCTCTATCGTTGGTCTATAGGTAGCACATGATAGTCCCGATTCCTAGGAAGGGATTTCATTATGTACCGAGTTGAATCTCTGAAAGGATAATTTATTTTAGTATGACCTATCATTGCACACCCCTAGGTGGCGATTATAAATCATGGATGAAATAATTGAAACGATGGTTATACACTCAAGTTAATTTTATTATTAATCTTCCCTAGGAGCTTTGTTAATAAAATTAATGGCTAAAGAAAATGATTGTTAATATATGTTAGATTAGACGGGACCTGGATGGCATATATTAATCGTAGCGGATCCATGTTCCTAATTGAATTTGGCGAGTCTCCCCTAGGCAGCTTGTTGAATTATGAGTTAGGAATCATCATTATAAGGTTGTGATATTTTCAAGGTTTTGACACATAAACACAATTGTTTGTTCACTTGATTGTATTATCTTGCTAAACCGTTTTGAAATGTTTGCTTATATTTGGTATATGACCTTTATTATAGAGTAAAATGTCTAAAAACGCTTTATCTTCTATACTTGATAAAAAAATCAATTAACTAGCGAGAATTACAATGATTGGAAAAAGAATCTGAATATCGTCCTAGCCTTTAAGAAATTAAAATTTGTGCTGATGGCACCATGTCCCCTTGAACCTATCGGGGAATCCACTAATGAACAAATCTAAGCGCATAATCGTTGGAAAGATGCTAATGATCAGGCAGGGTGTTATGTTATGGTTACTATGAATAACATACTGTAGGCTTAACATGAAGATTATGAGACTACGAAGTAGATCTTCGATAATCTTAAAGACATGTTTGGAGGCCAAGCCATAACAAAATGGCAAGGGGCGCTTCAGAAACTTTTGAACTACAAACAAAGACTGTGGACGTCTGTGAAGGAACATATGATATTGGTCATGGGTTACCTTGTTGAGGCTCAAGCCCATGGAGCTGATATCAATGCCGAGTCACAGATGACTATAGTTTTTGAGACTCTATCAAAGGAGTTCATCCCATTTAGAGCTTCATACAATTTGAGCAATAGACAAGATGTGACCTTAATAGAGTTGATGAAATAGTTACAGGATTTTTAAAATTTGATCAAGGAAACTCCTGCAAGTGGTGAGCTAACTTGGTGGTTGCATTCGGTTCCAATCCTAACTCTAGGAATGGAAGAAAATAGAAGGCTAAGAACGGAAAGTCTTCTATTCTTGCAAACGTCAAGAATAAGAAGAAGAAAAAGAAGAACCCAAAGAAGCTCAAGTGCTTTTACTATGAGAAGGTCGGGCACATCAAGAAAAATTACAAGGACTTCCTTTCCCGAGGAGATAGGTGTGATCTTCTGGTTATTGAAACTTGTTTGGTTGAGGAATCAAGTGACACTTAGGTCATAGATTCTGAAGCAACTAATTATGTTTTTCTTTCTCTACAGGGGTTCAAAGAAACGAGAAGTCTTTTGCATGAAGACTTCACGCTTCGGATGAGCGATGGATCTTTAATGCTAGCTGAAGTAGTGAGAGACATCCATCTTTACTTAAATAATTATAGGATTTTAGCTTTGCGAGATTGTTTTTATGTTCCTAGACTTAAAAGGAATTTAATATCTGAAGCTTGTTTATTTAAAGATTCTTATTCAGTTTCTTTTAATAATAAAGTAGTGATTCTTAAAAACAAATCTTTTATCTATGATGGATGGATGCAAAACAATCTATATTTTATCAAACCTAAGATCGACTTACTGCTTAATACTGAGGTTAATGATAATAACTCTAAAAGACTTGAGACTTCTAACACCTAACTTTTGGCATTTGCGATTGGGTCATATTAGCCTAAATAAGATTCAAAGGTTGGTAAGGGATAGGCCTTTAAGTCACTTAAAGGTGGAATCTATACCACAATGTGAATCTTGTTTGGAGGAAAAAATGACCAAAAGACCATTCGGGTTTAAGGGCAATAGGGTCGAAAGGGTTATAGAACTTATGCACAATGATATTTGCGGTCTCATGAACATCCGGGCACGAGGAAGGTATGAGTACTTCTTCACTTTTATTGATGATTACTCAAGGTATGGGTATGTTGTTGGAAAAAGAGTGCGCAGCGGAATTTAAAAAATTTTATATCAGAGTAATTTTCAAAACACATGTTTAACATGCTATATGTATAAATTAACTAGATCTTACTAACTTTTGTGTGCCGAAGAACCTCTACAATATGTGAAGAGAAATAACGTTCCAGAAGAGCCTCAACTAACTGGTCTTCTTTGCTATTCTCTATCCACGACCGGAGTGAGTGTGGGCTCATACGTACAGCTCTTCCACCGATGACTCTCCTTCCAACCAATCGAGAGAACTCAAAGCAAGTGTTCGTGATTTGTGAACAAAAGCTCTCAGGGAGTTTTTCAGATTCTCACCAAAAGAGTATCGCTCTTAATCTCTCAACTGATCTAAGTAACTAGTGAGAATCACTCCCTATTTATAGAGGTTGGTTCTAGGGTCAGTCCTTATCAGATTAAGTCTTAAAACTCATATCATAATCAAATTTGGATCAATATCTGATAAGATCTGCGTGGAAACGTGAGATCTTATCCTTCGCTCATCGGCAGGCCGAACATGTCCATCAGCAGGCCGAACTGGTAATAAAAATCTCGCGAATCTTTTATTTTTCACCTGAGATTCTATAGGATAAAGTCTCAGTTTTAATTCAAATAACCCAATAGAGAAGTTATCTGATCAAAACAACTTTATCTAGATAATCTCTAAGAACATAAATCAATTCCAAATAATTCTATAAGTTTATCTTGATATAATTTATCCAAAATTAAATCAACAGATAAATAGACAAGAATTATCTGATCCTTATAATTCAACAAGTTTATCTTGAATTAATTTTATCACAAGTCTACAAGTCACCACTTATTGAAAAAGCACATCGTGTCATTACAGGATGTTGTGAGCTAGCAAAGGGGACCAAATGGACCTATATAATTCAAGCTCCCGATAATTACGAAACCCAATATCCCAGATATACATTTCATAATTATCAACTCCAATGCTACTCCACTAAAATCTTGGAGCTGCATTCTCGAACTACATAGAATTACGAAGCTCGTATAGCTAAGTCTCCATGACATATCGTAGTGTATCGTATCCCCATATGATAGTCCATAATCGGCTTAAGGACAAGTTCTATCTTACCTTTCTGATTATTTTATACTTACGTTCCATTATCTCACCATCAGAAAACTTACCATCCAAAGACAGTATACCATTTGATTACACCTATGTATCCAAATGGTTGAGTGCTCCAGTTTTTCAATTACAAGATAACGCATATAAGAGGATATTATTACTCCTGAAGATGAACTATGGATTCCATATCTACGAATAACAAGTCTATGCCATCAAGAGTCATGCCTCTAACATACCGGCATGCATACCACTATTAAGATGTGGGTGTCACCCTTTGGTACATCAAAAGACATAAGTCAAGACAACAGGCCCACTATTCATCTTAGGATTAAGAAACAACACAAATGATTGTCTAAATTGAATCGATTTGCCGAGACAAAATTATTAATCCAAATCAATTCACTTTATGTCCCGATCCAACACATCGTTACCTATGACAATGTGTCAATGTTTCTATTCACGGAGTCCACCTCCGATGGTCAAGACAAACCATCTTCCAAAAGGGATATAGACAACATAACAATCTTTGCATGAATAAAGCGCCCAACTTTATTCCCTCGATTGCGGATTGTATGATTTAGACCATCACCTTAAGAATCGTGTCTTCTGCATAATCCGTCTATCATATGCTCAATTCTTAAGGTTTAGACCGACAGTCTTGGACTATTGTTTGCTTAACATACATTCAACAAATATGAACATAAAGAGGACAAGATTTGGTATATAAATGAATAAATTCTTTATTGATAAAAATGTCTCCAAAAAGTTATTACATTTTTACTCCTTAGGGCATGCATGTCTAACAATCTCCCACTTGCACTAAGTGAGTAAAGACGACAAATCTCGCATCCCCATGCTTCCACATGCCTCTTGAAGACTCTCTCAGTAAGTGTCTTCATAAATGGATCAGCTAAATTATCTTCTGACGCAATCTTGCACACTGTGACATGCCTGCCCTCAACGAAGTCCTTTATCACATGATACTTCTGATCAATATGCTTACTCTTCTTGTGAAATCTTGGTTCCTTAGCATTAGGTACCACCGCACTGTTATCACAGTACAATGATATCGCCTTATCTATACCAAGAATAACCTCAAGATCCCCAAGGAACTTGCGGAGCCAAACTGCTTCTTTTGAAGCATCACTAGCTGCCATATACTCGACCTCCATTGTTGAATCCAAAGTGCAATCTTGCTTAGCACTTCTCCAACTAATGGCACCGCCGCCCAAAGTAAACACAAAACTCAAAGTCGATTTCCTAGAATCTAGACAGGATTGAAAATTCGAGTCAGTATATCCTAGAGGATTTAGGTCCTCAACCGAATATACAAGCATATGCCCTCGAGTCCTTCTCAGGTACTTGAAAACATGCTTTACTGCAACCCAATGGTTTGGTCCTGGATCCGCCTGAAATCGACTTACAATCCCGACCGCATAGCTAATATCTGGTCGTGTGCAAAACATGGCATACATGAGACTACCCACTGCCAAAGCATAAGGCACCTTCTTCATGTATTCTCTTTCTTTATAAGAATTTGGAGAATCTTTCTTAGAAAGAGTAATTCCGACCTAGATGGTTGCCCACCTTTCTTGGAATCTTGCATTGCAAACCTCCTGAGAATTTTATCTATGTTGCCGGCCTGTGACAAAGCTATCATTTTGTTCTTCTTATCCTAAAAGATCTGGATACCAAGAACAAAATTAGCCTCACCTAAGTCCTTCATGTCAAACTGCTTGGTCAACCATAATTTGACCGATGACAATGCCCCAACGTCATTGCCAATTAGCAGAATGTCATCTACGTAGAGCAGTAGAAAACCACCTTCCCATCCTTAATGTGTTTGTAAACACATAGTTCATCCACATTTTATGAGAACCCATAAATCTTGATCACCTGATCAAATCTTATGTTCCAAGAAGGAGAAGCCTATTTAAGTCCATAAATTGACTTCAGCAGCTTACAAACCTTACCCTCTTGACCCGTGACCTTGAACCCGTCTGGTTGTTTCATATAAATGGACTCATCAAGATAGCCATTCAAAAAGGCCATCTTGACATCCATCTGTCAAATCTCATAGTCGAGAGCGGTAACTATGGACAAGAGAATCCGGATGGACTTAAGCATGGCTACAGGCGAAAAGGTTTCCTCATAATCTATTCCTTCCTTTTGCGTATAATCCTTAGCTACCAGTCTAGCCTTAAAGTTTCGACCTTTTCATCCACTCCTCTTTTCCTCTTGTAGATTCACTTACACCCTATGGGTTTTACCGCTTCAGGAAGATCCACAAGCTCCCAGACCTGATTAGTCTCCATAGACTTCATCTTTGTGTTCATGGCCTCTGTCTAGAGTTTTGAATCAACATCCTCCATAGCTTCTGTATAAGTATAAGGATCCCTATTATGTTCATCCGGTTCAACCAAGAAGACCTCCCCATTAGACGTATACCTCTTAGGTTGATGCCCGATCCTCCCACTACGCCGAAGCCCCTAAGGTTGTTGTTCAGGTTTGTTTAGTTTTTCTATACTGATCAGAACGGTTTCATTCAGAACCTCTGGAGTGATCGGATCACTCCTTAACTCCTCAAGCACCACTTGGCTTTGAGGTTTAAAGTCGTTCATGTAACTCTCCTTAAGGAAAGTTGCATTAGTTGAAACCACGACTTTATTTTCCTTTGGGTTATAAAAATAACCCCCTTTAGTCCCTTTTGGATATCCTACAAACATGCAAACTTTCGAACGTGCTTCCAACTTATTCGGATCCTTAAACAGGACATGAGCCGGACATCCCCATATGCAAATATGGTTTAAGGATGTCTTCCTACATGTCCACAACTCGTAAGGAGTTTTAGGGACCGATTTTTAAGGCACATTGTTCAAAAGATAACATGCAGTTTGTAGTGCATATCCCCAAAAGGATAAAGGCAATGATGAATAACTCATCATGGACCTAATCATGTCCAACAAAGTCCTATTTCTTCTCTCCGCTACGCCATTCTGCTGCAGAGTGCCCGGCGCAATCAAATGGGAGAAAATCTCATTCTCTAACAAGTGTTCTAAGAACTCATCAGAACGGTATTCCCCACCTTGATCTGATCGAAGTGCCTTTATGGGTCTACCCAATTGCTTTTCTACTTCAGCCCGAAACTCCCTGAACTTGTCAAAAGTTTCGCTTTTGTGGTGCATCAGGTACACATACCCATATCTTGAGTAATCGTCAATAAAAGTGACGAAGTACTCATACCCTCCTCGTGCCCGGATGTTCATTGGTCCGCAAACATCACTATGCACAAGTTCTAGAACCCCTTCAGCCCTAGTACCCTTAGACCCGAATGGTCTTTTGGTCATTTTACCCTCTAAACAAGATTCACATTGAGGTATAGATTCCACCTTTAAGTGACTTAAGGGTCCATCCGTTACCAACCTTTGAGTCCTATTCAGGTTAATATGACCAAGGCAAAAATGCCAAAGATAAGTCTTATTAGAGTGAGAAGTTTTAAGTCTTTTAGAGTTATTATCATTCAACTCAGCATTAAGCAATAAGTCCATCTTAGGTTTGATAAAATATAGATTATTTTACATCCATCCAGAACAGATAAAAGATTTGTTTTTACGAATCACCACTTTATCATTAAAAGAAACCAAGTAGGAGTCTTTAAATAAATAAGCTACAAAAATTAAATTCCTTTTAAATTTAGGAACATAAAAACAATCTTGCTAAAATAAATTCCTATAATTATCAAAATAAAGATAGACGACTCCCACTGCTTTTGCTAGACCAAGGATCCATCGCCCATCCAAAGCGTGAAGTCTTCATGCAGCAGACTTCTCGTTTCTTTAAACCCATGCAGAGAAACACAAACATGATTAGTTGCACCAGAATCTATAACCCAGATGTCACTGGATTCCTCAACCAAACAAGTTTCTAAATACAGAAGATCACACCTACCTCCTTTGGAAAGGAAGTCCTTGCAATGCTTCTTGATATGCCCGACCTTCCCACAGAAGAAGCACTTAAGCTTCTTTGGGTTCTTTTTCTTCTTCTTCTTGCTCTTGGTGCTAGCAGGAATAAAAGACTTCCCATTCTTGGCCCGTTGCTTCTTTCCATTCCTAGAGTTAGGATTGGAACCAGAAGCAACTACCATGTTGGCCTCACCACCCGCAAGAAACTCCTTGATCAGCAGTTCGAACTCCTGTAACTGTTTCATCAATTCCGTCAAAGTCAATCTCGTCTATTACTTAAATTAAAAGTAGCTCTAAATGGAATAAATTCCTTAGATAGAGTCTCAAAGACCATAGTCATCTGAGTTTCAGCATCGATGTCGGCTCCATTGGTTTGAGCCTCAGCGAGGTAACCCATGACCAACATCATGTGCTCCTTTATAGATGTCCCCGGTCTCTGTGTATAGTTTAAGAGTTTCTGAAGCGCCCCTTGCCGCTTTGTTATGGCCTGGCCTCAAAACATATCCTCAAGATTATCCAAGATCTATTTCGTAGTCTCATAATCCTGATGTTGAGCCTGCAGCACATTATTTATGCTAGCCATAACATAACAGCGAGCCTAATTATTAGCATCTTTCCAGCGATCATACGCTTGGAATTGCTCATTACTTAAGTCTCCTGTAGGCTTGGGAGGACAAGGGGTTGTCAATACATATTTCAGTTTCTCAAAGGACAGGACGATATCCAGGTTCCGTTTCCAATCATTATAGTTCTCACCGGTTAATAGGTTTTTGTCAATTATCGATGATAAAGTAATTTTAGACATTTTTAATCTACAATAAAGACTCATATACCAAATATAAGCAAACATATAATAATAATTTAGTAAGATAACATAATCATGTAAAAATCATACAAATGTGTTTATGTGTCGAAACCTTGAAAATATTACAACCTTACAACGATAATTCCCAACTCAGAATTCAACAAGCTCCTAGGGGAGTCATGCCATATTCAATCAGGAACACATATCCTCTCATGATTAATATATGCCATCCAGGACCCGTATGATCCAGCATATATTAATAATCGTTTCTTTGGCCATTAATTTTATTAACAAAGCTTCTAGGGGAGGTTAATAATAAAATTAACATGAGTGTATAACCATCATTTCAATATTTTATCCATGATTTATAATCACCACCTAGGGGTGTGCAACGATAAAACATTCTAAAATATCTTATCCTCTCAAAGATCCAATCTGGTACATGATAGAAATCCTTTCCTAGGGGTCAAGACCACTATGTTCTGCCTATGGACCAACGATGGAGGCCTTAGGTTCTCTCTTCGAAAACCTTCTCCCACCCAATCTTTTGAAATCAAGGTTTTATTTTAATATCATGCATGAACAATTTTAATATGAGCGGCACTTCCTATTCTATATGACATGTTATCAATATATATGGCAAATCATATTATAATGCAGACAAGCAAAGCAATCAAGCAAAGTCACAAGCAAAATAATATATAACCGTAATATTATGGCTCCACCCTAGAGAATAGAACACTAAGATTACAAGAGAATAATCGAGACATATTATCGATTCTTCATCCTTGAATCCTCAAGTTGTATCCTTCTTCATGTAATTGCCATCTTCAAGTCTTCAATCCCGTATGAATCGAATACTTCTTATTTCCGTTTATATCCAAATTTAATGTTTCTCAGAATTGTCCCAAAAATAAAATTAAAACTACATCAAAAAAACTGCACCTTTTTTGAAAATTTTTCAACTCTCGGTTGGCCCAGATCGGCCTGCCGGTCATGTTCCATCGGCCTGTCGATCAAGAAGATCGGCTTGCCAACTCATGAAAGTTCGGCCTGCCGGCAGAGCCAGCCGATTTCTGCCCCACTGACGGCCTGTTGAACCACACATCTGGCCTGCTGATCTATGACCATCGGCATGCCGAACCTGTGACCATCGGCTTGCCGAACTGTGAGGTTCGGCATGCCGACCGTGCAGAATTCTCTATTCCAGAAAATATAATTTTTTAATGCAATTCATCAATTTTATTTTCAACAATTCAAAAACATAAAATTAGAGACTCAAAAAATACCTAGGAGCATCATCATCAATCTTCTAGATCCGTCTTCTCTGAATAATTATTTAATTACAAAATTCTTATAAATTTAAAACTAAATAATAATTCCTAGATGGAAATGATAGTCCGCTATCTAATTACATGAAAAAACTTAGATACACATTCTAACCCCTAAGGAACCATAACCAGTATAAATTAATTAATAAATAATTAAATAATGATTTAATCAACCATAATTAATTAATAAAGATTCACCACATAATCCATGACAACATATATAATATATAGAAACCTAGAGTGCCAACTCTCTATAAAATTAAATTCAAGCATAGGAGAGATTAAGATCACAAAATTTATACATATAACATGATCACAAACTTATAAATTTATGTAAAAACTATGGCTCTGATACCAATTGTTGGAAAAAGAGTGTGCAGTAGAATTTTAAAAATTTTATAGCAGAGTAATTTTCAAAACACATGTTTGACATGCTATATGTATAAATTAACCAGATCTTACTAACCTTTGTGTGCCGAAGAACCTCAGCAATCGGTAAAGAGAAATAATGTTCTAGAAGAGCCTCAACCAATTGGTCTTTTTTGCTATTCTCTATCCACGACCGGAGTGAGTGTGGGCTCATACGTATAGCTCTTCCATCAGTGACTCTCCTTCCAACCAGTCGAGAGAACTCAAAGCAAGTGTTCGTGATTTGTGAACAAAAGCTCTCAGGGACTTTTTCAGATTCTCACCAATAGAGTATCACTCTTAATCTCTCAACTGATCTAAGTAACTTGTGAGAATCACTCCCTATTTATAGAGGTTGGTCCTAGGGTCAGTCCTTATCAGATTAAGTCTCAAAACTCGGATCAGAATCAAACTCGGATCAGAATGAAATTCAGATCAATATTTGATAATATCAGCGTGGAAACATGTGATCTTATCCTTCGCTGATCGACAGGCCGAACCACCTGATCGACAGGCCGAACAGGTCCCATCGACAGGCTGAACACGTCCATCGGTAGGCCAAACTGTCGAATAAAATATCTCGTGAATCTTTTATTTTCCACTCGAGATTCTATAGGATAAAGTCTCGGTTTTAATTCAAATAAGCTAATAGAGAAGTTATCTAATCAAAACAACTTTATCTAGATAATCTCTAAGAAAATAAATCAATTCTCAATAATTCCACAAGTTTATCTCAATCTAAGTTATCTAAAATTAAATCAACCGATAAACAGACAAAAATTATCTGATCCTTATAATTCAACAAGTTTATCTTGAATTAATTTTTTATCACAAAATTAATTCAACCGATAAACAGACATGAATTATTTGATTCTTCCAAAATTTAACAGATCTAATAAATCCGACATAAGTCACCACTTATTGGAAAAGCACATCGTGTCATTATAGGATGTTGTGAGCTAGCAAAGGGGACCAAATGGACCTATATAATTCAAGCTCCCGATAATTACGAAACCCAATATCCCAGATATACATTTCATAATTATCAACTCCAATGCTACTCCACTAAAATCTTGGAGCTGCACTCTCGAACTACATAGAATTACGAAGCTCGTATAGCTAAGTCTCCATGACATATCGTAGTGTATCGTATCCCCATATGATAGTCCATAATCGGCTTAAGGACAAGTTCTATCTTACCTTTCTGATTATTTTATACCTACGTTCCATTATCTCACTATCAGAAAACTTACCATCCAAAGACAGTATACCATTTGATTACACCTATGTATCCAAATGGTTGAGTGCTCCAGTTTTTCAATTACAAGATAACGCATATAAGAGGATATTATTACTCCTGAAGATGAACTATGGATTCCATATCTACGAATAACAAGTCTATGCCATCAAGAGTCATGCCTCTAACATACCGGCATGCATACCACTATTAAGATGTGGGTGTCACCCTTTGGTACATCAAAAGACATAAGTCAAGACAACAGGCCCATTGTTCATCTCAGGATTAAGATACAACACAAATGATTGTCTAAAGTGAATCGATTTGCCGAGACAGAATTATTAATCCAAATCAATTCATTTTATGTCTCGATCCAACACATCGTCACCTATGACAATGTGCCAATGTTTCTATTCACAGAGTCCACCTCCGATGGTCAAGACAAACCATCTTCCAAAAGGGATATAGACAACATAACAATCTTTACATGAATAAAGCGCCCAACTTTATTCCCTCGATTGCGGATCGTATGATTTAGACCATCACCTTAAGAATCGTGTCTTCCGCATAATCCGTCCATCATATGCCCAATTCTTAAGATTTAGACCGACAGTCTTAGACTATTATTTGTTTAACATACATTCAACAAATATGAACATAAAGAGGACAAGATTTGGTATATAAATGAATAAATTCTTTATTGATAAAAATGTCTCCAAAAACATATTACATTTTTACTCCTTAGGGCATGCATGTCTAACAATCTCCCACTTGCACTAAGTGAGTAAATATGACAAATCTCACATCCCCATAGCTTCCACATGCCTCTTGAAGACTCTCCTAGTAAGTGTCTTCATAAATGGATCAGCTAAATTATCTTCTGACGCAATCTTGCACACTGTGACATGCCTGCCCTCAACGAAGTCCTTTATCACATGATACTTCTGATCAATATGCTTACTCTTCTTGTGAAATCTTGGTTCCTTAGCATTAGGTACCACCGCACTGTTATCACAGTACAATGATATCGCCTTATCTATACCAAGAATAACCTCAAGATCCCCAAGGAACTTGCGGAGCCAAACTGCTTCTTTTGAAGCATCACTAGCTGCCATATACTCGACCTCCATTGTTGAATCCAAAGTGCAATCTTGCTTAGCACTTCTCCAACTAATGGCACCGCCGCCCAAAGTAAACACAAAACTCAAAGTCGATTTCCTAGAATCTAGACAGGATTGAAAATTCGAGTCAGTATATCCTAGAGGATTTAGGTCCTCAACCGAATATACAAGCATATGCCCTCGAGTCCTTCTCAGGTACTTGAAAACATGCTTTACTGCAACCCAATGGTTTGGTCCTGGATCCGCCTGAAATCGACTTACAATCCCGACCGCATAGCTAATATCTGGTCGTGTGCAAAGCATGGCATACATGAGACTACCCACTGCCAAAGCATAAGGCACCTTCTTCATGTATTCTCTTTCTTTATAAGAATTTGGAGAATCTTTCTTAGAAAGAGTAATTCCGACCTAGATGGTTGCCCACCTTTCTTGGAATCTTGCATTGCAAACCTCCTGAGAATTTTATCTATGTTGCCGGCCTGTGACAAAGCTATCATTTTGTTCTTCTTATCCTAAAAGATCTGGATACCAAGAACAAAATTAGCCTCACCTAAGTCCTTCATGTCAAACTGCTTGGTCAACCATAATTTGACCGATGACAATGCCCCAACGTCATTGCCAATTAGCAGAATGTCATCTACATAGAGCAGTAGAAAACCACCTTCCCATCCTTAATGTGTTTGTAAACACATGGTTCATCCACATTTTGTGAGAACCCATAAGTCTTGATCACCTGATCAAATCTTATGTTCCAAGAAGGAGAAGCCTATTTAAGTCCATAAATTGACTTCAGCAGCTTACAAACCTTACCCTCTTGACCCGTGACCTTGAACCCGTCTGGTTGTTTCATATAAATGGACTCATCAAGATAGCCATTCAAAAAGGCCATCTTGACATCCATCTGTCAAATCTCATAGTCGAGAGCGGTAACTATGGACAAGAGAATCCGGATGGACTTAAGCATGGCTACAGGTGAAAAGGTTTCCTCATAATCTATTCCTTCCTTTTGCGTATAATCCTTAGCTACCAGTCTAGCCTTAAAGTTTCGACCTTTTCATCCACTCCTCTTTTCCTCTTGTAGATTCACTTACACCCTATGGGTTTTACCGCTTCAGGAAGATCCACAAGCTCCCAGACCTGATTAGTCTCCATAGACTTCATCTTTGTGTTCATGGCCTCTGTCTAGAGTTTTGAATCAACATCCTCCATAGCTTCTGTATAAGTATAAGGATCCCTATTATGTTCATCCGGTTCAACCAAGAAGACCTCCCCATTAGACGTATACCTCTTAGGTTGATGCCCGATCCTCCCACTACGCCGAAGCCCCTAAGGTTGTTGTTCAGGTTTGTTTAGTTTTTCTATACTGATCAGAACGGTTTTATTCAGAACCTCTGGAGTGATCGGATCACTCCTTAACTCCTCAAGCACCACTTGGCTTTGAGGTTTAAAGTCGTTCATGTAACTCTCCTTAAGGAAAGTTGCATTAGTTGAAACCACGACTTTATTTTCCTTTGGGTTATAAAAATAACCCCCTTTAGTCCCTTTTGGATATCCTACAAACATGCAAACTTTCGAACGTGCTTCCAACTTATTCGGATCCTTAAACAGGACATGAGCCGGACATCCCCATATGCAAATATGGTTTAAGGATGTCTTCCTACATGTCCACAACTCGTAAGGAGTTTTAGGGACCGATTTTTAAGGCACATTGTTCAAAAGATAACATGCAGTTTGTAGTGCATATCCCCAAAAGGATAAAGGCAATGATGAATAACTCATCATGGACCTAATCATGTCCAACAAAGTCCTATTTCTTCTCTCCGCTACGCCATTCTGCTGCAGAGTGCCCGGCGCAATCAAATGGGAGAAAATCTCATTCTCTAACAAGTGTTCTAAGAACTCATCAGAACGGTATTCCCCACCTTGATCTGATCGAAGTGCCTTTATGGGTCTACCCAATTGCTTTTCTACTTCAGCCCGAAACTCCCTGAACTTGTCAAAAGTTTCGCTTTTGTGGTGCATCAGGTACACATACCCATATCTTGAGTAATCGTCAATAAAAGTGACGAAGTACTCATACCCTCCTCGTGCCCGGATGTTCATTGGTCCGCAAACATCACTATGCACAAGTTCTAGAACCCCTTCAGCCCTAGTACCCTTAGACCCGAATGGTCTTTTGGTCATTTTACCCTCTAAACAAGATTCACATTGAGGTATAGATTCCACCTTTAAGTGACTTAAGGGTCCATCCGTTACCAACCTTTGAGTCCTATTCAGGTTAATATGACCAAGGCAAAAATGCCAAAGATAAGTCTTATTAGAGTGAGAAGTTTTAAGTCTTTTAGAGTTATTATCATTCAACTCAGCATTAAGCAATAAGTCCATCTTAGGTTTGATAAAATATAGATTATTTTACATCCATCCAGAACAGATAAAAGATTTGTTTTTACGAATCACCACTTTATCATTAAAAGAAACCAAGTAGGAGTCTTTAAATAAACAAGCTACAAAAATTAAACTCCTTTTAAATTTAGGAACATAAAAATAATCTTGCTAAAATAAATTCCTATAATTATCAAAATAAAGATGGACGACTCCCACTGCTTTTTCTAGACCAAGGGTCCATCGCCTATCCAAAGCGTGAAGTCTTCATGCAGCAAACTTCTCGTTTCTTTAAACCCATGCAGAGAAACACAAACATGATTAGTTGCACCAGAATCTATAACCCAGATGTCACTGGATTCCTCAACCAAACAAGTTTCTAAACACAGAAGATCACACCTACCTCCTTTGGAAAGGACGTCCTTGCAATGCTTCTTGATATGCCCGACCTTTCCACAGAAGAAGCACTTAAGCTTCTTTGGGTTCTTTTTCTTCTTCTTCTTGCTCTTGGTGCTAGCAGGAATAAAAGACTTCCCATTCTTGGCCCGTTGCTTCTTTCCATTCCTAGAGTTAGGATTGGAACCAGAAGCAACTACCATGTTGGCCTCACCACCCGCAAGAAACTCCTTGATCAGCAGTTCGAACTCCTGTAACTGTTTCATCAATTCCGTCAAAGTCAATCTCGTCTATTACTTAAATTAAAAGTAGCTCTAAATGGAATAAATTCCTTAGATAGAGTCTCAAAGACCATAGTCATCTGAGTTTCAGCATCGATGTCGGCTCCATTGGTTTGAGCCTCAGCGAGGTAACCCATGACCAACATCATGTGCTCCTTTATAGATGTCCCCGGTCTCTGTGTATAGTTTAAGAGTTTCTGAAGCGCCCCTTGCCGCTTTGTTATGGCCTGGCCTCAAAACATATCCTCAAGATTATCCAAGATCTATTTTGCAGTCTCATAATCCTGATGTTGAGCCTACAGCACATTATTTATGCTAGCCATAACATAACAGCGAGCCTAATCATTAGCATCTTTCCAGCGATCATACGCTTGGAATTGCTCATTACTTGAGTCTCCCGTAGGCTTGGGAGGACAAGGGGTTGTCAATACATATTTCAGTTTCTCAAAGGACAGGACGATATCCAGGTTTCGTTTCCAATCATTATAGTTTTCACCGGTTAATAGGTTTTTGTCAATTATCGATGATAAAGTAATTTTAGACATTTTTAATCTACAATAAAGACTCATATACCAAATATAAGCAAACATATAATAATAATTTAGTAAGATAACACAATCATGTAAAAATCATACAAATGTGTTTATGTGTCGAAACCTTGAAAATATCACAACCTTACAATGATAATTCCCAACTCAGAATTCAACAAGCTCCTAGGGGAGTCATGCCATATTCAATCAGGAACACATATCCTCTCATGATTAATATATGCCATCCAGGACCCGTATGATCCAGCATATATTAATAATCATTTTTTTGGCCATTAATTTTATTAACAAAGCTCCTAGGGGAGGTTAATAATAAAATTAACATGAGTGTATAATCATCATTTTAATATTTTATCCATGATTTATAATCACCACCTAGGGGTGTGCAACGATAAAACATTCTAAAATATCTTATCCTCTCAAAGATCCAATCTGGTACATGATAGAAATCCTTTCCTAGGGGTCAAGACCACTATGTTCTGCCTATGGACCAACGATGGAGGCCTTAGGTTCTCTCTTCGAAAACCTTCTCCCACCCAATCTTTTGAAATCAAGGTTTTATTTTAATATCATGCATGAACAATTTTAATATGAGCGGCACTTCCTATTCTATATGACATGTTATCAATATATATGGCAAATCATATTATAATGCAGACAAGCAAAGCAATCAAGCAAAGTCACAAGCAAAATAATATATAACCGTAATATTATGGCTCCACCCTAGAGAATAGAACACTAAGATTACAAGAGAATAATCGAGACATATTATCGATTCTTCATCCTTGAATCCTCAAGTTGTATCCTTCTTCATGTAATTGCCATCTTCAAGTCTTCAATCCCGTATGAATCGAATACTTCTTATTTCCGTTTATATCCAAATTTAATGTTTCTCAGAATTGTCCCAAAAATAAAATTAAAACTACATCAAAAAAACTGCACCTTTTTTGAAAATTTTTCAACTCTCGGTTGGCCCAGATCGGCCTGCCGGTCATGTTCCATCGGCCTGTCGATCAAGAAGATCGGCTTGCCGACTCATGAAAGTTCGGCCTGCCGGCAGAGCCAGCCGATTTCTGCCCCACTGACGGCCTGTTGAACCACACATCTGGCCTGCTGATCTATGACCATCGGCATGCCGAACCTGTGACCATCGGCTTGCCGAACTGTGAGGTTCGGCATGCCGACCGTGCAGAATTCTCTATTCCAAAAAATATAATTTTTTAATGCAATTCATCAATTTTATTTTCAACAATTCAAAAACATAAAATTAGAGACTCAAAAAATACCTGGGAGCATCATCATCAATCTTCTAGATCCGTCTTCTCTGAATAATTATTTAATTACAAAATTCTTATAAATTTAAAACTAAATAATAATTCCTAGACGGAAATGATAGTCCGCTATCTAATTACATGAAAAAACTTAGATACACATTCTAACCCCTAAGGAACCATAACCAGTATAAATTAATTAATAAATAATTAAATAATGATTTAATCAACCATAATTAATTAATAAAGATTCACCACATAATCCATGACAACATATATAATATATAGAAACCTAGAGTGCCAACTCTCTATAAAATTAAATTCAAGCATAGGAGAGATTAAGATCACAAAATTTATACATATAACATGATCACAAACTTGTAAATTTATGTAAAAACTATGGCTCTGATACCAATTGTTGGAAAAAGAGTGTGCAGCAGAATTTTAAAAATTTTATAGCAGAGTAATTTTCAAAACACATGTTTGACATGCTATATGTATAAATTAACCAGATCTTACTAACCTTTGTGTGCCGAAGAACCTCCGCAATCGGTAAAGAGAAATAATGTTCTAGAAGAGCCTCAACCAATTGGTCTTTTTTGCTATTCTCTATCCACGACCGGAGTGAGTGTGGGCTCATACGTATAGCTCTTCCATCAGTGACTCTCCTTCCAACCAGTCGAGAGAACTCAAAGCAAGTGTTCGTGATTTGTGAACAAAAGCTCTCAGGGACTTTTTCAGATTCTCACCAATAGAGTATCACTCTTAATCTCTCAACTGATCTAAGTAACTTGTGAGAATCACTCCCTATTTATAGAGGTTGGTCCTAGGGTCAGTCCTTATCAGATTAAGTCTCAAAACTCGGATCAGAATCAAATTCGGATCAAAATCAAATTTAGATCAATATCTGGTAAGATATGCGTGGAAACGCGTGATCTTATCCTTCGTTGATCGACAGGCCGAACTACCTGATCGACAGGCCGAACAGGTCCCATTGACAGGCTGAACACATCCATCGGTAGGCCAAACTGGTGAATAAAATTCTCGCAAATCTTTTATTTTTCACCCGAGATTCTATAGGATAAAGTCTCAGTTTTAATTCAAATAACCCAATAGAGAAGTTATCTGATCAAAACAACTTTATCTAGATAATCTCTAAGAAAATAAATCAATTCCCAATAATTCTACAAGTTTGTCTTGATCTAATTTATCCAAAATTAAATCAACCGATAAACAGACAAGAATTATCCGATCCTTATAATTCAACAAGTTTATCTGGAATTAATTTTTTATCACAAAATTAATTCAACCGATAAACAGACATGAATTATTTGATTCTTCCAAAATTTAACAGATCTAATAAATCCGACATAAGTCACCACTTATTGGAAAAGCACGTCGTGTCATTACAGGATGTTGTGAGCTAGCAAAGGGGACCAAATGGACCTATATAATTCAAGCTCCCGATAATTACGAAACCCAATATCCCAGATATACATTTCATAATTATCAACTCCAATGCTACTCCACTAAAATCTTGGAGCTGCACTCTCGAACTACATAGAATTACGAAGCTCGTATAGCTAAGTCTCCATGACATATCATAGTGTATCGTATCCCCATATGATAGTCCATAATCGGCTTAAGGACAAGTTCTATCTTACCTTTCTGATTATTTTATACTTACGTTCCATTATCTCACCATCAAAAAACTTACCATCCAAAGTCAGTATACCATTTGATTACACCTATGTATCCAAATGGTTGAGTGCTTCAGTTTTTCAATTATAGGATAACGCATATAAGAGGATATTATTACTCCTGAAGATGAGCTATGGATTCCATATCTACAAATAACAAGTCTATGCCATCAAGAGTCATGCCTCCAACATACCGGCATGCATACCACTATTAAGATGTGGGTGTCACCCTTTGGTACATCAAAAGACATAAGTCAAGACAACAGGTCCACTGTTCATCTCAGGATTAAGATACAACACAAATGATTGTCTAAAGTGAATCGATTTGCTGAGACAGAATTATTAATCCAAATCAATTCACTTTATGTCCCGATCCAACACATCGTCACCTATGACAATGTGCCAATGTTTCTATTCACAGAGTCCACCTCCGATGGTCAAGACAAACCATCTTCCAAAAGGGATATAGACAACATAACAATCTTTACATGAATAAAGCGCCCAACTTTATTCCCTCGATTGCAGATCGTATGATTTAGACCATCACCTTAAGAATCGTGTCTTCCGCATAATCCGTCCATCATATGCCCAATTCTTAAGATTTAGACCGACAGTCTTAGACTATTATTTGTTTAACATACATTCAACAAATATGAACATAAAGAGGACAAGATTTGGTATATAAATGAATAAATTCTTTATTGATAAAAATGTCTCCAAAAACATATTACATTTTTACTCCTTAGGGCATGCATGTCTAACAATCTCCCACTTGCACTAAGTGAGTAAATATGACAAATCTCACATCCCCATAGCTTCCACATGCCTCTTGAAGACTCTCCTAGTAAGTGTCTTCATAAATGGATCAGCTAAATTATCTTCTGACGCAATCTTGCACACTGTGACATGCCTGCCCTCAACGAAGTCCTTTATCACATGATACTTCTGATCAATATGCTTACTCTTCTTGTGAAATCTTGGTTCCTTAGCATTAGGTACCACCGCACTGTTATCACAGTACAATGATATCGCCTTATCTATACCAAGAATAACCTCAAGATCCCCAAGGAACTTGCGGAGCCAAACTGCTTCTTTTGAAGCATCACTAGCTGCCATATACTCGACCTCCATTGTTGAATCCAAAGTGCAATCTTGCTTAGCACTTCTCCAACTAATGGCACCGCCGCCCAAAGTAAACACAAAACTCAAAGTCGATTTCCTAGAATCTAGACAGGATTGAAAATTCGAGTCAGTATATCCTAGAGGATTTAGGTCCTCAACCGAATATACAAGCATATGCCCTCGAGTCCTTCTCAGGTACTTGAAAACATGCTTTACTGCAACCCAATGGTTTGGTCCTGGATCCGCCTGAAATCGACTTACAATCCCGACCGCATAGCTAATATCTGGTCGTGTGCAAAGCATGGCATACATGAGACTACCCACTGCCAAAGCATAAGGCACCTTCTTCATGTATTCTCTTTCTTTATAAGAATTTGGAGAATCTTTCTTAGAAAGAGTAATTCCGACCTAGATGGTTGCCCACCTTTCTTGGAATCTTGCATTGCAAACCTCCTGAGAATTTTATCTATGTTGCCGGCCTGTGACAAAGCTATCATTTTGTTCTTCTTATCCTAAAAGATCTGGATACCAAGAACAAAATTAGCCTCACCTAAGTCCTTCATGTCAAACTGCTTGGTCAACCATAATTTGACCGATGACAATGCCCCAACGTCATTGCCAATTAGCAGAATGTCATCTACATAGAGCAGTAGAAAACCACCTTCCCATCCTTAATGTGTTTGTAAACACATGGTTCATCCACATTTTGTGAGAACCCATAAGTCTTGATCACCTGATCAAATCTTATGTTCCAAGAAGGAGAAGCCTATTTAAGTCCATAAATTGACTTCAGCAGCTTACAAACCTTACCCTCTTAACCCGTGACCTTGAACCCGTCTGGTTGTTTCATATAAATGGACTCATCAAGATAGCCATTCAAAAAGGCCGTCTTGACATCCATCTGTCAAATCTCGTAGTCGAGAGCGGTAACTATGGACAAGAGAATCCGGATGGACTTAAGCATGGTTACAGGCGAAAAGGTTTCCTCATAATCTATTCCTTCCTTTTGCGTATAACCCTTAGCTACCAGTCCAGCCTTAAAGTTTCGACCTTTTCATCCACTCCTCTTTTCCTCTTGTAGATTCACTTACACCCTATGGGTTTTACCGCTTCAGGAAGATCCACAAGCTCCCAGACCTGATTAGTCTCCATAGACTTCATCTTTGTGTTCATGGCCTCTGTCTAGAGTTTTGAATCAACATCCTCCATAGCTTCTGTATAAGTATAAGGATCCCTATTATGTTCATCCGGTTCAACCAAGAAGACCTCCCCATTAGACGTATACCTCTTAGGTTGATGCCCGATCCTCCCACTACGCCGAAGCCCCTAAGGTTGTTGTTCAGGTTTGTTTAGTTTTTCTATACTGATCAGAACGGTTTCATTCAGAACCTCTGGAGTGATCGGATCACTCCTTAACTCCTCAAGCACCACTTGGCTTTGAGGTTTAAAGTCGTTCATGTAACTCTCCTTAAGGAAAGTTGCATTAGTTGAAACCACGACTTTATTTTCCTTTGGGTTATAAAAATAACCCCCTTTAGTCCCTTTTGGATATCCTACAAACATGCAAACTTTCGAACGTGCTTCCAACTTATTCGGATCCTTAAACAGGACATGAGCCGGACATCCCCATATGCAAATATGGTTTAAGGATGTCTTCCTACATGTCCACAACTCGTAAGGAGTTTTAGGGACCGATTTTTAAGGCACATTGTTCAAAAGATAACATGCAGTTTGTAGTGCATATCCCCAAAAGGATAAAGGCAATGATGAATAACTCATCATGGACCTAATCATGTCCAACAAAGTCCTATTTCTTCTCTCCGCTACGCCATTCTGCTGCAGAGTGCCCGGCGCAATCAAATGGGAGAAAATCTCATTCTCTAACAAGTGTTCTAAGAACTCATCAGAACGGTATTCCCCACCTTGATCTGATCGAAGTGCCTTTATGGGTCTACCCAATTGCTTTTCTACTTCAGCCCGAAACTCCCTGAACTTGTCAAAAGTTTCGCTTTTGTGGTGCATCAGGTACACATACCCATATCTTGAGTAATCGTCAATAAAAGTGACGAAGTACTCATACCCTCCTCGTGCCCGGATGTTCATTGGTCCGCAAACATCACTATGCACAAGTTCTAGAACCCCTTCAGCCCTAGTACCCTTAGACCCGAATGGTCTTTTGGTCATTTTACCCTCTAAACAAGATTCACATTGAGGTATAGATTCCACCTTTAAGTGACTTAAGGGTCCATCCGTTACCAACCTTTGAGTCCTATTCAGGTTAATATGACCAAGGCAAAAATGCCAAAGATAAGTCTTATTAGAGTGAGAAGTTTTAAGTCTTTTAGAGTTATTATCATTCAACTCAGCATTAAGCAATAAGTCCATCTTAGGTTTGATAAAATATAGATTATTTTACATCCATCCAGAACAGATAAAAGATTTGTTTTTACGAATCACCACTTTATCATTAAAAGAAACCAAGTAGGAGTCTTTAAATAAACAAGCTACAAAAATTAAATTCCTTTTAAATTTAGGAACATAAAAACAATCTTGCTAAAATAAATTCCTATAATTATCAAAATAAAGATAGACGACTCCCACTGCTTTTGCTAGACCAAGGATCCATCGCCCATCCAAAGCGTGAAGTCTTCATGCAGCAAACTTCTCGTTTCTTTAAACCCATGCAGAGAAACACAAACATGATTAGTTGCACCAGAATCTATAACCCAGATGTCACTGGATTCCTCAACCAAACAAGTTTCTAAATACAGAAGATCACACCTACCTCCTTTGGAAAGGAAGTCCTTGCAATGCTTCTTGATATGCCCGACCTTCCCACAGAAGAAGCACTTAAGCTTCTTTGGGTTCTTTTTCTTCTTCTTCTTGCTCTTGGTGCTAGCAGGAATAAAAGACTTCCCATTCTTGGCCCGTTGCTTCTTTCCATTCCTAGAGTTAGGATTGGAACCAGAAGCAACTACCATGTTGGCCTCACCACCCGCAAGAAACTCCTTGATCAGCAGTTCGAACTCCTGTAACTGTTTCATCAATTCCGTCAAAGTCAATCTCGTCTATTACTTAAATTAAAAGTAGCTCTAAATGGAATAAATTCCTTAGATAGAGTCTCAAAGACCATAGTCATCTGAGTTTCAGCATCGATGTCGGCTCCATTGGTTTGAGCCTCAGCGAGGTAACCCATGACCAACATCATGTGCTCCTTTATAGATGTCCCCGGTCTCTGTGTATAGTTTAAGAGTTTCTGAAGCGCCCCTTGCCGCTTTGTTATGGCCTGGCCTCAAAACATATCCTCAAGATTATCCAAGATCTATTTCGTAGTCTCATAATCCTGATGTTGAGCCTGCAGCACATTATTTATGCTAGCCATAACATAACAGCGAGCCTAATTATTAGCATCTTTCCAGCGATCATACGCTTGGAATTGCTCATTACTTAAGTCTCCTGTAGGCTTGGGAGGACAAGGGGTTGTCAATACATATTTCAGTTTCTCAAAGGACAGGACGATATCCAGGTTCCGTTTCCAATCATTATAGTTCTCACCGGTTAATAGGTTTTTGTCAATTATCGATGATAAAGTAATTTTAGACATTTTTAATCTACAATAAAGACTCATATACCAAATATAAGCAAACATATAATAATAATTTAGTAAGATAACATAATCATGTAAAAATCATACAAATGTGTTTATGTGTCGAAACCTTGAAAATATTACAACCTTACAATGATAATTCCCAACTCAGAATTCAACAAGCTCCTAGGGGAGTCATGCCATATTCAATCAGGAACACGGATCCTCTCCTGATTAATATATGCCATCCAGGACCCGTATGATCCAGCATATATTAATAATCATTTTTTTGGCCATTAATTTTATTAACAAAGCTCCTAGGGGAGGTTAATAATAAAATTAACATGAGTGTATAATCATCATTTTAATATTTTATCCATGATTTATAATCACCACCTAGGGGTGTGCAACGATAAATCATTCTAAAATATCTTATCCTCTCAAAGTTCCAATCTGGTACATGATAGAAATCCTTTCCTAGGGGTCAAGACCACTATGTTCTGCCTATGGACCAATGATGGAGGCCTTAGGTTCTCTCTTCGAAAACCTTCTCCCACCTAATCTTTTGAAATCAAGGTTTTATTTTAATATCATGCATGGACAATTTTAATATGAGCGGCACTTCCTATTCTATATGACATGTTATCAATATATATGGCAAATCATATTATAATGCAGACAAGCAAAGCAATCAAGCAAAGTCACAAGCAAAATAATATTTAACCATAATATTATGGCTCCACCCTAGAGAATAAAACACTAAGATTACAAGAGAATAATCGAGACATATTATCGATTCTTCATCTTTGAATCCTCAAGTTGTATCCTTCTTCATGTAATTCCCATATTCAAGTCTTCAATCCTGTATGAATTGAATACTTCATATTTCCATTCATATCCAAATTTAATATTTTTCAGAATTGTCCCAAAAATAAAATTAAAACTACATCAAAAAAACTGCACCTTTTTTGAAAATTTTCCAACTCTCGGTCGGCCCAGATCGGCCTACCGGTCATGTTCCATCGGCCTGTCGATTAGGAAGATCAGCTTGCCGACTCATGAAAGTTCGGCCTGCCGGCAGAGCCAGTCGTTTTCTGCCCCACTGACGGCCTGTTGAACCACACATCTGGCCTGTCGATCTGTGACCATCGGCTTGCCGAACCTGTGACCATCGGCTTGCCGAATTGTGAGGTTCGGCATGCCGACCATGCAGAAATCTCTATTCCAAAAAATATAATTTTTTAATGCAATTCATCAATTTTATTTTCAACAATTCAAAAACATAAAATTAGAGACTCAAAAAATACCTGGGAGCATCATCATCAATCTTCTAGATCCGTCTTCTCTGAATAATTATTTAATTACAAAATTCTTATAAATTTAAAACTAAATAATAATTCCCAGACGGAGATGATAATCCGCCATCTAATTACATGAAAAAACTTAGATACACATTCTAACCCCTAAGGAACCATAACCAGTATAAATTAATTAATAAATAATTAAATAATGATTTAATCAACCATAATTAATTAATAAAGATTCACCACATAATCTATGGCAACATATATAATATATAGAAACCTAGAGTGCCAACTCTCTATAAAATTAAATTCAAGCATAGGAGAGATTAAGATCACAAAATTTATACATATAACATGATCACAAACTTATAAATTTATGTAAAAACTATGGCTCTGATACCAATTGTTGGAAAAAGAGTGTGCAGTAGAATTTTAAAAATTTTATAGCAGAGTAATTTTCAAAACACATGTTTGACATGCTATATGTATAAATTAACCAGATCTTACTAACCTTTGTGTGCCGAAGAACCTCCGCAATCGGTAAAGAGAAATAATGTTCTAGAAAAGCCTCAACCAATTGGTCTTTTTTGCTATTCTCTATCCACGATCGGAGTGAGTGTGGGCTCATACGTATAGCTCTTCCACCAGTGACTCTCCTTCCAACCAGTCGAGAGAACTCAAAGCAAGTGTTCGTGATTTGTGAACAAAAGCTCTCAGGGAGTTTTTCAGATTTTCACCAATAGAGTATCACTCTTAATCTCTCAACTGATCTAAGTAACTTGTGAGAATCACTCCCTATTTATAGAGGTTGGTCGTAGGGTCAGTCCTTATCAGATTAAGTCTCAAAACTCGGATCAGAATCAAATTCGGATAAAATGAAATTCAGATCAATATCTGGTTAGATATGCATGGAAACGCGTGATCTTATCCTTCGTTGATCGGCAGGCCGAACAGGTCCCATTGACAGGCTGAACACGTCCATCGGTAGGCCAAACTGGCGAATAAAATTCTCGCGAATCTTTTATTTTCCACCCGAGATTCTATAGGATAAAGTCTCAGTTTTAATTCAAATAACCCAATAGAGAAGTTATCTGATCAAAACAACTTTATCTAGATAATCTCTAAGAAAATAAATCAATTCCCAATAATTCTACAAGTTTGTCTTGATCTAATTTATCCAAAATTAAATCAACCGATAAACAGACAAGAATTATCCGATCCTTATAATTCAACAAGTTTATCTTGAATTAATTTTTTATCACAAAATTAATTCAACCGATAAACAGACATGAATTATTTGATTCTTCCAAAATTTAACAGATCTAATAAATCCGACATAAGTCACCACTTATTGGAAAAGCACATCGTGTCATTATAGGATGTTGTGAGCTAGCAAAGGGGACCAAAATGGACCTATATAATTCAAGCTCCCGATAATTACGAGACCCAATATCCCAGATATACATTTCACAATTATCAACTCCAACACTACTCCACTAAAAGCTTGGAGCTGCACTCTCGAATTACATAGAATTACGAAGCTCGTATAGCTAAGTCTCCATGACATATCATAGTATATTGTATCCCCATATGATAGTCCATAATCGGCTTAAAGATAAGTTCTGTCTTACCTTCCTGATTATTTTATACCTACGTTCCATTATCTCACTATCAGAAAACTTACCATCCAAAGACAGTATACCATTTGATTACACCTATGTATCCAAATGGTTGAGTGCTTCAGTTTTTCAATTATAGGATAACGCATATAAGAGGATATTATTACTCCTGAAGATGAGCTATGGATTCCATATCTACAAATAACAAGTCTATGCCATCAAGAGTCATGCCTCCAACATACCGGCATGCATACCACTATTAAGATGTGGGTGTCACCCTTTGGTACATCAAAAGACATAAGTCAAGACAACAGGTCCACTGTTCATCTCAGGATTAAGATACAACACAAATGATTGTCTAAAGTGAATCGATTTGCCGAGACAGAATTATTAATCCAAATCAATTCACTTTATGTCTCGATCCAACACATCGTCACCTATGACAATGTGCCAATGTTTCTATTCACAGAGTCCACCTCCGATGGTCAAGACAAACCATCTTCCAAAAGGGATATAGACAACATAACAATCTTTACATGAATAAAGCGCCCAACTTTATTCCCTCGATTGCGGATCGTATGATTTAGACCATCACCTTAAGAATCGTGTCTTCCGCATAATCCGTCCATCATATGCCCAATTCTTAAGATTTAGACCGACAGTCTCAGACTATTATTTGTTTAACATACATTCAACAAATATAAACATAAAGAGGACAAGATTTGGTATATAAATGAATAAATTCTTTATTGATAAAAATGTCTCCAAAAACATATTACATTTTTACTCCTTAGGGCATGCATGTCTAACAATCTCCCACTGGCACTAAGTGAGTAAATATGACAAATCTCACATCCCCATAGCTTCCACATGCCTCTTGAAGACTCTCCTAGTAAGCGTCTTCGTAAATGGATTAGCTAAATTGTCTTCTGACGCAATCTTGCACACTGTGACATGCCTGCCCTCAACGAAGTCCTTTATCACATGATACTTCTGATCAATATGCTTACTCTTCTTGTGAAATCTTGGTTCCTTAGCATTAGGTACCACCGCACTGTTATCACAGTACAATGATATCGCCTTATCTATACCAAGAATAACCTCAAGATCCCCAAGGAACTTGCGGAGCCAAACTGCTTCTTTTGAAGCATCACTAGCTGCCATATACTCGACCTCCATTGTTGAATCCAAAGTGCAATCTTGCTTAGCACTTCTCCAACTAATGGCACCGCCGCCCAAAGTAAACACAAAACTCAAAGTCGATTTCCTAGAATCTAGACAGGATTGAAAATTCGAGTCAGTATATCCTAGAGGATTTAGGTCCTCAACCGAATATACAAGCATATGCCCTCGAGTCCTTCTCAGGTACTTGAAAACATGCTTTACTGCAACCCAATGGTTTGGTCCTGGATCCGCCTGAAATCGACTTACAATCCCGACCGCATAGCTAATATCTGGTCGTGTGCAAAGCATGGCATACATGAGACTACCCACTGCCAAAGCATAAGGCACCTTCTTCATGTATTCTCTTTCTTTATAAGAATTTGGAGAATCTTTCTTAGAAAGAGTAATTCCGACCTAGATGGTTGCCCACCTTTCTTGGAATCTTGCATTGCAAACCTCCTGAGAATTTTATCTATGTTGCCGGCCTGTGACAAAGCTATCATTTTGTTCTTCTTATCCTAAAAGATCTGGATACCAAGAACAAAATTAGCCTCACCTAAGTCCTTCATGTCAAACTGCTTGGTCAACCATAATTTGACCGATGACAATGCCCCAACGTCATTGCCAATTAGCAGAATGTCATCTACGTAGAGCAGTAGAAAACCACCTTCCCATCCTTAATGTGTTTGTAAACACATAGTTCATCCACATTTTATGAGAACCCATAAATCTTGATCACCTGATCAAATCTTATGTTCCAAGAAGGAGAAGCCTATTTAAGTCCATAAATTGACTTCAGCAGCTTACAAACCTTACCCTCTTGACCCGTGACCTTGAACCCGTCTGGTTGTTTCATATAAATGGACTCATCAAGATAGCCATTCAAAAAGGCCATCTTGACATCCATCTGTCAAATCTCATAGTCGAGAGCGGTAACTATGGACAAGAGAATCCGGATGGACTTAAGCATGGTTACAGGCGAAAAGGTTTCCTCATAATCTATTCCTTCCTTTTGCGTATAACCCTTAGCTACCAGTCTAGCCTTAAAGTTTCGACCTTTTCATCCACTCCTCTTTTCCTCTTGTAGATTCACTTACACCCTATGGGTTTTACCGCTTCAGGAAGATCCACAAGCTCCCAGACCTGATTAGTCTCCATAGACTTCATCTTTGTGTTCATGGCCTCTGTCTAGAGTTTTGAATCAACATCCTCCATAGCTTCTGTATAAGTATAAGGATCCCTATTATGTTCATCCGGTTCAACCAAGAAGACCTCCCCATTAGACGTATACCTCTTAGGTTGATGCCCGATCCTCCCACTACGCCGAAGCCCCTAAGGTTGTTGTTCAGGTTTGTTTAGTTTTTCTATACTGATCAGAACGGTTTCATTCAGAACCTCTGGAGTGATCGGATCACTCCTTAACTCCTCAAGCACCACTTGGCTTTGAGGTTTAAAGTCGTTCATGTAACTCTCCTTAAGGAAAGTTGCATTAGTTGAAACCACGACTTTATTTTCCTTTGGGTTATAAAAATAACCCCCTTTAGTCCCTTTTGGATATCCTACAAACATGCAAACTTTCGAACGTGCTTCCAACTTATTCGGATCCTTAAACAGGACATGAGCCGGACATCCCCATATGCAAATATGGTTTAAGGATGTCTTCCTACATGTCCACAACTCGTAAGGAGTTTTAGGGACCGATTTTTAAGGCACATTGTTCAAAAGATAACATGCAGTTTGTAGTGCATATCCCCAAAAGGATAAAGGCAATGATGAATAACTCATCATGGACCTAATCATGTCCAACAAAGTCCTATTTCTTCTCTCCGCTACGCCATTCTGCTGCAGAGTGCCCGGCGCAATCAAATGGGAGAAAATCTCATTCTCTAACAAGTGTTCTAAGAACTCATCAGAACGGTATTCCCCACCTTGATCTGATCGAAGTGCCTTTATGGGTCTACCCAATTGCTTTTCTACTTCAGCCCGAAACTCCCTGAACTTGTCAAAAGTTTCGCTTTTGTGGTGCATCAGGTACACATACCCATATCTTGAGTAATCGTCAATAAAAGTGACGAAGTACTCATACCCTCCTCGTGCCCGGATGTTCATTGGTCCGCAAACATCACTATGCACAAGTTCTAGAACCCCTTCAGCCCTAGTACCCTTAGACCCGAATGGTCTTTTGGTCATTTTACCCTCTAAACAAGATTCACATTGAGGTATAGATTCCACCTTTAAGTGACTTAAGGGTCCATCCGTTACCAACCTTTGAGTCCTATTCAGGTTAATATGACCAAGGCAAAAATGCCAAAGATAAGTCTTATTAGAGTGAGAAGTTTTAAGTCTTTTAGAGTTATTATCATTCAACTCAGCATTAAGCAATAAGTCCATCTTAGGTTTGATAAAATATAGATTATTTTACATCCATCCAGAACAGATAAAAGATTTGTTTTTACGAATCACCACTTTATCATTAAAAGAAACCAAGTAGGAGTCTTTAAATAAACAAGCTACAAAAATTAAATTCCTTTTAAATTTAGGAACATAAAAACAATCTTGCTAAAATAAATTCCTATAATTATCAAAATAAAGATAGACGACTCCCACTGCTTTTGCTAGACCAAGGATCCATCGCCCATCCAAAGCGTGAAGTCTTCATGCAGCAGACTTCTCGTTTCTTTAAACCCATGCAGAGAAACACAAACATGATTAGTTGCACCAGAATCTATAACCCAGATGTCACTGGATTCCTCAACCAAACAAGTTTCTAAATACAGAAGATCACACCTACCTCCTTTGGAAAGGAAGTCCTTGCAATGCTTCTTGATATGCCCGACCTTCCCACAGAAGAAGCACTTAAGCTTCTTTGGGTTCTTTTTCTTCTTCTTCTTGCTCTTGGTGCTAGCAGGAATAAAAGACTTCCCATTCTTGGCCCGTTGCTTCTTTCCATTCCTAGAGTTAGGATTGGAACCAGAAGCAACTACCATGTTGGCCTCACCACCCGCAAGAAACTCCTTGATCAGCAGTTCTAACTCCTATAACTGTTTCATCAATTCCGTCAAAGTCAATCTCGTCTATTGCTTAAATTAAAAGTAGCTCTAAATGGAATAAGTTCCTTAGATAGAGTCTCAAAGACCATAGTCATCTGAGTTTCAACATCGATGTCGGCTCCATTGGTTTGAGCCTCAGCGAGGTAACCCATGACCAACATCATGTGCTCCTTTATAGATGTCCCCGGTCTCTATGTATAGTTTAAGAGTTTCTGAAGCGCCCTTACCGCTTTGTTATGGCCTGGCCTCAAAACATATCCTCAAGATTATCCAAGATCTGTTTTGTAGTCTCATAATCCTGATGTTGAGCCTACAGCACATTATTTATGCTAGCCATAACATAACAGCGAGCCTAATCATTAGCATCTTTCCAGCGATCATACGCTTGGAATTGCTCATTACTTAAGTCTCCTGTAGGCTTGGGAGGACAAGGGGTTGTCAATACATATTTCAGTTTCTCAAAGGACAGGACGATATCCAGGTTCCGTTTCCAATCATTATAGTTCTCACCGGTTAATAGGTTTTTGTCAATTATCGATGATAAAGTAATTTTAGACATTTTTAATCTACAATAAAGACTCATATACCAAATATAAGCAAACATATAATAATAATTTAGTAAGATAACATAATCATGTAAAAATCATACAAATGTGTTTATGTGTCGAAACCTTGAAAATATTACAACCTTACAACGATAATTCCCAACTCAGAATTCAACAAGCTCCTAGGGGAGTCATGCCATATTCAATCAGGAACACAGATCCTCTCATGATTAATATATGCCATCCAGGACCCGTATGATCCAGCATATATTAATAATCGTTTCTTTGGCCATTAATTTTATTAACAAAGCTTCTAGGGGAGGTTAATAATAAAATTAACATGAGTGTATAACCATCATTTCAATATTTTATCCATGATTTATAATCACCACCTAGGGGTGTGCAACGATAAAACATTCTAAAATATCTTATCCTCTCAAAGATCCAATCTGGTACATGATAGAAATCCTTTCCTAGGGGTCAAGACCACTATGTTCTGCCTATGGACCAACGATGGAGGCCTTAGGTTCTCTCTTCGAAAACCTTCTCCCACCCAATCTTTTGAAATCAAGGTTTTATTTTAATATCATGCATGAACAATTTTAATATGAGCGGCACTTCCTATTCTATATGACATGTTATCAATATATATGGCAAATCATATTATAATGCAGACAAGCAAAGCAATCAAGCAAAGTCACAAGCAAAATAATATATAACCGTAATATTATGGCTCCACCCTAGAGAATAGAACACTAAGATTACAAGAGAATAATCGAGACATATTATCGATTCTTCATCCTTGAATCCTCAAGTTGTATCCTTCTTCATGTAATTGCCATCTTCAAGTCTTCAATCCCGTATGAATCGAATACTTCTTATTTCCGTTTATATCCAAATTTAATGTTTCTCAGAATTGTCCCAAAAATAAAATTAAAACTACATCAAAAAAACTGCACCTTTTTTGAAAATTTTTCAACTCTCGGTTGGCCCAGATCGGCCTGCCGGTCATGTTCCATCGGCCTGTCGATCAAGAAGATCGGCTTGCCGACTCATGAAAGTTCGGCCTGCCGGCAGAGCCAGCCGATTTCTGCCCCACTGACGGCCTGTTGAACCACACATCTGGCCTGCTGATCTGTGACCATCGGCATGCCGAACCTGTGACCATCGGCTTGCCGAACTGTGAGGTTCGGCATGCCGACCGTGCAGAATTCTCTATTCCAAAAAATATAATTTTTTAATGCAATTCATCAATTTTATTTTCAACAATTCAAAAACATAAAATTAGAGACTCAAAAAATACCTGGGAGCATCATCATCAATCTTCTAGATCCGTCTTCTCTGAATAATTATTTAATTACAAAATTCTTATAAATTTAAAACTAAATAATAATTCCTAGATGGAAATGATAGTCCGCTATCTAATTACATGAAAAAACTTAGATACACATTCTAACCCCTAAGGAACCATAACCAGTATAAATTAATTAATAAATAATTAAATAATGATTTAATCAACCATAATTAATTAATAAAGATTCACCACATAATCCATGACAACATATATAATATATAGAAACCTAGAGTGCCAACTCTCTATAAAATTAAATTCAAGCATAGGAGAGATTAAGATCACAAAATTTATACATATAACATGATCACAAACTTGTAAATTTATGTAAAAACTATGGCTTTGATACCAATTGTTAGAAAAATAGTGCGTAGCAAAATTTTAAAAATTTTATAGCAGAGTAATTTCCAAAACACATGTTTGACATGCTATATGTATAAATTAACCAGATCTTACTAACCTTTGTGTGCCGAAGAACCTCAGCAATCGGTAAAGAGAAATAATGTTCTAGAAGAGCCTCAACCAATTGGTCTTTTTTGCTATTCTCTATCCACGACCGGAGTGAGTGTGGGCTCATACGTATAGCTCTTCCATCAGTGACTCTCCTTCCAACCAGTCGAGAGAACTCAAAGCAAGTGTTCGTGATTTGTGAACAAAAGCTCTCAGGGACTTTTTCAGATTCTCACCAATAGAGTATCACTCTTAATCTCTCAACTGATCTAAGTAACTTGTGAGAATCACTCCCTATTTATAGAGGTTGGTCCTAGGGTCAGTCCTTATCAGATTAAGTCTCAAAACTCGGATCAGAATCAAATTCGGATCAAAATCAAATTTAGATCAATATCTGGTAAGATATGCGTGGAAACGCGTGATCTTATCCTTCGTTGATCGACAGGCCGAACTACCTGATCGACAGGCCGAACAGGTCCCATTGACAGGCTGAACACATCCATCGGTAGGCCAAACTGGCGAATAAAATTCTCGCAAATCTTTTATTTTTCACCCGAGATTCTATAGGATAAAGTCTCAGTTTTAATTCAAATAACCCAATAGAGAAGTTATCTGATCAAAACAACTTTATCTAGATAATCTCTAAGAAAATAAATCAATTCCCAATAATTCTACAAGTTTGTCTTGATCTAATTTATCCAAAATTAAATCAACCGATAAACAGACAAGAATTATCCGATCCTTATAATTCAACAAGTTTATCTTGAATTAATTTTTTATCACAAAATTAATTCAACCGATAAACAAACATGAATTATTTGATTCTTCCAAATTTTAACAGATCTGATAAATCTGACATAAGTCACCAATTATTGGAAAAGCACATCGTGTCATTATAGGATGTTGTGAGCTAGCAAAGGGGACCAAAATGGACCTATATAATTCAAGCTCCCGATAATTACGAAACCCAATATCCCAGATATACATTTCATAATTATCAACTCCAATGCTACTCCACTAAAATCTTGGAGCTGCACTCTCGAACTACATAGAATTACGAAGCTCGTATAGCTAAGTCTCCATGACATATCGTAGTGTATCGTATCCCCATATGATAGTCCATAATCGGCTTAAGGACAAGTTCTATCTTACCTTTCTGATTATTTTATACTTACGTTCCATTATCTCACTATCAGAAAACTTACCATCCAAAGACAGTATACCATTTGATTACACCTATGTATCCAAATGGTTGAGTGCTCCAGTTTTTCAATTACAAGATAACGCATATAAGAGGATATTATTACTCCTGAAGATGAACTATGGATTCCATATCTACGAATAACAAGTCTATGCCATCAAGAGTCATACCTCTAACATACCGGCATGCATACCACTATTAAGATGTGGGTGTCACCCTTTGGTACATCAAAAGACATAAGTCAAGACAACAGGCCCACTGTTCATCTCAGGATTAAGATACAACACAAATGATTGTCTAAAGTGAATCGATTTACCGAGACAGAATTATTAATCTAAATCAATTCATTTTATGTCTCGATCCAACACATCGTCACCTATGACAATGTGCCAATGTTTCTATTCACAGAGTCCACCTCCGATGGTCAAGACAAACCATCTCTCAAAATAGATATAGACAGAATTATTAAGATATGGGTGTCACCCTTTGGTACATCAAAAGACACAAGTCAAGACAACGGGCCCACTGTTCATCTCAGGATTAAGATACAACATAAATGATTGTTTAAAGTGAATCGATTTGTCGAGACAGAATTATTAATCCAAATCAATTCACTTTATGTCCCGATCCAACACATCGTCACCTATGACAACGTGCCAATGTTTCTATTCACAGAGTCCACCTCCGATGGTCAAGACAAACCATCTCTCAAAAGAGATATAGACAACATAACAATCTTTGCATGAATAAAGTATCCAACTTTATTCCTTCGATTGTGGATTGTATGATTTAGACCATCACCTTAAGAATCGTGTCTGTCGCATAATCCGTCCATCATATGCCCAATTCTTAAGGTTTAGACCTACAGTCTTAGACTATTGTTTGCTTAACATACATTCAACAAATATGAACGTAAAGAGGACAAGATTTGGTATATAAATAATGAATAAATTCTTTATTGATAAAAATGTCTCCAAAAACATATTACATTTTTACTCCTTAGGGCATATATTGTTGGAAACAAAGTGCGCAGCGGAATTTTAAAAATTTTTCATCAGAGTATTTTCCAAAACACAAGTTTGACATGTTATATGTATAAATTAAACAGATCTTACTAACCTCAGTATGCCGAAGAACCTCCGCGACCTGTGTAGAGAAGTAACGTTCCAGAAGAGCCTCAACCAACTGGTCTTCTTTGCTATTCTCTATCCACAACCGGAGTGAGTGTGGGCTCACACGTACAGCTCTTCCACCGGTGACTCTCCTTCCAACCAATAGAGAGAACCCAAAGCTAATGTTCGTGATTTGTGAACAAAAGCTCTCAGGGAGTTTTTAGATGCTCACTAGAAGAGTATCACTCTTAATCTCTCAAATTGATCTGAGTAAATCATTAGACTCACTCCCTTTTTATACCTATTGGTCCTTGGGGTCAGTCCATATCAGATTAGGTCTCAAAAATCGAAATATAATCAAGTTCGGATCAATATCTGATAAGATACGCGTGAAAAACGCGTAATCTTAGCTGTCGCGGTCGGCATGCCGAACTGTGAGATAGGCAGGCCGAACTGGCCAGTTCGGCAGGCCGAACACGTCATCCGGCATGCCGAACTGCCGAGAAAAAATCTCCGCGAATCTTTTATTTTCCACCCGAGATTCTAAAGGATAAAGTCTCAGTTTTGATTCAAATAGCCCAATAAAAAAGATATCTGATCAAAACAAACTTTATCAAGATAATCTCTAAGAAAATAAATCAATTCACAATAATTCTACAAGTTTATCTTGTTCTAATTGTCCAAAATTAAAACAACCGATAAACAGACAAGAATTATCCGAACGCCATAATTCAACAAGTTCATCTTGAACTAATTTCTTACATAATTAATTCAACCGATAAACAGACATGAATTATTTGATTCTTATAAATTTTAAACCAATCTGATAAATCCGACATAAGTCACCAATTATTGGAAAAGCACGCCGTGTCGTTACAGGATTTTGTGAGCTAGCAAAGGGGACCAAAATGGACCTATAAAGTTCAAGCTCATGATAACTATGAAACCCAATATCCCAGATATACATTTCACAATTATCAACTCCAACGCTACTCCACTAAAAGCTTGGAGCTGCACTCTCGAACTTTATAGAATTACGAAGCTCGTGTAGCTAAGTCTCCATGACATATCATAGTGTATCGCATCCCCATATGATCATCCATAATCGGCTTAAGGACAAGTTCTGTCTTACCTTCCCGATTATTTTTATCTTACGTTCCATTGTCTCACCATTAGAAAACTTACCATCCAAAGATAGTATACCATTCGGTTACACCTATGTATCCAAATGGTTGAGCGCTCCAGTTTTCCAATTACAGGACAACGCATATAAGAGGATATCATTACTCCTAAAGAGGAGCTATGGATTCCATATCTATGAATAACAAGTCTACGCTACCAAGAGTCATGCCTCCAACGTACCGGCATGCATGCCACTATAGAGATGTGGGAGTCACCCATTGGTACATCAAAAGACACAAGTCGAGACAACGGGCCCATTATTCATTTCAGGATTAAGATACAATACAAATGATTGTCTAAAGTGAATCAATTTGACAAGACAGAATTATTAATCCAAATCAATTCACTTTATGTCCCGATCCAACACATCGTCACCTATGACAACGCGCCAATGTTTCTATTCACGGAGTCCAACTCCGATGGCTAAGACAAACCATCTCCCAAAAGGGATATAGACAACATAACAATCTTTACATGAATAAAGCGCCCAACTTTATTCCCTCGATTGCGGATCATATATTTTAGACCATCACCTTAAGAGTCGTGTCTACCGCATAATCATCCCATCATATGCCCAACTCTTAAGGTTTAGACTGACAGTCTCAGACTACTGTTTGCTTATCATACATTCAACAAATATGAACGTAAAGAGGACAATATTTGGTATATATAAATGAATAAATTCTTTATTGATAAAAATGTCTCCAAAAACGTATTACATTTTTACTCCTTAGAGCATACATGTCTAACAATCTCCCACTTGCACTAAGTGAGTAAATACTGCAAATTTCGCATCCCCATAGCTTCCACATGCCTTTCGAAGACTCTCACAGAAAGTGTCTTCGTAAATGGATCAGCTAAATTGTCCTCTGACGCGATCTTGCACACCGTGACATGCCCGCTCTCAACGAAGTCCTTTATCACATGATACTTCCGATCAATATGCTTACTCTTCTTGTGAAATCTTGGTTCCTTAGCATTAGCTACCGCCGCACTGTTATCACAGTACAGTGATACCGCTTTATCCATACCAGGAACTACCTCAAGATCCCCAAGGAACTTGCGGAGCCACACTGCTTCTTTCGAAGCATCACTAGCCGCCACATACTCGGCCTCCATCGTTGAATCCGAAGTGCAATCTTGCTTCGCACTTCTCCAACTGATGGCACCGCCACCCAGAGTAAACACAAACCCTGAAGTCGATTTCCTAGAATCCAGGCAGGATTGAAAATCCGAATCAGTGTATCCTAGAGGAGTTAAATCCTCACCCGAATACACAAGCATATACCCTCGAGTCCTTCTCAGGTACTTGAAAATATGCTTTACCGCAACCCAATGGTTCGGTCCTGGATCCGCCTGAAATCGACTCACAATCCCGACCGCATAGCTAATATCCGGTCGAGTGCAAAGCATGGCATACATGAGACTACCCACTGCCGAAGCATAAGGCACCTTCTTCATGTATTCTCTTTCTTCATAAGACTTTGGAGAGTCTTTCTTAGAAAGAGTAATTCCAGACCTAGATGGTTGCCCACCTTTCTTGGAATCCTGCATTGCAAACCTCCTGAGAATTTTATCTATGTAGCCGGCCTGTGACAAAGCTATCATTTTGTTCTTCCTATCCCGCAAGATCTGGATACCGAGAACAAAATTAGCCTCACCCAAGTCCTTCATGTCAAACTGCTTGGTCAACCATAATTTGACCGATGACAACGCCCCAATGTCATTGCCAATTAGCAGAATGTCATCTACATAGAGTAGTAGAAAAACCACCTTCCCATTCTTAATGTGTTTGTAAACACATGGTTCATCCACATTTTGTGAGAACCCATAAGTCTTGATTACTTGATCAAATCTTATGTTCCAAGAACGAGAAGCCTGCTTAAGTCCATAAATAGACTTTAGCAACTTACAAACCTTACCCTCTTGACCCGTGACCTTGAACCCGTCTGGTTGTTCCATATAAATGGACTCATCAAGATAGCCATTCAGAAAAGCCGTCTTGACATCCATCTGCCAAATCTCGTAGTCGAGAGCGGCAGCTATGGACAAGAGAATCCGGATGGACTTAAGCATGGCTACAGGCGAAAAGGTTTCCTCATAATCGATTCCTTCCTTTTGCGTATAACCCTTAGCTACCAGTCTAGCCTTAAAGGTTTCGACCTTTCCATCCACTCCTCTTTTCCTCTTGTAGATCCACTTACACCCTATGGGTTTTACCCCTTCGGGAAGATCCACAAGCTCCCAGACCCGATTAGTCACCATAGACTTCATCTCAATGTTCATGGCCTCTGTCCAGAGTCTTGAATCAACATCCTCCATAGCTTCTGCGTAAGTATAAGGATCCCTGTCATGTTCATCCGGTTCAGCCAAAAAGACCTCCCCATTGAACATATACCTTTCAGGTTGACGCCCGATCCTCCCACTACGCCGAAGCCCCTGTGGTTGTTGTTCAGGTTTGTTTGGTTTTTCTACACCGATCGGAATGGTTTCGTTCGGAACCTCCGGAGTAAACGGATTACCCCTCAACTCCTCAAGCACCACTTTGCTTTGAGGTTTAAAGTCGTTCATGTAACTCTCCTCAAGGAAAGTTGCATTAGTTGAAACCACGACTTTATTTTCCTTTGGGTTATAAAAATAACCCCCTTTAGTCCCTTTTGGATATCCTACAAATACGCAAACTTCTGAACGTGCTTCCAACTTATTCGGATCCTTAAACAGGACATGAGCTGGACATCCCCATATGCGAATATGGTTTAAGGATGTCTTCTGTCTTGTCCACAACTCGTGAGGAGTTTTAGGGACCGATTTTGAAGGCACATTGTTCAAAAGATAACATGCGGTTTGTAGTGCATATCCCCAAAAGGATAAAGGCAATGATGAATAACTCATCATGGACCGAATCATGTCCAACAAAGTCCTATTCCTTCTCTCCGCTACGCCATTCTGCTGCGGAGTGCCCGGCGCAGTCAAATGGGATAAAATCCCATTCTCTAACAAGTGTCCCAAGAACTCATCAGAAAGGTATTCCCCACCTCGATCAGATCGAAGTGCCTTTATGGGTCTACCCAATTGCTTTTCCACTTCAGCCCGAAACTCCCTGAATTTATCATAAGTTTCGCTTTTGTGGTGCATTAGGTACACATACCCATATCTTGAGTAATCGTCAATAAAAGTAACGAAGTACTCATACCCTCCTCGTGCCCGGATGTTCATCGGTCCGCAAACATCACTATGCACAAGTTCTAGAACCCCTTCGGCCCTATTGCCCTTAGACCCGTATGGTCTTTTGGTCATTTTACCCTCCAAACAAGACTCACATTGAGGTATAGATTCCACCTTTAAGTGACTTAAAGGTCCATCCCTTACCAACCTTTGAATCCTATTTAGGTTAATATGGCCAAGGCGCAAATGCCAAAGATAAGTCTTATTAGAGTGAGAAGTTTTAAGTCTTTTTGAGTCATTATCATTTATCTCAGCATTAAGCAATAAGTCCATCTTAGGTTTGATAAAATATAGATTATTTTGCATCCATCCAGAACAGATAAAAGATTTGTTTTTACGAATCACCACTTTTTCATTAAAAGATACCACGTAGGAGTCTTTAAATAAAGAAGATACAGAAATTAAATTCCTTTTAAATTTAGGAACATAAAAACAATCTTGCAAAATTAAACTCCTATAATTATCAAAATAAAGATGGACATCTCCCACTGCTTCCGCTGAGACCAAGGATCCATCGCCCATCCGAAGCGTTAAGTCTTCACGAAGTAGACTTCTCGTTTCTTTGAATCCCTGCAGAGAAACACAAACATGATTAGTTGCACCGGAATCTATGACCCAAATGTCACTGGATTCCTCAACCAAACAAGTTTCTAAATATAGAAGATCACACCTACCTCCCTTGGAAAGGAAGTCCTTGCAATGCTTCTTTATATGCCCGACCTTACCACAGAAGAAGCACTTAAGCTTCTTTGGGTTCTTCTTCTTTTTCTTCTTGCTCTTGGTAGCAATAGGAATAGAAGACTTACCACTCTTGGCCCGTTGCTTCTTTCCATTCCCAGAGTTAGGATTGGAACCAGAAGCAGCTACCATATTGGCCTCTCCACCAGCAGGAGACTCCCTGATCAGCAGTTCAAACTCCTGTAACTGTTTCATCAATTCTGTTAAGGTCATATCCCGTCTATTGCTTAGATTAAAAGTAGCTCTAAACGGAATAAATTCCTTAGACAGAGTCTCAAAGACCATAGTCATCTGAGTTTCAGCATCGATGTCGGCTCCATTGGTTTGAGCCTCAGCGAGGTAACCCATGACCAACATCATGTGCTCCTTTACAGATGTCCCCGGTCTCTGTCTACAGTTTAAGAGTTTCCGAAGCGCCCCTTGCCGCTTTGTTATGGCCTGGCCTCCAAACATGTCCTCAAGATTATCCAAGATCTGCTTCGCAGTCTCATAATCCTGATGTTGAGCCTGCAGCACGTTATTCATGCTAGCCATAACATAGCAGCGGGCCTGATCATTAGCATCTTTCCAGCGTTCGTACGCTTGGAATTGCTCATTACTTGAGTCTCCCGTAGGCTCGGGAGGACAAGGAGTTGTCAGTACATACTTCAGTTTCTCAAAGGATAGGACGATGTCCAGGTTCCGTTTCCAATCATTATAGTTCTCACCGGTTAATTGGTTTTTGTCAAGTATCGATGATAAAGCGTTTTTAGACATTTTCAATCTACAATAAAGAGTCATATACCAAACATAAGCAAACATATATAATAATTTAGTAAGATAACACAATCATGTAAAATCATACAAATGTGTTTATGTGTCAAAACCTTGAAAATATCACAACCTTACAACGATAATTCCCAACTCAGAATTCAACAAGCTCCTAGGGGAGTCATGCCAAATTCAATCAGGAACACGGATCCCCTCCTGATTAATATATGCCATCCAGGACCCGTATGATCCAGCATATACTAATAATCGTTTCTTTGGCCATTAATTTTATTAACAGAGCTCCTAGGGGAGGTTAATAATAAAATTAACGTGAGTGTATAACCACCGTTTCAATATTTTATCCATGATTTATAATCACCACCTAGGGGTGTGCAACCATAAATCATACTAAAATACCTTATCCTTTTAGAGATCCAATCTGGTACATGATAGAAATCCCTTCCTAGGGGTTGGGACCATCATGTTCTTCCTATGGACCAACGATGGAGGCCTTAGGTTCTCTCTTCGAAAACCTTCTCCCACTCAATCTTTTGAAGTCAAGGTTTTATTTTAAAATTATGCATGAATAATTTTAATATGAGCGGCACTCCCTATTCTATATGACATGTTATCAATATACATGGTAAATCATATTATAATGCAGACAAGCAAAGCAATCAAGCAAAGCTACAAGCATAATAATAATAACCGTAATATTATGGTTCCACCCTAGAGAATAGAAAAAATAAGATTACAAGAGAATAATCGAGACATTTATCGATTCTTCATCCTTGAATCCTCAAGCTGTATCATTCTTCATGTAATGTCCATCTTCAAGTCCTCAATCCCGTATGAATCGAACACTTCATATTTCCGGTCATATCCAAATTTAATGTTTCTCAGAATCGTCCCAAAAATAAAATTAAAACTGCACCAAAAATTGCACCTTTTCTGGACACCTGGATGCTCTCTGTCGGTAGGCCGATCTAGGTGATCGGTCTGCCGATCATGGTGGTTCGGCCTGCCGAACATGAAGGTTCGGCCTGCCGGCAGAGCACCAAAATTTCTGCCCCACTGTCGGCCTGCCGGACCGTACGTCTGGCCTGCCGATCTGTGACCTTCGGCCTGCCGAACTGTGAGGTCCGGCATGCCGACCGAGCAGAAAACACTCAATCCAGAAAATACAATTTTAATGCAATTCATCAATTTTATTTTCAACAATTCAAAAACACAAAATTAGAGACTCAGGAAATACCTGGAGGCGCCATCATCTATCTTCAAGATCCGACTTCTCGTTCCGTCTTCTCCGAATAATTATTTAATTACAAAATTCTTACAAATTAAATAATAATTCCTAGACGGAGATGATAGTCCGCCATCTAATTACATGAAAAACTTAGATACACATTCTAACCTCTAAGGAACCATAACCGGTATTAATTAATTAATAAATAATTAAACAACAATTTAATCAACCATAATTAATTAATAAACATCCACCATATAATCCATGACAACATATATATTATATAGAAACCTAGAGTGCCATCTCTCTATAAAATTCAATTCAAGCATTGGAGAGATTAAGATCACAAAATTTATGCATATAACATGATCACAAACTTGCAAATTTATGTAAAAACCTCGGCTCTGATACCAATTGTTGGAAACAAAGTGCGCAGCGGAATTTTAAAAATTTTTCATCAGAGTATTTTCCAAAACACAAGTTTGACATGTTATATGTATAAATTAAACAGATCTTACTAACCTCAGTATGCCGAAGAACCTCCGCGACCTGTGTAGAGAAGTAACGTTCCAGAAGAGCCTCAACCAACTGGTCTTCTTTGCTATTCTCTATCCACAACCGGAGTGAGTGTGGGCTCACACGTACAGCTCTTCCACCGGTGACTCTCCTTCCAACCAATAGAGAGAACCCAAAGCTAATGTTCGTGATTTGTGAACAAAAGCTCTCAGGGAGTTTTTAGATGCTCACTAGAAGAGTATCACTCTTAATCTCTCAAATTGATCTGAGTAAATCATTAGACTCACTCCCTTTTTATACCTATTGGTCCTTGGGGTCAGTCCATATCAGATTAGGTCTCAAAAATCGAAATATAATCAAGTTCGGATCAATATCTGATAAGATACGCGTGAAAAACGCGTAATCTTAGCTGTCGCGGTCGGCATGCCGAACTGTGAGATAGGCAGGCCGAACTGGCCAGTTCGGCAGGCCGAACACGTCATCCGGCATGCCGAACTGCCGAGAAAAAATCTCCGCGAATCTTTTATTTTCCACCCGAGATTCTAAAGGATAAAGTCTCAGTTTTGATTCAAATAGCCCAATAAAAAAGATATCTGATCAAAACAAACTTTATCAAGATAATCTCTAAGAAAATAAATCAATTCACAATAATTCTACAAGTTTATCTTGTTCTAATTGTCCAAAATTAAAACAACCGATAAACAGACAAGAATTATCCGAACGCCATAATTCAACAAGTTCATCTTGAACTAATTTCTTACATAATTAATTCAACCGATAAACAGACATGAATTATTTGATTCTTATAAATTTTAAACCAATCTGATAAATCCGACATAAGTCACCAATTATTGGAAAAGCACGCCGTGTCGTTACAGGATTTTGTGAGCTAGCAAAGGGGACCAAAATGGACCTATAAAGTTCAAGCTCATGATAACTATGAAACCCAATATCCCAGATATACATTTCACAATTATCAACTCCAACGCTACTCCACTAAAAGCTTGGAGCTGCACTCTCGAACTTTATAGAATTACGAAGCTCGTGTAGCTAAGTCTCCATGACATATCATAGTGTATCGCATCCCCATATGATCATCCATAATCGGCTTAAGGACAAGTTCTGTCTTACCTTCCCGATTATTTTTATCTTACGTTCCATTGTCTCACCATTAGAAAACTTACCATCCAAAGATAGTATACCATTCGGTTACACCTATGTATCCAAATGGTTGAGCGCTCCAGTTTTCCAATTACAGGACAACGCATATAAGAGGATATCATTACTCCTAAAGAGGAGCTATGGATTCCATATCTATGAATAACAAGTCTACGCTACCAAGAGTCATGCCTCCAACGTACCGGCATGCATGCCACTATAGAGATGTGGGAGTCACCCATTGGTACATCAAAAGACACAAGTCGAGACAACGGGCCCATTATTCATTTCAGGATTAAGATACAATACAAATGATTGTCTAAAGTGAATCAATTTGACAAGACAGAATTATTAATCCAAATCAATTCACTTTATGTCCCGATCCAACACATCGTCACCTATGACAACGCGCCAATGTTTCTATTCACGGAGTCCAACTCCGATGGCTAAGACAAACCATCTCCCAAAAGGGATATAGACAACATAACAATCTTTACATGAATAAAGCGCCCAACTTTATTCCCTCGATTGCGGATCATATATTTTAGACCATCACCTTAAGAGTCGTGTCTACCGCATAATCATCCCATCATATGCCCAACTCTTAAGGTTTAGACTGACAGTCTCAGACTATTGTTTGCTTAACATACATTCAACAAATATGAACGTAAAGAGGACAAGATTTGGTATATAAATAATGAATAAATTCTCTATTGATAAAAATGTCTCCAAAAATATATTACATTTTTATTCCTTAGGGCATATATGTCTAACATATATGTCTAACATATGTCTACCTAATGTATCATAAAAGCACAACTTTTGACAAATTCAAGAAGTTTCAGACTAAAGTGGAAAAGTAATTAGGTAAACCTATAAAAGCACTTTGATTTGATCGAGATGGTGAACGCTTCTCCGATGAGTTCTTAGAACACTTATTAGAGAATGAGATTTTATCTCATTTGATTGTGTCAGGCACTCCGCAGTAGAATGGCATAACTGAAAGAAGAAAGAGGACTTTGTTAGATACGGTTAGGTCCATGATAAGTTATTCATCATTGCCTTTATCCTTTTGGGGATATGTACTACAACCGCATGTTATCTTTTGAACAATTTGCTTTCAAAATTGGTTCCTAAAACTCTTCACGAGTTGTGGATAGGGAAGAAAACATCCTTAAACCATATTCGCATATGGATATGTCTAGCTCATGTCTTGTATAAGGAAGCGAATAAGTTGGAAACATGTTCAAAAGTTGTGCATTTCTATGATATCCAAAAGGACTAAAGGGGTTTATTTCTATAACTCAAAGGAAACTAAAGTCATGGTTTCAACAAATGCAACATTCCTTGAGGAAGGTTACATGAACGACTTTAAGCCACGAAGTAAAGTAGTACTCGAGGAGTTGGGGAGTGATTCAATCATTCTAGGGGTTTCAATAGAAACCAATACAATTAATGTAGAAAAACCAACTGAACAACAACCTAAAGAGCTTCGGTATAGTGGGAGGATCGGACGTCAACCCAACAGGTATATGTTCAATGGTGAGGTCTTTTTGGCTAAACTAGATAAACATGATAAAGATCCTTACACTTACGAAGAGGCTATGAAGGATATTAATTTGAAACTCTAGATAAAATTCATGAACACTAAGATAAAGTCTATAAAGACAAATCGGGTCTAGGAACTTATGGATCTTCCTGAAAGGGTAAAAACCATAGGGTGTAAGTGAATCTATAAGAAAAAAAGAGGAGCAGATGAAAAATTTGAAACCTATAAGGCTAGACTGATAGCTAAGGGATACACGTAAAAGGAAGGAATCGATTACGAGGAAATTTTTTCGCCTATAGCCATGCTTAAGTCCAGCCGCATTCTCTTATCCAAAGCTACAACTCTTAACTACAAGATTTGGCAGATGGATGTCAAGATAGCCTTTCTGAATGGCTATCTTGATGAGTCTATATATATGGTATAGCCAGACAGGTTCAAGTTTAAGGGTTAGGAGGGTAAGGTTTGTAAGCTGCTGAAGTTGATTTATAGACTTAAGCAAGATTCTTATTCTTAAAATATAAGATTTGATTAGGTAATCAAGACTTATGGGTTCGAACAAAATGTGAACAAACCATGTGCTTATAAACACATTAAGGATAGGAAGACAGTTTTTCTACTGCTCTATATAGATGACATTCTGCTTATAGGTAATGACGTTGGAGCATTGTCATTGGTCAAATTATGGTTGATTAAGTAGTTTGACATGAAAGACTTGGGTGAGCTAATTATGTTCTCGGTATCCAAATCTTTCAAGATAGGAAGAACAGAATGATAGTTTTGTCCCAAGTGAGCTACATAGATAAAATTCTCTAAGGGTTTGCAATGTAGGATTCCAAAAAAGGTGGGCAACCATCTATGTCTGGAATTATTTTTTCTAAGAAAGACTTGCCAAAGTCTGATGAAAAAAGAGAATACATGAAGAAGGTGACTTATGATTCAGCAATGGGCAGTCTCATGTATGCCATGCTTTGCATATGACTAGATATTAGTTATATGGTTGAGATAGTAAGTCAGTTTCAGTCGAATCTGAGACCGAACCACTGGGTTACGGTCAAGTATATTTTCAAGTACTTGAGAAAGACTCGAAGGTATATGCTTGTATATTCGGATTTGAGAATTTAACACCTCTAGGATATATTGATTCTGATTTTCAATCCTGTCCAGATTTGAGGAGATCGACTTCTGGTTTGTGTTTACTCTGGGCAGCGATACCATTGTTTAGAGAAGTGTCAAGCAAGATTACACTTCGAATTCAACAATGGAAGCCGAGTATGTGGTAGCTAATGATGCTTCAAAAGAAGCAGTGTGGCTCCGCAAGTTCCTTGAGCATCTTGAGGTAGTTCCTGGCATTAATAAGGCGGTATTGCTATGTTGTTATAACACTACAGCGATAGCTAATGTTAAGGAACCAAGATTTCATTAGAAGAGTAAGTACATTTATCGAAAGTATCATGTGATAAAGGACTTTGTTAAGGGTGGGCATGTTGTTGTATGCAATATCGCATCTAAGGACAATTTAGCTGATCCATTCATGAAGACACTAACTGCGAGGGTTTTTGAAAGGCATGTGGAAGTTATAGGGATGCGTGATATGTCATGTTTACTCAATTAGTGCAAGTGAGAGATTGTTGGACATGCATGCCCTAAGGAGTAAAATGTTGTAATATGTTTTTAGGGACATTTTATTAATAAAGAATTTATTTATTATTCATGTACCAAATGTTGTCCTCTTTGTGCTCATATTTGTTAAATGTATGCTAAGCAAATAAAAGTTTGAGACTATCAATCTAAACTTTTAAGAATCAGGCATATGATGGACAGATTATGAGGAAAACATGATTCTAAAGGTGATGGTCTAAATCATAAGATCTGCAATTGAGGGAATAAAGTTAGGCACTTTATTCATGCTAAGATTGTTATGTTGTCTATATCCCTGATGGGAAATGGTTTGTCTTGGCTATCATAGTTGGACTCCGCGAGTAGAAACATTGATACATTGTCATAGGTGACGATGTATTGGATTGGGACATAAAGTGGAATTGATTTTGATTTATAATTCTATCTGTGTAAATTAATTCATTTTAGACAATCATATGTGTTGTATCTTAATCCTAAAATAACTAATGGGCCCATTGTTTTGACTTATGTCTTTCGATGTACCAAAGGGTGACATCCTGACTTTGTGATAATGCGTATGCCGGTATGTTGGAGACATGACTCTTGATAACGTAGACCTATTATTCATAAATATAGAATCCATAGCCCCATTGGTGGAGTCAATAATATTCTCTTATATGCGTTATCCTATAATTGAAAAACTAGAGTGCTCAACCATTTGGATACATAGGTGTAAGCGAATAGTATATTGTCCTTGGATGGTAAGTTTCATAATGGTGAGATAATGGAATGTAAGATAAAATAATTGGAAAGGTAAGATAGAATTTATTCTTAAGCCAATTATGAATATCCTATGAGAATACAATGCATTATGATATGTCATGGATTTGGCTAATTTGGAGCTTCGTAATTTTATATAGTTTGAGAGTGCAGCTTTAAGCTTTTAATGGAGTAGCATTAGAGTTGACAATTATAAAATGTATATCTAGGATATTATATTTTACAATTATCGGAGCTTAAACTATATAGGTCCATTGAGTCTCCTTTGCTAGCTCATAATAAATCTGTAACAATACGGCGTGCTTTTCTAATAAATTGGTGACTTATGTTAAATTATTAGATTGGGTGAAAATCGATAGGGTTAGATAATTTATGTCTGTTTCTTAGTTGAATTAATTTATTGAAAAATTAATACAAGATAAATTTGTTGAATTATCAAGAATATTTATTTTCCTTAAGATTATCCAGATATAACTGTTTTAATCAAATAACTTCTCTATCGAGTTATTTCAATTAAAACTGAGGCTCTATCCAAAGAATCTCAAGTGGGAAATAAAAGATTCTCAAGGATCATAATATCACAAGTTTGGCAAGCCGATTAGTTAGTTCGGCCTGCTAATGGAGTAAGTTCGGCACGCCGATCAATTAATTCAACTTGTCGATAGAGTAAGTTTGGTAGGCCAATTCGTTAGCTGGGCTTGCTGATTTAACGATGATTTGACCACAGGTTTTTGACATGATTTTATTAGAAATTGATCCAGATTCAAATTTTTGAGGCCTTATCTAATAATGACCAACCTTGAGTTTGACCTCTATAAATAGGGAGTGAGTTTTTTGAGTTATTTAGATCAGTTGAGAAGTTAAGAGTGAGTACTCTGGTGTTAGATACTCTCAAACTCCCTGAGAGCTTTTTTTCACAATCCCGAACCTTTGCTTTGGGTCTTCTCAATTGGTTGGAAGGAGCGTCACCGATGGAGGAGCTGTACTACGTGTGCCCATATACATTCCGATCATGGATAGAGAATAGCAAAGAAGACCAGTTGGTTGAGGCTCTTCTATAATGTTCTTTTCTACACTAATTGAAGGAGCTCATTGGCATACAAAGGTTAGTAAGATCTAATCAATTTATGTTTATAGCATGTTAAACTTGTGTTTTAGAAAATAATCTGATTTAAAATTTTTAAAATTCTGCTGCGTACTCGTTTTTCCAACAACTTTCTCTATAGGCTTGCAGACCGTGCGATAATTTGAAATCCTCAGAATATCTTATTTTCACTCGAAAATCCTAGATAGAGCCTCAGTTTTAGTTCAAATAATCCAAAAGAGAAGTTATCTGATTAAAATAGTTATATACAGATAATCCTATAGTAAATGAAATATTCTCCAAATAATTCAACATGCTTATTTTTAATTAATTTACAAAATTAATTCAACTGATAAATCAACATTAATTATTAAATCCAGTATTATCGAATTTTAGCCAATCTAATAATTTAACATAAGTCACCAATATGTAGGGAAACATGTCGTATTGTTACAAGATTATTATGAGCTAGCAAAGGGGATCCGATGGACATATATAGATCAAGCTCCTATAATTATAAAATACAATGTCCCAGATATATATTTTGTAATTATCAACTCTAAAGCTACTCTACTAAAAGCTTAGAATTGCACTCTCGAACTATATAAAATTTCAAAGCTCTAATAAACTAACCGTCAATGACATATCATAATGTGTCACATCCCTAATGGATATTCATAATCGGCTTGAAGATAAATTCTATTTTACCTTCCCGATTATTTTTATCTTACATTCCATTACCACACCATTAGAATACTTACTATCTATAGATAGTATACCATTCGGTTATACCTATGTGTCAAATAGTTGAGTCCTCTAGTTTTCCACTTATAGGATAATACATATAAGAGAATATCATTAACTCTACAAAAAGAGTTATGGATTTTATATCTATGAATAACGAGTTAACGTGAGTTAAGAGTCATGTCTCCAACGTACCGATATGCATATCATCATTAAGACAATATGTCACCTTTTGGTACATCAAAAGACATAATTCAAGAATTCAGACCCTTTAATCATTTTAGGATTGAGACACAACATATATGATTCTCTTAAATGAATGAATTTGAACAAACGAAATTATTAACTAAATCAATTTAACTTTTTGTCCCGATCCAGCACATCAGCACCTATGACAATGCACCAATGTTTCTATTGTGGTGTCCCACTCCAATGACCAAGACAAGCCATCTTTCGTTAGGGACGTAGATAACATTAATAATCTTAGTATGAATAAAGCGCCCAACTTTATTTCCTTTATTGTGGATCTTATGATTTAGACCATCACCTTTAAAATTCATGTCTTTCGCATAATCGGTCCATCATATGCACAATTCTTAAAGGTTTAGACCGAAGTCTCAAGCCTTTGTTTGCTTATCATACATTCAACAGAAATGAACATATTGAGGACAACATTTGGTATATTAATAATAAATAAACTCTTCATTGATAAAATGTCTTCAAAAATATATTATAATATTTTACTCCTTAGGGCACTATGTCTAACAAAAACAATGTGTTGTTCATTATAGTGGATCATTTTTCATATAGTTTTAAATTTTTCCACAAGATTTGGTGATTGTAATATTTGTTTCAATTGAATGAAATTGTCACCTTGATTAACATACAAACAAAACATCCCTTGTATTTTTTAATGGAAAACAATATGAGGAGATGCAATCATTGCTATTATTTTGAGTTTGATTAAAGAAACCCCATGCACTATGATTAGGGGTGCTTGGAAATTAGATTTCACATTTTAGGAGTCAACCTGTAAGTCGGTCGAAAACTCTTGGATTAGGAGATCCCAATGTGTTACTGATTCAAAAGTTCCCTAATTCAAGAATATCCAATTTCTTGGATTGGTTTCAATAGATTCTACAAATCTAGCTTGATATTTAAGCCTATAAATTAAGGACTATTAAAGGCTTATTTTTACAATGATCTCATATATTTTATTTTGAAATTAAAATTAAGCATACCATAACAAAAAAAATACATTGATAAAATCATATTCTTTTGCAATCTGATTGAGTTCAAGTTTGTAAACTAAATATTAACACTCCAATATATCATAAAAAATAAACTCAAGGGAAATTTTCAAATAAGTACCCTATGTTATATTGAAATACGAGTTTAGTGTTCTCAGTTTTGGAATATTTTATTTTGATACCTCGATGTTTTAGAAAATCTTTTTTAGTACCTTAAAGCCCTTTTATGGACACAAAAAGACAAAATTACCCTTTCTATATTGACTAAAAAAACTCAAAAACTGAAAAAAAAAAAAAATCAAAAACTCAAAATCCCTAATCAATCTTCTCCTTCTCGATCTAAAATAAAAAAAATCTACTGCTCAAAGAAACACCATTGAATTTGATTGGCCAATAACAAAAAGAGCTACTCAATTCCTTCAATTCTTCGCTTCGTCATGCGATAGAGCCCTCAAATTACCCAATTCTTCTCCTCCTCCTTTGAAGAAACTCGACAACGATGGCTTCAATGAATGAGAGGAAAACAAGCACGAGAGCAGCCCGCCATTGACTGGCTTCTGTGACGTTGATGCAGTCGATGCCGACGTTGATGAAGATTAGGAGCTTAATTTGAAATCATAAGTCGAGTGAGCAGTGATCAAGAATGAGTGCGATGTCGAACCACGCTACTTGGGAGGCTTGTGTAAAGAGTTATTGTCAGAATAGCCATAGAAGTTCTTAGCTTTGCCTTCACATACTCAGCCTCAGAATAACCATAACCCATTAAACCAATTTGGAATTCCTCAAAAGACCCAATTTTTTTCCCTTAAGAAACCCAAAAATTATTGAGATTTCAGCCAAAGAAGATTCAAAACAATTTTTTTAATTTTTTGAAGACCCAATTTTTTTCACCACTAGAACTTCCATGACAGCCCTATATTTAGACTTAAGATCTTCATTGAACAACTTGCTATTGCCACAGCCATTGTTGTTAGAATATTGTAATTTGTTGTCTTCTTTTTGTTTGACAACTCTACAAGACTAGAGATTAAGCATGAAAATGCCATTATTGGAAGCGCTTTTCGTCGCAGTTCTAAGATTTATCACTTTTTGAAGTGTTCTAGCTAGTTTGCTCTTGTTGTGATTATCCTTGAGAGCTGATTTGGTTTTGAGAGTGTCCATTAAGTTGAAGTTGAAATTAATTAGAGAAAAACAAAAAAGGGTTGTTGATGCTTGCCAAGGTCTGGCGTCGAATCAACACCATGTGCGGCTGCGTATGGTGCTCAGCTCTTCCTGGCTCGTCTCTACCTAAACGGGTGTACCTGTAACAAGAGGAGGGATGCTTCAGAAGAGAGAGAAAAGAGTCAGTCAATAGACAAGGGCTCTCCGATGCTCAAGGTAGGGGTTGTTCGGTAGAGGACGGGAGCTTGTTAGGTGGGAAGGAGCATGCATCATAGAATACAATAAATGCATCATATTTATACGCTACCACTTAGACCGGGTGTTAGGTCGGTTTTGCCCACAACCTGGGTGTCACATCAAGGCATGTCAGGTAGTAGGTGACAAGTGTCGCATCCCTTTATCGATGGCTTGGCCTCCATCAGACGGTCAGTTGTTTGCTATTTGTTGGCCTGTGGTAGCAAGTAGTAGTCTACTTATGAATAAAAATAATCTGACCCAAGTAGGTACATAGTCTGAGGTGGCAACCTGTTGAGGTACGGCCTTAGAGGCCTTGAGAAGCACCTCGAACGCAACGTCTATTGTCGTCAGGGTCGATAGTTTTCCCTTAGAAACTTTGCCGAGCTGTTAAGCCGACCACTTGGAGTTTGTCTCCTTGGCAGTGGCGTTGAGCTCACCCTCAACATTAGCCCCCCCAGTTCACTTGGTCAATGTTCGGCCGGGTGGACTACGCCGAGTGGGTGAGGTCAACTGAAGAAAAAAGACCAAACAACGTTTTGAAGTGGTACGAAACAAAAGGTTGCGTAGATTAACCGGGGACACATGTCTCTCACTGGTGGATTGCACCGCCTGATAGGTGTAATCATCGCGCCTCTTCGTTTTCTACACCCAGATGTCCTGCCTAAAATGGCTATAAATAGGGCCTTTTCTCTAGTCATATTCACACGATTAAGGCCAGATTTCGCACCCATTGAGTTTATAGCTGTAGAATTGTAGTTATTAGCCTGAAGACTTCACGTTCTGAAGCTACAACAGCCCGATCAGGTAATTTTTTTGAGGAGCGCGAAAGATGAGTAAGGTGTCAGATTCCCAGAACGTCAACATTTTTGGGTCAGAAAGCAGCCGTAAGGCCAGCTCGCCCACTTTAGAGGTCGATATTGAAAGTATATCCTCAGAGCGTGATGGGGCTGGCTGACTTGAGCAAATATTGAGGGTTGACTCCTAGACTGTCCCTGAGTAGGAGTTCCTCAACCTGCTAGATGAAGAGCACCTAGTGAGGCCGTGTAGGGGTAAGAACCCTTACATCGGGGCGGCCACCGTAGGCTTCTCTCAAGTTACTGCCTAGGAGCAAGTTGAGCTAGAGGCAGCGAGCGATGTTTCGAGCACCCCCGGCCGAGATTCTGGGGACCTTGTCTAGGTTGTGGGCAGGATTACCCTGGATATTTTTGACAAAGAGCGGGGGGCCAAGGAGACAGTATGTAACACCCGCCTATTTCATGTAACAGAATTATGTAATGATAGTAACGACGTTAAGTGTTATCCATATTTATTTATGATATTATTGTCACTAACCATTTATTTTAAGTTTTATGACAGGTGACGATCGCGTGGAATTGATGTGCTCAAGTGTTCATGTTAATTACAATGTATCTTTATTTATGATGCAATGATGACTTGAATGCTATGATATATTGTATTTTAAGGACAGTTCGGCAGGCCAGACTTTTAAGTTCAGTAGGCTGAATAGCCTTTCAAGGATCGACAGGCCGATGATAATAATCAACAGGCCAAAACTCATGGAATCGACAGGCCAATGACAGCTGACGAGCAGTCAGCAGAAATCTCTCCAAATTTGTGATTGAGATGATTACGATGATTGGATGGTTTAATGTGATTAATTGACATATTTATGGATTAATTTCCTCATTTAAGGAAATAAAAACATTTGACTTTTGATTGATTGAATGTAATTGATATGGTTTCCCTTTTTGAAGTGTTGAAATATGGTAAGATGAGATGATGATTTGAATTTCCCTCATTTCTCTCCATTCTCCACGCAAATTAGTCCAAGATTAGTAAGAAAATTCCTGACATAATTGAGGGTATTGAAATTTTTTTTTACGTTATCCTCATTTACGTTATTTTTCTCCCTCTCTATTACTCTCTCTCTCTCTCACTTACGGTTTCTCTCACTCATTCTCTTCTCTTCATGTCTTCTTTTTCTTTTCCTCTCAAATTTCTCTATAATTATTTGTAAGAAATATTGAAATTTCTTTGGTTAAATTCATAGGAGTTTGTGAAGAAATTTATTTAAGGTAAGAACTTTCTTTTTCGATGTTTCTGAAATGTATTTTTCCTCCTTACTCCGATAGCCATAATTTTGACTAGGAATCTTATTTTGCTCTGAGATTTTAGTATGATGTTCATATGTATGTTGTGTAGTGTTCTTCCAAGTTTCAAGTCATTTCGATTTTTCTAAATTAATTTATGAATTTTCTATCCTCTACCACTCATAGTAAAATATTGCTGTTTGGTTATGATACACAAAAATGCGATTTGTGTTCAAGGGGGTAAATATGCTTTGTTTGCTACGAAATTGGGCTAGAATGTTCATGTATCTGTTAAGTTATGAACTGGAAAGTTTGGTGATTATTTGATCAGTATTTTATGTGTTATGAAATTTTTATTGAGACTAGGTCAAGAAACTACTTTAACAATGTTATTATTGGACTTTTGTATTATGTGATGTTTTGTATGTTTAAATGATTTTACTGATGTTGAATAATTTTATGATATTGTAATATATGTTAGTAAGTTGTTAGTATGAATTTTAGAGTTAAAATATATGTGTTTTAATTGTTTGAAAATGATGAATTTATGTGACTCACTGTGTAAGTTAATGGCAGATTTCATGTTTGTTATGTATGACTTGTTTTAGATACTTAATGTAATTTTTATGACTAAAGAAAAATTATGGTAATATGTTTATGTATTAACTTTACCCCTATCAAGTGTGGTGGCTAAAGTATGTGTGAATGTTGAGTTTTTAAGTCTTTAATCCATGTAGGTCAGTGAAGTGGTTTGTGTTGATGGGTGATGCTAATGCTTTAATATTGATGAAATGGTTATGAAATTTATAATTTCATGAAAGGAAAGGATATGTGATGGAATATGCAAATAGAAGTTATTATGTGATGATGATTTTATAGTTTTATGAAAGTAAATGTTAATTGCTATTTTTATGAATGTATGACATGAACACATGATGAAGCAAGCACATCGAGACTGCAGCGTTGTCACCTACTAAGTCTACTAAGTTAAGGTTAAGTAAGCTATACGGGTAAGTACATTCTCACCTGTAACATGATATGTTATAAAGGTTTGAAAATATGTTCTTGATGATATCTATGATGATTTTATGATGATTTCATTTAAAGATTTCTTAGGAAATATTTTTTATGTTCTTAAAGATATACATGTATGATGATGACGTATTTCAAAGCATGGAAGTGTATATATATGTATATATATGTATCACCTAAATAAGTGTTGCACACCAATGTTATGATATGTTATGATGTCATGTTTGGTTTAGGATTAGCTACCCTTTTCCTCTTATGATGGCGCGCCTACGATGATGATTATGATGCAACACTTGGGCCCTTAACATAAAATGGAATAAGTTTTAATATGGTCAAAGTAATGAAAGATATGTTTCTATGAAAATGTGCTTAATACAATATTACGAAAATGATAATGTTTATGAAATGTTTTTAAATTGTGAGAAATATATGTACTTACTAAGCTTTAGCTTATTCAAGTTTATATCATGTTGCAGATAAGGGTAGGAAGGTCATGGACTAGGTGGAGGATATGGAAAGGCGTGTGAGCAAAGGACGATGAATTGCAATCGAAAGAACGCCAAAGAAGCAAGTTTTATGATTAAACCATGTTTATAATTTTGGAACATATTATTTGATGAGTTTTTAAAAATTTCATGAACTATGTTTTAATATTTTACCTTATTAAGTATATGGTCTTCTGCTTATTGAATCTTGTTGTTAAATTAAATTTTCTAATGTTTTGCTTTAAAGTCGGTCGACCTGCCGAACAATGATGATCGGCTTGTCGATCTTAGCAAAGTTTAATACCCAGTTTTACAGAGCCTCGGGCGGCCTGCCGATCTAGTTTGGCCTACCGAAGTAATAAGTTCGGCTTGCTGAACCAAGAATGAAGAATTTGTTTAAGATATTTTAAAGTTTGTTGATTGTTTTAAAATATTACGATGTTTCATGATAAAATATGATTTTATCAATTGTTATATTTTATTTAGAAAGGATGTTTATGATCAATTTAATATTTAATTGTATTATAAATAGTATGGATTAAGTTATTGAATGTTGTAAAAAAAAAAAATTTATGCATGGATCCTGGTTATGATTTCTTAATTATGCTTTCAATTAAGTTTTGTTCTAATAGTTTACCTTACATAAAAAGTATGTTATGGATGAATGTATGATATCTATGATGTCCGAAACGGGGCGTTACACAATAGGGGAGGCAGAGCAAGCTGCCGAAGTCGAGGAAGATGAAAGGGTCCAAGTCACTCGGGTCTGGGGAGTGATAGCCTATAGGGTGACCCGGTCCCGACAGACCTCAATAGCGGCATACTTTAGTGCCATAATGGAGTCTTGGCTTGAGGACCTACGCGCCGAGTTCCACATCCCGGGCGACGTCATCCTTATTGTGACCGAGGAAAATGATTCACCCCTGGACCTGCCCGAGGGGTGTATAACACTATACGCTGTATTTTTTAGAGCTGGGTTGTGCCTCCCGTTCCATCCGTTCCTCTGCCGGGCACTAAATGACTTTAATGTGTGCCTGACTTAGCTTAACTTGAATAGTTACAGGTCGCTGATCGGGATATACATACTATGGAGGTACCACCGGGCAACTGAGATGTCGTTGGAAGCATTTAAACAAGTGTATAAAATGAAGAAGCTTCCTCGACAGTCTGAGTGGCATTACATCACTGGCTTCAAGAGAGATTTCATCTTGGGCAACCTCGACTCAGATAAACTCTAGAAGTACGAGTGGTTCTATGTCGGGGGCAATTATTTAGCCCAAGCTGGTGAGGTTGTCCCTACCGACCAGCTTGTGCCAAGGACATTTGAACAAGGGCACGTGTGGTCTAAGAGGCCTTGGGCATCAAGCCATGTGATCAGGGTGGTCGAAGACCTATTCGAGAAGCTGAAAGCGATGAGGTAGTAGTTGTTCCTGCTCAGGAAGGAGACTCTTTCTGGTTATGGCTGGTTCGGGGAACCTAACAGAACAAATCCCTCACCGATCTGTCCTGCCTGGTCAGCCGGGCAGGTGACAGTCACCAGGCCGAGCGCTATGGACATCCCGAGGCTGAACACTTCCTGATCTAGGTGGCCGACAAGGGAGCCATCATCATCCAGCTTTGAGGACTCATTGAGTGGCTCCTTCGATGCGGGGCTACGCGTGGCGGACGAGGACCTCGAGGACGTGATCTGGCTCATTAACCTATCTCGTCAGCTTCAAATCGGAGGTCAGCCCCAAGTTTTATTTTTATTTATTATTATTATTATTATTTTATATGTGACCTGATTTTGACTTAGGAGGATTTTGGCTTGCAGAAATGTCCTCACAGACAAGCACAACTGCTGAGAGGCGGGCTCTGATGGAGAGCCTCTACAAGAAGAAAGGCAAGGCTGTAGAGGTCAGGAGAAAACGTAAGCGGACTCTGAGGATGGAGCTTCCCCTGCAACCTAAGCAGCTACCCACCACAGTCCAAGAGCAACCACCACAGCCTCCGAGGACCAGGGCTTCGTCCAGCGAGACCCCTACCAGCCAACGTTATCACCGTGGTGCCTCCCCCACAGGACCCCCCGAAGAGACACCCGAATTACCGTCGGACCATCCTGGAGCGCCTCGGGGACGTGATGCCCCAGTAGGACTTTTTGGTGAACCTCTGAGCAGATGATTTCTAGGGCTTGTTTGAGGTCGCCTTCCACTCCGTCGCCAAGGTAAAGGCTTATTCCATCCGAGCTTCTTTACTTTCTTTTTCTTTTGACGAGCACTAAAGTTTTTTTATCCTCAGACGAGTGCCTTCCTACATATGGCCTACTCAATCGGGTTGAAAGAATTCAACAAGGAGAAGGAGAGGCACAAAAAAACTTTCCTTGACAAGTTGGAAGTCGAGATACAACTCGGTGCTAAGAACATTGAGCTAGACCAAATCAAGACGTCTCTTTCTCGGGTCAAGGAGGAAGGTCGGGAGGCCAAGGAGGAAGCCGACCAGGCCAAGGCAGAGGTGAAAGAGGCGATAAAGGAGGCCGAACAAGTAAGGGATGAGGTTCTCGGCTCAAAGAGTAGCTGGTAACTTTGCAGGCCGAGCACCAACGCTTCTTGGAAGAGCTTCTCGGTCGTCTTTCACAAGCTGTAGAGGAATTCAAGACGTCTCTCGAGTACGCCGATTACTACTACTTTGACATGACGAACCTCTGAGACCATCTAATCCGACAGCACCCTGAGGCTAAGGGCTTCGACTGGTCACTCATAGGCAAGCCAGAGTAGGACGCTGCTCAGTAACAGTAGGGTGAAGAGGTCATTGAAGTGGACAACGATGACGACAATGACGAGCAAAGCATTGGCGGCGGTGGAGGCAAGGAAGACAATGCCAAGGATGGGGCCCAGGCCTAGGCTGTTTGCTTGTTTTGAGGTTTGTTTTTTGTTTGTCCAGGCTTGGGAGGTGCCCGGTTAACTATACGTCCCCACCACCACTTATGAATACATTTTAATTTTTTCCAAGTTCATCGCTTCTTGGATTTTTGTATATTATTTTTCAAGTGCTATTATTCTTGGGAAGATATTTTCATGTTTCTAGGTGAGGGGCTTCTCGGGAACGTAGTCAACCCTTTATTTTGCCAAGTTAGAACGTACCTCAATGTTGAAATTGAATTAGAAATTCAGACAAAGTTGGATGCTCCTCGGGAGGGGCATTCTTAAACTATGTTTTTCGAGCTTCCCTCTTTTAAATTTATATTGATGCCGGGTATATTGTCTCGATGATGACTGAGTTAATTCGAGCAGGGTGTCCCTTTTTTCTCGATCGGGTAGAGCACAACGACATGTGAGTACCCTATACCCTGTCGCCCCCTAAACTTGTTTAAGTTTTTGGAAACTTTGCAAGTCTAATGTTGGTCGGGCATAGTTATGCTAGGTGACTCATTGGGCGGTCTGCATGGCGACAGACTTAGCAGTTGACAAGGTGCCAATCAGCCCCTAGTCCGGTTAATTAGGATGACTCTCCTTTTTCGAGAGTTGTTGTCTGGTCCTCCGAGCTAGAGTTGTGGCATCCCTCTTCGGGTTTTACATTTCCCTTAGACACACATTGCTCGATGGAACGGTGTAGGAAATTAACATTTCATTGATGTGCAGTATTTACATTCCAGTCTTATTCAATAGGCTTAGTTACAAAAAGAATATAGCCAGAGGTCAAAAAAGGTTTTTGGAGTTGATTTAGCAAAAGAATCTTTTAAGGAGCTCAGCATTCCATAGATGATCGAGCTAGTTTTCTTCCATGTCGGATAGTTTGTAAGTGCCCGACCGAATGATGCCGACGATCCTATATGGCCCATCCCACTTTGGACCAAAAGACCCCAGCCCGGGCTGTTGAACTGTGATCTTTTTAAGTACCAAATCCCTAACTTTGAAGCTCCTCAGTTGGACCCGCTTGTTGTAGTACCGAGCAACGACTTGATTTCGAGACGCATTGCAAATTGCGGCCTAGTTCCTTTTTTCTTCGAGTAAGTCTAGCTCGGACATCATGACCTCGGCGTTCTGGGTTTCCTCATAGTGTTCGACCCTATAACTTGGCAATCCCACCTTGGCCATAATGACAACTTTTGCTCCGTACACGAGCGAGAATGGGGTTCTCCGGTAGTTGTTCAGGCAGTTGTTCAGAAAGCCCAGAGTACTTTTGGGAGCTCATCAATCATGCTCCCTTGAGGCCCTCGAGCTTTTTCTTCAAGTTGTCTTTGATTGTTTTGTTTACCGCTTCTACTTGCCCGTTGCTCTGCGGATAGCTTGGATACAAAAAAACCTTCTTAATGTCGAGCTACTCGCATAGGCGGAGGAGACTAGAGGACTCAAACTGTTTAGCATTGTCGATCACAATCGTGTGTGGGATTCCAAACCAGCAAATGAAGTTTTTCCACATGAAGCTGGTACATTTTGCTTCAGTGATGTTGGTACATGGTTCTACTTCAACCCATTTGGTGAGGTAGTCTATGGCCATGATGCAGTACTTAAATTATGATCGGGCTGGAGGGAGGGGTCTGATCAGGTCGATGGCCCGTTTTGTGAATGGCCAAGCCGACGTTATCATGGTGAGCGGCTCGGCGTGGTGTCCAGGCACCCTCATAAATTGTTGATATTTGAGGCATTTTCGTGTAAAATCCTTGCAATCCTGCTCCATAGTCGGCCAGTAGTAGCCCTATCGAAGACATTTTTGGGCCAATGATCACCCCCTAGAATGGTTACCATATAGGCTTTCGTGAATCTCCTTCATTAGGTACTCAGCTTCTTTGGGGCCTACGCACTTTAAACATGGCGTGGTATAGCCTCGTCTATATAATTTCCTATCGATCATCAAATACTGGGCCAAGCTGTTGCATATCCGACGTGCCTCTTCTCGGTCATCGGGCAATTCGGCTGTGGTTAGGTTTTGGATGATTGGGTCCATCCAAGTGGTCTCGAGTTCCTCGGCTACACTTGCTACTTCCTTGTTAATGCTTGGCTAGGCCAACCTTTCAATTGGGACCAAAGATAGGTCATTGTCACTGAGACCCGAGGCTAGTCAAGCAAGGGCGTCGGCTTTCGAGTTTTCAGATTTGGGGATCTGCTTAAACGAGTAGGACTTGAATTGTCCAAGCAACAGCTTGACCTCTTGCAAATATGCGGCCATCGAGTCTGTTCGGGCTTGGAATACTCCAGTGACTTATTGGACGACGAGCATAGAGTCACTATGGATGATTATGTGGTCTACCCCAAGATCTTTTGTGATTCGAAGTCCGGCCAGGAGTGCTTCATACTTTGCCTCGTTGTTTGAGGCCTTAAAGTCGAATTGGAGTGCGTAGATTACTTTGTATCCATTTGGGCTTATTAATATCAGCTCGGCGCCTGATCCTTCTACACAGGAAGATCCTTCAACATAAAGCTTCCATTTCGGTTCCAAGGTGGTGCAATCTTCGCTGCAGCCGGGGGCATCTAGCATTTCTACTGGTGCCTTCTCAGCTAATGGTGTGCCTTGCTCGGCATCAGTAAATTTGATGATGAAGTTCACCAGGGCTTGAGCCTTGATGGCTGTTCTCAGCACAAATTGAACATCGTACTGGCCGAGCTCTACTGACCATTTGGCCATGCGGCCTGATATTTTCAGGCTCTGAAGAACTTGCCAAAGAGGGAACTTGGTTGGAACCTGTATTGTGTGGCCTTGAAAGTAGGGTCGCAGCTTCCGAGCAGAAGTGTCCAATGCAAAGGCCAACTTCTTGAGTGGGGGATACCGCTCTTCGGCACCTTGAAATGCATGGCTGGTATAGTACACCAGCTTTTGGGCTTTGTCTTCTTCTCAGATGAGAACCGAGCTTACGGCCTTCTCAGACACGGCTAGATAAGCGGTTAGAACCTCTCCGGGCAAAGGTTTGGATAGGAGCGGGGTTATGGCCAAATATTTCTTCAGATTCTAAAAAGCATCCTCACACTCCCTGTTCCACTTAAACCTCCCCTTGAGTGCCTTAAAAAATAGATGGCACTTCTTGTTGGTAGCCTAGGAGACAAATCTTGAGAGGGCTGCTATCATGCCGGTTAATTTCTGCACCTCCTTTATAGTTCAAGGAGAGTGCATGGGCCTTCGCTGCGTTGACCTCTATACCTCGTTGGTTGACCAAAAATCTAAGAAATTTGCCCAAGCTAACCCTAAACACACACTTCATCGGGTTGAGTTTCATCCCATATTCCCAGAGAACGTCAAAGCTTGCTTAGAGATCTGCCATGTGATCCATTGCCTAGACAGATTTGACTAGCATATCATCCACGTAGACCTCCATTGTTTTGCCGATCAGTTGAGCAAACATCTTGTTGACTAGGCACTAATAGGTAGCCCCGACATTCTTTAGTCCGAAGGGCATTACTACATAGCAGTATAACCCCTGGTCAGTAACAAAAGCCATCTTTGCCTGATCTTCCTCGGCCATCCTTATTTAATTGTATCCAGAATAAGCGTCCATGAAGCTCAGTAGCTCGTGACTGGCCATTGTGTCGACGAGCTGGTCTATCCAGGGAAGTGGGAAGCAGTTTTTTCGAGTAGGCCTTGTTCAGGTCGGTGTAATTAATACAAACTCGCCATTTCCCGTTCGCTTTCTTGACAAGAACGACGTTTGCCAGCCACTCTGGATATTTGAATTCTTGGATGAATCCCACCTTGAGGAGCTTCTGGACCTCTTCGTTTATAGCAGCATATCTTTTCGGATTAAAAGCCCTTTTCTTTTGTATGATAGGCTTGTAGTTGGGTTAGACATTGAGCCGATAGCAGATCATGCTTGGGTCAATGCCAAGCATGTCCTTATGTGACCACGCAAAGACATCCCGATATTCGGTAAGGAGCCTCTCAAGGTCAGCCCGAATCCCTAGACACAGCTGGGATTCGAGTTGAATCGTGTGCTCAGGATGTACGGGGTCTAGCCTAAACGGCACCAAGTCCTTGATCGGGGTGGCTCTCACCTCTTCCTTGGGCAGTTGGGGCTCAAGATCGGAAAGCATCTTGGGCGTCGGGTCGGTAGGGAGGTCTGTCTCAATGACCATGTGGATGGCTGAGACGTTCAACCACTAAGCAGATGCCGCTCTGACAGCATTGGCGTAGCAAGCTCGGGAGTCCCTCTGAGATAAGCGGATTACTCTAACTCCATCTTTTGTCAAAAACTTCATCGCTAAGTGATACGTAGAGACCACGGCCTTTAGCACATTCAATGTTGGTCAACCGATTATGATATTGTATTGGGAGGGTTTGTCGATGACTAGGAAGTCGACGACGTGAGTGACCATAGCAGCACCCTCACCGAAGGTCACAGGCAAGCTGACCTTCCCCACTACTCAGACGCATTCACTTGTGAAGCCATATAGCGGGGTCTAGACTGGCACTACGGTAGCATTACTGATCTTCAACTTATCGAAAGATTGCTTAAAGAGGATGTTAACCAAGCTACCGTTATCAATCAGTACTCGCTGCACTATGTTGTTGGCTATATGCAGTTCACATACAAGGGCGTCATTGTGTGGATGGATTAACTTATCCGCTTCCTCCTCGATGAATGTGATCAGAGTATCTTGTTGGTGACAAATCTTGTTAATATGTTCGACATGTTTATGAACTCGCCTCGTCGATCAGCCAAGCTTCTCAGACGTATGCCCGTCGTCCACTCGACATGTCCTTGGTCATAGGCCCTCCGAAGATCATGTGATCGATGTTTGGGGGTTTTGAGGTGTTCCAATTGTCATTTTGTGAGCGATTGGGCGCGTCTCGGCCTGACAGTTTGTTTTTTTTTTAGGCGTAGCCCTGAGTTATGACTCGCTCAACAAATTCCCTCAAGTGTCCCTCTTAGGATAGTCTTTCAATCTGGTCCTTCAGCTGAATGCATTCGCGAGTATGGTGTCCTACATCCTTGTGGAATTTGTAGTATTTGGCTTGATCCTGTTTCGTCTTGCTGCCCTTAAGCTTGGGCGGTGGTACTAGCAGGTTCCTGTCGCTTACTTAGGTGAGCACTTCGTCAATGGTCGCTACCAAGGGTGTATAGCTTTGGAACTTTCCAGTAGGCATCTTTGGCTTCTCAGGCTTTTTTTCTTTCTTCTGCTTCTTGTTCTACTTGACGCTGGTCTGCTCCGGTGCCTTCTTTTGCTTCTTTTCCTTCTTTGTCCCACTAGGGCCAGCCTCCTCCCTATGGCTTTTTATATACTCCGAAGCATCGACATACCTCTACGCATAACCGAGCATTTGTGAAAACGTGCTCGGCTGCTCAAAGGCCAACGACTAAGTGAGCTTTTCGTCTCAGAGACCCCCTAAAAAGATGTGCTTGAGGGTCTCGTCTTCGACGTGTTTGACCTCCAAAGCTGCTTGGGTAAACTGGTTAATGTAGTCTCGGACATTGCTGTCTCCTTGCTTGACGGCGTATAGGTAGGTAATTTCCTTTCTCCACATCTTTGTCATGGAGAAGGCTGCTGAGAAGGCATCGGCAAGTTGCCAAAAAGAAGCGATGAAGGCTGGTTCAAGTCTCTAGAACCATTGCCGAGCTGGTATGGTTAGTGTTAATGAAAAGGCCTTGCACATTGCTGCGCCGCTGGCATTCTAGAGGAGCATGTGTCCTCGGAATAGTTCAACATGCTCGTCTGCATCTGTGGTGCCATCATAGGCCTTAATGTGTGGGACCTTGAACTTGGGCGGCATAGGGGCTCGCATTATAGTGTCCGAGAATGGCGGGTCCAAGGCTCTTATGTCATCTAGGCCAAAGAGATTGTTTTGAATCTTGTCAATTTGGCACTGTAACGCCTGAAACTGGCGACTGTTTGTATCCTTGGGTAGAGCGATCCTGTATGGTGCTCTGCCCTCCACACAGTCGCCTGCCCTAAGCTGGCGATTTTGGTGCACTTTTTCCCGGCGTCCTAGCCGGTCAAATACTGATGCTCGGGAACCTTGGGGTGACAGAACCCGCGCTGCTTGAGGGCCAAGAAGGCCTTCCTGCACGAGTTTGTTATTGGCCGAAACGCCATGCGTGGAGCCTCTTGAGCACTCAGAATCGGCTTCTTCGTTGTCGGCCGCATCTCGTCTTGCCCGACCTCTAGCCTGGTCAGCTGGGGCTAGAGGCAGGAGGGCAGGTACAGCTTGACGTTACGCCTGCTGTGCGAGCTACTGCGTGAAAATCCGAACAACATTTGTAAGTTCCTAGATGGGGTCCTGGGCAACTGGATCTTGCACTTGCTGGGCCCTGGCCGTGCTCCCTTGATCCTCGGATCGGGACCTCGTGGCCCAAGGGCGGCCCCAAGGCCTAACTGGATTTTGTTGCCTATTTCGCGTGTCTCCTGACCCCTCCTGTCGGGCGGTGTCATCTCGGGCGTTTCCTTGAGTTACCATCTCGGTCCTCAGAGTTGTTGTGGCTGGTGTCTTTGAGTGAAGGCATAGGTGCCCTTCTTCTAGAGCCAAAATGTTGATGCTTACCGAGGTCCGGCGTCGAATCAACACCACGTGCGGCTACGTAAGGTGCTCAGCTCTTCCCTGCTCGTCTCTGCCTGGAGAGGTGTACCTGTAACAAGAGGAGGGACGCTTCGGAGGAGAGAGTAAAGAGTCAGTCAATAGACAAGGGCTCTCTGATGATCAAGGCAGGGGTTGCTCGGTAGAGGACGAGAGCTGGTTAGGTGGGAAGGAGCATGCCTCCTAGAATACAATAAATGCATCCTATTTATAGGCTACCACTTGGACCGTGTGTTAGGTGGGTTTTGCTCACAACCCGGGTGTCACATTAAGGCATGTCAGACAGTAGGTGACAAGTGTCATGTCGATAGATTGGCCTCCATCAGACGGTGAGTAGTTTGCCATTTGTTGGCTTATGGTCACGAGTAGCAGTCCACTTGTGCATGAGAATAATTTGACCCGAGTAGGTACATAGTCCGAGGTGACAACCTATTGAGGTGCGGCCCTGGAGGCCCTGAGAAGCACCTCGGACGCAACATCCATTGTCGTCGGGGTAGGTAGTTTGCCCTTGGAAACTCTGCCGAGCTGTTTAGCCGACCACCCGGAGTTTGTCTTCTCGGCGGTGGCGTCGAGCTCACCCTCAACCAGGGTGTTTGGGCATAAGGAAAAAAGAAAAATGGAAAATCTAAGATTTAGATTTTTTTTAGTTTTTTGTTTTTTTTTCTTCAAAATTTTAGTCAACTATAGAAAGGGTAGTTCTATCTTTTCGTGCCTAAAAAAAAGGATCCAAGGTACTGAAAAAAGATTTTCTAAAAGGTTAAGTTACCAAAATCAAATATTCCAAAACTAAGGGTACTAAACTTATATTTCGATATAACACATAATACTAACCGGAAATTTTCCCTAAACTCAATAAAACACCCCTACCTATATTACTTTCTATAAGACAAACTGTTTCACTTTACTTTCACAAGGACTAATAAAGACATCAACAACATGAGAGTCTTTGGGCAGAGTACGCTATGACATGAAGAATTTTTTGGTTAAGTAGATAACATGAATGTTTAAATATTAATATTCATTTTTGCAATTTGTGATTTGTTGTAAAGTTATCTTGTAGTATTCGAAGTAAAGATACCATTTGTTCATTTGTTGGTTTCATAAGGTTGAATAAAAAAGTTTTAGCTCAAACATTTTTAGTTATAGTATTTTTTCCTACAAAATTTAAAACGTGGTTTAAACAAAAAATGTTTTAGTCTAAACAAATTGTTACTCAATAAAAGATAATTCCAGCTATTGCAAAGAGCGGTGGGTGACAACAAATCAAGAAGAGAATAATAACACAATTCAAGTATCGTTTTACACTACTGTAAAAAAAAAAAAAAATCATTTCACAAAGTAGTGATTTTGAAGTTATAAGTGTGAGTTTTTCAGGTGAATGTTAAAAAAAAGTACAACAAAAAAGCAATAATTATGAAAAGTATTTGAGCATGACTAGATTGGAATTGGGTAATAAATCAAGAAGAGAAATTGAATTTCTTAGATAAGGTATTTCACAATCTGATTTGAACCGAAGAAATTTAATTAATATAGCATGTGAAAGTTTTACATTATAGTTGTTTTTTATTTTATATTGTAATTGTTGAAAGCTTGTAGGCAGTTTGAATTAATAAGTTCAAATTAATGTACCAAATATACTACAAATTTCGTTGACATATTGAAAAGGTTGAACAAATCAAAAGACAAAATGAGCTTTCAACTAATCTTTAGATATATAAAAGGATTAGGTGCCATTTTCTTGAGAGAGACAATTCATCCCTAATTTTTCGTCCTTTCTTTGTTGTTTACTTTTTTATTTATTTTTGTTTTTTAAAGCCTAGTTCTTTTATTCTTGTCTCTTTTTTATTGTACTTCTCAATCTTATTTTTCTCCATGAAATACTTTATCAGAAAAAAATTATCTAATTTATTCCTATGTAATAATTATATTCAAATATACCCCTTTCTTTTGGAGAAATATCTTTTTTCTCATTTTTGCTTTTTGCTTTTTTAGTGCTCTGACTTCTGTTCTTATTTTACTTCTTCATTATTTTGTGATTGCCCCATCAAAATAATACAATTTTATTCTCTACATGTAATTTACAATTATTTTTTTCTCTCATCTACTCCTATTAAAATATGTAGTTGGGATTTTATAATTGGCTAATTACATCAATTTTTTTCTCCCTAAAACATGTCTTCTTTTAAAAGTTTTTTCAAGCCATCATTCTAACTTTTTTTTTTTTGATAAATGCATAATTTGTTCATATTGAGGAATTAAAATTTGTTTTATCTTACTTTATCCCTAATGTCATAATTTCTTTCATATGTATTCGTGTTTAATTTTTTAATTTTGTTTTTTATTTTCATTTTACCAAAAATTTTTTTTAGTACCATCCCTTTTTGATGTGCTCATTTTAACTATACAAAATTAAAGCTTAACATATAGATGGAGCCTGCAAAATGATTTTTTCACATGGTAGAATTTAACTAGTCCATACGGTTTATAAAAGTGACTTAGCGCGCAAGGCGAGTAAAATGTTCCCTGCCTTTTTTTTTTTTTTTTTTTTCCCTTAAAACATTTAATTCCCCCTTTTTTATTTTTTTCTTACTTTTGAGGAACGCCGTTCCCCCAGTTTTTATTTTTATTTTTTTTTCTTTTATTTTTTCCTCTTTTTTTTTTCCATTTGTATTTTTTATGCTTCATCTTTTCAAATTTTCAATTTTTTTTTGCAGTTTTTCCCTAATATTTTATATATTTACATAATTTATTTTATCAAATTATTTTTAACTTTTATCATAAAAATACTTTTTCCTTAATTTATCCTTATTGCATATTTTTTCACTCCTCTCAAATATTATTTTATCAACCGTGACCTACAAATTTTATTATTTTAGTCCCATATTTTTCCCTACTTACATATTTTCCCCGTATTAGCATTTTTAGTTAAGAATTGCCTTATAAATATCAATCTCTCTAATTTGTTTATGCTGAAATATTTTCTCTCATATATGTCCCTACACAAAATGTTTTTTAAGTGGCCTCCCCAACTGCCATTATCTCATAGTACCTGCAAATCAATATTTTATATGATTTGGCTATTTTTTTAAATTGTCTTGTTTGTCTACACATATTCACACTTTCTCTTTCCCAAACGCACGTTGAACAAAAAAAATGATGTTCTGATTTAAATGTACATATCAATTTGTTTGCTTTTCTAAAATCTTAAACTTTTTTTCTTCCACTAAGCTACTAAAAGAATAATAATAAATGAGTAAAACTAAATTTTAACAGAAATTTTTAGAAAATTATATCAGAATTAGTGTAAAAAATACACGGCACCATGTAACTAGAATATTAAAAAGTGAAAATCAGGGGCAAAACTGATACAAAATTTAATACTGAAGTTATTTGCGTAAATAAACCAAAAAGAAAAATGCCAAGCCAGCAGCTCATTAATTGCCAAAAACAATGATGCATTGCAAGGGGCAAGAAAGGGGAAGGGAGAAAGAGAGTTAATTTAAAAAAAAAAAAAGAAAAAAATTTCTACATCCGTAAGTCTATGACTACAAACCTAACAGACTTGTGTAAATATATTTTGCATTGCTAAGATATTTCGTCACCGTACTTGGCTTCGCTTTTAACCTTTTCATCCTTTACAATTCTGATCTACCATGGCCTCCAATGGTGCTTCTCCGGTCAGTCCTCTCTCTCTATGTGTATATATATGTCGATCTTTTTCTGTCTGTATATTTGATCCGTGGAGCGGCTAATTCTGATGTAGCAGAGGGCCGGGGATGCTCAGAATAGCTTGGAGAAGATAAAGCGTCAATTGGCTTCAGGTTCTGGTCGGAATTTGCTTCAAGGTCCACTTCTCAAGCGCTCCGAAACAGTACGATCCCCAAAAACCTCTCTTTTCTTCTAGCGCAATTGATTTTTGATCGTTGGTGATTCTACCTCTAAAGATCGGTAAAAATGAGCTCAGGATTTTGTTCAATAATAGCTGAGAAAATTCTGAGTTCGGAGTCAAGCAGATAAATCAATTTGTTATAATGATTATTATTTTTTAAAAAAAAATTAATGCTAATGTTCGATTTTAGTTATTGAGATTTGTGAAATTTGGTTCTGTTATGTTTCTATTGAGAATTTAGCTCATTACTTGATATAAGAAGATGAATTGAATCCGTCTTTTTTTTTTGTTATAATAATTGTAGTGAAATTGTAGTTGTTACTTGAGTGAGCCGAAGGGACATGTTTTACCGGTTTAGGAAATGGCAACTGAATTCTTCCATAAGAAGTTTTTATAAGTCTAATGAGCTGATGTAGGACAGACGCAGCCAGTTCTCCTGAAAACTTGCAACTTTTAGGAGAGGCGTAGTCTAATCCTATCATCCACCTGCCAACTCTTAGGAGCGCTTTGTCTGTGCTCCACGCGATTAGACCTTTCTTCGGAGACCCTTATGGATGGGCCCAGCCTTCTACAAAGCCCAAGACCACATACGCCTTGTTTTGTGTTCAAGTGATGTCCCTGCATTGTAAGGACTCGGCGAATGCCGGAGAAAAGAAGATGCACTTGTTAACACACTTATGAATTCTAATGATCATAACCCAATAGATACCACATAGGTTGATTGTAGCAAAGATTTTGTGAAAAACTTGATTGGTAAAATGTTATTTTGTAATTGAATGCTACATTCGTATTCTGACACTGTTTTTGTCATTCCTTGCTGAAGATTTCAGAGGTTGAAAGTATAGTGCTTTTCACGCTAAAAATTGTCTGATATATCGTGTATTTTCATTTTTTAACAGCTTAAAAAATGGAATGAACGGTGGGTGATCTTAGATCCAACTACTGGGAGAATGGAATATAAGTAAGTAAATTGCGCATCAATTTTGTTGCTTCAAGCTTTGTTGTCACAAAGCACCGATGATCTTTTACATAATGCTTTTTCTGCATCAGGGTTAGGAGAAATGAGCCAACTGTCAAAGGAATGGTTATATTTGATGCAAATAGCACAATTACCATATCTCCAGTGAACTTCCAGTAAGATTCTTGTTCTCTGGACGAGTCTTTCTTCACTATCCACTATAACATATGCAATAGGTGTAACTGTATTTACAATAACATTGCTTCTCTCTTGTTTTGTTTTGTTTTGTTTGTTTTTCTAGTGGGCTGCCAAAGTATGATGGCTGCTGTTTCTGTATCCTTATAAAGCTGCTATAAATTGTTCAGAAATGGACTACAATGAGGGGTTTTCTTTTTTGATTAAAAGATGAACATTTTAGCTGGATCAGATGTTACACTTGCAGGCTTCTTAACTACATTATACAGATATAGGAACCCCACAAAAGAAGGACTACTTTCTCTGTGCAGAGACACCTGGTGCTGCTAGAGCTTGGGTATCAACTTTGCAGTGAGTTCTTTCTCTGTGCAATCTTCTGTATTGCGATTGTGTGATTGCTTGTTATTTCATTTTCCTTATCATACAAATTTTCTCTGCATCTGTTATCTATTATTCTTTTAGAAATATTCTGAGATGTTTAGATTTAGTATACATTTTATTGAAGGGTATAACATTTCTCTGCTTTAAAATCAGAAAGTATTTAACATATGCGATTGAGATCATTTTCATATTTGTGGATGGGGAGCTGAGAAGAGAGAAGAGCTCTATGATTTCTATTTTTCTATTTCACGAGCCATATTTTAAATTTTTTGTCACCTTCTAATCAATTCTGTTCCTGAAAGATCTTCTACTGGTTTAGAAGGATCTATGTGGTACCTTACTGGTTGGTTCTCACCAGTGGATTGTATTTAGAATCTGTAAATTAGGTTTTATACCTCCCTTGTTATTGTTCAGTCTTGATTAGGAGGATCTTGTCCTTTCTCATAGTTCGACTTCTTGGGTTACCTTGCAACAATCTAATCTCTATTAAAAGCCATCAACCATAGCCGTAGGTACATGTAGGATGGAAAAAACAACATTAGCATATTCTAATGCTATAGAGGCTAACACTACGCATGAGATATGGTAAACACGTGTAGTACTATTCTTGACGTTATGAATGATCTCCTAACTTGATTTTCATTCAGAGCATCTTATTTTTAAATGCTAAAAGGTGCGGTACATCCGTGGAAACCATAATAGCTGCACTTTTTTGTTTTTCTTGTTCCAATAGTTTATTTAATTCTATATTCTTCCTTTTTCTTTTGATTGTTAGTGCCACGCAGTTAGTTCTAAAAGCCCATAAAGAGGCTGTAAATTCCTTAAGTGGCAATGGTTCTGCAAAATTAGGAACTGTAGCAACCGTTGTTGCTGCTGCCAATTCAACCGCTTTGGAATGTTCCAAAGAAATTGAAGCAGCAATGCAGATTTCTCTGAGAAATGCTCTCGGGATGATGGCAAATAGGACTGGTGATGGGCCAATGGATGATTTTTCAATCATGAAGGTACGCTAGTGAACTTTTCGTCGTTTGGGATGAAAAGTATTCGACATTCAATGCTAAAATATAAAATAGTTTGTTAAAGATTTGAATTATCTATTTCGTAAGCTTTAATTTTAAGTTATCAACAATCTTATAAAATGGAAACGTGATTCTATTGAAGCCATGTGTATCTACTCTTTTACGGTGTAAACCCTCCATTCACATTTAGTTTTCTATGATATGCATGGTTTTATTTAATATGAGTTGCTCAAAGTTTTTAAATGCACTTGCTGTATAAAGAGCTCTGAGTTTATTACAAGAAGTTTAAATAGGCTGTAGAATTGTTTAAATTTTTAAGGTTGTTGGTGTTATTAGTCCCTGAACTAAAAGCATTTTCACAATTTGGTCTCTGAGCCTTTTTTTGGTTGATAAGTCCCTTCTAAACTTAACAAGCCAAAAAAAGTCCCTTCTAAACTTTATATTTTCGGCAGTTTTGATCCACGGCCATAAAATTGACCATGAAATTTTAGAATTTAATCCAGATAATCACATGTCTACTACATGATACCTGAAGTTGTACAAAATTTCACATATGGTGTAAAATTTTATATGAAACGACTTGAAAATCTTTAAAATTAGAAAGTTTTGGACGTTATCTGATACTTTTTATAAAATTTCAACTTTTTAGGCATTGGGAATCTGACTAACTCTGTTAAATTTAAAAAATCTATAAGTAATTTGTGCCATGGAATTTTTGTAAAATTCCATGTATCACACGATGGTCATGTCACTACCTCCATTAAATTTTAAAAAATCCAATTTTGATTTTAGTGTCAGGGACCTAATTGTCAAAAATATAAAGTTCAAGTGGTAGTTGGCCAAAAAAGTTTTGGTACCAAATTGTCACTTCTTAAAAAGTTCGGCGATGCACCAAAAAACACAAGCTCAACAAAACTTTTAGCTGGAGCCACGTCATGACCAGCTAAGAACTGTTCGTATGCCTTGAAAGGCCCTGCCTGATGCTTGGCCATGTAGATGATTTGCTGCCTATATTGATGCTGAACATCGATGCTAAAGTGCAATTAATTTCAATATGTCCACCTAGATTGACTCTCTGATTGGATAACTACTTATTGCAGGAGACACTCCGAGTTAAGGATGAGGAACTACAAAATTTGGCTCGGGAGCTTCGTGCAAGAGATTTGACAATAAAAGAGATAGCAGACAAATTAACTGAGACTGCTGAAGCTGCTGAGGCTGCTGCATCTGCAGCTCATGCAATGGATGAACAAAGGCGAATTGCTTGTTCAGAAATTGAGCGCATAGCAAAAGATTCGGAAAAGCATCTGGAGTTCTCAAGATCGAAGGTACCATTGGATTGCAGTGTTCTTAATGAATGATCCTTGGGGATGTAGTCTCGTTAGTAGTGGTGCCTGGTCTGCGAAAATGTGTTATATCTCTTTTTATTGTTTATTTTATTTTATTTTATATTTTAGTCTATTCTCCACACAATCACTTGAGAAAGGGAGAAAATGAGGCGTTGGTTATGCTATTAATTTCTCTATTTTGTTTCCTTTTTGTGTGCGCTTTGCAGATAAGAGAGTCTGAAGAAAAAATCATGGCATTAAGTAAAAAAAGCGATGAATTGATTAAGCAAAGAGACTCTGCAATTCAGGAGGCACATATGTGGCGTTCTGAACTTGCAAAAGCCAGAGAGCGTGTTGTGATTTTGGAAGCAGCTGTTGTGAGAGCGGAAGAGAAGGTGAGGGTTTCAGAGGCAGATGCTGAAGGTAGAATAAATAAGGCTATGCAGAAGGAGAGTGCTGCATCAAAGGACAAGGAAGAGCTTCTGGCGTACGTAAATAATTTACAAGCACAACTTCAAAGGTTAGACAATTTATCTTGTTGTCCTATAAATTGTTAGTTTTATTTATTTAGATTTTTTATTGTTGTATTTACGTCATTCATCCACACTCTTATGCGTTGACATGAAACTACTCTCATAAGAATACTTTGAAGAAAAAAAAAAAAATTCTTTAATGGTCAATTATTCTTTTAAATTAGAATTTAGCTACGAGTGCCAACAGATTTATGCATTTATCAATGTTTTCTTGTGTACAGACAACACATAGGTACAAAGCAAGTTTTTGAGGAGAAGACCGAGTCTTGCTCAGATATAGGCAACGCCCTTCCCCTGACAAAACATGTAGATTTGTCCGAGGAAAATGTTGATAAAGCATGCCTCAGTGTCTCTAAAGCGATTTCAGTATCAGGGGAGAATGTAGTCCACATGGCAGGGAATCAAGTGAATCTCCAGCCTGTTGGAGAAGGCGAATGGAGCGATATTCAGGCGACAGAATCAAGGATAGCCGACGTAAGAGAAATTTCTCCCGAGACAGAAACAAGCAGCTTGGATATCTCTGTTGTTAATGAACCAGCCACTGGTGGGCAAGGGGACAACTCCTGTAATCAACCATGAAAATAAATTTGTAATTTGGGTCATAAGCGCAAAAAGATGATACAGAACGAAGGGGTTCACAGGCTATATAGATGTCAATCATAGGATAAAATGTGAACCTTTTAAATTCATAAATTTAACAGGTTGATTTGAGGCTTTTTCATCGTGTAGGATTTGAACTTATTCTGATTGTATCTTGAGGTCTTAACCTGAAGCGTTACATGTATATGTATAAATGAGCCTGCAGAGAGGAATTCTTGTGTGGAAATTGAAATTTGCTTGTGTTGACAATCTTGTTATTTTCGCTCTACGAGAAACGCTTGCGACATACGTTGGATAAACCTATACACCCAAACGCAAAGCCAATGATCATGCAGGCCTTCTTTTTTTTTTTGTTTTTCAAGGCTATGTCATACTATGTTGTAACTTCTATTTCTATAGAGGCAAACGCATATCCACAAAACAATGGCGCTTCCAACGAAAATTCATTTGTATAACTGTGGTTTTGTGGGTGCTTTGATTTGATGTGAGTAGATTTTTTTTTTCCCCGATATTCAAATTTCCTTTTGCTTTATTTTTGGTTTTGTAGGCAACTAAACAACGGGCAAATTTACTTTAGATTTTTTTTCAAGGTAAAACATCATTTGGAACCAAACCAAATACATAGTAAAAGGAGACAAATGATCACCAATTACGGTGAAATTTGACCTTAGACATTGATTAGATCCACCAATAAAAGTAGATGAAACATGAGGAGCACAAATGTGAGACCTAACAAGGAAAGACCTGCTCGGTACATATAAATCGAGCATCGTTAAGAATTAATGCATAATCATGTCTTCAAGCTCATTGTATTTTCTAACTTAATACCCTTGTACCGTTAGAATATTCCTTGCCTTAGACAATAGGGGGTCATGGGACAGCTAGCATGTGCATTCCCTGCCTTGGTGGGATAATGAGACAGCCAGCATCAAGAGTACCACCTGTCAATATGTACTTAGTGACTGCACTCTCCTTTTCTGTATATGGACATTGTAAAGGAATTCATTCAATGAGAATCCAGAAATCATTTATTTTCTTAATTTGTCCCTTTTTTTTTATTCTCTTTCTAGCATGACCAAAGCTTGTTTAAAAGAATCACTATAGTTAATGGATAAAACTAATCGGTCGAGACTAAACTCCAAACATTAGAGACATAAGTGATACGCCATAGAAATAAATCTAGCCACACACCAACACTCACCAGCAGCTTATGACCAACTCAAACGGGTGCGATATACAAACAAAATTGATAGGTGAAAAGACTACCTTCATTATTATAAAGTAATTTCTACTCGGTGAAGAAAACATTGTTGTTATTGAATTAAAAAAAAAAAAAAAAAAAAAAACTTAAAAGGCTCCAACAACACGAACAAGGCAACTAGCGATTAGTCGACCAACATGATCGTAGAGGACTGGTCAACAAGGACATGCCACGCAACTCCATCGGGAAACACCAGCACAACATTGGCAAAGAGGCACAAGGCTCCACCGTCGGGAAGCACCACCACTACACTAATGGAGCTCTGTGATTCCACCAACGGGAAGCACTACAATGGTGCCAACAAAGATCCATGCTACTCTACCACCAAGAAGCACCATCTTGACCCTGACAAAGAGAACAGGGGATTTAACATGCATCGTGATGCTGACCAAAAACCCGGACACTCCTATTTGTTCCCTCTGCCACAAAGCCAACACCATCACCATGCTTGCTAGGACCAAGAGCTCTATCTCTAGAGCCGGGGTCCGGCGGCCTGTCAAGAGGTGGCTCTAGACTCCAGCCCCAAAGAAGAGAAGAGACCATCTCGCCAAAAAAAAAGAAAGAAACCAAAGAGAAAGGGAGTAATGCCAAATTAGATAGTTACGGTTCAATATCCATGTAGGCTAATTTTTTGGAGTGAGTTGTGAATTTATTTCCAATTTGCCAAATCACATCCTTATTATTATTTTTCCTGGTTGAGAGGAAAAGAAATGCAGCATATACATAACGTGAGTGAGAGTGACACAAGTTTTTTTTTTTTTTTTGGTATCTTTTTTTTTATATTGTCTCTTTTGAATAGAATAAGAGCTAAGGTAAAATATTAAACCAAAATTAATTTCAACAAAGAAATACGAGAAAAATCAATGCCAATGAAAATTGTATATTTTGTCTCAATATGAGACGAGTTAGGTGGTGCTTTTTAGGGCATAAAATCAATCTTTAGCCATCCATAGATGAAATGGGTATTGGATGAAATTCATCGGAAGCAACTCTTAAAAAAGTTTCACTAAATCACAATTAAATGGGGAAGCAACTAAGAGGTTGCTTCGACTTTTAGGTCGGCCTAGAAATTCCTCTGTATGTACCACTAATGAAACATTCACAATACTGTAAGTACCCTAGAAGAAATTTTATAACAACTTTTTGCGTCCTATAACTTATATACATAAGAATTTTCTATTGTCCTAAATTCTCTCAATCTCCTTTAAATTATTGTCTTCCATTGCCGTTGCCGTCTTTTGATTGGAAATCGTTGTCACTATTAATATTTGCGGGCGGTTTGCACGGTTTTTTCTCCGAATCACCTACTAAACTAAAAATAAGTTTTATTTTTGAGCGGTTTCTATCTAATTAAATTTTTTAATAATTAATAAAATTTCTAAAAGTTTACCCTTCAATGTTTTAATACAAACCAAAAATCAAACTAAAAAGTCATAATAACACAAGTTAAAGTTCACCAATAACCAAACTAAAAAATAAAACATACAACTAAATAATATAAGATAACGCAATTAAATTTTAAACTTGAATTAAAGCTTTCCACTGATGTTGATAAACCTCTCTTCCTATTAATGTCCTCAATCGATACTATGGTGAGTTGAGCCTGCAACATAGAGAGACGATGTGACAGTAATGTTGGAAAAATAGTACGTAACATAATTTTAAAAAAAATTTATACTAGGGTATTTTTCAAAACACAAGTTTGACATGCTATATGCATAAATTAACCTGATTTTACTAACCTTGTTTGTCAAAAAGCTCCCACAATCGATGAAGAGAAAGGATGTTGTAGAAGGACCTCAGCCAACTAGTCTTCTTTGCTATTCTCTATCCACGACCAGTGTATATGCAGGCACACCCGTACGACTCTTCTACCAGACGACTCTCCTTCCAAACCAATTGAGAAAACCCAAAGCTATAGTTCGTGATATATGAACAATAGCTCATAGGGAGTTTCAAAGTCTCACCTATAGAGTCTCACTCTTAATCTCTCAATTGATCTAAATAACAATGAGTCTCACTCCCCCTTTTATAGAGGTTAGGCCCAGTGGTCAGTTCTTATCAGATAAGCCCTTGAAAATTCAAATAAGAATCAATATCATATAAGAAATTGCATCTAAAAACGCATGATCGAAAATCGTTCGGTCGGCAGGTTGAGCAGGTTGGTCTGGCAGATTGGCTTCCCAAACTTAATCCATTGGTAGGTCGAACCTAAAGACAGGCCTACCGAACTTATGATTTTTTATCCCTACAAATCTTTATTTCCCACCCGAGATTATTAGGATAGAGCCTCAGTTTTAATTCAAATAACCCAATAGAGAAGTTATCTAATTAAAATGTCATATCTAGATAATCTTTAGGAAAATATATTCCTGATAATTCAATAAGTTTATCTCGAATTAATTTATACAAAATTAATCCAACAGATAAACAAACATGAATTATCTGACCCCGATAATTCAACAAGTTTATCTTGAATTAATTTTTCATAAAATTAATTTAACTGATAAACAGACATGAATTATCTGATCCTATCGAATTTCAACCAATCTGATAATTTGACATAAGTCACTAATTATTGGAAAAGTACGCTGTATCGTTACAAGATTTATTATGAGCTAGCAAAGGGGACCTGATGGACCTATAGTTCAAGCTCCTGATAATTATGAAACCCAATATTTCAGATATATATTTCATAATTATCAACTCCAATGCTACTCCACTAAAAGCTTAGAGTTGTACTTTTGAACTATATAGAATTACGAAGCCCGTATAGCTAAGCCTCCATGACATATCATAATGTATCGTATCCCCATAGGATTATCCATAATCTACTTAAGGATAAATTCTGTCTTAGCCTCCTGATTATTTTATCTTACATTCCATTATCTCACCATCGAAAAACTTACCATTTAAAGACAGTATTGTTAGACATGTATGCCCTAAGGAGTAAAAATGTAATATGTTTTTGGAGATATTTTTATCAATAAAGAATTTATTCATTTATATGTACCAAATCTTGTCATCTTTACATTCATATTTGTTGAATGTATGATAAGCAAACAGTAGTCTGAGACTGTCAGTCTAAACCTTAAGAATTGGGCATATGATGGACTGATTATGCGGAACACACGATTCTTAATGTGACGGTCTAAAGCATATGATCTGCAATCGAGGGAATAAAGTTGGGCGCTTTATTCATGTAAAGATTGTTATGTTGTCTATGTCCCTTATGGGAGATGGTTTGTCTTGACCATCGAAGTTGGACTCCATGAATAGAAACATTGGCACGTTGTCATAAGTGAGGATGTGTTGGATCGAGACATAAAGTGAATTGATTTGGATTAATAATTCTGTCTTGACAAATCGATTCACTTTAGACAATCATTTGTATTGTATCTTAATCCTGAGATGAATAATGGGTCATTATCTCGACTTGTGTCTTTTGATGTACCAAAGGGTGATACCCACATCTCAATAGTGGTATGCATGCTGGTACGTTGGAGGCATGACTCTTGATAGCGTAGACTTGTTATTCATAGATATGGAATCCATAGCTCCTGTTTAGGAGTAATGATATCCTCTTATATGCGTTGTCCTGTAATTGAAAAACTGGAGCGCTCAACCATTTGGATACATAGGTGTAACCGAATGGTATACTATCTTTAGATGGTAAGTTTTTCTAATGGTGAGACAATGGAACGTAAGATAAAAGTAATCGGGAAGGTAAGACAGAACTTGTCCTTAAGCTGATTATGGATTATCATATGGGGATACGATACACTATAATATGTCATGGAGACTTAGCTACACGAGCTTCGTAATTCTATAAAGTTTGAGAGTGCAGCTCCAAGCTTTAGTGGAGTAGCATTGGAGTTGATAATTGTGAAATGTATATCTGGCATAATGGGTTTCATAATTATCTTGAGCTTGAACTTTATAGGTCCATTTTGGTCCCCTTTGCTAGCTCACAAAATCTTGTAACGACAGGGCGTGCTTTTCCAATAATTGGTGACTTATGTCGGATTTATCAGATTGATTTAAAATTTAGAAGAATTAAATAATTCATGTCTGTTTATCGGTTGAATTAATTTTGTAAGAAATTAGTTCAAGATAAACTTGTTGAATTATTACGATCAGATAATTCTTGTCTGTTTATCAGTTGTTTTAATTTTGGACAAATTACATCAAGATAAACTTGTAGAATTATTATGAATTGATTTATTTTCTTAGAGATTATCTTGATAAAATTTTTTTTGATCAGATAACTTCTCTATTGGGTTATTTGAATCAAAACTGAGACTTTATCCTTTAGAATCTCGGGTGGCAAATAAAAGATTTACGGAGATTTTTTCTCAAGAGTTCGGCCTGTCGAATGACGTGTTCGGCCTGCCGATGGGGCCTATTGATCAGTGAGAGATAAGATTACGTGTTTTCACGCGGATCTTATCAGATATTGATCTGAACTTGATTCTGTTTCAAGTTTTTGAGACCTAATCTGATAAGGATTGACCCCAGGACCAATAGCTATATAAAGGGAGTGAGTCTCATGATTTACTCAGATCAATTGAGAGATTAAGAGTGATACTCTTCTAGTGAGCATTTGAAAACTCCCTGAGAGCTTTTGTTTACAAATCACAAACACTAGCTTTGGGTTCTCTCTATTAGTTGGAAGGAGAGTCATCGGTGGAAGAGCTGTACGTGTGAGCCCACACTCACTCCGATTGTGGATAGAGAATAGCAAAGAAGACCAGTTGGTTGAGGCTCTTCTGGAACGTTACTTCTCTACACAGGTTGCGGATGTTCTTCGGCACACAGAGGTTAGTAAGATCTGTCTAATTTATACATATAACATGTCAAGCTTGTGTTTTGGAAAATACTCTAATGAAAAATTTTAAAATTCGGCTGCGCACTTTGTTTCCAACAATTGGCATCAGAGCCATGGTTTTTACATAAATTTACAAGTTTGTGATTATGTTATATGCATAAATTTTGTGATCTTAATTTCTCCTATGCTTGAATTGAATTTTATAGAGAGATGGCACTCTGAGTTTCTATATAATATATATGTTGTCATGGATTATGTGGTGAATGTTTATTAATTTATTATGGTTGATTAAATCATTGTTTCATTATTTATTAATTAATTAATTCATACCGGTTATGGCTCCTTAGAGGATAGAATATGTATCTAAGTTTTTCATGTAAATAGATGGCGGACTATCATCTTCGTCTAGGAATTGTTATTAAATTTTAAATTTGTAAAAATTTTGTAATTAAATGATTATTCGGAGAAGATAGAATGAGAAGTTGGATCTTAAAGATAGATGATGGTGCCTCCAGGTATTTCCTGAGTCTCTAATTTTATGTTTTTGAATTGTTAAAAATAAAAATTGATGAATTGCATTAAAATTGTATTTTCTAGAATGAGGGATTACTGCTCGGTTGGCATGCCGAACATCACAGTTTGATAGGCCGATGGACAGAGATCGGCAGGCCAGACGTGTGGTTCGGCAGGTCGACAGTGGAGCAGAAATTAGGGTGCTCTGCTGGCAGGCCGAACTTTCAGTTCGGTAGGCCAAATTTTCATGGATCGGCCTACCGACCGAGAGCTGCCAAGTGTCTAGAAAAGGTACAATTTTTTCGGTGCAGTTTTAATTTTATTTTTGAGATGATTTTGAGAAACATTAAATTTGGATATGACCGGAAATATGAAGTATTCGATTCGTACGGGATTGAAGACTTGAAGATGGGTATTATATGAAGAAGGATACAGCTTGAGGATTCATGGATGAAGAATCGATAAATGTCTCAATTATTCTCTTGTAATCTTAGTTTTCTATTCTCTAGGGTGGAACCATAATATTACGGTTATTATTATTTTGCTTGTAGCTTTGCTTGAGTGCTTTGCTTGTCTGCATTATAATATGATTTACCATGTATATTGATAACATGTTATATAGGATAGGGAGTGCCACTCGTATTAAAATTGTTCATGCATAATTTTAAAATAAAACCTTTACTTCAAAAGATTGAGTGGAAGAAGGTTTTCGAAGAGAGAACCTAAGGCCTCTATCGTTGGTCCATAGGAAGAACATGGTGGTCTCGACCCCAAGGAAGGGATTTCTATCATGTACCAAATTGGATCTATGAAAGGATAAGGTATTTTAGTATGATTTATGGTTGCACACCCCTAGGTGGTGATTATAAATGATGGATAAAATATTGAAACAGTGGTTATACACTCACGTTAATTTTATTATTAACCTCCCCTAGGAGCTCTGTTAATAAAATTAATGGCCAAAGAAACGATTATTAGTATATGCTGGATCATACGGGTCCTGGATGGCATATATTAATCAGGAGGAGATCCGTGTTTCTGATTGAATTTGGCATGACTCCCCTAGGAGCTTGTTGAATTATGAGTTGGGAATTATCATTGTAAGGTTGTGATATTTTCAAGGTTTTGACACATAAACGCATTTGTATGATTTTACATGATTGTGTTATCTTACTAAATTATTATATATGTTTACTTATATTTGGTATATGATTCTTTATTGTAGATTGAAAATGTCTAAAAACACTTTATCATCGATAATTGACAAAAACCAATTAACCTGTGAGAATTATAATGATTGGAAACGAAACCTGGACATCGTCCTATCCTTTGAGAAACTGAAATATGTCCTGACAACCCCTTGTCCTCCTAAGCCTACGGGAGACTCAAGTAATGAGCAATTCCAAGTGTACGATCGCTGGAAAGATGCTAATGATCAGGCCTGCTGCTATGTTATGGCTAGCATGAATAACGTGCTGCAGGCTCAACATCAGGATTATGAGACTACGAGCAGATCTTGGATAATCTTGAAGATATGTTTGTTGGCCAGGCCATAACAAAGCGGCAAGGGGCGCTTCGGAAACTCTTAAACTGTAGACAGAGGATGGGGACATCTGTAAAGGAGCACACGATGTTGGTCATGGGTTACCTCGCTGAGACTCAAACCAATGGAGTCGACATCGATGTTGAAACTCAGATGACTATGGTCTTTGAGACTCTGTCTAAGGAATTTATTCTGTTTAAAGCTACTTTTAATTTAAGTAATAGACGGGATATGACCTTGACAGAACTGATGAAATAGTTACAGGAGTTCGAACTGCTAATCAGGGAGTCTCCTGCTGGTGGTGAGGCCAACATGGTAGCTGCTTCTGGTTCCAATCCTAACTCTGGGAATGGAAAGAAGCAACGGGCCAAGAACGAGAAGTCTTCTATTCCTGCTACTACCAAGAGCAAGAAGAAGTGGAAGAAGAACCCAAAGAAGCTTAAGTGCTTCTTCTGTGGTAAGGTCGGGCATATAAAGAAGCATTGCAAGGACTTCCTTTCCAAGGAAGGTAGGTGTGATCTTTTATATTTAGAAACTTGTTTGGTTGAGGAATCCAGTGACATCTAGGTCATAGATTTTGGTGCAACTAATCATGTTTGTGTTTCTCTGCAGGGATTCAAAGAAACGAGAAGTCTGCTACGTGAAGACTTAACGCTTTGAATGGCCGATGGATCCTTGGTCTTAGTGGAAGCAGTGGGAGATGTCCATCTTTACTTTGATAATTATAGGAATTTAATTTTACGAGATTGTTTTTATGTTCCTAAATTTAAAAGGAATTTAATTTCTATATCTTCTTTATTTAAAGACTCCTACGTGGTATCTTTTAATGAAAAAGTGGTGATTCGTAAAAACAAATCTTTTATCTGTTCTGGATGGATGCAAAATAATCTATATTTTATCAAACCTAAGATGGACTTATTGCTTAATACTGAGATAAATGATAATGACTCAAAAAGACTTAAAACTTCTCACTCTAATAAGACTTTTCTTTGGCATTTGCACCTTGGCCATATTAACCTAAATAGGATTCAAAGGTTGGGAAGGGATGGACCTTTAAGTCACTTAAAGGTAGAATCTATACCTCAATGTGAGTCTTGTTTGGAGGGTAAAATGACCAAAAGACCATACGGGTCTGAGGCAATAGGGCCGAAGGGGTTCTAGAACTTGTACATAGTGATGTTTGTGGACCGATAAACATCTGGGCATGAAGAAGGTATGAGTACTTCGTCACTTTTATTGACGATTACTCAAGATATGGGTATGTGTACCTGATACACCACAAAAGCGAAACTTATGATAAGTTTAGGGAGTTTCAGGCTGAAGTGGAAAAGCAATTGGGTAGACCATAAATGCACTTCGATCTGATCAAGGTGGGGAATACCTTTCTGATGAGTTCTTGAGACACTTGTTAGAGAATAGGATTTTATCCCATTTGACTGCACCGAGCACTCTGCAGCAGAATGGCGTAGCGGAGAGAAGGAATAGGACTTTGTTGGACATGATTAGGTCCATGATGAGTTATTCATCATTGCCTTTATCCTTTTGGGGATATGCACTACAAACCGCATGTTATCTTTTGAACAATGTGCCTTCAAAATCGGTCCCTAAAAGTCCTCACGAGTTGTGGACAAGACGGAAGACATCTTTAAACCATATTCGCATATGGGGATGTCCAACTCATGTCCTGTTTAAGGATCTGAATAAGTTGGAAGCACGTTTGGAAGTTTGCGTGTTTGTAGGATATCCAAAAGGGACTAAAGGGGGTTATTTTTATAACCCAAAGGAAAATAAAGTCATGGTTTCAACTAATGCAACTTTCCTTGAGGAGAGTTACATGGACGACTTTAAACCTCGAAGCAAAATGGTGATTGAGGAGTTAAGGGGTGATCTGTTCACTCTGAAGGTTTCGAACGAAACCATTTCGATCGGTGTATAAAAACCAAACAAACCTGAACAACAATCTCAGGGGCTTCGGCGTAGTGGGAGGATCGAACGTCAACCTAAGAGGTATATGTTCAATGGGAGGTCTTCTTGGCTGAACTAGATGAACATGATAGGGATCCTTATACTTACGCAGAAGCTATGGAGGATGTTGATTCAAGACTCTGGACAGAGGCCATGAACATAGAGATGAAGTCTATGGAGACTAATCGGGTCTGGGAGCTTGTGGATCTTCCCGAAGGGGTAAAACCCATAGGGTGTAAGTGGATCTATAAGAGGAAAAGAGGAGTGGATGGAAATGTCAAAACCTTTAAGGCTAGACTGGTAGCTAAGGGTTATACGCAAAAGAAAGGAATCGACTATGAGGAAACCTTTTCGCCTGTAGCCATGCTTAAGTCCATCCGAATTCTCTTGTCCATAGCTGCCGCTCTCGACTACAAGATTTGGCAGATGGATGTCAAGACGGCTTTTCTAAATGGCTATCTTGATGAGTCCATTTATATGGAACAACCAGACGGGTTCAGAGTCGCGGGTCAAGAGGGTAAGGTTTGTAAGCCGCTAAAGTCTATTTATGGACTTAAGCAGGCTTCTCGTTCTTGGAACATAAGATTTGATCAAGTGATCAAGACTTATGGGTTCTCACAAAACGTGGATGAACCATGTGTTTACAAACACATTAAGGATGGGAAGGTAGTTTTTCTACTACTCTTTGTGGATGACATTTTGCTAATTGACAATGACGTTGGGGCATTGTCATCGGTCAAATTATGGTTGACCAAGCAGTTTGACATGAAGGACTTGGGTGAGGCTAATTTTGTTCTCGGTATCTAGATCTTTCGGGATAGGAAGAACAAAATGATAGCTTTATCACAGGCCGGCTACATAGATAAAATTCTCAGAAGGTTTGCAATGCAGGATTCCAAGAAAGGTGGGCAACCATCTAGGTCTGGAATTACTCTTTCTAAGAAAAACTCTCGAAAGTCTTATGAAGAAAGAGAATACATGAAGAAGGTGCCTTATGCTTCGACAGTGGGTAGTCTCATGTATGCCATGCTTTGCACACGACCGGATATTAGCTATGCGGTCGGGATTGTAAGTCGATTTCAGGTGGATCTAGGACCGAACCATTGGGTTGCGGTAAAGCATATTTTTAAGTACCTGAGAAGGACTCGAGGGTATATGCTTGTGTATTCGGGTGAGGATTTAACTCCTCTAGATACACTGATTCAGATTTTCAATCTTGTATGGATTCTAGAAAATCGACTTCAGGGTTTGTGTTTACTCTGGGTGGCGGTGCCATCAGTTGGAGAAGTGCGAAGCAAGATTGCACTACGGCTTCAACAATGGAGGACGAGTATGTGGCGGCCAGTGATGCTTCGAAAGAAGCAGTGTGGCTCCGCAAGTTCCTTGGGGATCTTGAGGTAGTTCCTGGTATAGATAAAGCGGTATCACTGTACTGTGATAACAGTGCAGCGGTAGCTAATGCTAAGGAACCAAGATTTCACAAGAAGAGTAAGCATATTGATCGAAAGTATCATGTAATAAAGGACTTCATTGAGGGCGGACATGTCACGGTGTGCAAGATCACGTCAGAGGACAATTTAGCTGATCCATTTACGAAGACACTTACTGGTAGAGTCTTTGAGAGGTATGTGGAAGCTATGGGGATGCGAAATTTGTTGTATTTACTCACTTAGTGCAAGTGGGAGATTGTTAGACATGCATGCCCTAAGGAGTAAAAATGTAATATGTTTTTGGAGACATTTTTATCAATAAAGAATTTATTCATTTATATATACCAAATCTTGTCCTCTTTACGTTCATATTTGTTGAATGTATGATAAGCAAACAATAGTCTGAGACTGTCAGTCTAAACCTTAAGAATTGAGCATATGATGGACTGATTATGCAGAAGACACGATTTTTAAGGTGACGGTCTAAAACATATGATCCGCAATCGAGGGAATAAAGTTGGGCACTTTATTCATGTAAAGATTGTTATGTTGTCTATATCCCTTATGGGAGATGGTTTGTCTTGACCATCGGAGTTGGACTCCGTGAATAGAAACATTAGCACGTTGTCATAGGTGATGATGTGTTAGATCTTGACATAAAGTGAATTGATTTGGATTAATAATTTTGTCTTGGCAAATTGATTCACTTTAGACAATCATTTGTATTGTATCTTAATCCTGAGATGAATAGTGGGCCCGTTATCTTGACTTGTGTCTTTTGATGTACCAAAGGGTGACACCCACATCTTAATAGTGGTATGCATGCCAGTACGTTGGAGGCATGACTCTTGATAGCGTAGACTTGTTATTCATAGATATGGAATCCATAGCTCCTCTTTAGGAGTAATGATATCCTCTTATATGCGTTATCCTGTAATTGAAAAACTAGAGCGCTCAACCATTTGGATACATAGGTATAACTGAATGGTATACTATCTTTGGATGGTAAGTTTTCTAATGGTGAGACAGTGGAACGTAAGATAAAAATAATCGAGAAGGTAAGACAGAACTTGTCCTTAAGCCGATTATTGATTATCATATGAGGATGCGATACATTATGATATGTCATGGAGACTTAGCTACACGAGCTTCGTAATTCTATAAAGTTCGAGAGTGCAGCTCCAAGCTTTTAGTGGAGTAGCGTTGGAGTTGATAATTATGAAATGTATATCTGGGATATTGAATTTCATAATTATCATGAGCTTAAACTTTATAGGTTCATTTTGGTCCCCTTTGCTAGCTCACAAAATCCTGTAACGACATGGCATGCTTTTCTAATAATTGGTAACTTATGTCGAATTTATCAGATTGGTTTAAAATTTGAAAGAATTAAATAATTCATGTTTGTTTATGGGTTGAATTAATTTTGTAAGAAATTAGTTCAAGATAAACTTGTTGAATTATTACGATCAGATAATTCTTGTCTGTTTATCAATTGTTTTAATTTTGGACAAATTATATCAAGATAAACTTGTAGAATTATTGTGAATTGATTTATTTTCTTAGAGATTATCTTGATAAGGTTTGTTTGATCAGATAACTTCTTTATTGGGTTATTTGAATCAAAACTGAGACTTTATCGTTTAGAATCTCTGGTGGAAAATAAAAGATTCACGGGGATTTTTTCTCCAGAGTTTGGCCTGCCGAATGACGTGTTCGGCCTACTGATGGGGCCTATTTGGCCTGCCGATCAGCGAGAGATAAGATTACTCGTTTTCACGTGGATCTTATCAGATATTGATCTGAACTTGATTCTGTTTCGAGTTTTTGAGACCTAATCTGATAAGGACTAACCCCAGGACCAATAGCTATATAAAGGGAGTAAGTCTCATAATTTACTCAGATCAATTGAGAGATTAAGAGTGATACTCTTCTTGTGAGCATTTAAAAACTCCCTGAGAGCTTTTGTTTACAAATCACAAACACTAGCTTTGGGTTCTCTCTATTGGTTGGAAGGAGAGTCACCGGTGGAAGAGTTGTACGTGTGAGCCCGCACTCACTCTGGTTGTGGATAGAGAATAGCAAAGAAGACCAGTTGGTTGAGGCTCTTCTGGAACGTTACTTCTCTACACAGGTTGCGAAGGTTCTTCGGCATACAAAGGTTAGTAAGATCTGTCTAATTTATACATATAACATGTCAAGCTTGTGTTTTGAAAAATACTCTGATGAAAAATTTTAAAATTCCGCTGCGCACTTTGTTTCCAACAAGTATACCATTTAGTTACACCTATGTATCTAAGTGGTTGAGTGCTTTAGTTTTCTAATTACAAGATAACACATATAAGAGGATATCAACTACTCCTAAAAAGGAGCTATGGATTCCATATATATGAATAATAGGTCTACGCTATCAAAAGTCATGCCTCCAACATATCGGCATGTGTACCAACATAAAATGTGGATGTCACCCTTTGGTATATCAAAAGACATAAGTCAAGACAACGAATCCACTATTTATCTCAGGATTAAGATACAATACAAATGATTGTCTAAAGTGAATCGATTTGTAGAGAAAGAATTATTAATCCAAATCAATTCACTTTATGTCCCGATCTAATGCGTTGTCACCCTTGACAATGCACTAATGTTTCTATTTGCAGAGTCCTCCTCCAATGGCCAAGATAAACCATATCTCATTAGGGATATAGACAACATAACAATCTTTACATGAATAAAGTGCTCAACTTTATTCCCTTGATTGCGGATCTTATGATTTAGACCGTTACCTAAAGAATCGTGTCTTCTGCATAATCTGTCCATCATATGCTCAATTCTTAAAGGTTTAGACCGACAGTCTCAGACTTTTGTTTGCTTATCATACATTCAACAAATATAAACGTAAAGAGGACAATGTTTGGTATATAAATAATAAATAAATTCTTTATTGAAAAAATATCTCCAAAAACATGTTAAATTTTTACTCCTTAGGGCATACATGTCCAACAAGTAACTGCATGACAAGTAAGCCGGTGGTGGTGCATAAAGAAGACATTGGTCGCTGAATGGTGGAGGCTAGGGTTCCATTCCATGAGTTAGTCTTAGTTGTATATGTTGTTTCTTTGATTTGATTTTGTTTTTCTAGATGCTGATGATGAGTGATTAGGAGAAGTGTAATTATATGGTGTGGAAAAGTGCATACTATATAGGTAGAACTTCTTGTAATGACCAATGAAAAAAATAAAAAAAAAATAAAAATTCTTATAAAAAAAATTTAAAATAAAAGAAATTATTAACACTAATGGCCTCTAAACTTTAAGGTCTCCCTCACTTTGCCCCTGAACTTTAATAATCACCGCTTTATACCATGAACTTTCAAAACTTCTCACTTTATCCTCTAAATTTTAAAAATCAACATTTTATCCTTGTTTCAAGACTCTTTATTTTGTCCCTTATATTTTGATTTTCGTTCAAATAGATAAAATTAAGCCCACATGATTCACACATGATCTTAGGTTTTGTTTCACGTTTACATTCTTATTTAACGTTTTTTTTATCTGCTCTCATTTAAGAACAGTCTATATGCACATTTCTTCTTTATATTGTTCACTGATATCTCTTCATATTTAATGTATCTTCTTTAGTATTCAAATTCAGATATTCGCAAACAATATCGACTTATTAGATGAGTTATGCAGGCAAACCCTTCCTAAACGAGAGGTCAAATAAAAAAAACAAAGGCATCAAGTGAGAGTGTAAACATGAAACAAAGCTTACTAGTAATAAAATCTTATTTTTACCTTTGCAGATGATCCATGTGCAAATCATGGAGGTATAATTCCCTCTATTTGAACAAAAAGTCATAAATTTAGGAGATAAAATGAGGAGCTTTTAAAGTTCAATAGAAAAATGGTGATTTTTAAAACTCATGGGGTAAAGTGGAGAGTTTTAAAAAGTTCACAGAGTAAAGTGGTGATTTTTAAAGTTCTAGGGGCAAAGTGAGAGAGACCCTAAAGTTTAGAGGCCATTAATGTTAATAAATTATATAGTGTGGACATTTGGCGGGTGGTTTGGGTCGGTTTGGAAGTTCCAATCACTAACCAAATCACCTAAAATATTTGTATAAAAGACCACCTAAACTATCCAAAATTAAAACAAAAAAATACTAGTTTGGTTCGATTTGGTTTGAATTGAGTGGTTTGAGTGGTGTTCGGTCTTAAAAAATATAATCCAATATAGCTCCAAGCATAAGGTTGTCTAAATAATAAAACACAATAAATTTGAAGTCAGGAAATGAAAATTGCTAAGATCCAATATATTTATTTTATTAACTGCTTATTTATTTTAAAGCTCAAAAATATGAGGATTAATATTTATTATTTACAAAATATATTCACAATATTTTACACATTTTTACAGAATTTTTTCATTTTTAGATTTTTGTCATTTTAGAACTTCAATAACAAGAAATGTAGCTTAAATCAAAATAAAACTTTAACAACAAGTGAAATAACTTTAATAAAAATAACAACACTAATAACAACAAATTAATAGGGATAAAATAGTAATTATAGCAATACTAAGGTTCAAAGGTTCTGTTCTAACAATTAACTTAAATAAAATTTAGTTTTTCTAATTATTTATTAATTGATTTAGGAATGCATTATACCATCATATGTCGACAATAAATTAAGTATTACCAAGTATTTACTGCATCATTTATGTCTATAATGCAACAAAAACTTAACTTAATAAACAAGCAGAATTTCAGCATAACTTAACTAAAATAACAACCAAAACGATAAGTTAAGCATTTAACAAGTCATTTTCTATTTATAACTAATCAATGTCTTTTCAAGCATTATCCTTGTCGATCTATGTCGTCAAAAAATCAAAATCAAAATTTTGGCAAAAGTTCTAACTAAGAAAATTCTAAAATCCCAAGTTTTCTAGAAAATATTTTGACATTATAATTGTTTAGAAAACTGATAAAGTCTAAAAATATTTAAAGCGATTTTTTCAGAGTTTTCCCCTCTTACCTCAACTTAAAAGAGAAATTTAAAAACATAATTATAAAAATACTAAAAAATTATTGAGCATTATGTTTTACACCATAAATTGGGAAATATTTTATAAAAATTTAGACTAAAAATTGAAATTTAAAAATTGAATTAAAAACTTAAACTATTTAAATAGTATTTTTCTACACTACTAAGAGGATTTGCCCCAGTATTTATAGAACTCGAAAAGTTACTGTACATTATTTTGTTAGTAATTTTTTACTATTTTCTTTGACTTCCTATGTTGCAAATTGTGCAAATTGTAGAACCTTTAAACATTTTTCTTCCTTTTTCTTCTCTGGATCAGCGTTCCTAAGAACGTAGACTTTTGCATAGAATCCCTTGCTTCGTGGCGGTGGGTGGCACAAGTGTGGCTCAAACTCGGCCTTTAAACGCATGATCCAACGGCCAATAATCGCGAACAAAAGCAAGACCAGATGGGCTGGGGGAAGCTATGGCCATTGTGTCGATAAATGTGGACAAATCGTAGGGCTCAGGAAAGAGGTTCATGTGGAAACAGCAGCACGAGATCCACAATTTCTGAGATTTCAACTGACATGCAGGCCCGGCTCTAGCGGCTAATGTGCTTTTTGTCGAAGCATGTGGCACATACACCTATTGTGTAATGACATGTGGAATCCTCTGATGCGTCACGTTGATTCCCATTTCTGGTTACAACAATTGGACGGATCCCCTCCATTTGGCGGCACGGTCAACAGTCAGTAACACGCCACGTGGTCTGATATTTCAAATTCGATTTTCTAATTTTTTAAGCATTTTTTGACCCATTTTGTCATTTTTGGTGTCATTTTGCTCTGTTTTACTGGTAGAATTTACATCTAAAAATAGAAAAAAATTAATTATTTTTACAAACATAATATTTATAATAATTTAAGAATATTTTTTTACATTAAAATACACTAAAAATAATTACAAACTTCTAAACTTTAAATTTTTTTGGTTTGACACATATATAATTTTTAAAACTTGAAAATATTTTTAGAAATTACTAAAAATATTATACAACATGTTTGCAAACTTAAAACATACTATAAAATGTATTAAGACTCAAAAAAAATTACCAATCATTATTTTTGTTGTTTTAATTAACTGCAAACTAAACTAATATTTTATATACAAAAATGATTTTAAAAATTACTGAAAATATTATTAAACATAAAAACATATTAAAAACTCAATTTTAAACATATTTTTCACTAAGACACAAAAATACTGTTTAACACATAATTGCTTTAATTAAAGAGTTTAACGAGAAATATTAATACCAAATGATTGATTTTACCTTTAAAAATATGAATTTTCTAAGTCTCATCAAGCGGATTAGTGAATTTTTTGAATGCCCCTTACTCACCATCCTTTTGATGTAAATACAAATTGTAAATAAAGAAATGAAAAAAAAAACTCTACCCTTATTATAGGGTGTTGGGAGAAGAGTTTAAACCAATGGTTTAAACCATTTTTTGTTAAAAACACTATAGTTGTTAAAATCTTCAGGTCATCGAAGTTTAAACCGGTGTGCCAAAAGAAATGTTAATAATATTATTACTCTAATCTCATTGAGAAAGTGAAGACCAAATTCTCAAATTTGTTAATTTATGTTTAAGATAATTTTTTCCCTCAAATTTAGAACTAAAACTATATGTGTGTGATATACATATATATATATACGTGTGTGTGTGTGTATTGTTTTTAATCTGACAGCCTAATAGGAGACAAACCTAAGCTGCTTTGTTTTGCCATATAAGTAAAGCAAGTCTCAAATGTCAGCTGTTGTGCAAAAGGGAAAATTTCATTAGAGATAAATTGAGTGAAGGACAGTTGTTACCTTATGTTAGTGTGTGGCAGAGGGTGTTAGGGAGGCAAACAATATGATATGATATTACATTGAAGATTGTTGTAGTCATTTCACAGCCTAGAAAAATAGGTAGACAGGAAATGAGAAAAAACTGTAAAAGTCCTAGCTCAACATCGTAGATTTAATAATCTTTTTTCAAAAACCGTTGTGATAAGGGAAAAAAAAGGGGAGTTACGCCCGAAAAGACAAAAACCATCGTGGTAAGGGAGGATGTCTACCTTGTCTACCATGATGGTTTTCTCCAAAAACTGTCGTGGTATGTTAGAAAACCATAGTGGTATGTTCGACCTTCCACAATAGTTTTTTAAAACCTATCCTGGAAGGCAGATACTTTCCATGACGGTTTTTGGAAAAAATAGTCATGGAAGATGACTTAAAAGCCCTTTTCCTAGCATGACAATTAGATACGAATCACAAACCTAGCTCTCAAATACACATCCAAAACCCTCTGAAACTGTTGTAGCTATTCGTCTCCGCCTTCATCCTTCTTAATCTATTTCCTAATTGTAAGTTTTTATTAGAACTTGATAAATTGGTGTTGATTTTGTTGTTTGTTGATATGTGTTTATTGTATTACAGATGGGTATGATTAATTTGTTTTATGGATATGATTTACAATTAGAATATGATGGGCACATGTAATTTGTGAAATTATTTTTAATTGAATTGCTATTTATTATTTCGATTTAGGACATACAAAATGGATAGGAAATGGATGTGGGATTTTCGATTGTCTAGAGAATATGGAAATGGTGTGGAAAAGTTCTTTGTTTTCACCAAAACGTTAGCCCATGGTGATAAAATTTGGTGTCCTTTTGTTCAATATGGAAACCATAGATCTCATTCAATTCCAGTTGTTAGAGGAAATTTATCTTCAAATGGAATTATAAGTAGTTATCAAACATGGCATTTTCATGGTGAGTCTAAGTTCAATCCAACTTTAGTAAGTAAAGAAAAGGAAGCTATTGTGGAGGATAATATGGATGATCACAACAATATAGTTGACATGGTCAATGATTTGGAAGAACACTTCATGCACCGTCCGGATTTATTTGAGACAATGATGAATGATGTCAAGACACCTGTGTATAAGGGGTATACTAATTTCACCAAATTGTCCACTTTAGTTGGATTATGGAATTTGAAAACGTTAGGTGTGTGGTCAAATTCTAGTTTCACAAAGCTTTTGGATTTTCTAGGAAGGTTTCTACCAGAGCGTAATAAATTATCAACTAGCATGTATGAGGCTAAGAAGACTTTGAGCACTTTGGGAATAGAGTATGAAAAAATTCATGATTGTGGAAATGATTGTGTTTTTCATAGGAATGAGTATGAGGACAAGAATTATTGTTTGGCTTGTCAACAATCAAGGTGGAAGAAAGGAAAGGAACCAAAAGACAATAAGAATGGAGTGCCAATGAAGGAGTTTTGGTATATTTCACCGGTACCATGTTTGAGGTATGTATTCGAAAACGCCAAACATGCCAAGAATTTGACATTGCATCACGACAAACAGGTCGACAATGGTATGCCTAGACATCTGGCAGATTCACGACAAGAAATATACATTTTGTTTTATCGATGGATGGAATGGACATACATGGTAACATGAGTAGTAGGCATAGCACTTGGCCCGCAATACTTGTTAACTACAATCTCTCTCCAAAGATGAGCATGAAGCGAAAGTTTTTAATATTGTTTTTATTAATTATAGGTCCTCACCAACTGGGCAATGACATTGGTGTCTACTTGGCACCGTTAATTGATGAATTAAAACACTTGTGGGAAAATAGAATCGAAGTTAGAGATGCTTACTGAGAAAAGATGTTCACACTCTGTGCAATGTTGATATAGACAATTAATGACTTCCCTGCATATGACAATTTATCTAGTCATTTGATGAAGAGTTCTATTGGTTGTCCTATTTGTATGAAAGAAACGTTTCACAAACGGTTGAAGAATGGTAAGAAAACCGTCTTTCTTGGTCATAGAAGATGGTTTCTAAGAGATCATCGGTACCGTAGGCAAAAGAAAGCCTTTGATAGCAACGTTGAAGAAAAAGACCCTCATGGTCCTTTGACGGGTGAACAAATATTTGAAATGGTAAAAGATATAAAAGTGGTATTCGGGTAGAGAAAGCGAGGTAAGGACGAGTCGTCGATAGATGGGCCATGGAAAAAGAGATCAATCTTGTTCGATCTTCCATATTGGAAGACACTTTTTGTTCGTTATTGCTTGGATGTTATGCATATTGAGAAAAACGTTTGTGAATCAATAGTTGGCATGTTGCTTGATATTATGGGCAAGACTAAGGATAGTAAAAAAGCATGGTTGGATCTCATGGAAATGGAGATTAGGTCTAATTTGTTGCCTGAGAAAAGTGGGAATCGCATTACTTACCTCCAGCAAAGCACACGTTATAAAGAGCAAAAAAGAAAAGCTTTGTAAATGGCTTGCTTCATTGAAAAATGTCCGATGGCTATTCTTCAAACTTTAAAAAGTTGGTGTTGGTGAAGGATTTGAAACTTATTGGCATTAAAACACATGATTGTCATGTGTTGATGCAAAAATTACTACCACTTACATTGCGAGGAATTCTAACAAAGGATGTGAGATTTCAATTACCAAGTTGTGCTCGTTATTTAATTCAATATGCTCCAAAGTAATTGATCTACTCATGCTAGATTCACTACAATCGGAGTTAGTGTAAACCTTATGCATGCTTGAGAAGTATTTTCCACCGACATTTTTTGACATCATGATTCATCTAACGGTGTACTTAGTACGTGAATTTAAGTTATGCAGACCGGTATATTTGAGATGAATATACCCATTTGAAAGATATATGAAGGTTTTGAAGGGCTATATAAAGAACAGAAATTGGTCGGATAGAAAGTTACATTGCTAAGGAATTCGTTGAATTTTGTGCCGAGTACTTGTCCAATGTGGAAGCAATCAGGGTGCCAAAGACAATACACATTGAGGCTAGGGGACTATCTATTGGCAATCCTTCCTCGGTAAAGCAAGTGGAGTGGGAGCAAGCTTATATGTATGTCTTGTACAAGGCTAATGAAGTGGAGCCTTTCACACTACAATAAATTCGAGATTATACGACCATCATTTAACGACCGTTTCTCAAAAACCGTCATGATAAGGGGAAAAAAACGTAGCGAGTTATGCCTGTGAAGACGAAAACCGTCGTGGTATGGACGACGTCTACCATGATGGTTTTTTAAAAAACCATCGTGGTAAGCTAAAAATACCATGACGGTTTTTTAAAAAAACTGTCGTGGTAGATTAGTGGCATACCACGATGGTTTTTTCCAAAAACCGTTTTGGTAGCTCACTTAATACCCCTTTTCCCACCTCGACAATTAGACATAAATAAAAAACTCACTTCTCAAATATAAATATAGGCCCCTTTGAAACAGTTGCCACCCTTCCTCTCCACCTCCACACTCCTTAATCTCATTCCAAATTGTAAGTTTTTGTTAGAAATCGATAAATTGTTGTTGAATTTTGTTGTTTAATTAATCCAAAATTGGTAAATTGTTGTTGCTTTTGTTGTTTATGCCGTGATTATTGTATTGTGGATCATAGGTATGATTTATTTGTTTTATAATGGGTTCGTGTGATTTGTTTTTATGATGGGTGAATGTTTTTGTTTTATGATTAGAATATATATGGTGGGTATGTTTATAATTTGTAAATTTAATTTTAATTGAATATTTTCTATTTATTATTTTGATTTAGGACTTACAAAATGGATAGAAAATGAATGTGGATTTTCGATTGTTTAGAGAATATGTGAATAGTGTGGAAGAGTTCTTGGGTTTTGCCAAAAGTCATACCAATGGCGATAAAATTCGATGTCCTTGTGTTCAATGTAGAAACCATAGATGGCATCCAATTCCAATTATAAGAGGACATTTATTTCAAAATGGAATTATAAGTAGTTATCAAACGTGGCATTTTCATGGCAGTCTAATTTCATTCCAACTTTACTAAGTAAAGAAAAGGAAGTTATTGTGGAGGATAACATGGATGATCATGACAATATGGTTGATGTTGATGCCTAAGTTTGGCACAACGCCACATGCAAGGGCCCACGGTGGTCGGGTTCCCTGTTCTATCTTCTGTTCTACCTAGCTCAGCCTAGTCTGGTCGAATCTGCAAGATGAGAGAAGGCCTCGGAGTAAGAGGACACCGGTTTGGTGCCTCCCAAGGGCACTCTAACGCTCAAGTCAATGTTCTGACCATGAAGAGCTAAGGGAGAGGCAGAATAGGCAAGGGAAGAATGCCCATACCTTTGTGGTGGAGTTGATGCTCCTATTTATAGAGTTTAGCTTGGATCCAAGTGTGGACCGATTTGGTCCGTAACCTAGGTGTCCAGCAACAGGTGTCACGATCTCTGAAGAAGGAGGATTGCCCAACGGAGGGTTGAGTTGGTGCCACGTGGTGGTCTTTGGGTAAGTCAGACAGATCCTACTCGGACAGGTCCTAGTCGGAGAGATCCTATCCTGGTCGGACAGATCCTGGTCGGACAGATCCTGTCTTGGTCAGACGGCTCCCTGGTTGGATAGATGTCTTGGTCAAATGGATCCTGGTTGGACAGATCCTGTCTTGGTCGGACGGGTCCTTGGTTGGATAGATCCTGTCCTAGTTGGACAGATCCTGGTCAGATAGATCCTGTCTTGGTCGGACGAGTCCCTAGTTGGACAGATCCTGTCCTGGTCAGACAGATCCTGTCCTGTCTGACCAGGATTTGTCCTGTCCTAGTCAGACAGATCCTGTCCTGGTCGGACAAATCCTGTTTTCTCGTATTGGTCTTTTTAGCCAACCTGATTAGGTGCTTGGTTTAAAGAGGGTATTAACTTCAGACGATTTTCTCATCGTGAAGATTTGCCTCAACAATGCCCCCCCAAGACTTTGGTGATGGAGGTCATCAGCACCAAAGTCTTGATGTGGTTGGGAAATATTTTTTGTGATCATATCCTTCTTGGACTCTTCGTCCTGGACCTGGTTAGTTGTTTCTTGGACCTGGTTTTCTTTGGTAGGCCGTAACCTTCTTAGAGCTGGTCGGACTCTTTGTCTTAGACCTTAGGTCTCCTCATTGATCGTAGCTTGCTTAGACTCTTTGTCCTAGACCTGGTCAGCTGTAGCCTGGACTTGGTCTTCTCTGGTCGGCTGTAACCTTCTTGGACCTGGTCAGACTCTTCATCCTAGACCTTAGGTCTTTATCGATCGTAGCCTGCTTGGACTCTTTGTCTTGGACCTAGTCTGCCATAGCCTGGACCTAGTCTTCTCTGGTCGACTGTAACCTTATTGGACTTGGTCGGACTCATCGTCCTGGACCTTAGGTCTCCTCGTCGGTCGTAGCTTGCTTGGAATTTTCGTCCTGGACCTGGTCGGTCATAGCCTGAACCTGGTCATCTCTGGTTTGCTGTAACCTTCTTGGACCTGGTTGGACTTTTCGTCCTAGACCTGGTCAATCGTATCCTGGACCTGGTCTTCTCTAGTCGACCGTAACCTGCTTGGACCTGGTCAGACTTTTCATCCTAGACCTTAGGTCTCCTCGTCAATCGTAGCCTGTTTGGTCTCTTCGTCCTGGACCTAATCGGCCGTAGCCTAGACCTAGTCTTCTCTAGTTTGCTGTAACCTTCTTGGACCTGGTCGGACTCTTTATCCTGGACCTTAGGTCTCTATTGGTCGTAGCCTGTATAGACTCTTCGTCTTGGACTTGATCGACCACAACCTGGACTTGGTCTTCTCTGGTTGGCTGTAACCTTCTTGGACCTAGGTTGGACTCTTCGTCCTAGACCTTAGGTCTCTATCGGTCATAGCCTACTTGGACTCTTCGTCTTGGACCTAGTCGGCCGTAGCCTAGACTTGGTCTTCTCTGGTCAGCCGTAACCTTCTTGGACCTGGTCAGACTCTTCGTCCTAGACCTTAGGTCTCCTCGTTGGTCATTGCCTGCTTGGACTCTTTGTCCTGGACCTGATCGGACGTAGCTTGAACCTGGTCTTCTCTGGTCAACCGTAACCTTCTTGGACCTAGTTGGACTCTTTGTCTTAGACCTTAGGTCTCTGTCGGTTGTAGCCTGTTTGGACTTTTCGTCCTAGACCTGGTCGGCCGTAGCCTGGACCTGGTATTCTCTGGTCGGCTAGTAACATTCTTAGACCTGGTCAGACACTTCGTCCTAGACCTGGTCGGTCGTAGCCTGGACTTGGTCTTATTTGGTCGTCTAGGAATCGGTGGGGGGAGGAGCTAAGGCTGCTAGAAAGGCGTGGGACCCTCCTTCTAGCACCAAATGTTGATGCCTGAGTTCGGCACAACACCGCGTGTGGGGGCACACGGTGGTCGAGTTCCTTGTTCTGTCTCCTGTTTTACTTGGCTCGGCCTAGTCTTGTTGGATCTGCAAGAGGAGAAAAGGCCTTAGAGTAAGGGGGACACCGGTTTGGTGCCTGCCAAGGGCACTCCGATGCTCAAGTCAGTGTTCTGATCGGGAAGAGTTAAGGGAGAGGCAGAGTAGGCAAGGGAAGAATGCCTGTACCTTTGTGGTGGAGTTGATGCTCCTATTTATAGAGTTTAGCTTAGATCCAAGTGTGGATTGGTTTGGTCCATAACCTAGGTGTCCAGCAACAGGTGTCACGATCTCTGAAGAATGAGGATTGCCCAACGGAGGGTTAAGATGGTGCCACGTGGTGGTCTTTAGGTAAGTCGAACAGATCTCGCTCGGACGGATCCTAGTCGAACAGATCCTATCCTGGTCGGACAGATCCTGGTCGGATAGCTCCCTGGTTGGATACATCCTGTCCCGGTCGGATGGATCCTGGTTGGACAGATCCTGTCCTGGTCAGACGGCTTCCTAGTTGGATAGATCCTGTCCTAGTCGGATGGATCCTGTCTTGGTCGAACGGGTCCTTGGTTGGACAGATCCTGTCCTGGTCAGACAGATCTTGGTCAAACAGATCCTGTCCTGATTGGACAGATCCTGGTCGGACAAATCCTGTCTTCTCATATTGGTCTTTTTAGCCAACCTGATCGGGTGCTTGGTTTAAAGAGGGTATTAACTTCAGACGGTTTTCTCATTGTGAAGATTTCCCCCAACAATTGATATGGTCAATGATTTGGAAGAACACTTCGTGCACCGTCCAGATTTATTTGAGATAATGATGAATGATGCTGAGACACTCGTGTATAAGGGACGTAGTAATTTCACCAAATTGTCTGTTTTAGTTGGATTTTGGAATTCGAAGGCGTCGAGTTTGTGGCCAAATTCCAGTTTCATAAAGCTTTTGGAATTTTTAGTAAGGCTTCTACTAGAGGGTAATAAATTACAACTAGTATGTATGAGGCTAAGAAGATTTTGCGCACTTTGGGAATGGAGTATGAGACAATTCATGCTTGTGAAAATGATTGTGTTCTTTATAGGAATGAGTACGAGGACGAGAATTATTGTCGAGTTTGTCAACAAGCAAGGTGGAAGAAAGGAAAAGAGCCAAAAGACGGTAAGAATGGAATGCCAAAGAAAGTGTTATAGTACATTCCACCGGTACCACGTTTGGGGCGCTTATTTGGAAACGCAGAGCATGCCTATAATTTGACATGGCATCATGACAAACAGGTCGATGATGGTATGCTTAAACACCTAGCAGATTCACCATAATGGAAGACTTTTGAAGTCGATTATCCCAACTTTAGTGCGGGTCCAAGAAATATACATTTCGCTTTGTCGACAGATGGAATGAACCCACATGGTAACATGAGTAGAGGCATAGCACTTGGTTTGTAATACTTGTTAACTACAATTTTCCTCAAACATGTGCATGAAGCGGAAGTTTTTAATGTTGTCTTTATTGATTTCGGGTCCTCAACAACCAGGCAATGACATTGCTATATACTTGGCACCATTAATCGATGACCTAAAAAACTTGTGCGAAAATGGAGTCGAAGTTAGAGATGCTTATCGAGAAGAAATGTTCACACTCTGTGCAATATTGAAATAGACAATTAACGACCTCCCCGCATATGGTAATTTATCTAGTTATTGGTGGAGAGTTCTATTGGTTGCCCTATTTGTATGACAGAAACGTCTCACAAACGGTTGAAGAATGGCAAGAAAACCGTTTTTCTTGGTCATGGAAGATGGTTGCTAAGAGATCTTCGTTACCGCAAACAAAATAAAGCCATTGATGGCAACAGCAAAGAAAGAGACCCTCCTCGTCCTTTGATGGGTGAACAAATATTTGAAATGGTAAAATATATAAGAATGGTATTTGGGAAAAGAAAGCGAGGTGAAGACGAGTTGTCAAATGATAATCATGGAAAAAAATATCAATCTTTTTGGATCTTCCATACTGGAAGACACTTTTTGTTCATCATTGCTTGGACGTTACGCATATTGAGAAAAATGTTTATGAATCCATAGTTGGCACATTACTTGACATTCCGAGCAAGACTAAGGATGGTGAAAAAGCTCGGTTGGTTCTTATGGAAATGGAGATTAGGCCTAATTTGTTTCCTAAAAAAAGAGGGAACTGCATTTACTTACCTCCGGTGATGCACACATTATCAAGAGTAGAAAAGAGAAAGCTTTGTGAATGGCTTACTTTGTTGAAAGTGCCAGATGGGTATTCTTCCAACTTTAAAAAGTTGGTGTCGGTGAAGGATTTGAAACTTATTGGTATGAAAATGCACGATTGTCATGTGTTGATGCAGCAATTACAACCACTTGCTTTGCGGGGAATTCTAACAAAGGATGTGAGATTTGCAATTACCAAGTTGTGCTCATTATTCAATTCAATATGCTCCAAGGTAATTGATCCACTTATGCTTGATTCACTGCAAATAGAGTTGGTGCAAACCTCATGCATGCTTGAGAAGTATTTTCCACTGGCATTTTTTGACATCATGATTCATCTAATGGTCCACTTAGTACGTGAAGTTAAGTTATGGAGATAGGTATATTTTTAAGATGGATGTTTTCATTTGAAAGATATATAAAGGTTTTGAAAGGCTATGTGAAGAACCGAAATAAGCCAAAGGGATGTATTGTAGAAAGTTACATAGCTGAGGAATTAGTTGAATTTTGCTCCAAGTATTTGTCCCATGTGGAAGGAATTGGGGTGCCAAAGACTATAAACATTGAGGCTAGGGACTATCTACCGACAATCCTTCCTCAATAAATCGAGAAGAGTGGGAGGAAGCTTGTCTTTATGTCTTGCACAATGCTAATAAAGTGGAGCCTTTCATTGAGGTGCACATGAATAAATTAAAAAAAGCAAACCCAAAAAGAGCAAGAAATGAGAAGTGGTTACAAGATGAACATAATCGGATCTTTTGGTTGTGGATTAGAGCACACATCTATAGCAAGTGCTCCACATCACAAGATGGAGGCATGTCATAAGACTTGAAGAACCTAGCTAAAGGATCGTCGTCTGTAGTTACAAGGTATACATCATATTCCATAAATGGTTGCACTTTCGACACTCACGAAAGAGATGATCATCCCGTCCAAAATAACAGTCTGACTCTCCATTTCAAGGCTATGCATATTGCCTCTGCCAAGGATAAGAATCCGGTATATAGGACCATGAGCTACTGTAGTTTCATTAAAGATATTTGGGAACTTGATTATGGGGGATTGCATATAGCACATTTTAAGTGCAAGGGGGCCGACACTAACTATGTTAAGAATGATAATGATGGCATCACGATGGTTGACTTTAGAAGATTAGGATACAAGAATGATCCTTCATTATGGCATCATAAGTAATCCAAGTTTTTTATACTATGGATCCCTAAGACATGGAATTGTCTCTAGTCATCCTGATGAGGCCAAGAGTAGTTATCGACGGTGAAGAAGTGGCCGAGGATTGCACAGACATCCCTTCATTCACAAAGGGATTGCCACCGGTTGAAGAGATAGATGATTTTGAAGAGGATGTTTCACACTTGCTTCGTGAAGATGTGGAATGGATATGTGTTGAGGAACCAATAAAAACAAGAGAAAAAATGAGCATCTATAAACCAATTTATGTTTATTTATTTTAATATATTTCTTTGTTTCATTTTACATCTTTTTTTAAGGCTTTGGGATATCTATTTATAGTTATATTTGTGATGAAAAAAGTAAAAAGTAAACATTTTGGGCCATTGGATGCTTAACACACAGGTTGGCCATCCTGGGCAGAAGAGAAGAACATATATAAGTGGTAATTTTGACCTTTTTATGATGGTTTTCTTAAGAAACCGTCGTAAAAAAGGATATTCCACGATGGTTTCTCTTGAAACAGTCTGTGAAACCCAAAGTACCTTACATGACGGTTTTTAAGGAAACCGTCGTGTAATAATGTTTGACCTTACATGACAGGTTCCTACAAAAACCTTCGTGCAAGGTTAGTTTAAGGCTTTAAATTTTTTGAAAATTACGTGCCCCCTGGCCATTTTCAAACCACGATATTAAACTCTCTCTCTCTAAAAGCTCTCTCTCTCTCTCAAGCTCCATCTCCCCCATCGTCGCAAGCTCGCCTCCGCTACTGTGGCCTCCCGCCGGTAAGTCCCGCCCTCTCTCCCTCCTCCTCCCCCTCCCCCTCCCCCTCCCCCCCCCCGCCATTTCCCCCTCCCCTTGCCCCCCTTTTGCCCCACCCACCCTCGCCCCCCTCCAACCAACCCCACCCCATCCCCAATTTTCATTAATTGTGAATATGTGAAACTATGTGAATATGTGAAATTGTGTAGTTGAAATTGTAAAATTGTGAATATGTGTAATTGAAATTATTAATTTGTGTAATATGTGAAATTATGTGAATAAGTGAATTGTAATTGAAATTGTAAATTTATGAATATGTGTTATTGAAATTGTGAATATGTGAATATGTGTAATATATGAAATTATGTGAATATGTGAAATTGTGTAATTTTAATTGTAAATTTGTGAATATGTGAAGATATAAAATTGTGATATTATTTAATTGTGAAATTATGAATATGTGAAATTATTGAATATGTGATTGTTGTAATATGTGTAATATGTGAATTTATAAGATTGTAATTTATAATATGTTAATATGCAATATGTTAATTTATAGTATGTGATTTATAAGAACGTGAATTTATAATATGTTAATTTACAGTATGTTAATTTATAAGATGTGAATTTATAATATGTGATTTCTAATATTTGAATTTATAATATGTTAATTCATAATATGTCAATTTTTTATTGTAAGATTGTAATTTAATATTAGTGTGTGTGTGTTAGTTTTTGCTTACTTTGAACAGGTACAATGTCTCAGGAAATCGATAGCGACCAGTATGAGGAGGAGTACGAAGAGTGCCATTCCATCTTCATCTCAACCGAGCAAGGGAAAACAACACAGTAAGCCATGAAGGCAAACTAATTTCGATCCGAAAGTAGACTTTGAGCGAAGAGCTACATTGATGAAAAAAGTTCATCAAATGAAAAAGAAAGGTTTAAGAATAGAAGTGACATTTGATTCGAAAGGCGCATCCGGCCATGAATTAAGCAGTTAGATCGGAGTCCTTAATCGAAAACATGTTCCTATATGGATAAAAGATTGGAGGTCTAAAGATTTGGAACAAGTAAAAGACGTGATTTGGAGAGAGATTTACGAAGCATTCACAGTCGAGCATTGGTGTAGAAAAAAGGCTCTGAAGGTTTGTGACGAATTAGCAATGGGGTTTGGATCTGACCTCTAAGTTATCTTCATAGGCCATACCTTTCCATTGCAAAAGAGGATGAAAATATATATAAATGGCTTCCTACAGTAGTAATGGGGTTTGGATCTGACCTCTAAGTTACTACCCCTCTATAAACAATGACGATTAGGAAGCTTTCGTGAGGTATTGTCATTCCACCGAATTCCAACTACTATCATCAAACGCAAGAAAAATAACAGTAGAAAATGAATATTGCTTTATGGTTGGCCGAGTCAGATATAGAGAGCTCAAGCAATCATTGGTATGTTAATGTCTTACTCGTATTACATACATCAAGTATTCTATCATTAATATGCTACTAACATAGCGCAATATAGTTAGCTAAGATAGGTGTGCTACCAACATGGGAGGAGTTGTGGGTAAAATCATGTCAAGCTCCCTATGGACAGTTTAAAAATCCAAGAGTTGTAGAAATTGGGAACTTGATTGTAAGTTTATTGAACACAAACCATTAATTTGTAATTTAATACCTATTGAAGGATCTTAAGAATAACATGGTTTTTTTGTTGTTTTACAAGATGAATACACTATGCAACAAAGTTAAGGGTGCTTCCAATCTCTTGGTAATGATGACATATTGACGAGGGTACTAGGGAAACTGAAACTCTCGGGACATGTTCACGGTCAATCGAAGTATGTGAAGTAGTTTCAATAGTTCAATCTCTAATTAGGTTCAAAATTGAATTCCCAAATGTCGAAGATATAGATGGAGATTGTAGAACTCTGAGGTCTTGTCACCAAACTCATTTCCCAAGGTCATGCCAGGTTGACGGATGATAGCATCTCACAACGCAACAGCTTCAAGGCTAGTTGTAACCCTCCTGATAATGTAGCAGAAGCTCCATAAGCTCTAGAAGTCTAATTGCCACCTCATCGTCAAGAGCTTGAACAAGGTCAAGAATGTAGGCTCTTTGTTTAGGATAGAATTAATGGTGGGTGTGCACTTGTTGCACTTAGGAAGGCGTGGAGGGAGAGTCCTCCAAAAGATACAATCTATGGAAGACCATTAGGGGAAGAAAATGTGTGCATTAGCATCACTACCATTAGAGTTAGAACAACTAAATTGCCTATTCCAATACTTGAAGCAGCAACTGTGGGTGAAGCTGCTAGAAGCTTCGTCGCATGGCCGAAGAGGTTAGTTGAAGTCGTCGTAATGATGAAGAGGAGTCGAACGCCTAGCCATATTCCATAAGATCTGAGTGGAAAGAAACGCCGAAAAAAGAAATGCTCTACAAAAGCAAGACAATCACAACCTAAGGTAGAACAAGAATAAGAACAACCCCTTGCGAATGAGCCATTGCCTACTTTAACTTCACCTCAGTACCTCCAAAATTTATGCAGTTGGCTTTATACGCACATTTTTTCATGCGCAATGGGTTAATGATTCAGTGCCCGATGCAGGTAAATGTCACTGGCAATGAATTGCTTATCTATGTGGGGTATGAAGATGTTTACTACTTCATCAACTTTGATTAAATCAAGACAAACTGTATCCTGGTATACCTCAGGTAATAACTCTATATTTAATTCATAAATTTTAAAATATAGGTAGAGTTGTAAGGTGCTTTTAAATAATTAACTGTATTATTTTTAATTGTAGTTTCTTGGTAGAATATTGTGAACTTCAAGGCTTGGTGCAAAATTTTGGCTTAATATCTACGGCAATTGTTTCAAATGCTGCAAGAGACCTACAGAGTGATCGTAAAGAACACGCCACGTCACTCCTCCACCTATTAGCTCAAGCACCGAAGAGGAAATTATTCTTCCTGCCATACAATGTTGGAGAACATTGGATGTTGGCACTTATTTTGCCATGGGATGACCAAATATATTGGTTTGATACCCTTGGACATGCACCACGTGATGATTTCGTATCAATCACAAGATTGTAAGTATTAATATTCTCTTATAAAATTAACTGTTTTGAGTTTTACATAATTGTATTGTCTATTAATTCATTTAATCATGACACGTTGTTTGAGCTTTTAACGATTGGAAGCTTCAAGTGGTAAACGGTGTCACAAACCGACCGAACAAAATGCTATATTCCAGACATAAGTGTCCAAGACAACAAGGAAACATAGAATGTGATTTTTTTATTCTACGTTTCATGCATGATATAATTACAAGTGGTATACAAGCCCTTGGAAGAAAAGATTTTTATATACATACGAATATAAATGAAGTTAGATTAGAGTGGGTATAATTTGTAAATAGGTATGTCATTTTTAGACAGATAAAGATAGTCGATAAACAATTGCTCAAAATAGCTCAAATATAAATGATCTTGTAACTTCCTTGTAATTTCAATATACATCAATTTTTGTATGTAATCAAGGCCTTGTTGTAATAGATAACACACGGGACTAGCCATCTCATGGGAAATAATAAATTTTGTTAATTTATTTTGGTAATAACAATTTTTCACGATGGTTTTCTAAAAAAACCATCATGGAAGTGATGGTAGTGTACTAATATTACATGACAGTTTTTTAGAAAACTGTCGTGGAATATTTTAGCTTCCACGACGGTTTTTTAGAAAACTGTTTTGGAAGCTTCTTCTTCTACGATGGTTTTTCTAAAAACCATCGTGAAAGAACGGTGTCACTCCCCCATTTTCCCACCTATTCTATAGTTCCATGATGGTAAAAAACCATTGTTAAAACTTGATTTTATACCGCAATTGAAGTTTTGAAGACGGTTTTTTAACCGTCGTGAACCATCGTGAAATACGCAATCTATAGTAGTGTTATTGAGGTGCACATGAATGAATTAAAAAAGGCAAACCCAAAAAGAGCAAAAAATGAGAAGTGGTTGCAAGGTGAACACAATTGGACCTTTCAGCTGTGGATTATAGACACATCTATGGCAAGTGCTCCACATCACAAGATATAGGCATGTCATAGGACTTAAAGAACCTGACTAAAGGACCATGTCGGTAGCTACAAGGTATCTATCATATTCCAAAATAGTGGTGTGACTCTCAGTACCGAGGCTATGCACATTTCCTTTGCCAAGGATAAGAATCTGGTATATGGGGCCATGAACGACTTTGGTTTCATTGAAGATATTTGAAAACTTGATTATAGGGGATTGCACATAGCATTTTTTAAGTGCAAGTGGGTCGACAATAACTCTGCTAAGACTGATAATGACGGCATCACAGTGATTGACTTTAAAAGATTGGAATACAAAAATGACCCCTTCATTATGGCATCATAAGCAATCTACAACAGATCCCTAAGATTTGGAAGTGTCTCTAGTCGTCCCGATGAAGCCAAGTGTAATGACAGTGAAAAAGTTGCCGAGGATTGCACGGACATCCCTCATTCACGAAGGGATTGCCACTGGTGGAAAAGATTGATGATTTTGAAGATGATGTTTTACACTTGCTTCGCGAAGATGTGGAATGGATATGTATTGTGGAACCAATTAAAAAAAAGGGGAAAAATAAGCATCTGTAACAAATTTATGTCAGTTTATTTTAATATATTTCTTTATTTCATTTTTCATCTTTTTTAAAGCTAAAGGATATCTGTTTATAGTTATATTAGTGACAAAAATAGCAAAAAATAAAAATTTTGGGCCATTGGATGCTTATCATACGGATTGGCTACCCTGGGCCGAGGAGAAAAACTTTTGAAAATTGTGTTTTTAGACCAATTTTTTACGATGGTTTTTTTCCATGACGGTTTTTATAAAAACCGTCGTGTAATGTGGGCCCTAGGGCTTTATAATGACAGGGATATTGTAAACTCGTGCCCCCTGTTAGACATGTATGCTCTAAGGAGTAAAAATGTAATACGTTTTTGGAGACATTTTTATCAATAAAGAATTTATTCATACCAAATATTGTCCTCTTTACGTTCATATTCGTTGAATGTATGATAAGCAAACAGTAGTCTGAGACTGTCAGTCTAAACCTTAAGAATTGGGCATATGATGGGATGATTATGCGGTAGACACGACTCTTAAGGTGATGGTCTAAAATATATGATCCGCAATCGAGGGAATAAAGTTGGGCGCTTTATTCATGTAAAGATTGTTATGTTGTCTATATCCCTTTTGGGAGATGGTTTGTCTTAGCCATCGGAGTTGGACTCCGTGAATAGAAACATTGGCGCGTTGTCATAGGTGACGATGTGTTGGATCGGGACATAAAGTGAATTGATTTGGATTAATAATTCTGTCTTGTCAAATCGATTCACTTTAGACAATCATTTGTATTGTATCTTAATCCTGAGATGAATAATGGGCCCGTTGTCTCGACTTGTGTCTTTTGATGTACCAATGGGTGACTCCCACATCTCTATAGTGGCATGCATGCCGGTACGTTGGAGGCATGACTCTTGGTAGCGTAGACTTGTTATTCATAGATATGGAATCCATAGCTCCTCTTTAGGAGTAATGATATCCTCTTATATGCGTTGTCCTGTAATTGGAAAACTGGAGCGCTCAACCATTTGGATACATAGGTGTAACCGAATGGTATACTATCTTTGGATGGTAAGTTTTCTAATGGTGAGACAATGGAACGTAAGATAAAAATAATCGGGAAGGTAAGACAGAACTTGTCCTTAAGCCGATTATGGATGATCATATGGGGATGTGATACACTATGATATGTCATGGAGACTTAGCTACACGAGCTTCGTAATTCTATAAAGTTCGAGAGTGCAGCTCCAAGCTTTTAGTGGAGTAGCGTTGGAGTTGATAATTGTGAAATGTATATCTGGGATATTGGGTTTCATAGTTATCATGAGCTTGAACTTTATAGGTCCATTTTGGTCCCCTTTGCTAGCTCACAAAGTCCTGTAACGACACGGCGTGCTTTTCCAATAATTGGTGACTTATGTCGGATTTATCAGATTGGTTTAAAATTTATAAGAATCAAATAATTCATGTCTGTTTATCGGTTGAATTAATTATGTAAGAAATTAGTTCAAGATGAACTTGTTGAATTATGGCGTTCGGATAATTCTTGTCTGTTTATCGGTTGTTTTAATTTTGGACAATTAGAACAAGATAAACTTGTAGAATTATTGTGAATTGATTTATTTTCTTAGAGATTATCTTGATAAAGTTTGTTTTGATCAGATATCTTTTTTATTGGGCTATTTGAATCAAAACTGAGACTTTATCCTTTAGAATCTCGGGTGGAAAATAAAAGATTCGCGGAGATTTTTTCTCGGCAGTTCGGCATGCCGGATGACGTGTTCGGCCTGCCGAACTGGCCAGTTCGGCCTGCCTATCTCACAGTTCGGCATGCCGACCGCGACAGCTAAGATTACGCGTTTTTCACGCGTATCTTATCAGATATTGATCCGAACTTGATTATATTTCGATTTTTGAGACCTAATCTGATATGGACTGACCCCAAGGACCAATAGGTATAAAAAGGGAGTGAGTCTAATGATTTACTCAGATCAATTTGAGAGATTAAGCGTGATACTCTTCTAGTGAGCATCTAAAAACTCCCTGAGAGCTTTTGTTCATAAATCACGAACACTAGCTTTGGGTTCTCTCTATTGGTTGGAAGGAGAGTCACCGGTGGAAGAGCTGTACGTGTGAGCCCACACTCACTCCGGTTGTGGATAGAGAATAGCAAAGAAGACCAGTTGGTTGAGGCTCTTCTGGAACGTTACTTCTCTACACAGGTCGCGGAGGTTCTTCGGCATACTGAGGTTAGTAAGATCTGTTTAATTTATACATATAACATGTCAAACTTGTGTTTTGGAAAATACTCTGATGAAAAATTTTTAAAATTCCGCTGCGCACTTTGTTTCCAACAATTGGTATCAGAGCGAGGTTTTTACATAAATTTGCAAGTTTGTGATCATGTTATATGCATAAATTTTGTGATCTTAATCTCTCCTATGCTTGAATTGAATTTTATAGAGAGATGGCACTCTAGGTTTCTATATAATATATATGTTGTCATGGATTATGTGGTGAATGTTTATTAATTAATTATGGTTGATTAAATTGTTGTTTAATTATTTATTAATTAATTAATACCGGTTATGGTTCCTTAGAGGTTAGAATGTGTATCTAAGTTTTTCATGTAATTAGATGGCGGACTATCATCTCCGTCTAGGAATTATTATTTAATTTTTAATTTGTAAGAATTTTGTAATTAAATAATTATTCGGAGAAGACGGAACGAGAAGTCGGATCTTGAAGATAGATGATGGCGCCTCCAGGTATTTCCTGAGTCTCTAATTTTATGTTTTTGAATTGTTGAAAATAAAATTGATGAATTGCATTAAAATTGTATTTTCTGGATTGAGGGTTTTCTGCTCGGTCGGCATGCCGGACCTCACAGTTCGGCAGGCCGAAGGTCACAGATCGGCAGGCCGGACATACGGTCCGGCAGGCCGACAGTGGGGCAGAAATTTTGGTGCTCTGCCGGCAGGCCGAACCTTCATGTTCGGCAGGCCGAACCACCATGATCGGCAGACCGATCACCCAGATCGGCCTGCCGACCGAGAGCTGCCAGGCGTCCAGAAAAGGTGCGATTTTTAGTGCAGTTTTAATTTTATTTTTGGGACGATTCTGAGAAACATTAAATTTGGATATGACCGGAAATATGAAGTGTTCGATTCATACGGGATTGAGGACTTGAAGATGGACATTACATGAAGAATGATACAGCTTGAGGATTCAAGGATGAAGAATCGATAAATGTCTCGATTATTCTCTTGTAATCTTATTTTTTCTATTCTCTAGGGTGGAACCATAATATTACGGTTATTATTATTATGCTTGTAGCTTTGCTTGATTGCTTTGCTTGTCTGCATTATAATATGATTTACCATGTATATTGATAACATGTCATATAGAATAGGGAGTGCCGCTCATATTAAAATTGTTCATGCATAATTTTAAAATAAAACCTTGACTTCAAAAGATTGAGTGGGAGAAGGTTTTCGAAGAGAGAACCTAAGGCCTCCATCGTTGGTCCATAGGAAGAACATGATGGTCCCAACCCCTAGGAAGGGATTTCTATTATGTACCAGATTGGATCTCTAAAAGGATAAGGTATTTTAGTATGATTTATGGTTGCACACCCCTAGGTGGTGATTATAAATCATGGATAAAATATTGAAACGGTGGTTATACACTCACGTTAATTTTATTATTAACCTCCCCTAGGAGCTCTGTTAATAAAATTAATGGCCAAAGAAACGATTATTAGTATATGCTGGATCATACGGGTCCTGGATGGCATATATTAATCAGGAGGGGATCCGTGTTCCTGATTGAATTTGGCATGACTCCCCTAGGAGCTTGTTGAATTCTGAGTTGGGAATTATCGTTGTAAGGTTGTGATATTTTCAAGGTTTTGACACATAAACACATTTGTATGATTTTACATGATTGTGTTATCTTACTAAATTATTAAATATGTTTGCTTATGTTTGGTATATGATTCTTTATTGTAGATTGAAAATGTCTAAAAACGCTTTATCATCGATACTTGACAAAAACCAATTAACCGGTGAGAACTATAATGATTGGAAACGGAACCTGGACATCGTCCTATCCTTTGAGAAACTGAAGTATGTACTGACAACTCCTTGTCCTCCCGAGCCTACGGGAGACTCAAGTAATGAGCAATTCCAAGCGTACGAACGCTGGAAAGATGCTAATGATCAGGCCCGCTGCTATGTTATGGCTAGCATGAATAACGTGCTGCAGGCTCAACATCAGGATTATGAGACTGCGAAGCAGATCTTGGATAATCTTGAGGACATGTTTGGAGGCCAGGCCATAACAAAGCGGCAAGGGGCGCTTCGGAAACTCTTAAACTGTAGACAGAGACCGGGGACATCTGTAAAGGAGCACATGATGTTGGTCATGGGTTACCTCGCTGAGGCTCAAACCAATGGAGCCGACATCGATGCTGAAACTCAGATGACTATGGTCTTTGAGACTCTGTCTAAGGAATTTATTCCGTTTAGAGCTACTTTTAATCTAAGCAATAGACGGGATATGACCTTAACAGAATTGATGAAACAGTTACAGGAGTTTGAACTGCTGATCAGGGAGTCTCCTGCTGGTGGAGAGGCCAATATGGTAGCTGCTTCTGGTTCCAATCCTAACTCTGGGAATGGAAAGAAGCAACGGGCCAAGAGTGGTAAGTCTTCTATTCCTATTGCTACCAAGAGCAAGAAGAAAAAGAAGAAGAACCCAAAGAAGCTTAAGTGCTTCTTCTGTGGTAAGGTCGGGCATATAAAGAAGCATTGCAAGGACTTCCTTTCCAAGGGAGGTAGGTGTGATCTTCTATATTTAGAAACTTGTTTGGTTGAGGAATCCAGTGACATTTGGGTCATAGATTCCGGTGCAACTAATCATGTTTGTGTTTCTCTGCAGGGATTCAAAGAAACGAGAAGTCTACTTCGTGAAGACTTAACGCTTCGGATGGGCGATGGATCCTTGGTCTCAGCGGAAGCAGTGGGAGATGTCCATCTTTATTTTGATAATTATAGGAGTTTAATTTTGCAAGATTGTTTTTATGTTCCTAAATTTAAAAGGAATTTAATTTCTGTATCTTCTTTATTTAAAGACTCCTACGTGGTATCTTTTAATGAAAAAGTGGTGATTCGTAAAAACAAATCTTTTATCTGTTCTGGATGGATGCAAAATAATCTATATTTTATCAAACCTAAGATGGACTTATTGCTTAATGCTGAGATAAATGATAATGACTCAAAAAGACTTAAAACTTCTCACTCTAATAAGACTTATCTTTGGCATTTGCGCCTTGGCCATATTAACCTAAATAGGATTCAAAGGTTGGTAAGGGATGGACCTTTAAGTCACTTAAAGGTGGAATCTATACCTCAATGTGAGTCTTGTTTGGAGGGTAAAATGACCAAAAGACCATACGGGTCTAAGGGCAATAGGGCCGAAGGGGTTCTAGAACTTGTGCATAGTGATGTTTGCGGACCGATGAACATCCGGGCACGAGGAGGGTATGAGTACTTCGTCACTTTTATTGACGATTACTCAAGATATGGGTATGTGTACCTAATGCACCACAAAAGCGAAACTTATGATAAGTTCAGGGAGTTTCGGGCTGAAGTGGAAAAGCAATTGGGTAGACCCATAAAGGCACTTCGATCAGATCGAGGTGGAGAATACCTTTCTGATGAGTTCTTGGGACACTTGTTAGAGAATGGGATTTTATCCCATTTGACTGCGCCGGGCACTCCGCAGCAGAATGGCGTAGCGGAGAGAAGGAATAGGACTTTGTTGGACATGATTCGGTCCATGATGAGTTATTCATCATTGCCTTTATCCTTTTGGGGATATGCACTACAAACCGCATGTTATCTTTTGAACAATGTGCCTTCAAAATCGGTCCCTAAAACTCCTCACGAGTTGTGGACAAGACGGAAGACATCCTTAAACCATATTCGCATATGGGGATGTCCAGCTCATGTCCTGTTTAAGGATCCGAATAAGTTGGAAGCACGTTCAGAAGTTTGCGTGTTTGTAGGATATCCAAAAGGGACTAAAGGGGGTTATTTTTATAACCCAAAGGAAAATAAAGTCGTGGTTTCAACTAATGCAACTTTCCTTGAGGAGAGTTACATGAACGACTTTAAACCTCAAAGCAAAGTGGTGCTTGAGGAGTTGAGGGGTAATCCGTTTACTCCAGAGGTTCCGAACGAAACCATTCCGATCGGTGTAGAAAAACCAAACAAACCTGAACAACAACCTCAGGGGCTTCGGCGTAGTGGGAGGATCGGGCGTCAACCTGAGAGGTATATGTTCAATGGGGAGGTCTTTTTGGCTGAACCGGATGAACATGACAGGGATCCTTATACTTACGCAGAAGCTATGGAGGATGTTGATTCAAGACTCTGGACAGAGGCCATGAACATTGAGATGAAGTCTATGGAGACTAATCGTGTCTGGGAGCTTGTGGATCTTCCCGAAGGGGTAAAACCCATAGGGTGTAAGTGGATCTACAAGAGGAAAAGAGGAGTGGATGGAAAGGTCGAAACCTTTAAGGCTAGACTGGTAGCTAAGGGTTATACGCAAAAGGAAGGAATCGATTATGAGGAAACCTTTTCGCCTGTAGCCATGCTTAAGTCCATCCGGATTCTCTTGTCCATAGCTGCCGCTCTCGACTACGAGATTTGGCAGATGGATGTCAAGACGGCTTTTCTGAATGGCTATCTTGATGAGTCCATTTATATGGAACAACCAGACGGGTTCAAGGTCACGGGTCAAGAGGGTAAGGTTTGTAAGTTGCTAAAGTCTATTTATGGACTTAAGCAGGCTTCTCGTTCTTGGAACATAAGATTTGATCAAGTGATCAAGACTTATGGGTTCTCACAAAATGTGGATGAACCATGTGTTTACAAACACATTAAGAATGGGAAGGTGGTTTTTCTACTACTCTATGTAGATGACATTCTGCTAATTGGCAATGACGTTGGGGCATTGTCATCGGTCAAATTATGGTTGACCAAGCAGTTTGACATGAAGGACTTGGGTGAGGCTAATTTTGTTCTCGGTATCCAGATCTTTCGGGATAGGAAGAACAAAATGATAGCTTTGTCACAGGCCAGCTACATAGATAAAATTCTCAGGAGGTTTGCAATGCAGGATTCCAAGAAAGGTGGGCAACCATCTAGGTCTGGAATTACTCTTTCTAAGAAAGACTCTCCAAAGTCTTATGAAGAAAGAGAATACATGAAGAAGGTACCTTATGCTTCGGCAGTGGGTAGTCTCATGTATGCCATGCTTTGCACTCGACCAGATATTAGCTATGCGGTCGGGATTGTGAGTCGATTTCAGGCGGATCCAGGACCAAACCATTGGGTTGCGGTAAAGCATATTTTCAAGTACCTGAGAAGGACTCGTGAGTATATGCTTGTGTATTCGGGTGAGGATTTAACTCCTCTAGGATACACTGATTCGGATTTTCAATCCTGCCTGGATTCTAGGAAATCGACTTCAGGGTTTGTGTTTACTCTAGGAGGCGGTGCCATCAGTTGGAGAAGTGCGAAGCAAGATTGCACTTCGGATTCAACGATGGAGGCCGAGTATGTGGCGGCTAGTGATGCTTCGAAAGAAGCAGTGTGGCTCCGCAAGTTCCTTGGGGATCTTGAGGTAGTTCCTGGTATGGATAAAGCGGTATCACTGTACTGTGATAACAGTGCGGCGGTAGCTAATGCTAAGGAACCAAGATTTCACAAGAAGAGTAAGCATATTGATCGGAAGTATCATGTGATAAAGGACTTCGTTGAGAGCGGGCATGTCACGGTGTGCAAGATCGCGTCAGAGGACAATTTAGCTGATCCATTTACGAAGACACTTTCTGGGAGAGTCTTCGAAAGGCATGTGGAAGCTATGGGGATGCGAAATTTGCAGTATTTACTCACTTAGTGCAAGTGGGAGATTGTTAGACATGTATGCTCTAAGGAGTAAAAATGTAATACGTTTTTGGAGACATTTTTATCAATAAAGAATTTATTCATACCAAATATTGTCCTCTTTACGTTCATATTCGTTGAATGTATGATAAGCAAACAGTAGTCTGAGACTGTCAGTCTAAACCTTAAGAATTGGGCATATGATGGGATGATTATGCGGTAGACACGACTCTTAAGGTGATGGTCTAAAATATATGATCCGCAATCGAGGGAATAAAGTTGGGCGCTTTATTCATGTAAAGATTGTTATGTTGTCTATATCCCTTTTGGGAGATGGTTTGTCTTAGCCATCGGAGTTGGACTCCGTGAATAGAAACATTGGCGCGTTGTCATAGGTGACGATGTGTTGGATCGGGACATAAAGTGAATTGATTTGGATTAATAATTCTGTCTTGTCAAATCGATTCACTTTAGACAATCATTTGTATTGTATCTTAATCCTGAGATGAATAATGGGCCCGTTGTCTCGACTTGTGTCTTTTGATGTACCAATGGGTGACTCCCACATCTCTATAGTGGCATGCATGCCGGTACGTTGGAGGCATGACTCTTGGTAGCGTAGACTTGTTATTCATAGATATGGAATCCATAGCTCCTCTTTAGGAGTAATGATATCCTCTTATATGCGTTGTCCTGTAATTGGAAAACTGGAGCGCTCAACCATTTGGATACATAGGTGTAACCGAATGGTATACTATCTTTGGATGGTAAGTTTTCTAATGGTGAGACAATGGAACGTAAGATAAAAATAATCGGGAAGGTAAGACAGAACTTGTCCTTAAGCCGATTATGGATGATCATATGGGGATGTGATACACTATGATATGTCATGGAGACTTAGCTACACGAGCTTCGTAATTCTATAAAGTTCGAGAGTGCAGCTCCAAGCTTTTAGTGGAGTAGCGTTGGAGTTGATAATTGTGAAATGTATATCTGGGATATTGGGTTTCATAGTTATCATGAGCTTGAACTTTATAGGTCCATTTTGGTCCCCTTTGCTAGCTCACAAAGTCCTGTAACGACACGGCGTGCTTTTCCAATAATTGGTGACTTATGTCGGATTTATCAGATTGGTTTAAAATTTATAAGAATCAAATAATTCATGTCTGTTTATCGGTTGAATTAATTATGTAAGAAATTAGTTCAAGATGAACTTGTTGAATTATGGCGTTCGGATAATTCTTGTCTGTTTATCGGTTGTTTTAATTTTGGACAATTAGAACAAGATAAACTTGTAGAATTATTGTGAATTGATTTATTTTCTTAGAGATTATCTTGATAAAGTTTGTTTTGATCAGATATCTTTTTTATTGGGCTATTTGAATCAAAACTGAGACTTTATCCTTTAGAATCTCGGGTGGAAAATAAAAGATTCGCGGAGATTTTTTCTCGGCAGTTCGGCATGCCGGATGACGTGTTCGGCCTGCCGAACTGGCCAGTTCGGCCTGCCTATCTCACAGTTCGGCATGCCGACCGCGACAGCTAAGATTACGCGTTTTTCACGCGTATCTTATCAGATATTGATCCGAACTTGATTATATTTCGATTTTTGAGACCTAATCTGATATGGACTGACCCCAAGGACCAATAGGTATAAAAAGGGAGTGAGTCTAATGATTTACTCAGATCAATTTGAGAGATTAAGCGTGATACTCTTCTAGTGAGCATCTAAAAACTCCCTGAGAGCTTTTGTTCATAAATCACGAACACTAGCTTTGGGTTCTCTCTATTGGTTGGAAGGAGAGTCACCGGTGGAAGAGCTGTACGTGTGAGCCCACACTCACTCCGGTTGTGGATAGAGAATAGCAAAGAAGACCAGTTGGTTGAGGCTCTTCTGGAACGTTACTTCTCTACACAGGTCGCGGAGGTTCTTCGGCATACTGAGGTTAGTAAGATCTGTTTAATTTATACATATAACATGTCAAACTTGTGTTTTGGAAAATACTCTGATGAAAAATTTTTAAAATTCCGCTGCGCACTTTGTTTCCAACACCCCTCCACATTCAAACTCTCTTGCCCATCTATCGCCATCACCATCGCCCTCGCCGTTGAAGAAGTTGTCGTCGCCTCTTTTCCTTCCTCTCTTTCTCTCTCTCCTCTGACGCCATCCACCTCCCTCGCTTCTCTTCCTTCCTCTCTTTTCTTTTTCCTCTGTCGCCATCGAGCTTTTCTTTCCTCGCTTGGCCCTAAATAGCCCAACACCGCCCCTTACTTCCTTCCTCGCCTGGCCCCAAACCACCCAGCCCTGCTCTCGCCCCTCACTTCCTTCCTCGCTTGGTCTTAAACTGCCCAGCCCTGCCCCCGCCCCCGCCCCCGCCCCCATCCCTACTCCCTCATTTCCTTCCTCGTATGGCCCCAAACCATCTAGCCCTGCCCCCGTCCCTTCGCTTCCTTCCTTGCCTGGTCCTAAATTGCCCAGCTTACATATTGGTTTTTATAAAAACTGTCGTGTAATGTGCTATCTTACAATGTAGGCCCTAGGGTTTTATAAGTTCCGAAACTTACCCCCCCCCCCACCCACCCACCCACCCACATTCAAACTCTCGCTCTCTCTTTCTTAAACTCCTTCAACATAAACTCGTTGTAGCCGTCGCCGTCCCATCACCATCGCCCCACTATCGCCGTCACCTCGCCCTCACCGTTGCTGTCATGTAAGTTTCTTTCCTTTCTTTCTCTCTCTCCTCTGTTGTTGTCCCTACCCTAGCCCCACCCCGCCCCCGCCCCTCCTCTCTTCTCTATCGTTGCCCCTTCCCTCGTCCCCGCCTGGCCTAGCCCTCGCCTCACCCCCGCCTCACCCCACCCTCCCCTACCCCTGCCCTGCCTCACCCCTCCCCCCCTCGCCTCACTGCTTCCCCCCGCCTCGCCCTTCCCCTCCCTGCCTTGCCCTCCCCTACCTAGCCTCGCCCCTCCCCCGCCCTCGTGTTTTGAAGTTTTTTTTTCAAAACATGATATCTCAATAATGTGAAATGTGATTTTTGAATTTGTGAAATGTGATTTTGTTAACTTTGATTATGAGAGTTTGTGATTTTGTGAGAAATGGATATGTGAATTTGTGCAATATGTGATTATGTGATGTTTTGAAGAGATTAGTTATGTAATTTGTGAAATGTGATTTTGTTAACTTTGATTATGAGATTTTGTGAGAAATGGATATGTAATTTTGTGCAATATGTGATTATGTGATATTGTGATTTTGATTATGTAATTTGTGAAATGTGATTTTGTTAACTTTGATTATGAGAGTTTGTGATTTTGTGAGAAATGGATATGTGATTTTGTGCAAAATGTGATTATGTGATGTTGTGATTTTGGTTATGTAATTTGCATATGTGATTGTGTGCAATATGTGATTATGTGATGTTGTGATTTTGGTGGTCATTAGATTAGGTAAAAATGTTTCAAGAGAGCGATAATGACTACTATGAGGAGGAGTATGAAGAGTGCACTTCATCTTCCTCTCAATATAGCAAGGAAAAATAAGTTAGTAAACCCCAAAGGTGCATCGAATTCGATCCCAAAGTATATTTTGAACGGAGAACTACTTTGATGAAAAAAGTTCATCGGATAAAAAAGAGAGGTTTAAGAATAAAAGTGACATTGGATTCAAAAGGCCAACTGGAAGGCGCACCTGGAAGTGAATTAAGCAGTTAGATTGGAGCCCTTAGTCAAGAATACATTCCTATATGGATTGAATATTAGAGGACTAAGGATTTGGACTAAGTAAAATATGTGATTTGGAGAGAGATTTACGAAGCTTTCATAGTTGAGGGGTGGTATAGGAAAGAGGTTTTGAAGGTTTGTGGCAAATTTGCAAAGGGGCTTAGATCCGACCTCTACGTTACTTTTGTAAAGCCCAACCTTTCTATTCCAAAGGACAATGAAAATGTATTTAAGCAGCCTCCTACCGTAGTACACTACTACCACTTTATAAACGATGACGATTAGGAAGCTTTTGTGAAGTATCGACATTCTGTCGAATTCCAACTACTATCAACTAACATAAGAAAAATATGATTGGAAATTGAATGCGGTTCTACGGTTGACTGAGATGGATGTAGAAGCTCGAGCGATCATTGGTAAGTTATTATCTTACTCGTATTACATATATCAATTATTCAATCATTAATATGCTACTAACATAACATAATACAATTAGTTGAGATGGGCATGCTACTAACATAGAAGGAGTTAAGGGTAAAATCATGTCAAGGTCTCGATGGACAGTTTAAAAATCCAAGATTTGCATAAATTGGGAACTTGATTGTAAGTTTATTGGACTCAAATTATTAATTTGTAATTTTGTACCTATTGAAGGATATTAAGAATAACTTGGTTTGTTATTGTTTTACAAGATGAGTACACGGTGCAACAAAGTCAAAGGACCTTTCAGTCTGTTGGTAACGATGACATATTGATGAGGGCACTACGGAAATCAGAACATCAAGACATGTTTGCAGTCAATCAAAGTATATGAAGCAGTCTCAATACTTTGACCTCTAACTAGGTTCAAAATTCAATTCCAAATGTTGAAGATGCAGATGGAAATTGCAGAACTACAAGGTCTTGTGATCGAGTTCATTTCCCAAGGATGTGCCAGGCCAACGGATGAGAGCATCTCACAATGCAATAGCTTCAAGGCTAATTGTAACCTCCCCGACAATGTAGCAAAAGCTCCACAAACTCCAGAAGTCCAATTGTTGCCTCATCGTCAAGAGCCCGAACAATATCAAGAATATAGGCTCTTTATTGACGTAGAATTCATGGTGGGTGTGCACTTGTTGCGCTTGAAAAGGCATGGATGGTGTGTCTTTGAACTAATACAATCTATGGAAGACCCTTAAGGGAAAAATATGTACGCATTAGTCTCATTACCATTAGAGTTAGAATAGCCGAATTGCCTGTTCCAATATTTGAAGCAACAACTATGGGTGAAGTCGTCGGAAGCTTCGTCGCATGGCCAAAGAGGTTAATTAAAGTCGTTGTAATGACAACACGAGTTGAGCGCCTAGCCATGTTCCACAAGATATAGGGGGAAAGAAACGCTAAAGAAAGAAAAGTTCTACAAAAGCAAGACAATCACAAACTAAGGTGGAACAAGAACATGAACAACCCATTGTGAATGAGCAATTGCTTGCATTTAACTTCCCTTCAGTACCTCCAGAATTTATGCAGCTGGCTTTGTACACACATTCTTTCATGCACGATGGTTTGATGATTCAGTGCCTGATACCAGAAAATATCACTGGCAATGAATTGTCTATCAATGTAGGGTATGAAGACATTTACTACTTAATCACCTTTGATCAAATTAGGGCAAACTGTATTATGGTTTACCTCAAGTAATAACTCTATCCTTAATTCTTACTTTTTTAAATCTAAGTAGAGTTATAAGGTGCTTTCAAATACTTGAGTGCATTGTTTTTTTATTGTAGTTTTTTTTTTTTTTTTTTTGCAGAATATTATGAACTTCAAGGCAAGGCGTATAATTTCGGCTTCATATCTTCGACAATTGTTTCAAGTGTTACAAGAGACCCACAGAGTGATTGTAGAGAGCACGCCACTATTAGCTCAAGCATCGAGGTGGAAATTATTCTTCGTGCCATACAATGTTGAAGAACATTGGATGTTGGCACTTATTTCACCATGGGAGGACCAAATATATTGGTTTGATCCCCTCGGACATCCACCACGTGATGAATTTGTATCACTCATGAGATTGTAAGTATCAATTTTTCTTATAAAATTAACTATGTTAAGTAACTATATTGTCTATTAATTCATTTAATTATGACACATTTTAGGTGCTTAACGATTGTAAACTTCAAGCGGGAAGCGGTGTAATATTCCGACTGAACGGAACTCTATATTCTAAACGTAAGTGTTAAAAACAACAAGGAAATGTAGAATGTGATTTTTTATTCTATGTTTCATGCGAGGCATAATTAATAGTGGTATACAAGCCTTAGCAAAAAAAAAAAGAATTTTATATACATATGGATATAAATAAAGTTAGAATAGAGTGGGTATAATTTGTAAATAGTTATATCATGTTTAGATAGAGATAGTAGATAAATGATTGTACAAAATAGTTTAAATATAAATGATCTTATAAATACCTTGTAATTTTAATATACATTATTTTTGTATGCAATCAGTGCTTTATAGTAATGGATAACACATAGGACTGGCCATCCCGTGGGAAATTAGAAGTTAAGGCTTTTTTTTTGCAAGACCAATTTTCCACGACTATTTTAGTCAAAAACTGTCGTGGAAAAAACACCTTACATGATGGTTTTTACAAAAACTATCATGTAAGGTTGTGATATACCAACTTTCCAGAACGATTTTTTATAGAAACCATTATGGAAACATACTTTTTACGATATTTGTTTTTTACAAAAACCGTCATAAAAAATTAACTCTATCACAACGATTTTTATAAAAAACCGTCATGATATATGTCCCCCAAAACACCTAAAATTAGAGCCCATTCGAATGTTCCACGATAGTAAAAAACCGTCATGAAAACTCAATTTTGTACCAAGATGTATGTTTTCACGACAAATTTTTAACCATTGTAAAAGTCTTCTATGATGGTTTAAAACCGTCGTGGAATGCTCAGTCTGTAGTAGTGGTGGGAAGAAAAGTATTGCATTGTATATGCTCATACTCTTAAATATGTAACAAAATTAGTGAGAGGATGAAGACTATGTTTAGGAATCAAAGTTTCAACTATCTATAATGTAAAGTTCTTACATGCTAAATTGTAAAGTAAAAGTATTCTACAATATTAAAGTCTTACATATTAGAGTACTTAAGTTTTAATATCAAATTTCAACTTGATTACCAAACACACTAATAAATGGTGAGAAACTGAAAACTTAGTAGGAGCACACTTGTATGACATCGTGAATAATGTGGTAAGCAATCTTCTTAAATATGTAGATTAGTAATCATTCAAAATATATTTGTGGTCAGAGGATGTTTATGCATCTGTTGGAAGTTGTGAAGAAGTAAAATGAATGAACGAATGGCATCCTTGGTAAGAAAGTTTGTTGTGTATCACAATATTGATTTGAATGTATGCGCTTATGTAAGGAAAAGTAATTCAATAGACTATTTTGGTATTAAGTCGTCTTATCGCGATCATGGTTTGCAATGAACTGGTTTAAGGCGTTCCATAAAAGGATATGGTAATAATCAGTGGCATGTCAGCGTATTAAAGCACTAAAAGATTACTGTAATTTAGAATTTAATTCACCTGTGTAACATTGGCACTGTAGTTGCAATTTAAATAAAGTAGCAATGGCGTGCAAATTTACTTATCAGAAATTATTTGGCATGCGAGGGACTGTTCTGATTTGTGTATAATCAATTCAAGTGGAGTGAGCAATTCCATGAGGAGACGAGGTAATAGCCTTCAGGTCCAAGTGTTCTTAAGGATTAAAGCGGCGGTGGTAATAAAGAGAAGAAACTTTATTCATTGAAAGTAAATATGAGAGCCTTGATGTCCAAACCTGAACTTTTGCTTTACTTTTCTTAGCCTAGGTAACTTTTGATGACAGGTACAGGCCTGAAACTACGCCCATAGCCATCATAATAACTTAGCTTACCCTCTCTCAAATCCGAACCCTGGCTTCTTTCTTGATCGAACGGTTGCAAAAGGATTGCTGTGTTAAGTTGGGCAAAGTGAGTCGGCTGAGCTTGGCTTTATATATATATATATATATTTATATATATATTTGTGGGTTGTCTTTGGTGCTTTGCCTGTTGATGGAAGAATCAAAAACTTCAATGCAACGGTGATGTTTTAGATCAATATGAATGGTTTGGATACAATTAGGGGTGGCTAAATTTTTCAAAACTTATGTCAGATGGCAAACCGGTTAGTTATAAGCGTGAAAAAGTTCCTGATATTTCCAAAGTAAGGGAAAGAAAGAAAATAGGTGGAGCACAAGGGTATAATGAGAAAAACGGTAATTAAGAAATTAGTGGGCAGGAGTTTATGGGAGTTTCAATCTAAATTTTTAACAAAAATTTAATGAAGTATATCCTCTCCAGTATAAAATCGATTATCGATGGAGGAAACTGAGAAATTGGCAAAATCAAGTAAGGCCAGTAATTTTAGACACGATACGATGACATTATATGAAAATGACAGGAGATAAATAGGTTTGGACCACATATTTATTAATTGGGCCACAAATAAATTTGTACGAATAACACGAAAATAAACAGGCCGGATTTATACTAACACGTCTAATATGCCTTAGCACGTTTAATTAAACAGGCCGTAAACTTGTTGACACGACATGACATAACCCGTCCGTTTATAACACATTTAAACTTAAAAATAAAAATATTTAAAATATTTGTAGTACGTTAGTATTAATTAGATATGGTGTTTTTTGTTAATTTTCTTTATTGGCATTTTTTAAATTTTTAAATTCTTTTAAATTTTTAGTTAAATGGGTCATATGTAAGAACTTTAATATCTGTAATTCCCAGTAATCTTAGAACTCAATAATTTTCACAGAAAAAGATATTTAAAGCGTACCTTGATTCATAGCTTCAATTTTTCAGAAACTCTATAACAAAAATAGTCAGACAAGAAGAACCTAGTTTCTCTCTCTAAACCCACAGTTTCTTTAACGTATTTTCTGATGGAGAGAAGAATACAATTTTAATTAGGTGGAGAGAGAACCAGACTCTTATTTATAGACCCTCAATAGGTGCCTTTCCATCAAAACAAATATCTCTTTAGATATAGACATATCTTTTAATAAGAGTTGTAACCCCTCATAGCCAATAGAATTTTAGCATTTAAATAATTATTAAACTAAATAAATCTGATAAATTTTATAGGCCTTTAATTAATTATGTGGGTCATAATACTAATATTCTCTCACTTGGCCCATATAATATTAATTTTTAGTTTAATAATGCCATAACGTGCACAACAATATTATGCTAAATCTTTTAAAAATTGGCTAATACTCTACATCATAATTAAACTGAAAATCTAAAGTGAGTCACGGCGGTTGTACATCACAATCTAGTGTAGTCCCTTCCATGTACTACAACATTAGATATCTATTTAACATGATTCACAATTGAGAGGTATAATAATAGTCCACTTTAATGTCTTTGTTGAGACTATCCTGTCAAACATTAATCTATAATAATAGAAAACAGGATATATCGAGAACATAATAAGTGAGCTCAAGTGTCATATCATTAAAATGAAATAAAACATAATACATAATCATTAATGACGTCTAATAACACCCATTCGATCAACATGTTCAATAAATGTCTTGGGCGGTAATCCTTTTGTTAAAGGATCTGCAATCATAAGATTGGTGCTAATTTGTTCAATTGACACTTTACGTTCTCAAACTTCTTGCTTAACGACTAAGTACTTAATATCCATACGTTTTGCACCATCAGAATACTTGTCGTTCTTGGCAAAGAAGACTGCTGCGGCATTATCACAATAAATTTTCAGCGGCCTGGCTATACTGTCGACAACTCCAAGTCCCGAAATAAAATTCCGCAACCATAAACCATGACTTGTGGCCTCAAAGCATGCTTATATACTTCCAAAGAAAAAAAAATCGCTTTTTCTTTTCTTAGAATTGTTTACAGATCAACTAAATTGCCTTTCTTATTTACGCATTGTACATTTCACTTACTGCATATATACATCATTTAGTTTTTTGTTGTTTATGATTAAAGAAAGCATTTGTATATTATACTGCATGCTTACTCATGGTTAAATACACGGTTATTTATTTTATGGAACAAGTAAAAGTATTGTTTTCAATTTTAAAATTACATTATTATAGTTTGTTAGTCACCAAAGTGGCCAAACTTTAAAGTTTAGTATTTTTTTTTTTAAATTGAGAAACAAAAGTTCAATTACTCATTAATTTTGATGCTTATAATTGAGATGACATTTATAGATCATGGGTCATTGAATTTCATCTATTATAAGAACTTAGGAATCGCCCAAAGGTTGATTAGCTCTCTTTATAATTGATGAATATAATAGTTGGTAATTAATATGTCCTATTATTTTTGTTTGTTTATCCAAAGATAGCAAGCATTTTTACTAGGCTATTTATGATTACCAAATTAAATTTTTACCTTTAAATTAGCATCATTTATAGTTTGTATGTCTTAGTATCACCCAATGGAGAACTAGGATGTATAATTACTGTCTTAGTTTGAATCTAATTATGTGATCATCTCAAAGCATTAATGTATGAATGTTTCTTGCATATTTGCAGTATCTGTTCCTGTTTCTCTGCATTCGCATGCTTCATCCGTTCCCTTATTTAATGGATTGAATTTCTCTGATTGGTGCGAACAAGTCCAATTTCACTTAGGTGTCTTGGATCTTGATTTAGCACTTCAAGATAAGGAACCCACTACTATTACTGATGCTAGTAGTGAGGAGGAGAAAACTTTTCATAAATTATGGGAAAGGTCTAATAGATTAAGCTTAATGTTCATGCGAATGACAGTAGCAAACAACATTAAAAGTACTCTTCCCAAGACTGAAAGTGCTAAGGAATTTATGAAACTTGTGGAAGAGCGCTCTCAAACTGCTGATAAGTCTCTTGCTGGTACATTAATGGCTAAATTAACCAACATGAAATTTGATGGTTCTTGTACTATGCATGAGCATGTCCTTGAAATGACAAATATAGCAGCAAAATTAAAGTCTTTGGGGATGTCTGTGGATGAGTACTTTCTAGTACAGTTCATTCTCAACTCACTTCCTCCTGAACAATATGGTCCATTCCAGATGAGCTATAACATAATTAAAGATAAATGGAATATTGATGAATTGACCAGTATGCTTATCCAAGAGGAGACGAGATTGAAGAATCAGAAACCTCATTCCATTCATCTTGTGAATCAAAGGCTGAAAAGAGCACTAAAAAGAAGCCTGGAAAGACCAAGAAGAAAGGGTTCAAGAAGGAGTTGCATAACCTAAATGAGTCAACTCAAATCCATAAGAAGGAACACATTGTTAAGTGCTATTTTTGTAATAAATTTGGGCACTTAAAGAAAGATTGTCAAAAACGTAAGGCTTGGTTCGAAAAGAAAGGTAAGCCTTGTGCTTTAGTTTGTTTCGAATCAAATTTAACTGAAGTTCCTTATAATACTTGGTGGATTGATTCAGGTTCAACTACTCACATTTCTAATACGATGCAGGGATTCCTTACGATCCAACCCATAAGAGCAAATGAAAGTTTTATTTACATGGGGAATCGAGATAAAGCTCCAGTGGAAGGAATTGGCACTTATCACTTAATATTAGATACTAGATATTATCTTGATTTATACCAAACTCTTTATGTACCTACTTTTTCTCACAATTTAGTTTCTTTATCAAAACTTGATGTAGCGGGATTTTATTGTAAGTTTGGATTTGGATATTTCAGTTTATATAAAAATAATAATTTTATTGGCTCTGGAATCCTTTATGATGGTTTATATAAGTTAAAGCTTGATAATCTTTTTGCTGAAACTTTGCTAACCATGCATCGAAGTATTGGAACTAAACAGAGTTTAGTTGATGAAAGTTCTGCTTACTTGTGGCATAAACGCTTGGGTCATATATCCAAGGAAAGAATAGAGAGATTAGTAAAGAATGGAATTCTTTCGAATTTAGATTTTACTGATCTCGGTGTGTGTATTGATTGTATTAAAGGAAAGCAAACTAAACACATTAAGAAAGGAGCTACAAGAAGTACACAGCTTCTTGAACTCATACATACCGACATATGTGGACCTTTTGATACTCCATCCTTTAGTGGAGAAAAGTATTTTATCACTTTTATTGATGATTTTTCACTTTATGGTTATCTTTATTTATTGCATGAAAAATCTCAATCTGTTGAAGCCCTTGAGGTATTTATTAATGAGGTTGAGAGGCAATTAGATAAAAAGGTGAAAATTGTAAGATCAGATAGAGGTGGTGAATACTATGGAAAGTATGATGAGTCAGGGCAATGTCCAGGTCCATTCGCTAAATTCCTAGAAAAGCGAGGCATATGTGCGCAATACACTATGCCAGGTACACCACAACAAAATGGTGTAGCAGAAAGGCGTAATCGTACATTAATGGATATGGTTAGGAGCATGTTAAGTTATTCATCTTTACCTTTATCTTTATGGATGCATGCATTAAAGACCGCCATGTATATACTAAATAGGGTTCCTAGTAAGACAGTCCCAAAAACTCCTTATGAGATATGGACGGAAAGGAAACCTAGTTTAAGGCACCTGCATGTTTGGGGTTGCCCGGCGGAAGTGAAAATATACAATCCACATGAAAAGAAATTGGATTTTAAGACGACCAGTGGTTATTTCATTGGTTATTCTGAAAAATCCAAAGGGTATAAATTTTATTGTCCTACCCATAGTACAAGAATAGTTGAATCTGGAAATGCTAGGTTCATCGAGAATAGTGAAATTAGTGGGAGTGGAGAACCACGTAATGTGGTCATTGAAGAAGTTAGGGTAGAAGTACCTCTACCTGTAACTTCCAAGATTGTTCCTAACATTGTTGTACAGCCTAACAATGTTCAAGAACAACAAGTGAATGGCCAACCACTTCACAATGAAGTTGTACTCGAAGAACCTATAGTAGCTAAACCACAATAAACAATATTAAGAAGATCTCAAAGAGAAAAATGATCTGCTGTTCATGATGATTATGTGGTTTATTTACAAGAGTCTGAAATTGACTTAGAAATCAATAATGATCTGATTTCATATCCAGTTTCATTTTCACAAGCCATGGAAAGTATGGATTCTGACAAGTGGCTCAATGTTATGAAAGATGAGTTAAAATCAATGGATCAAAATCAAGTTTAGGACCTTATTGAGTTGGCTAAAGGTTGCAAGAGAGTTGGGTGTAAATGGGTCTTTAAGACAAAGCGCGACTCTAAAGCAAATATTGAATGGTACAAGGCTAGACTTGTTACCAAAGGTTTTACTCAGAAAGAAGGCATTTGTTGGGTTTGGTGCCCTAAAAGCTGTGACATTGTACATATTGTTAATAAATAAATAAAATGACATTTATTATTATTTTGGTTGATTATATGTATTATGAATACATTTATAAACATCAAGAAAATTCCATGATTATTTATGTGACTATAAATTTAGCATATAAGTGTTATTTGCTTGGGGATAAAATTTATAGATAATAATCTAAATAGTCCGTAATAATTAATTAAAGTTTGGGATCTTTAATTAAAGATTACAAGTACGGTCCAATCTCATCTAAAATGAAATAGTCATTATCCAGACTATTAATGTAGAGACATTGGGTTGGAGATACTTTATATAATGAGATTATATAGGACTGGACCAGATAAATTATGAATCTCTAATAATCATCCGTTACAAATAGAGTATTCAAATTTATCACTATGATGATCATATATTTGACAGTCTTAATCCTGAGTATTTATTAGACTCCTATTTATTATATTATGTTTTTTGACTTGCATGGTAAGATTTGTCTAAGCACAGATTGTAACTTAGCATCTTGGAAACATAAAGTAATAAATGGCTGGGAATAATATTATACAGATATGGAATCCATTCCTTCCCTATGGAAGTTAGAAAAATAGTTCTCTTGAGTGATAATTCAAGGTTTGAACAATAGAGCGCTCGTTCATAATAAGATTATGAATTAATTGTTCATTAGAGAATTATTGGAACTCAAGGATAAAGAGGTAATAAGAGAGGTGAACGGAAATTGAACCTAGCTCTTATTATGAACTATTTATGGAGGACTGACTTATATGTAATGATTATATCAATGGACTACTCGTTAATTTTCTTTGAGTAATTCTACTATAATCTCAAGAGTTCAGTTTCAGGTTTTTAGTGGAGTAACACTGAAACTAATAAATTTGGCACATTAATTAAAGAGTTTAATTAAATGTCAAATTTATTGGAGCTTGGGTTATAGGTCCATAGGTCCCCAATACCACCTCTGTAACACTATATTGGATTTTGCATAGAATGAATTATACATGTTTAATTTAGAATTTTTGAATTCTGAATTAATTTTTCACACTTGAATTATTAACGTGACACAGAAAAATATTTTCTGTGACACATAATGTAATGTGATAAATGTTGTCACATTTAACTGAGCATTAGTTAATTAATTGATAATTGTTAAAATCTATTCTTAAATAAATATGATTTATTTTTGAATTTAGATTTGGATATATATATATATATATATATGGTTTTGAACCAAATCTTTTTATATATATATATATAAGATTTTATAATATATTAATATATATATATATATTAATATAATATTATAATTAAAAAAAAAAAAAGAAGAAAAGGGAAACGTAAATTTATTTTACGCTTCACTTTTAATTTTTTTGCCTTTATATATATATATGTACATAGATTCGTTAAAAGCCAAAGTCAAAAAAAAAAAAAAAAAAAAAAAAAAAGAGGGCAAGCTTTCTTTCTCGGCAAAGTTTACTTATATATATATATATATATATATATATATATATATATATGTTAACCGGATATAGATTCGGGAAAGAGGAAAACGGAAAAGAAAAAGAAGAAAAGGAAAGGAAAAGAAAAAGGAAAGAAAAATTACTAATAGCACAGTTATAAAAGGGAGAGATAACAGTTATCTCAGTAATTTTTTTCACATAATTTTTAGAGAGAAAAACTAAGAGTTCTTCTCTAAAGAAAAAGGTCTGCTATCTCATGTGTTGAGTACATAGCAGATTCAGAAAAGTGTGAGGATAATTCATTCTTGCAGTTTGACGCCCACTCGTCTTTCCATTGGTGTGGAGGCCTGGTTTGGAAGATCGTGGTGTCAAAGAGGAAAGCTAGGATACCCTGATAGTCTTCAAAAGGTTAGTAAAAAATTCCTAAAGCTTTCTGTAATAAAATTATATATCTATTCCTGATAAAACAAAGTTTTCAGAAAATTTTTGTTTGTCAACGATCCGTTCCTTCCGCTGCGTTTCATGTTTTAATTCCAACAAATGGCATCAGAGCGGGTTATAGCATATATAATTTTAATTAAACATGATTTTATTTTGATGATATCATGTTTTTGATGCATGTTTGTGGGCACTTTGCATCTTTATTAATTTTTATTCATGTGATGAATGGTTGTTTAATGAAAGGATTTTTGATCGTTAATTATATGGTCCTTTTGGATTAATAATTTTTATTTTCAGTTTGATTAGATCAATCTGTGTAAACCCATAAAGGGGTATAGGCTTTTTGTAATTTATTATCATTATTTTTTCTTCTCTCCTCTCTTTCACTTGCTACACGTGGAGCGATGAAGAAAAAGATGTCCATTGGATTTTTTGGCCTAGTTAAGAACTATGGGCCTATCAGATTTCAAAGGCAATCAAGCAAATCGTTGCACAATATACCATTTGATGAAGACCACAAAATTGGAGCAGGGAATTATGTATAAATTACAAGAAGACCCCTGTAATTTTATTTTTTTTTATTTTTATTCTTTGGGTTGTAATTTTAATTATCCAAAAGGACCCGGTCAAAAATTCATTGTTTATTTTCATTTTTATTATCATATGATGATTGAGATAACATGTTCATGCATGATAACATGTCATCTAGGAAAGTGCCCACTTATAGTTATTGTAACATGACATGCATATGCTTAGCATATTATTTTTATAAAGGAGTTTATAAAATGAATTAATATGTGTTAGCATTAATTTAATAAGATTAAATTAATTGGGTTGGTTTTATAGAAACTTAATTTATTAATCAACCAAATAATGTGAATTTAGTTTTAACAGTTGAGACTTGGTAAAATTCACATTAATTCTAAGTTATCTAATTTTAAATTGTTTAATATTTGGTAACTTAGACAATTCATAATAAATTTAGATTTTTAGAAAATCTGGTAATTTATTTAAGTGTAAATAGAATGAGATTCTATTAACACATAATATAATCTAGTAATTAAAAATTGTTTTTAACTACTAGAATTATGAAACATATGATGTTTTATAAGATAAAACACATCTTCTAAAATAATGAGTGGGAGAAGGTAATATGACAATATAACCTGCGGTCTCCACTATTAGTACAACACCGTGAGATTTAGGTGGCGCCTCGCGACGCTTTGATTTCGTCCTCCCTACGGAGGGTGTCCATTTAAATCAATATCAAGGTTGGCTTCCTTAAGATAGGATTTTATAATGTATTTCAAAATTGACCTACCCTACGGCGGCAATTTTGAGTTAAGTTGTTAAAATCCAAAATAGTGGGTTACACTCATAAAGACATAATTAAATTGTTAATTATATCTTGACCAAAATAAACGGTTATTAATAAATATAGAAAATATGAGATATTTTGAATATATTTATTAATTGAGAATGTCTCAATTCAATTCATAAATAATTTGACCTACCCTACGGCGGCACTTTATTTATTAAAATTGAATAATCGTGGAATTAGTAAAATATTTTTTGTGTTTTTCATACGCATCATGCATCATGTTTACTATTCCAAAACATTTATGATGTTTATGCAACCATTTTAATTTATGCTATTTTATTTATTTATTACAACGACAATGTCTAATCCAATCATCGCAATTCTCTCAAATGAAAAATTAACTGGAAATAATTTTGTCAAGTGGAAGAGTAACATGAACATTGTACTAATTTGCGAAAGTTACAAGTTTGTCCTGACGGAGGAATGTCCTCCAGAGCCTGCTTCCAATGCTCCTCGTAATGTACGGGAAGCATATGATCGTTGGATCGCGGCAAATAATAAGGCCCGCTGTTTTCTTTTGGCTGGGATGTCTGACGTGCTTAGGATGAAGCACGAAAGCATGGAGACCGCTTATGAGATAATGCAGTCTCTGCAAGACATGTTTGGTAAACCTTCTGAAAAGGCACGCCACGAAGCCGTTAAGGCAGTAATGAATGCAAAAATAAAGGCAGGGATTTCGGTCAGAGAACATGTTCTCAACATGGTTAACTATCTCCATGAGGCCGAGGTCAACGGGGCTATGATAGATGAAGCCACACAGGTGGGGATGATTTTAGAAACCCTCTCCCCTGCGTTCCTTCAGTTCAAAAGCAACTATTTCATGAACAAGCTGAAATATAACATGACTGAGTTGCTTAATGAGCTTCAAACCTTCGAGTCTATTTCGAAAGAAAAGACTAAAGAAGTTGAGGCAAATGTTGCAGAAGCTCAACATTCCTCTTTTGCCCAAAAGATTAAGAAGAGGAAGGGGACTGAAGGAAGTGGTAAGTCTAAGAATGGAAGGCAACCTAAGAAGAACAAAAACAACAACAGCAAAAAGAGCTCCAACCAAAAGAAGCCTAAAGGAAAATGTTTCCACTGCGGCGTAGTTGGGCACTGGAAGAGAAACTGCAAGAAGTATCTTCAGGAGCTCAAAGAAAAGAAGAACAACGGTAAATCAGATTTACTCGTTTTAGAAGCTTGTTTAGTTGAAGATGATTCTTCACCTTGGATAATTGATTCAGGGGCAACTAACCATGTTTGTTCTTCTTTACAGATGCTTAGTTCTTCAAGGGAGCTTGCCGACGGGGAACAAACGATGAGAGTGGGAACGGGAGAGGTTGTTTCGGCAAGAGCAGTGGGAGTTGTTAAACTTTATTTTAGAAATAAGTTTTTAATTTTAGACAATGTTTATTACATTCCTTGTTTTCGTAGAAATTTGATTTCTGTTTCCAGGTTGTTTGAACAAATGTTTAATGTTTCTTTTAATAATAATTATGTTAATATTTCTAGAAATGGTTTGGATATTTGTTCTGCGCATCTGGAAAATGGGCTTTACACCTTAAGGCCCAACGAAAAAGCACTGCTCAATACCGAAATGTTCAAAGTTGAACAACCTAAACCCAAGAAGCAAAAGATTTCTTCTAATAATGAAACATACCTATGGCACCTTAGATTAGGTCATGTCAACCTTGACAGAATTAACAGACTGGTAAAGGAAGGTCCTTTAAAAGAGCTAAAAGTTAGTTTTCTACCAGTTTGTGAATCTTGTCTTGAAGGTAAAATGACTAAGAGGCATTTCTCTGCAAAAGGCGAAAGGGCCAAGGAACCACTTGAGCTAATACATTCAGACGTCTGTGGTCCAATGAATGTACAAGCCCGTGGTGGTTACGAATATTTCGTCACATTTATTGACGATTATTCAAGGTATGGTTACATATACCTAATGCAAAGGAAATCTGAAACTTTTGGAAAGTTCAAAGAATTCCAAGCGGAAGCTGAAAAGCAATTAGGTAAGACGGTGAAGAGTCTTCGATCTGATCAAGGAGGAGAATACCTTGATACTGAATTCAAGGATTATATGATAGAACATGGTATTCTAGCACAACTCACCGCACCTGGAACACCACAACAAAATGGTGTTGCAGAGAGAAGAAATAGAACGTTGCTTGATATGGTGAGATCCATGCTTAGCTACTCATCATTACCCACTTCATTTTGGGGATATGCACTACAAACTGCAGTATATCTTCTAAACATAGTTCCATCTAAGTCTATTTCAAAAACACCTCTAGAGTTATGGAATCGTCGCAAACCTAGTATGCGACATATCCGTATATGGGGGTGTCCAGCACATATGCTGAAAGGTAAGACTGGGAAGTTGGAACCACGTTCTGAAGTATGCTTATTTGTGGGATACCCAAAGGGAACGAGGGGAGGTTTGTTTTATAGTCCACAGGATAAGAAAGTATTTGTATCGACAAATGCCACTTTTCTCGAGAATGATTATATGACAAACTATAAACCTCGTAGCAAAATTGTACTTGAAGAGTTACTTTCTGATCAGATCAGACCGCAACCGACAACTGTTGTCGAAGGACAAAATGAGGAGGCCACATCTTCCTATCAGAATGTCATACCACCTCGACGTAGTGGGAGGGTTGTGAGACCACCTGCTCGCTACAGGGAACTTGGAGAAGCAAATGTTGCTATCTCTGATAATGGTGAAGATGATCCATTGACATATCGTGATGCAATGGAAGTTTCTGAGAATGAAAAATGGCTGGAGGCTATGAACCTTGAAATGGAGTCAATGTACTCCAATTCAGTCTGGGATCTTGTAGACCTACCTGAAGGGATAAAACCCATAGGGTGCAAATGGATTTACAAGAAGAAAAGAGGAGTGGATGGGAAAGTTGAGACTTTCAAAGCTAGGCTTGTGGCAAAGGGTTACACCCAAAAAGAGGGAGTTGACTATGAAGAAACTTTCTCGCCTGTAGCTATGCTTAAATCCATTCGGATTCTTTTATCCATTGCTGCTTGTCTTGATTATGAGATATGGCAAATGGATGTCAAGACTGCCTTTTTGAATGGCTATCTTGAGGAGAGCATCTATATGGTGCAACCAGAAGGGTTTGTAGTTAAAGGTCAAGAGCAAAAAGTTTGCAAGTTGCAGAGGTCCATCTATGGACTCAAGCAAGCTTCAAGATCTTGGAACTTGAGATTTGATGAAGCGATCAAATCTTATGGTTTCGATCAAAATATTGATGAACCTTGTGTTTACAAGTACATCAAAGAAAAGAAGGTGGTCTTCTTGGTTCTTTATGTAGATGATATCCTACTCATTGGGAATGATGTAGGCGTATTATCTGATGTAAAGAAATGGCTCGCCAGCAATTTCCAAATGAAAGATTTAGGAGAAGCAAGTTATGTTCTTGGAATCCAACTCATAAGAGATCGCAAGAACAAACTATTGGCGCTGTCTCAGGCATCGTATATTGATAAGGTGCTTATCAGATTTTCGATGCAGAACTCCAAGAAAGGTAATTTGCCTACACGTCATGGAGTTTATCTTTCAAAAGAGCAGTGTCCTAAGACACCTCAAGAGGAAGAAAATATGAGACGGGTACCCTATGCATCTGCAGTAGGAAGTCTAATGTATGCCATGTTGTGTACAAGACCTGACATTTGCTATGCGGTGGGTATAGTCAGTCGGTATCAATCCAACCCAGGATTAGATCATTGGGTAGCGGTTAAACATATTCTCAAGTATCTTAGGAGAACGAGAAACTATATGCTAGTTTATTCTGGTGAGAATTTGATTCCCATTGGATACACTGATTCTGATTTTCAATCAGACAAAGACACACGTAAATCTACGTCTGGATCAGTGTTTACTCTTGGTGGTGGAGCCATAGTTTGGAGAAGCATCAAACAATCTTGTATTGCTGATTCAACTATGGAAGCAGAATATGTGGCTGCTTGTGAAGCAGCTAAAGAAGCTGTTTGGCTCCGTAAGTTCTTAAATGATTTGGAAGTAGTTCCAGACATGGATAAACCACTCATACTGTATTGTGACAACAGTGGTGCAGTGGCAAATTCAAGAGAACCTAGAAGCCACAAAAGAGGAAAGCATATAGAAAGAAAATATCATTTGATTAAAGAGATAGTACATCGAGGCGATGTGGAAGTTGTGAAAATAGCGTCGGAAAACAACCTTGCCGACCCTTTCACCAAGACGTTACCTGCAAAGAGCTTTGAGAGACACTTGGAAGGCTTAGGTCTTAGAGACATGTCTCACCTGCTTTAGGGCAAGTGGGAGATTGTTGGGTTTGGTGCCCTAAAAGCTGTGACATTGTACATATTGTTAATAAATAAATAAAATGACATTTATTATTATTTTGGTTGATTATATGTATTATGAATACATTTATAAACATCAAGAAAATTCCATGATTATTTATGTGACTATAAATTTAGCATATAAGTGTTATTTGCTTGGGGATAAAATTTATAGATAATAATCTAAATAGTCCGTAATAATTAATTAAAGTTTGGGATCTTTAATTAAAGATTACAAGTACGGTCCAATCTCATCTAAAATGAAATAGTCATTATCCAGACTATTAATGTAGAGACATTGGGTTGGAGATACTTTATATAATGAGATTATATAGGACTGGACCAGATAAATTATGAATCTCTAATAATCATCCGTTACAAATAGAGTATTCAAATTTATCACTATGATGATCATATATTTGACAGTCTTAATCCTGAGTATTTATTAGACTCCTATTTATTATATTATGTTTTTTGACTTGCATGGTAAGATTTGTCTAAGCACAGATTGTAACTTAGCATCTTGGAAACATAAAGTAATAAATGGCTGGGAATAATATTATACAGATATGGAATCCATTCCTTCCCTATGGAAGTTAGAAAAATAGTTCTCTTGAGTGATAATTCAAGGTTTGAACAATAGAGCGCTCGTTCATAATAAGATTATGAATTAATTGTTCATTAGAGAATTATTGGAACTCAAGGATAAAGAGGTAATAAGAGAGGTGAACGGAAATTGAACCTAGCTCTTATTATGAACTATTTATGGAGGACTGACTTATATGTAATGATTATATCAATGGACTACTCGTTAATTTTCTTTGAGTAATTCTACTATAATCTCAAGAGTTCAGTTTCAGGTTTTTAGTGGAGTAACACTGAAACTAATAAATTTGGCACATTAATTAAAGAGTTTAATTAAATGTCAAATTTATTGGAGCTTGGGTTATAGGTCCATAGGTCCCCAATACCACCTCTGTAACACTATATTGGATTTTGCATAGAATGAATTATACATGTTTAATTTAGAATTTTTGAATTCTGAATTAATTTTTCACACTTGAATTATTAACGTGACACAGAAAAATATTTTCTGTGACACATAATGTAATGTGATAAATGTTGTCACATTTAACTGAGCATTAGTTAATTAATTGATAATTGTTAAAATCTATTCTTAAATAAATATGATTTATTTTTGAATTTAGATTTGGATATATATATATATATATATGGTTTTGAACCAAATCTTTTTATATATATATATATAAGATTTTATAATATATTAATATATATATATATATTAATATAATATTATAATTATAAAAAAAAAAAAAAAGAAGAAAAGGGAAACGTAACTTGATGTTACGCTTCACGTTTCATTTTTTTGCCTTTATATATATATGTGTACATAGATTCGGTCAAAGTCAAAGTCAAAAAAAAAAAAAAAAAAAAAAAAAAAGAGGGCAAGCTTTCTTTCTCGGCAAAGTTTACTTATATATATATATATATATATATATATATATATATATATGTTAACCGGATATAGATTCGGGAAAGAGGAAAACGGAAAAGAAAAAGAAGAAAAGGAAAGGAAAAGAAAAAGGAAAGAAAAATTACTAATAGCACAGTTATAAAAGGGAGAGATAACAGTTATCTCAGTAATTTTTTTCACATAATTTTTAGAGAGAAAAACTGAGAGTTCTTCTCTAAAGAAAAAGGTCTGCTATCTCATGTGTTGAGTACATAGCAGATTCAGAAAAGTGTGAGGATAATTCATTCTTGCAGTTTGACGCCCACTCGTCTTTCCATTGGTGTGGAGGCCTGGTTTGGAAGATCGTGGTGTCAAAGAGGAAAGCTAGGATACCCTGATAGTCTTCAAAAGGTTAGTAAAAAATTCCTAAAGCTTTCTGTAATAAAATTATATATCTATTCCTGATAAAACAAAGTTTTCAGAAAATTTTTGTTTGTCAACGATCCGTTCCTTCCGCTGCGTTTCATGTTTTAATTCCAACAGCATTGACTACAAAGAGACTTTTTCACCGGTCTCTAAGAAAAATTCACTCAGAATTATTATAGCATTGGTGGCTCATTTTGATTTAGAGTTACACCAAATGGATGTGAAAACCGCCTTTCTTAATGGAAATTTAGAGGAAGAAGTCTATATGGGCCAACCTGAAGGCTTTTCAATTAAAGGAAAGGAACACATGGTGTGTAAATTAAAGAAGTCAATATATGGACCTAAACATGCTTCCCGACAATGGTATCTTAAGTTTAATGATATCATTACTTCGTTTGGATTTAAAGAGAACACTGTTGATCGGTGTATATATATGAAGGTCAGTGGGAGCAAGTTTATTTTCTTGGTCCTATATGTTGATGATATTTTGCTTGCTGCTAACAATCTTGGTTTATTACATGAAACTAAGAAATTCCTCTCTAAGAACTTTGAAATGAAAGACATGGGTGAGGCAACTTATGCGATAGGAATTGAAATATTCCGTGATAGATCACAAGGATTGTTGGGGTTGTCTCAAGAAAGGTTATATTAACAAAGTTTTAGAGAAATTTAAGATGGACAAATGCTCAGCATGTATAGTTTCGATTCAAAAAGGGGACAAATTTAGTTGTATGCAATGTCCAAAGAATGAATTGGAACGAGCGCAAATGAAAAACATTCCTTATGCATCTGTTGTTGGTAGCTTGTTGTATGCTCAAACTTGCACCAGACCAGATATTAGTTTTGCTATTGGGATGTTGGGAAGATATCAAAGTTATCTAGGAATTGATCATTGGAAAACAACAAAGAAAGTTCTAAGGTATTTGCAAGGAGCAAAGGACCACATGCTCACTTATAGAAGATGTGATCATTTTGAAGTGGTTGGTTACTCAGATTCAGACTTTGCCGGATGTGTTGACACTAGGAAATCTACATTCAATTATATGTTCCTTTTGGCAGGAGGAACAATTTGATGGAAGAGTATGAAGCAGTCCATCATTGCTACATCTATTATGGAGGCCAATTTCGTGGCATGCTTTAAGGTCACAAGTCATGGCTTATGGTTATGGAATTTCATTTCGGGACTTGGAGTTGTTGACATTATAGCCAGGCCGCTGAAAATTTATTGTGATAATGCCGTAGCAGTCTTCTTTGCCAAGAACGACAAGTATTCTGATGGTGCAAAACGTATAGATATTGAGTACTTAGTTGTTAAGCAAGAAGTTCGAGAACGTAAAGTGTCAATTGAACAAATTAGCACCAATCTTATGATTGCAGATCCTTTAACAAAAGGATTACCACCCAAGACATTTATTGAACATGTTGATCGAATGGGTGTTATTAGACGTCATTAATGATTATGTATTATGTTTTATTTCATTTTATATTTATGCAGTAACATTGACGGAAGGCAGGAAAGCAAAAAAATAAAAAAATAAAAAAAAACTGCTCATTCAATCGCAACATGTATTGCGATTTTTGTTTGTTCTGTAATTGACACTTAGTCATGCATACGATTTCTTTACTTTTCTTTTTTTTTTTCTTTTACAAAATCGCTTTTGCGATTTTCTTTCTCTGTATGCACATGCGATTAACATATATATAACCAACACACACACGCACGAAGCGATTAATGTATATATACCAAAACCTACGAACTTAATATATATACAAAAAAGCATACATAGCTTTAAAAATAGAACTGTTTCTTTTACCATGATTAAGAAAATTATGAGTTTCAAAACCTAACGCTCTTGATACCACGTGTAAAAACTTTACTATCTGTAATTTTCAGCAATTTTAGAACTCAATAATTTTCACAGAAAAAGATATTTAAAGCGTATCTTGATTCATAACTTCAATTTTTCAGAAACTCTGGAACAAAAATAGTCGGACAAGAAGAACCCAGTTTCTCTCTCTAAACCCACAGATTCTTTAACGTATTTTCTGATGGAGAGAAGAATACAATTTTTTTTAATAGGGTGGAGAGAGGACTAGACTCCTATTTATAGACCCTCAATAGGTGCCTTTCCATCAAAGCACATATCTCTTCAGATATAGACATATATTTTAATAAGAGTTGCAACCCCTCATAGCCAATAGAATTTTAGCATTTAAATAATTATTAAACTAAATAAATCTGATAAATTTTATAGGCCTTTAATTAATTATGCGGGTCATAATACTAACATCATAAACGTGCCATAGACGTGTTGTTATCGCGTCAACCCGTCACGGTCCGCTTAGTAATCATGTTAATCATGTCGTGCCGTGTTACACGTATCATAAGCGGGCCGTGTTCGTGTTTGTATTTCTGGGACGTTTATTAATCGTGTTATATTTGTGTTTGGCTTAATCGTATCGTGCTATAAACATGCTAATACAAACACGACACCTGACATGATTTTGCCACCCCTAAAATCAGGTAGTAGTCTGTATGGCAGTAGTTAAGCAGGTCTCCGATTGGAAATTTGGAGGTTCGATTAGAGAAATGGGTTTGGCAAACTATGTTTAATTAGACTCGCAATATATAGGCATTTGTACCTCTTTGTACTGTTGACATTTGTATTGAAATGTCAATATGTTCTCAATATCAGATACTTAATTTACCCATGTTCCGTGTTTAAAAAGAACTGCAAAAATGTGTTTTTCTTGCTTTGCATGTTCGTGAAGTTCATTGTCTAATATAAATTTTTTTCTTGTTTTGATTAACAACTCTTCAACCATATCACTTATTTTGGTACTAAACAAATGTTTAATATTTTTACTTCAAAACCTTCAAATGGCTGTTCACTTTTTTATGTTTTCACTACTGACAGAAAAATTAAACCGGTATTGCATCAAAACTAGCGTAATAACAAATCTAAGTATCACCAATTGCAAAAATTATATTTTCAGTCGAACCTTGTCCTTTTCAATTGCCAATATTGTAAGGTGCAACTACACAAGTTAAGCCGTTAAATCTATACAAATCAACGAGTTATAAGCATAAAATATTTATATTTCATTAACTTTGGGTCTGTTTGATATCATTCTATAATATCCAAATTTACTTAATCATAATTAGTATGTAAACTTGGTAAATTAGTGTGCCAAGCTAGTTTAATTTATTTTTCTTTCTCCAATTTACTATCATCAACATTTAAAATAATTTTCTTATTTACTTTAAATTTTACCATTTTGAAATTTCTCCTCAAACCATATTATAGAGCATTTTCAGATTTTAAACTTTATTTAATTTCACTATAACCCCTCTGGAGACCCCAACTTCTGCAGAACTACAAAACAACCCCTCCAACACACCATCAGACATCTACGTGAAAATTTGGAGCCTAAGAACTCCAACATTCAGGCTTTCAAACCCCAAAGAATGCATCCATAGTTTTTGCATTGAAACCACTTTTCCTTCCTCTGATTTAGAACCAATTCAGAGATTCCCACGTATACTTCTTCTCTATTTCATGTCATTCCCTCTCCATCCCATTCCTTGTTTGCCTTAAGAAACTTAGAATAAGAAAAGCTGTTAAAACAAGAACAAAGGCTGAACACCATCAACTCAAGCTTCCACCTAGCCATAATTCGAGGTTCGAAATATCATAGCTCAATTATATTTCATTTTTGGAATTTAGTCTTGTTTTATGGATTTAAGATTCAAATGTTTGGGTCTAGTTTTTACATTTTGCTTATCAGACATATTCTTGAAGTTTTTATGTTAAACTATGATTTGCATGTGAAAATATAGAGGTTGATGATGGCCTAGATGTACTTGAGAATGATAGAAAACATGTTCTAGAGTTTATTTATAACTTATGAAAGCTTATTTGATCACCTTGCATTCATAGATTCGGATTAAACATGTTCTTGAGTTGTTTTTCTCATTTTTATATATTGTGAAAAATATTGCAAGAATAGTGAATTTGAGTTGCATGTGAGCAAAACTGAATTTAAATGGTTCATATGATGATTTAGAAATGTTACAACATGTTTTAAAGGCGTTAGAACAAGTTTGGAAAGATTTGAACTTGGTTTGAGTTTGGAAGCTCGAAACAGAGTACCTCTGGTTGGGACGTCGCGATTGGTTGTGGTTAGTATGACACAATTGACTCTGCCACTATGAGACATGCTGTCAACTACAGGTTGTGTACCTCGATTGACCGCACTACACTAGAAAGCCCAGTTTTAAGCCACCAGAACCCCTTTTGTTCCAAATTAAATTCTAAATAAGTTTTCACTTGTTTTACAATTAAAAATCATTGTCAATGTATCCTAAAGTATATTTGATTGTTACGTAAATAAAGTAATAATTATAATTAGGAAAGATACATTAAGGAACCATAAAATCGCATACTAATGTAATATGTCTAAGTTTTGACATTAATGAATTGAGTCTACACGTAGGGTTCCTTGCTGTCCCTTAGAGCTAACGTTTAGGGAGATGGGATTTGCAGAGTGGATGTGTTTGGTATCAGAGATCGAGGTAAGACTCTAAAACCCCTTTCTTGATAGCTATGATTTTAAATAGTGTTTTGGCCATATTTCATATACTTAAAGCGCTTTTAAGAATTGAATAGTACATAATATTTCCAAATTTTTGAATATATGCATATTGAGTAAATGATAATAAATATATAATGAAATATCAGTATTAGTTCACCAAGTGAAATAGAATGATTAATTGGTTTTCAAACACAAACGGTGTAAGATCCTCGTTTGGTTGAGTTTTAAGTGCATGATGCCACATAAAGATCAGGTCGTGTAGAGAGCAACCTTGGGGTAGGTTCCAAAGCCCAGTCCAGGCCACTATAGTAGTAATTATATTAGTCTTTGCACATAATAATATTAATGTATGATTTGAAATAAATCACATGACATGAACGGTAAGCATAAAATTTATTTAATTATTTATTATTCCTTCAAATCCTATTTGAATTATTTATTTTACTTTATAAATGATGTTTTAGAATTCAAGTCCTACCAAGCCTTTCACTCATGATTTCTACTATTTTACTTTTCCTTCCCTCCAAATGGTCTACAGTACGCGACTAAGTAGAGTACTGCTGTTTTTCTCATAGAGTTCGTGAGTCGTTTGTCAAGGCATGTAATAATGAGACTTTAATCATGCTCTTTAATTATGCTTTGCTGGACTGTGATTTGATTGTATTTTTTTATGTCGTACTATGTGTGCATCGTTTGTGCGGTCCAATAGGACCTAGATAGCATTTGGTAGATTTTACGTTTTAAATTAGTTTTGAGGTTACCCTAGTAATTTCATTTTGCTATGTTTTAATGTTAGTGTTATTCTAATTGGGCTTAAAATTGTCATATTCTTGAATTTACTAAAAATTCTTTCTAAAAGAAGTGATCAAGGCTATATTAGATGAAGCGCACAAGTCTTGTTTTGCTTTTCATCCTATAAGCACAAAGATGTACTGTGATCTTAAGAGACAATATTATTGGAGAGGCATGAAGAGAGATGTTTTGGGATGTGTTGCCAAATGTATGAGACGTCTTCGAGTGAAAGCCGAGCACCAGAAGCCCACTGGTCACCTTCAGCCACCTCCTATTCTAGGATGGAAGTAGGAGCATATCACAATGGATTTTCCCAACAAATTGCCAAGGATGAAACAAAAGCTCAATGCTATTAGGGTCATTGTAGATAGGCTGACAAAAGCAGCACATTTTATACCATTTAAATTGACATACTTAAGGAAAGTCCTAGGAAAATTGTTCCTTAAGCATATAGTTAGATTGTACGAAGTTCTGTTATCCATTACTTTTGATAGAGGTACCCGATTTAATGTTAAGTATTGGACAAGTTTTTAGGAAGCACTGGGTACAAAGTTGAACTTTAGCATAGCTTTTCATCCTCAGATCGATGGTCAGTTTGAGCAGGTTATATAGATTCTTAAGGATCAGTTTTAGAGAGAGAAAAAGAGGGATTTGAGAGAGAAAGTGAGGAATAGCCCTAGAGAGAGGGCGCGCATACAATTATGAGTGGGGGTGGCATGAAGTTCAAAAATTGAGGGGGGAAAAATTAGCATCTTCCACGATGGTTTTTGATGTCTTCCACGACAGTTTTTGAAAAAACCATCGTGGAACGCTGCTCTTCCACGACAATTTTTTAAAAACTGTAGTGGAAAAATACTGCTTTCCATAGCATTTATAGTGCTGTTAAAAGCTTTCCATGATGGTTTTTGCAAAAACCGTCATGGAAAATACTGCTTTCCATAGCATTTGTAGCGCTATTAAAAGCTTTTCACGATAGTTTTTGCAAAAATCGTCGTAAAAAAATCGTCTTAAATATTTCTTACACACATAATATTCTTTGCTGCCCAGGGTGGCTAGCCTGTGTGTTAAGCATCCAATGGCCTAAAATGTATACTTTATCTCCGTTTTCACCAGAAATTTAACTATAGATAGATATACAAAAATTAAGAAAATATTGAAAAATGCAATAAATTAAAGAAAAATGTTACAAGTAAATTAACATATACACAAATTATTGATACTCATCTCTTTATCTTTTTTTTCATTGGTTCCTCAATACATATCTATTCTACATCTTCATGAAGCAAGTGCGAAACATCATCTTCAAAATTATCTATCTTTTTAACCAGTGGCAATCCCTTTGTGAATGAAAGGATGTCTACGCAATCTTCATCAACTTCTTCACCCTCGATAACTATTCTTGGCTTTGTCGGGATGACTAGAGACAACTCCATGTCTTGGGGATTTGTAGTATAAAAGACTTGGATTGCTTATGATGCCATAATGAAGGGATATGCCATAATGAAGGGATCATTCCTGTATCCCAATCTTCTAAAGTCAACCACTGTGATGCTGTCATCGTCGTCCTTAACATAGTTATTGTCGGCCCACTTGCGTTTAAAAAGTGCTATGCGTAATCCCCTATAATCAAGTTCCCAAATATCTTCAATGAAACCAAAGCAGTACATGGTGCCATATACCAGCTTCCTGTCCTTGGCGGAGGCAATATGCATAGCCTCAGCACGGAGAGTTACATGGCTAGTTTGCACCGGATGCCTCTCATCCCTTTCGCGAGTGTAGAAAGTGTAACTATTTATGGAATATGACATGTACCTTGTAACTATCGACGACAGTCCTCTAGCTAGGTTCTTCAACTCCTGTGACATGCCTCCATATTGTGATGTGGAGCACTTGCCATAGATGTGTGCGAAACATCATCTTCAAAATTATCTATCTCTTTAACCAGTGGCAATCCCTTTGTGAATGAAGGGATGTCTGTGCAATCTTCATCAACTTCTTCACCCTCGATAATTATTCTTGGCTTTGTCGGGACGACTAGAGACAACTCCATGTCTTGGGGATTTGTAGTATAAAAGACTTGGATTGCTTGTGATGCCCTAATAAAGGGATCATTCCTGTATCCCAATCTTCTAAAGTCAACCACCGTGATGCTGTCATCGTCATTCTTAACATAGTTATTGTCGGCCCACTTGCACTTAAAAAGTGCTATGCGTAATCCCCCATAATCAAGTTCCCAAATATCTTCAATGAAACCAAAGTAGTACATGGTGCCATATACCAAATTGTTGTCCTTGGTGGAGGCTATATGCATAGCCTCAGCACGAAGAGTTACACTGTTATTTTAAACCGGATGCTTCTCATCCCTTTCGCGAGGGTAAAAAGTGTAACCATTTATGGAATATGACATGTACTGTGTAACTATCGACGACGGTCCTCTAGCTAGGTTCTTCAACTCCTGTGACATGCCTCCATATTGTAATGTGGAGCACTTGCCATAGATGTGTGCTCTAATCCATAACTGAAAGGTTCGGTTGTGTTCATCTTGCAACCACTTCTCATTTCTTGCTCTTTTTGGGTATGCTTTTTTTAATTCGTTCATGTGCACCTTAATGAAAGGCTCCACTTCATTAGCATTGTGCAAGACATAAAGACAAGCTTGCTCCCACTCCTCTCGATTTACTAATGAAGGATTGCTCGTAGATAGTCCCCTAGCCTCAATGTTTATAGTCTTTGGCACTCCAATTATGTCCGCATTAGATAGGTACTCGGAGCAAAATTCAACCGATTCCTCAGCTATGTAACTTTCTACAGTACATCCCTCTGGCTTATTTTGATTCTTCACATAGCCTTTCAAAAGCTTCATATCTCTTTCAAATGGGTACATCCATCTCAAATACACCGGTCCGCATAACTTAACTTCACGTACTAAGTTCACCGCTAAATGAATCATGATATCAAAAGATACCGATAGAAAATACTTTTCAAGCATGCATAAGGTTTGCACCAACTCCGATTGCAGTGAATCTAGCACAAGTGGATTAATGACCTTCGAGCATATTGAATTGAAGAACGAGCACAACTTGAAAATTGCAAATCTCACATCCTTTGTTAGAATTCCCCGCAAAGCAAGTGGTAGTAATTGCTGCATCAACACATGACAATTGTGTGTTTTCATGCCAATAAGTTTCAAATCCTTCACCGACACCAACTTTTTGAAGTTTAAAGAATACCTGTCTGGCACTTTTAATGAAGCAAGCCATTCACAGAGCTTTCTCTTTTCCGCTCTAGATAACGTGTGCTTTGCCGGAGGTAAGTAAGTACGGTTCCCTCTTTTCTTGGGAAACAAATTAGGCCTAATCTCCATTTCCATGAGATCCAACCGAGCTTTTTCACCATCCTCAGTCTTGCCCGGAATGTCAAGCAACATGCCGACTACAGATTCACAAACATTTTTCTCAATATGCATAACATCTAAGCAATGACAAACAAAAAGTGTCTTCCAGTAGGGAATATCAAAGAAGATTGATATTTTTTTCCATGGTCCATCATTTGGCAGCTCGTCCTTACCTCGCTTTCTCTTACCAAATACGACTTTTATATATTTTACCATTTCAAATATTTCTTCACCTGTCAAAGGGCGAGGAAGGTCTCTTTCTTCGTTGTTGCCATCAAAGGCTTTCTTTTGTTTGCGGTAGCGATGATCTCTCGGCAACCATCTTCTATGACCAAGAAAAATGGTTTTCTTTCTATTCTTCAACCGTTTGTGAGACGTTTCCATCATGCAAATAGGACAACCAATAAAACTCTTCACCGAATAACCAGATAAATTGCCATATGCAGGGAAGTCCTTAGTTGTCCATATCAACATCGCACGGAGTGTGAACGTCTCTTCTTGGTAAGCATCTCTAACTTCAACTCTATTTTCCCACAACTTTTTTAGGTCATCGATTAACGGTGCCAAGTATACATCAATGTCATTGCCTGGTTGGTGAGGACCCGAAATCAAGAAAGACAACATTAAAAACTTCTGCTTCATGCACATCTTCGGAGGGAGATTATAGTTAACAAGTATAACGGGCCAAGTGCTATGCCTACTACTCATGTTACCATGTGGGTTCATTCCATCCGTCGACAAAGTGAAATGTATGTTTCTTGGATCCGCACTAAAGTTGGGATGATCAGCTTCAAAAGTCTTCCATTGTGGTGAATCCGCCGAGTGTCTAAGCATACCATCATCCACCCGTTTGTCATGATGCCATGTCAAATTCTTAGCATGTTCTATGTTTTCGAATAAATGCCTCAAACATGGTACTGGTTGAATGTACCGTAACACTTTCTTTGGCACTCCATTCTTGTCGTCTTTTGGCTCCTTTCCTTTCTTCCACCTTGCTTGTTGACAAGCTGAATAATAATTCTGTCCTCATACTTATGCCTATAGAGAACACAATTATTTTCACAAGCATGAATTTTCTCATAATTTATTCCTAAAGTGCTCAAAGTCTTCTTAGCCTCATACATACTAGCTGGTAATTTATTACCCTCTGGTAGAAGCCTTCCTAAAAATTCCAACAGCTTTGTAAAATCAGAATTTAACCACCCATCCGACGCTTTCAAATTCCATAATCCAACTAAAGCAAACAATTTAATGAAATTGGTACACCCCTCATACACGGGTGTCTTGTATCATTCATCATTGTCTCAAATAAATCCGGACGGTGCACAAAGTGTTCTTCTAAATTATTGACCATGTCAACCATATTGTCTTGATCCTCCATATTATCCTCCACAATAACTTGCTTTTCTTTGCTTAGTAAAGTTGGATTGAAATTAGACTCGCTATGAAAATGTCATATTTGATAACTACTTATAATTCCATTTCGAAATAAATGTCCTCTAACAATTGGAATTGGATGCAATCTATGGTTTCTACATTGAACACAAGGACACCGAATTTTATCACCATTGGCATGATTTTTGGCAAAATCCAAGAACTTTTCCACACCATTCACATACTCTCTAGACAATCAAAAATCTGTTGCAGATGTGGAGCCAAATCAAGTCGACAACCCAGCAAAAGGAGGAAAAAGGGAGAAAAACGCATCCTCGAAGGCAGAGAGCAAGCGTCGCGGCTCTAGCAGAAGAGCGCCGCGGCGCTGGGATGAGGGCGCCTAGGCGCCATGAGGAGAGCGCTTAGGCGCCAGGTGGATTGCGCCTAAGCGCTATGTGGCAAGCGCCTAGGCGCCAAGGGCTTTAAGCCTAGGCATTGTGAGGATGGCGCCTAGGCACCAGGAGAAGAGCGCCTAGGCGCCGCAGGGGAGCGCCGCAGCGCTCGTTTCAAGCGCCTAGGCGCTAACGCGCTGTGCTGTGCGATGTTTTTTGAATCAGAGTCGAATTCAAAGGTCCCAAAAACGGGAAACCACTAGGGTTTCCCATTAGTTGCGATTTTTCTCCTCCTTTGGTTATAAATAGACACAAGGTGGCTAGGGTTGGGTGTGTGAAAAAGTGTGAGAGGCAAAATTCTTGAGAGCTCCATCCTTGAGAGAGAGAAAATTCCCATTGGGTGTTAGATATAACAGAGTTTTGGTAAGCACAATTTGTGAGTGTGTGATAAACTGCTCTTGTAATCTGTAATCTCCTTCATCATAGTGGAATCTGCAAGCGGCAGAAACAGGACGTAGTCTCAAATTTGGACGAACCTGTATAAAAATTTGGTGTCTCTTTTTCTTCTTTTCTCCTATTTATTTTCTGCAATTGTTCGTTCTTGCGATCCTTGGAATTAGGAGTCGTCTAATTCCCCAACAACTGGTATCAGAGAGGAGGTTTTGATCAAGAACGATGACTGGAGAAGAAGGTATGGCCGCTGGCATCACCAAATTTGATGGTTCAGATTTTTCCTATTGGAGGATGCAAGTAGAGGACTACCTATACAGCAGGAAACTGCACTTGCCCTTGGGTAATAAGCCCGAAGGCATGAAGGATGAGGAGTGGAGTCTCCTTGATAGACAGGTACTCGATGTGATCTGTTTGCTTTCTCAAAGAACGTTGCCCACAACGTTGCGAAGGAGACTACTACAGCAGGGATGATGAAGGCTCTGTCAGAGATGTATGAGAAGCCCTCAGCCAATAACAAGGTACATCTCATGAAGAAGCCTTTTAATTTAAAGATGCCTGAAGGTGCCTCGGTGGTAGAGCACCTGAACAGTTTCAACACCGTCCTGAACCAATTGGTCTCGGTAGAGATTAAATTCGATGATGAGATCAATGCTCTAATCCTCTTGGCCTCGTTACCGAATAGCTGGGAACCCATGAGGGTGGCCATTACAAATTCTCTAGGGAGTGCAAAATTGAAGTTTGTCGATGTCAGAAACTCTATTCTGGCGGAAGAAGTTCGCAGGAAGGACTCAGGTGAAGCCTCTTCGTCGAACTCGGCCCTTAATGTTGATAATAGGGGCAGGAAACTTGACAGGCAATCCAACAGGGATAATGGCAGGAGAGGCAAGTCGAGGAATGGGAGAAGCAAGTCAAGGAACGGTAGGACTATGGAGTGTTGGAATTGTGGGAAGACGGGCCACTTGAAAAAGAACTACAGGGCTCCAAGGAAGAACGAAGACAAGACCAATGACGCAGCTAACGCCGCCACTAAAGAGCAACAGGATGCCTTAATCTTGTCTGTCGACAGTTCTTTTGATTCGTGGGTGATAGACTCAGGAGCATCATTCCATACCACTGCACACCGTCATGTCCTGGAGAACTACGTTGCTAGAAATCATGGTAAGGTTTATCTCGCTGATGGAGAACCATTGGATATAGTTGGCATTGGAGATGTCAGTTTAAAAATGCCTAATGGGTCGGTATGGAAGATTCATAAGGTGAGACATGTTCCTAAATTAATGCGCAACTTGATTTCGGTGGGACAACTGGATGATGATGGACATAAAGTAACCTTCAATTATGGAGGTTGGAAAGTCACGAAAGGAGCGATGGTTATTGCTCGGGGACGCAAGGCTGGAACTCTCTACATGAACTCTAGTTGCAGAGATACCCTAGCAGTTGCTGATTCTGCTGCCAATACTGAGCTATGGCATTATAGGCTCGGTCACATGAGTGAGAAGGGGATGAAGGTGCTTCACTGCAAAGGAAAACTGTCGGGTTTGAAAACTGTTGATCACAGTTTGTGTGAAGCCTGCATCTTTGGTAAACAGAAGAGAGTTAGTTTCTCAAAGATGGGTAGAGAGCCTAAGTCCAGGAGATTGGAGCTAGTTCACACAGATGTGTGGGGGCCTGCGCCGGTGACTTCCCTTGGTGGCGCAAACTACTATGTGACGTTCATTGATGACTCAAACAGGAAGGTATGGGTTTACTTTCTGAAAAAAAAATCTAATGTGTTCGATGCTTTCAAGAGATGGAAAGCCATGGTGGAGAACGAGACAGATTTGAAGGTGAAGTGCTTGCAGTCTGACAATGGGGGAGAGTACCTAGGTGAAGATTTCAGGCGGTACTGTGCTGAGAATGGGATAAAGATGAGGAAGACCATTCCAGGGAAACCACAACAGAATGGGGTAGCTGAGAGGATGAACAGGACTTTAAACGAGCGCGCAAGAAGCATGAGGTTACATGCGGGGCTGCCAAAGATGTTTTGGGCTGAGGCAATTAACACAGCCGCTCATCTGATCAACAGAAGTCCATCCACACCGCTGAAGTTCAAGCTACCGAAAGAAGTCTGGAGCCATAAACAGGTGGATCTCTCTTACTTGAGAGTATTTGGTTGTGTTTCCTATGCACACATTGATTCTGCTACCAGAAGTAAACTGGATGCCAAGTCAAAGAAGTGTTTTCTGGTTGGCTATGGCAGACTTGAGTTTGGTTATCGTCTATGGGATGACCAAAGTCGGAAGATTATCAGGAGCAAGGATGTGATCTTCAACGAAGGTGTTCTATACAAGGACAGAGACAGCACGGACTCTAGGGGTTCAGGTTCTGAAGATAAGAAGCCTAAGATGATTCCATTGAAGGATCTTCCTGAAGTGGAGGTGCAAAATCCAAAGTTTGAAGACCATGAAGACACAGCTCCAGAAGGAAACCAGAGGACTCCTGCCACACCAGTCAGGAGGTCTAGCAGGACAATTAGACCGCCGCAGAGATACTCCCCATCTCTGCATTACATCTTGTTGACCGACAGAGGTGAGCCAGAGAGCTATGATGAAGCCGTGGAGGCTGGAGATTCGGTCAAGTGGGAGTTAGCCACGAGGGATAAGATGGATTCCTTAATGTCCAATCAGACATGGCAACTGGTAAAGTTACCACAGGGTAAAAAGTCCTTGCACAATAAGTGGGTATACCGGATTAAAGATGAATCTGATGGCAGCAAAAGGTATAAGGCAAGGTTGGTGGTAAAAGGCTTTCAGCAGAAAGAAGGCATCGACTTCAACGAGATTTTTTCTCCGGTGGTGAAGCTAACCACGATTAGGACGGTACTTGCGCTAGTGGCAAATGAGGACTTATTCTTGGAACAGTTGGATGTGAAGACAGCTTTTCTCCATGGTGATTTGAAGGAAGAGATCTACATGAAGCAGCCACAAGGATTCGAAGTACCAGGTAAGGAGCACTTGGTGTGCAAACTTCAGAAGAGCTTGTATGGCCTAAAACAAGCTCCCAGGCAGTGGTATAAGAAGTTTGACGGGTTCATGTGCAGCAATGGTTTCTTGAGGTGTCAGGGAGATCATTGTTGTTATGTGAAGAATTTTGGTGATTCTTACATCATACTGTTGCTATATGTCGATGATATGCTGATAGCGGGAGGTTGCAAACAGGAAATTGACAAGCTGAAGAAGGAACTGTCTAAGGAGTTTGCAATGAGGATTTGGGTGCTGCAAAATAAATCATTGGGATGAGAATAACAAGGAATCGTAACAGTCTGAAACTGTCACAGGAAGAATATGTTGAAAAGGTGCTGAGCAGATTCAACATGGGTAATGCGAAGCCTGTGAATACTCCTTTGGCCAGTCACTTCAAGTTATCAAAGGAGCAATCACCGACCACGGAGCAGGAACGAGACCACATGGCCAAGGTGCCATATGCTTCCGCTATAGGCAGTCTTATGTATGCCATGGTTTGTACCAGACCGGACATTGCACATGCAGTGGGAGTTGTGAGTAGGTACATGAGTAATCCAAGAAAATAGCATTGGGAGACAGTAAAGTGGATTCTCATATATCTGAGAGGTACTGCAGGTTTAGCATTGTGTTTCAAGAAGTCAGACTTGAGACTACAGGGCTATGTTGATGCTGATATGGCTGGAGACATTGATGGCAGAAAGAGTACCACCGGTTATGTCTACACTTTAGGTGGCACTGCAATTAGTTGGGTCTCGAAGCTGCAGAAGATAGTTGCACTCTCTACTACAGAAGCAGAGTATGTGGCAATGACAGAAGCGAGCAAGGAGATGATTTGGTTGCGGTCGTTTCTGGAAGAACTGGGTCACAAGCAAGAAAGGAGTGCATTACATAGTGACAGTCAGAGCGCCATTCATCTGGTGAAAAATCCCGCATTCCATGCTAGGACGAAGCATATACAATTGCGGTATCACTTCATCAGGTCGGCTTTGGAAGATGGAGTGTTGAAGCTTGAGAAGATTCTTGGGAGCCAGAATCCGGCAGATATGCTCACCAAGATGGTTCCGATTGAGAAACTGAAGTTGTGCGCAACTTCAGTTGGACTTCTCCATGAGGCGTGAGAAGTCGTTGCCGCTGCAGTGGAGACATGGTGATTGATTAGTCTCCAAGTGGGAGATTGTTGCAAATGTGGAGTCAAATCAAGTCGACACCCCAGCAAAAAGGAAGAAAAATGGAGAAAAACGCGTCCTCAAAGGCAGAGAGCAAGCGCCGCGGCTCTGGCAGAAGAGCGTCGCGGTGCTGGGATGAGGGCGCCTAGGCGCCATGAGGAGAGCGCCTAGGCGCCAGGTGGATTGCGCCTAGGCGCTATGTGGCAAGCGCCTAGGCGCCAAGGGCTTTAAGCCTAGGCATTGTGAGGATGGCGCCTAGGCGCCAGGAGAAGAGTGCCTAGGCGCCGCAGGGGAGCGCCACAGCGCTCGTTTCGAGCGTCGCGGCACTGACGCGCTGTGCTGCGCGATGTTTTTTGAATCAGAGTCGAATTCAAAGGTCCCAAAAACAGAAAACCACTAGGGTTTCCCATTTGTTGCGATTTTTCTCCTCCTTTGGTTATAAATAGACACAAGGTGGCTAGGGTTGGGTGTGTGAAAAAGTGTGAGAGGCAAAATTCTTAAGAGCTCCATCCTTGAGAGAGAAAAAATTCCCATTGGGTGTTAGATAGAAGAGAGTTTTGGTAAGCACAATTTGTGAGTGTGTGAGAAACTGCTCTTGTAATCTGTAATCTCCTTCATCATAGTGGAATCTGCAAGAGGCAGAAACAGGACGTAGTCTCAAATTTGGACGAACCTGTATAAAAATTTGGTGTCTCTTTTTCTTCTTTTCTCCTATTTATTTTCTACAATTGTTCGTTCTTGCGATCCTTGGAATTAGGAGTCGTCTAATTCCCCAACAAAATCCCACATCCATTTCCTATCCATTTTGCAATTCCTAAATCGAAATAATAAATAGCAAATATTCAATTAAAATTAATTTCACAATTTATATATATACCCACCTATATATATATTAATAACTCATAAAACAAAAACATCACCCATCATAAAACAAGTTACACATACTCATTATAAAACGAAGAAATCATACCCGTGATCCACAATACAAATTTCACAGAATAAACAACAAAATCAACAACTATTGATCAATTTTGGATTAATTATACAACACAATCAATAACAATTTATCAATTTCTAACAAAAACTTACAATTTGGGTTGAGATTAAGGAGTGTGGAGGCGGAGTGAGACGACGGCAACTGATTCAGACAGATCTGTGTTTGTATTTGTGAAGTGTGTTTCTAAATTGTGTCTGAATGTCAAGGTGGGAAAAAGGGGTTTTAAATATGCTACCATGACGGTTTTATTAAAAAACCGTCGTAGAATATGCTAAATAGATACCACGACGGTTTTTTGAAAAACTGTCGTGGTACCTAATCTATTCCATGACGGTTTTTTGAAAAACCGTTGTGGAATATAAGAGCTACCACGACGGTTTTTCAAATTAAAAGCTTAAATTAGGTGATTTATTTTGGAATTAATATGACATAGAATAGCTTAAATTAGGTGATTTATGGGTTGTAATTATCTTTACTTTGGGTAAAAAAAAAAAATTGTTGTCAACAATCAAACAATGAATGAGAATTCAATGAAAAATTAAAAGTCAAAGCTTTCCCCCCCTTTTTATGATACATGCTATTAAATAACAAGTTCATCAATTCACGTTACTAATATATTTAACATAATACATAACTTTCCTTTTTTTTTAACCGACAGTCAACTAATACATTTATAAACCCCATTTATAAACTTTCCTTCTTTTTTTTTATTACTTCACGTTAAGTTTTTTTTTTTCAGGTGATGCAACGAGGACTCGGGGTGCTAGAACAAAATTCATGCCAAACCGTCATGGTAGCTTACTTCTTCCATGACAGTTTTTCAAAAAACCATCGTGGTAGCTCGGGCCCTATCCCACGACGGTCTTCGTTTTCGCGGGCGTAACTCGCCGTGCTTTTTTGACCTTACCACGATGGTTTTTAGGAAACGGTCGTGAAATAAAAGTCGTGTAATCAATAATTTCTTGTAGTGTGTATCCCACAATTTTTAGTAGTAATGATTAAATATGGAATTCACTTCATCTTTATTAACATTGAAATAAATAACTTCTTTAAAACCAAATATTAAAAAGTCCTTCATAGGTGTAAGTTACAAATGGATGTTTGTAATGGAAGTTCTTCACTAATTGCCAATATTAATTTAAAAACGTTTATTAATCTTATAAAACTATTAGACTTTGTGTATCAATGTTCACTTTCAAATTTAATCCAACGCAATAACTCGTACAAACTCTTGTTAGATATTCTTTTAAAACAAGTGATAATGTTGTTCACTATAATTTTAAAAAGGAAATATTAATTATTTACGTTGTTTTCGTATTCCAAAGCATTAGAGACCACTTTAAGACATTTTTTTATCTTATTATAAAATATAATAAAATATATGGAGAAATTTTCGGAAAATGTAAAAACATAGGGGACAAATTTTCAGACTATAAAATATACAAGGCCAACTTACTGATTTCTGTAAAACTAAATGGCGCACATGGGTAATTTATCAAAAAAACAAGGACCATTTCTCTGTTATTACCATTCCCAAGCAATGTCACTACTACTATTTTTATTTTGTCGTTTTAGTCCTTCCTAATCTAATTTTTACATATTAAAATAAGCATAACTTGTATGTATAAGGACAACTAATTCCATTGCGGAACCAATAATTTACACAAAAAACTAAAGCACACCCTTCAAAACCGGAAAATGATGGTTTTCCTCCAAACTATAACCTACTACTCTACCACATTAGGAAAGGAAATCTACAGACAAAGTCTCATGACATGACTTCAATTAAAGAAGAGGCAACACGTGGCGTAGCTTTGCTACACCTGAAGTATTTTAGACGTGGCGTATATTTTTACATGATCTCTAAAATCTTATAATTTACCAAACACTATCATATTACAATTTATTATACATGCAGTTGCTTTGTATTATAGTCATCTTTCCTTTCAGCAGATCTGGTAACCCATTCTTTCAGAGCATAATCAAATTGCCCCAATATATGGTTCAAGAGTCAAAGCCGAAGGCTAAGACTAATTGCATTAACTCTTTTCGCCCTATTCCAGCCACACAAACTTTTTTTTTTTTTTTGGTTGAAAAGGAAAACTTACCAACTTATAAATTTCACTATCAATCAGATGATTTTTTATTTTTTCAAAACTCATCTTCTTGAAATGTGCAAATTTTTATGGCCCACGATTTTCTTTCTTGTTCTTTTGGAGTGCAAATAATTTTCCCCGGCTGCTTAATTATTTTCTTAGTCCTGATCATTGTGAGTAGAAATATCAACAGATTTCCAAGACTTGACCAACAAATTGAATTGAACCCCCATCAAACTTTTGTTGTTTGACTTCTTGTATTATTAGAAGAAAAAGTTGATCGTTAGTTTGGATAATTTACACCACCTTGTATTCTAAGTTTCAGTTCGGTATGCACTTACGCTTGTTGTATTTTCAATTCTAAACCTTCAAATGCATTATTTTAATATGAATTAATATTTCTTGGCAATGGAAAATATTGGTCAAAGAGCGGATTATAAAAAAAAGGAAGAGGCGTGCTACCAAAAATCAAAATTATATATTCGTTCGGCCAAATGAATTGATATGCTTGTTAAAATATTATTAACATAAAATTGTAAAATGTGTACTCTAACATTGTAAGTTCACCCTATTAATATCATACATATGCGCACATCCCTTAATGGGCACGAAAACAAGTTTACTTTTGAATATTCAAGAAAAAAAAAATGACCTTATCTAAAACATATTGATACACACACACACACACTCATATGTATTGTCTGAAAAGATGTTAATCAACAAGACGCAAAATACATCTTAGTTAGTCTTTATTTGCTGAGCAACAACAAACCATAGAACTGTATTGCATTATATCAATTATTATAATATGCAATAGACTACAATTCATCATCGCCAACTAATCAATTAAACAAAGGCATATATATATATATATATATATATATCTGCAAAATGACGTAGAAATTACTAAAAAAAAAAAACGAAAACAAGAACGAGAGGAAAAGCTAGTTAAATATAATAGCTAGCAAGTTTCCAAGTGCATGAAAAATTATTGGCTATCCCCAAATCTATATAATATACGTATAACCTAACTGTTATGAATTATCTGTAACATCATAAAGTTGGGATGGATGACGATCAACGGCTAGCTGCACCACTGATCTGAGCTCATCCCAGCTTTCATTCATGAAGAAATCCTGATCTGCGGTGTTAGGGTTCGTATTAAGACTCGGATAAGAACCCGGAAATATTGAACCCTGATGATGATGATGAAGATTTTGTTGATGGGCAGCGAGAGGAATATTAAGATTGTTGTTGAAGAACTGCCCTACATGAAACCAGCCTCCGTGGCTCGATCGATCATGATCAGATTGTTGATCAGAATTACTAACTACTGGTTTTGATGATGATTTTTTGTACTTGCGCTGTGAATTTGACATTTGTGCATTTTGATTATGAGGATGATAATGAGCAGAATGATCTAGTTGGTCGGTTTCCAAGTTGCATGTTTTGGAGCTTGAATCGTCAACAGGACAAGATATTATTGATGATATTGACGATGAATTTTTGGGTGCGGTACTTTCTTTCCAATTTTGATTATTATCTGCGGGGATGTACTTTTTGTAAGATGGGATTCGTTTGAATATCCGGCAGAGTGTCCAAACTTCCTGCAAACATATTATTAATACTTGATTATTAATATTTATTTAGGCCACAAACACATATAGGCTTGTCATCCTCTCCCTTCAAAAAAAAAAAAAAAGGTTATGGTAGGATGGTATTCTCACTTAATATATAAAACTAAGAAAGGATATTATTATTTTAGTATTCTGTCTTTTAGAGAAACATCATTGGTACTTTACTGTTTAAAAAATATCAAAATAGTATCTTGTAGTTTTAAAAAATATCATTTTAGTACCATGAGTTTGTATTTTTGGACATGAAATTATTAATTAACTCTAAATTAATTTTGTAAAACTATAATAGGAAATCTAAACAAAAGAAGAAAAGCACATATGTGGTTTACAAATTTTTTATAGCGATATTTGTATTTATTTTCTTTTATAGTTTACACAAAATAATTTAGGGTTTATTAATAAAGCGGTAAGTAAGAAATTTCACATCACAAAACATAGACTCAAGGTACCAAAATGATATTTTTCAAAATTACAGGATACTATTTTAATATTTTCCAAACAATAAAATACAGATGTAATGTTTTCTTAAAATACAGATACCAAAATGATAAAAACCCAACTAAAAAACATAGCACAACTATTAATAGATACATGGTGTTACACTAAGAAATTTAGTTATCCAACCTAATATCGTTGCACCTCTATAACCATTGTGTTATTTTGAATAAATATCATATTGTGTTTCATTTTTATATATTACATAAAAGTAAAAGTAAGGTCTTTCCTGTGATCTTTTTTAGTAGATAATTGCAAGAAAGTAAAGAAACGTGCAAGCCTTAACTGTTGGGACTTTTCCTTGAGAACAAAAAAAGTGAAATGTTATAATGTTGGAAAAAATGTATTAATCTGACGATGAGTTTTCTTCTAGATCAGGGTCAGAGAGTCTAAAGGCAAATCCTAGACTTTTCTGTTCAAAGAGACGCAACAGATTGAATATGGGTGCAAACTGCAAACTTTGACCATAAACTTTACGACGAAATGAGCTAGTGCGTTCAGGTTTTTTTTAATTAAAATTGCATTGATGCATATCTATTTCAATACCCTTGATATTCTATAATATCCTAGATATCGAGATACATACAATGAATCGATTTTTACACTATATAACGGATATTAGTAGTTTAGAGTAATTTAATCATCTATCGGATATTGTTCATGATTAGTAAGGCTTCAACAACAATGATATCTACAGTACAAAGTCCTCCATGTGATCCATCTCTAACCAAAAATCAGTCAGCCATATCTCTTTAATTTTTTTTTAGGGGATAAGCAATATCAGGTACATCATATCCAACATAAATTAATAAAGGTTAAAGCTGAAAAAATTAATGTAAGAAACTAGAGACAAAAACATATACATGGATCTATAGACTGTGGTGTTCCTAGTAGATGTATCAAAAATATTTAGGAGCACTAGTGTTGTTAAGCACAAACAAAAATAATAAAAATTATTGGATTTTATGCATGTGTTCCATATTGTATGATTTATTTTTTTATTAGTGTGTAGTGCTAGAAACTGATGATGTTCCTAATTACATTGCTCTTACGTATGCATATGATCGGTTTAAATGGATCAATTAACATCACCTTCTTTTTCTTGTTATAACTAATATTATGAATTAAATATGACTAGTGTAGATTTAGGGCAAAATTAATTAGGAGAGGAAGCAATCAATAAAAAAAATAATACATAAAAGAATAATCTTACAGCTTCTTGAGGCGCATCAAGATTTTCCTTGGCATTTGGAAAGTTGGCAGCTGCAGTAGTTTTCCCATCAGAAGGGAGGCGAAACTCATGCATCATCCAATCAGTTTTGGTGCCCTTGCCAGCACTCCCACGATAATAAACTAAGGACTTCTTCAGACCAATGCAATCGTGAGGCTCCTTCACTGAATATATGGGCTTGTCAATGCCTGTGGCCTTCCAAAATCCTGAACCCGTTACTCTGTTTGGTCTTATACTGTTCCTGTACTTTCTCCCTCTTATGCAGAAGAAATACCACTCTTTGTCCCCGACATTACTAACTTCTTCAGAAATCATCACAAATTACAACTTACAAGAGCCAAAGCAAATATATAACATCATAATATATGTATATACATAGATATTATATATATGTGATCTCTGTGCATGGTGGGGTTAATTTTCCTATTACCTAGCTATAAGTATCCTCTGTATTTGTGAATGTGTTAGTCACGTCAAAATAGATAAGATCTATAAAAAATTGCATAGTTCAATTTTTCTTCTTACAGAATATTTAGGCATATAATAATGGAATTTGAACTTGCTAAAGGAGTATTTTCATCTTAAAAAGTCAATCTATTAAATAGAGAGAGCCAATATCCTTATAAATATGTGTTTGTGTTTTTTTGGTTATCTTTTACCCTTTACATATACCTCATCATCTTACTAAATGAATTTAATTGTTAAATTTTCATTAGATTTTTCTTATGTTATGATCTGGCCATGTATCTTTGATGTGCTATAGTCCTATGACAGTATGATGCAAGTTTTTCCCTGATCGATGTCTTTTTCTTCCTTTTTTTTTTTTTTTGTTTTGCTGACAAAAAAGCTACATTTAAAGTGTCTTACTATGAGGAAGAAGAAATTAAATAAAATTAGTCAAACTATCGTTAATTAAGGCCTACATATGGCAGATAATTAGTTTGAACATTTATTTAATTAATAGTTAGGTCTAGCTCGCCTATCTTTTGTTGGGTACTGCTACGTTCACATTCATGCTTGTTCAGATTGCTAATTAATGGGTTGACAAAATGATAGTTGGTTTTCCTCCTTTTATTTTTCTTGTTTTAACATGCTGAAGTAAATATATTTATTTAATTGTATTGGAAAGAATAAATATGACTGGTTTCTCATGTCAAACCGACATACGTACCCAGGCCACTAAAGATAACATTGTTTTTGTATATGTTCTTAAACACGAGCTTAGAAACTAGGGTTTTTGGCAAGCATGGTTGACATAAATAGTATAAAGCTTTTATATGTTACAATAAAAAGAAAAATTTGTTACTGTATAAAACTCTCATATGCTACAGAACTAAACACCAAGTAATTTATATATATATGTGTGTGTCTATATATATATATTTATATATAGATGGATGCATAGAGATCAGTCAAATATATAATGCCAAATAATGTTCAATGTGTAGATTTGATTAATATCGTTTCAAAGCTAAAAAACCTATCTTAGTTTTGTCGTATATAATTTTTGTTTTTTTGGTCAAAGGGGAAGCAAATATTATTGCTTTTGATGTATTTCTACAAAAGGACGGTGCTATTCATGACAGAATATTGTTAAGGATCATTAAGCCGGACTTGTACTTTTCGTGCGTTTGAATTCACACTCTCTTTTTTATAGTGTTTTTTTTTTCCCATAAAAAATTAGATTTCTATTTAAATTTTTTGTTCAGAGTTATAAACCAAACCGTCATTAAGTTTTTTTTTTTTTTTTTAAATTAAGCTCATTGGACTAAACACATATACAATCCACCTGAGCGTAGCTTAAGTGGTTGAATATATAAGTGTGTGTATGTCTATCAAACTTCAAATTTTGACGGTTTTACTTTTTTTAATACAAATTGAAAATAATAACCCTCACATCGTGTGAAAGAAATTCAAAAAAACACACACACACACACACACACATACGCACACAAAACGCATTCACAAATAACTAGACTTCCTATATAAAAAATTTTAATTGTACCATTAAACTTCACTATATTATACAGAAATGAATGTAGAGTCGGCTCTAAGTCTGGAACCACTTCTAGAGAAAGATTCGTGGTTCATGCAATTACACATAAACAATGATATCTAAATCTGCTTGTTTCCTTCTTAGACCAAACAGTTCTTTATGATTAACTACAGCTAATTAATGCTCCTCAATGAATCACGAATAGGTTTTCATGAGGGCAGGTAGCTAAAATTATAGCCCAAACTTGTTTGATTATAAATTTGTTACAATGTTCACGATTATACTAATTTTGACTTTGGAATCCTATAGACATATAGGGATTTTTTTTTAATTTTTATATTTTAGTTAAAGCTATAAATTTTCTTTAGTATATATGATAAATATAGGGGCCGGCCGATAGGAAATGCTATTAAGTCTGAAAGGTTTGAAAATTCTTCTTTTCCCTTTTGTCTTTAAATTCTACACCTTTCTGTTGATTTGATCAGTATATTATAGATTCTGGGGAAATTAATATGCTTTAGAATAATGGATTCAAAATTAGAGAGCTTAGAATATGGCATGGAAGATACACACCCTAGTTAGTAGATCAAATATATACGATTTCTGATCTGTGTGATAAGGAAAATATATTAATCCAATCCCTAGCTAGCCTTTTACTTGTTTTCTTGGATAATCTCATCTTATTGCCACCTATGAGTAAAAGATGAAAAAGAACGAACATCAAATTTATACATATCGTACATCGTGATATTATATTTATCCTCTCTCTATATATAGGATATATCCTATGCACTAAGAAAGCCTTATTTGTCATTAAGTTGAGGCTGAAAATTAACAGTACTGCTGGCCGTACCAGCAGGGAGGGAAAAGTAAAAATAAAAAAAAATTGAGAAAAGCTTAAAAGAGATGAATCCGCATAAATAAAACTTACTTGGAAGATCCCAGGGGTCGTATTTGTAGATATCAATATGTTTGATGAGCTCAATAGGGAGAGGCTTCTTCTCCACTTTTCTCTTAAGATAAAACCCAACAAGTTCTTCATCGGTTGGATGGAATCGAAACCCTGGAAGAGTTCCTTCATCATCTTCTTCCTTGTTATTATTATTCACGTTTTCTTCCTTAACATGAGTATTATTACTATTACTGCTAGTACTCATGACTTTTTCCACCTCCATATCTGCTGTCTCTCCCTCTCTCTCTCTGAACTGTAATCTAATTGGTGAGCCCAGCTAAATATACTTCTAAGTAGTAGAAGCTTCTTCTAATATATAAATATTATCAAAAGTAGAAAGAGTAATATTATTTTATTGGCCGCTTCTTTGGTCAAGTCTGGACTTCGAATAACAATACATATATATATGACGACATATATATATGTTCAGAAGCCAAAAGTTCTCTTTCTTTTTCTTTTTCTTTTTCTTTTTAGTATTTTTGGTGTTGAAAAATGCACAAAAGTAATAATCTAAACCTGTGACCTCTTCTTTCGTCATTGTTGGATAATCATGACTCACTAGGACGACCGATTATAGTGGAAGAATTTAGAGATTAACTTGCACATCATAAACAAGAACAAAAAAAAAGGTAAAAACAAAAGAAAGAAAGAAAGAAAGAAAACATGTGATCTGGGCCTTTTGAAACTTGGGATAGTTTGTATTACACAGAGTACAACCTGTATATGCATCATAATCGACTGACAAATTGACACTTGCGTATATGGTAAAAAGATTCAAACCCCCAGTTTTCAAAAAAGATATATAGTGAATAAAACAAATATCATGTGTATGGTGTAAATTGACCAATAAATATATAAATGACCACAACCCAATGTTGAACGTATTGCCTCCAATGTGGACTATTTGGGTAGGAAATTGTCAATTGCTTTACAATGCCGCTTTAATTAGCTAAAAGAGCATATTTGAAAAACTATTTCTTTTGACATTCGTTTTTATGTTCTTCTTCTTAGTATATATCCTTCAAGGCAAGAATGTGTGTGGGCACAAAGTATGTATAACCTTTCACTTTATAGCAAAGATGATCCTCAATTATCAAACTTTAATTTCGGAGCCAATATAGTAGAGCAATATGCTGCTGCAAACATGGTAGTCATTTATTATTGGGTTTTTACCATTTTATACCCTATATTTTATGTTAATTTAAACATCATATTTCAGTTTTTGATCCATCGAATGTAAAATTTTGTGTTTGATTTAATATGCAAATTTATACCTTTTCTCGGTCAATCATTAATTTTGACCCAAAAAATTGCCTAATAGTCTTAATTGTAAAATAAGAGAACTTTAAGAACTTAGAAAAATTTTATTCTAAGGTTTTTAATTTCAAAAAATTCATAAAATACCATAAAAACGGATGTTTTGTGTGTTTTTATTTTTGTTTTCTTCTTATTTTTTGAAAGTTTCAATTTCTTTTCTCTTTTACGTGAGAATAAAGGTCAAAATCATGATTGAAATAATATAGATTTGTATATTGAATATAATCTAAAGGTATACTTCAATGAGATTAAAAACTATAAATATAGTTTTTGAATTATTCTAAAACAGAGGCCATAAAAAGATAAATATCCCTTTATTGTTTCTTTAGAGTCTTCTTTAAAGTTTAAACTAATTATTTAATTGATGCTCTCAAGTTGAAGAAAAGAAGAGAAAAAGGAAGAGTATGATATATTTAGCATATGCACTCATAAAGTTATCAAATTATTTATAATGATGATAATTTAAGGTGGTTATTCCTTTAGCGTAATACACACACCAATTATCTATTGAAATTTTGAGAATACCCGTTCTAATCGATATTGACGTATTACTACTATCCCTGTAATGAAATGAAATTGGCGATCTCTGACTAAGAGTAGTCTTGAAATTTCAAAGGTAAAAGCGATAATAAACCAAAAAATATATAGATTGAACATGAAAGGACAATCTCAAGGCATAAATGTGTAACAGTCTAAGACACGGAAGGTATAAATTTTTTAAACTTCAAAAGATAAAGTGTAAAAATATAAACTTTCCAATTATCTTTGTAGTTGCAGCAGGGAGAACCGTCCATGCATGCCTGACGTTCTCAACCGTATTGCGGTCTGTGAATTCAAGTACGTATTAAATTTCTCCCTAAAAGTTCTGAATTAATAGTTATTTTTTTAATCAACCGGCCGTGTGAAAATTTGAACTTATATATACGACCCCCATTCTGTACAGAATTAATTCTTCTATACATGCCACCAAAATCTCCTCTATTCATGCACAGAAATTCATACGTTTAACTTCTGAAAAGGATTCCAAAATCTTTTGCACAACTCACTCTCTTGAAATCTTATTTTAAGCAGCCTTGTTAAGCTATACGAACTAGAAAGCAATATCATTCTATTCAACCAAGTTTTGTTGAGAAAAAGTACGTGGGGTTGGACCACTAAAGATTTTATTTTTATTTTTTGCCATATATGCATTGCAATCATATAAATTAGGGAAAATTTTAAATTAATACTCTCTGTTATAGACAAATATGCATTTGATATTTTATGTTTTGGAATATTTAATATTGGTACTTCGACTTTAAGAAAAAAAAATTTTAATACCTCAGAGCCTTTTTTTGGGACACGAAAAGACAATTATTCTTTTGCATAATTAACCAAAATTTTGACTAAAATTAACCTTTTGTATAGTTGACTGAACTTACCCTTTTTTATATATATAAAAGGGTAATTTTGCATCTTTATGTCTCAAAAAAAGTTTCAAAATACTAAAAAAAATTTCTTAAAAATCGAAATACTAATATTAAATATTTTAAAATATAAAATACCAAATATATATTTCACTATAATTAAAAGTACTAATTTAAAATTTTCCCCGTAAGTTACTAGCTAATGACCTAGCTCTCAGTATGCAAGTGGGTTTAACCCTTTTCTCTGGTTTCTTAATTAGTCATCAATTTTGGCTTCACATCTTTTGGGCTCAATATAGAAAGATTTGTATAGTAAATATATGTACGGTGAAATGTACATTATAGAGGTTAATTCAGATAAAATTTCAGGCTTTTCTCACTTACTAAGGAATGAAAGAAAGGACCATTTAGAAAAGCCTGAGACCCTGTACCTGCACTGATTTTCTCACCAATATTAATGAGTTGTGAGTATGAATGAAGTGATAGCTACACTTTAATTTTAGGGTTTAAACGGTTGTACTTCTCCTTATTTATTTTTCTTAATTAATTTGATTATTAAAATTCCTGAATGTATAGCTTTTTAATATTCTTAATTCATTGCTTATTAAAATTCTTGGCCTATTAACGACGCCAACATGTATTATAATTTTCTCCTAAAAAAAGTATCTATCGCTCTTGCGAATTAAGATTTCAATTCAAAAATATACTATACTAAATAAAGAAAAAACCACAAAGAATCAATGCAGTTAATTATCGACTTAAGATTCATATTATATAACTTAATTACATCCTTTGTTAGTTGCTAGTTAGTCCTGATCGATAACTTTGTTTGGCAAAAAAAAAAATTAAGCTTGTCTTGTACTAGCTTAGGAGTAAATTCACACCCAATCCTACTAAAAATGAAGAGTACTTTGAATCCCCACCTTTAAATTGAAAAAATAAATAAATAAATGCAATTCAAAACCATTTTTAAAAAATCAGGATTTCTTGCTAAGATTTCAACCAATTTTGTGGTGAATTCTCTCATATTCATGTCTTCATGTAGGTTTCAACGGCTTATATATGTGTCTCGTATCAAAAAATACAAAAAGAAAAACCACTTAAGTGTCTGCCTTCATAAACTCGATCTTCTCCTGTATTTCTTATTTCATACGTGATGCATGCATATACGTTACAGAATATCTTGTATATTCGTGCTTAAGAATATGTATGCATGGGCTGATTACTATATATATATATATATATATATATATATATATATATATATATATATATTATATGCATGTAATTTCGTTGAGTTTTAATATATATGTGCCTAGTTTATATAAATATTAAAAAGGAAACTGAGATGCACCTAGGGTGTTTAAGAAGTCAGCCAATTTGCAAAATCCATCCAATCTAATCCAATCCAAACGTTTTAGATTAGGTTGGAAATTGGTGACGGGATGAGAAAATCCTAATCCAATAATTTTGGATTGGATTACTGATAAAACAATTCTCAACTCATCAAATCCGTTAAAACAAAACCCTATATATATTATTTTATTAATATACATAATTAAATAACAAGACTTCATTTTGACTTTTTTTAAGAAGACTTAATTAAATAACAAGACTTTATTTTGACTTTTTTAACGAAGACTTAATTAAAACTAATTTGTTTTAATTGAATAGGTTGTAAAATATTTAGTTTTAATGACCTATTTTTATTATGGTATGTTTATTTTAATTTTTTACCTTAAAAAATTGATCTTTTATATTTTTATTTTCAAAAGTCTTAGCTCAATTTCTATATCAATAAAATCCGATCTACGAAATCCAAATGGTATTATATTAAGTTTTTTTAATCCAAAAGTTTTAAACTAGATTATAAATTGAGATTTTTTTGATCTAAAGATTTTATATTAGATCGTAAATTGGATCCAAATTCAAAAAATCCAGGTGAATATCCCTCTCATCGGCTGAGAACTGAGCTATCAAAATGTGGTACCTACGCGCAATAGAAAAGAGCAATTGACGGATCACGAGAGAGATGATGATTAAGACATGACTGAAAAGTTAGAAAAAGCAAGTATTGCGCACAAATTCCAAGCCGAAACAAAAAGAGAATTATATATGCAGACAAGTATGGCCCAGCGAAATTTCAGGTCAACTAAGTAAGAAATTATTATAAGAACTAATTGTTGATTGCAGGTTAAAATTAACAAAGATGTCCAAAGTCTTGATTTGACGACACATAAAATTAAAGTCAAGTCTCCACGAAGCTTCCTCTATAAAAGCATGGAATAAATACTTAGGGTCGTCTGTTTAAATATTTAAATTAAGATTTAAATTTTTTAGAGAAAATATTATAATAAAATAATTTAAATCGTAATTTAAGTATCAAAACAAACGAGACCTTAATGTAGAATAAACCTAAATTCTTTTGCCCTTCAAAAAAAAAGAAAAAAAAGGAAAAAAAAAAAAGATCAGCCTCTCCTTTTTGCCAATCCCTTGCAGCATAACTTATGGTCCATATCCATCTCCTGTTTTTCTTTTTTGCTGAATTTTATTGAAGCTTCTCTCTCTTGTATTTTTGTTTATATTATATTTTTTTAAGGAGAATACCCTTACGTTAATGGGTTGTTATTGAAACTTAAGTTTTAAATTTAAAAACTCTAAAAGCTTTATATTGTAGTAATTTATCAAATATGTAGGATTTTTAGATTATTTATTGATTAAAACTACAATTAGAACTGATTTTTTAAACAGCATATAAAATTTTAATTATTAATCTTTGTAACCTTTATCAACAAAATAATCTTTTGGAAATTTTTGTAAAACCTTAACCCACTAATAGCAAATAACTTTTTTTGGGGACCAGCTATAGCCCATTAGTAGCCAACCATGCCTAAAAGTTTTTTTTTTTTTTTCATTAGTTTATCTGTGTGTACATGCTCCAGTTTTCCCCACAAATTTTAGGAATTTTCTCCGGGTATTTATATAGAGATTCAGACTGATTTATTATTTATATTTTAGATAATATAACAACTAGTCAAGGATTACTTTTGAGAAATATATATTTCGGAGACATTTAAGAGGTCAAAGTCCTGGTTATGTTATTCAAGGGTTTCTATAAATATGCATTAAAAGCATCCATTGAAACTGTAGATACAAAAATGTTCGAAAAGAAAAGAGAGGAAAACAAAACTGTCAGACATTCATTATTCCAGAGTCGTATTGCATAAAGACCCTATATTGTTTTTGTCGAAAAAAAAAAAAAAAAAAAAAGGAAGAAAGGGATATGTACGTACGTACGTTGCTTGCTAAATTTAATTAGGGTGTTTGAGAGAGGGCATTACTAGAAATTTAAAATTATATTACCTTTATTTAATGACTTTTTTTAAAAAACCGTCGCAATAAAAAAGAAAACGGAGAGAGTTACATTCGAAAAAACGAAAACCGTTGTGGTAGGAGGAAAGGTCTACCACGATGTTTTTTTCCTAAAAACTGTCATGGTATATAAGACTTTCCATGACAGTTTTTCTAAAAATTATCATGGAAGATACCTTAAAAACCTTTATTCCAACCCAATAATTAGACACAAATCACAAACCTAACTCTCAAAAACACATCCAAAACCTTCCAAAACTGCAATCGCCGTCCTTCTTTGTCTCCATCCTCCTTAATCTCCTTTTCTAGTTATAAGTATTTTATTAGGCATATTTATAAATTGGTTTTGATTTTGTCAATCATTGATCAATGTTTATTGTTTTATAGATATGATTAGTTATTTGGATATGCGTATGATTAATTTGTTTTATAAATATGATTTGTTATTAGAATATGATGGGTATGTGTAATTTGTGAAATTGTTTTTAATTGAATTGTGTTAGATATTATTTCAATTTAGGACTTGCGAAATGGATAGGAAATGGATGTGTGATTTTCAATTGTCTAGACAATATGTGAATGGTATGGAAAAGTTCTTGGATTTTGCCAAAACTCATTCCCATGGTGATAAAATTTGGTGTCCTTGTGTTCAATATGAAAATGATAGATATCATTCAATTCCAATTGTTAGAGGACATTTATTTCAAAATGGGATTATAAGTAGTTACCAAACGTGGCATTTTCGTGACGAGTCTAAGTTCAATCTAACTTTAATAGGTAAAGAAAATGAAGCTATTATAGAAGATAATATGGATGATCACGAAAATATAGTTGACATGGTCAATAATTTAGAAGAACACTTTTTATATCGTCTGGATTTATTTCAAATATTGATGAATGATGCCAAGACACCATGTATGAGGGGTGTGCCAATTTCACCAAATTGTCCACTTTAGTTGGATTATGGAATTTGATAGCGTCGGGCAAGTGGTCAAATTCTAGTTTCACAAAGCTTTTAAAATTTCTAGGAAGGCTTCTATTGGAGGGCAATAAATTACCTACTAGTATATATGAGGCTAAAAAGACTTTGAGCACTTTGGGAATGGAGTGCAAGAAAATTCATGCTTGTGAAAATGATTGTGTTCTGTATAGGAATGAGTACGAGAACGAGAATTATTGCCTGACTTGTAAAGAGTCAAGATGGAAGAAAGAAAGAAGCCAAAAGACGGTAAGAATGGAATGCTGGTGAAGGTGTTATGGTACATTCCATCGGTACCATGTTTGAGCCATTTATTTAGAAATGCAAAGCATGCTAAGAATTTGATATGGCATCATGACAAACAGATCGACGATGGTATGCTTTAACATCCGGTGGATTCATCACAATGGAAGATGATCATCCCAAGTTTAGTGCAGATTCAAGAAATATACATTTCGCTTTGTTGATGGATGGCATGAACCCACATAGTAACATGAGTAGTAGGCATAACAATTGGCCTGTAATACTTGTCAACTACAATTTCTCCCTAAAAATATGCATAAAGTGGAAATTCTTGGTGTTGTCTTTATTGCTTTTGGGTCCTCACCAACCAGGGAATGGCATTGATGTGTACATGGCACCGTTAATCGATGACCAAAAGAACTTGTGGGAAAATGGAATCAAAGATAGAGATGCTTACCGAGAAGAAACTTTTACATTCCGTGCAATGTTGATATGGACAATTAACGACTTCTTTGCATATGGCAATTTATCTGGTTATTCGGTGAAGAGTTCTTTTAGTTGTCATATTTGTATGAAGGAAACATCTCACAAATGGTTGAAAAATGGTAAGAGAACTGTAACGCCCCTATATGGGGGTTAACAGTTTTTAATGAGATAAAATAAAAATAAATAATAAAAGTAAAACCTTAAAAATAAAATTTGCCCGGGACTTAAATGAAAACTCTCAACTCAAAAATAAAAATATAAACGACAAATAAACCACAGTTTTAATGTAGCACCTTAAATTTAATAATATAAACTGTTGTCATCATCATTTTAACCCTCAACACATTGTAATACAGTCACAGAAAGTAACAATTGATGCTTACATTATCATGAAGAACATTCTCAACAATTGAAGCAGTCCCAATGTAATATAGTTACATCACTTCCTCAACTATATTTCTCGTAGCCACCTCACACTTAGTGAGTCCTGAAAAGATATAAACATAAGGGTATGAGCAACACTATGCTCAGTAGAGAAAGCCATTACCCACCTTTAGGTTTTTATCATTACCACATTAAAATCTGCATGGTTAATAAGTTACATCATATTCCAGATTATGAGGTTTATTATGATCACATCTTATGGATACCGTAGTTAATCATTACCAAGTGTCATAATTACACATTTATACAAATATTACCAATCATCATTGTTCCTAGGTATCCATGTTAAATTGAGTATCACTCAACTCATCGAAACCCAAATGGGCGCACTTGATCACCCTATAAACATTCCAAGGGTGTTCCGGTGAGGGGACATCAAGCCCCGAGTCCTCACCAAATCGATTCCTGTACAGTGTGTTCTGGGACTTTCAACCCAAGGAAGCGTCATCACCTTCCCCCTATTTTACCTTTTTGGGTATTCATGCCCAAGGACGTAACCGTCGCCCTCTTCATGTCTCACAATTTCTCTATATTGAATCATTATCAATAGAGTTAGTTTTCCTAACCATGCTTCTCAATTTATAACATGTGTCAATTCATTATGTTCCTCGCCGTACAATACAAGACGAGTCCATGTCATAGTTTCATATGTGATAATCATATAATATCAGTTCAACATAGATATATATATTGCGGCAAAACAATCAATTTTAATTCTATAAAAACCTTACAAAAGATGAGTAATAGAATCCCTACCTTTCAAGCTTATCAACAGTCTCTTAATCCTGGAATCAATTAACGTTAGCTCCATACTCCCTTGATCCTAAGGCGTGCATAAGGACAATTAAAACTAAAGCACAACATACAACTACATTCATAAAATTTATTTTAATTTAATCTTAGAATTTCAAGAAATAACCACTGCCCATAGAGGTATTATAAAGTTTAACAATATAAATTTTCTGTCTAGGGCATATACACTTAGACTTCATACATATGCTCCAAAATAGCAACAAACATATACTTAGGTTTAAGAATGCAAATTTGAATAATCCTTTAGTATAAAAGAAAATTTATAAATGAAAGACTAAATTTGTTCATAAGATTCTAACCTCGGATTATGGTTAGTTGGAAGCTTGAAATGGTTTCAAAACAGGTTCCTTTACTTCGATATGACTGAAATTCTTGCTCAAATGGAGGTGATGGTGGCTTATTTTTATGGCTGCCTTGAAGAAGTTCTCTAAGTATTTTGCTTCAGCAAAGAAATGAGAAGAAGAGTGTGGGAACCGTGGAAGAGAAAGGAAGAAAAGATGAAGTCTTTGAAGAGAAGTGATGGAAACAATTATAGAAGAGACATGTTGAAGCATGTCACGGAGGAAATAAAGAAAATGAGGGTCAAGAGTAGTTGGAAAAGATATCCTTATGTCTCATCTAAAGACTTTAACACACATAATGCCAATATGACATTTTTGAGATTTATTAGAAGTTCTAAGGCTTTTTAGTAATCATACTAAATAAATATAGGAGAATTTTAGAAAACTTAAAAATAGATAAAAATAAATATTATAAAATAAATTTAAATGAAGCAATTTTTTTTTTATACATTAAAAATTAATTTAATTACCTCAATACCCGTTAGGAGAATAACGGGTGTCACAGCTCTACCCCCCTTAAAGAAATTTCGTCCTCGAAATTTCAATTCTAGCAATACTAGTAAAAATTTTGATTCCATTATGATTCCAATTCCGAGTCTAAACCGTTAATGTTGTTTATCTTCCAAAGTTAAGTTATCGTATCTCCACTTATTTACTTGCATAATAAATCTTACTCCTAAATCCCTCAATGAGAGTATTTCTGACAAGTTTCAACTTATAACACCGTATAATAGTCTAAGAATCTGATCAGGCATACATATTGACCATATCATGATTCCAGTCCTTCATTGTCCATGGACCGTGATTTACAATCACATTTAAGGAGATTGTCAGAGAAATTTTATATACTTCATCTTTAGGTTCCTTTTCCTTTTTGAGTAAGGAAAAGTCAAACATATTTGATTTCATACCTCAACTAATAAACTAAAACATAATCATAAAACATATATCACAAACACTTTTATTCAAAACTATACATTAAACTTACTCATAGAGATATTAAACGGAATCTCAGAGTTGCAAACATACCCGACATATTATTCATTAAACAGCTATCCTCATGACACAAACATTCAACCCAAATAATATACTCATATTTCATATGGAATATCCCCATAACTGACTCTGGTACTTCCACATAATATTAACAGAATATTACACATTACAAACATAATACGGATACGTTTCGAGAGTACAAGGCACTCCGTATACCAGCTATCCATATCATGCATGCTTAGAGGATACAAAAACATCGATAAACAAAAGATCGGACCTTAAGAAGGATGCGTTTCGAGAGCATCAAGTACTCCGTATCCAGCCATCCCGGCATTAGGCTCAATGAATCTAAAAGATTGAACAACGACGTACCACAAGAAACACAGAATACAAGGCAAACGGTTATTCGTAACACACGAAATACGGACACACATGCCTACATGCCAAAGATAAAACAAAAAGATTACAGATGGAGATTCAAATCAATTGGCCGCTCCCGGCTTTCCCTTTCCCATTCAAGCTTGGATGTTGCAGTGTCGGATTCTGGATGTATGATTTGCATTTTATCTATCAATTCCTCAGTTGTTGAAGCAGTGACAAAGATTTGTCTCTCTGATTCTGTAGTGATGTTTTCTTCCACAGCGTAATCTAGAAATTTCAAAAGACCGTCATAAAAACCCTTTACGTTCAGCAGTCCCAAAGGTTTGGAATAAAAGCCCAACAATTGCCCACAAGCAACTATAAATATTTCCTCAAGAGTACCTAGACCACCAGGTAATGCTATAAAAGCATCAGAATTATAGATTATGTCTTTAAAATTTTTAGGGATACTCCTGACTCCTTCTCCCTTACCTATGGCTTCCTTACAAAGGTTTCCTTCAACTGGAATATGAGGCCAAATTCTTACATCAGTAGCGTCGCTAGACCTAGCTGCTAGTGCCATATTTACCATCATTTTTATACTACCACCCGCATAGATTATGTTAATCTTCTTGCGTGCTAGGACTTGCCCTAAGTGATTTGCAGCTTCTAAATAAGCTTTATCTTTTCCAAGGCTAGAACCACAAAAGACACAGACATTCTTTATTTTCTTCGTGGACTGGGAGGTAGACATATTTGGTTTATAGAAGTGGTTGCTTAATGTCTGCTCCACTTAGACTTCGGGTTCTACATGAGATTTTAAAGATGAGAAATATACAAAAAGGGCTAAAGAGATAGACGAGTAGGTAATGAAAAGGTAATCCAAAGATTTAAACAAAATCTTGTGCGGATAAGAAAGTAAGATAAGGTGATTGATAGTTTACAGAAAATCTGATTCACTTTTTGAAAAAGATTAGACTCTAATTGTATAACTTTTGACAATTGAGAACAATTCGACAGAAGACCCTCATGACACAACTGTAGACTTTTTGACAAATATACACCAAGTCTAGAAATTTAATATAAACGACAAATACTGTAGAACTTTTGAAATTTGAGACACAATCTTGAAATATCTGGATAAGCTTTTCAAAATTCAAACATATTATTGTACCGTATGTGACGTGTCTGAGAAGATAATATATTTTATTATATATATATTTAAGAAAATCATAAATTAAATAAGATATTAACACTCACTGTATCAATCTAATAATCACAATTATTTCAAACACAAAAGCAAATATTCTGAGTAAAAGAAAAACACAAACTGTTGAACATCAGCTAAAACTGCTTCAAATAAGTAAAGACTAAATAACCTTTATAGTGCGATGACTTATTCCCCATCCAGTTTTCTTATGGCTTGGCAAACAGGATCTAGAAATACCATATTCCTGAGGCGTTGTCTTTCTGTATAAAATTTAGGCCAGAGTTTAAAAATAGCTCCTTGAACATATCCACTAGGGTGACCGTGAAGAGGAGGATGGATGCTATCCAAGTTCTCCTTTGAAAGTCCATTCCTACAAAACCTTATTTTATCCTCTCTATTCGTAGACATATAACCAGGTGAAGTACATTTACCGTTACAATTTTGTCTTCCACATTTGTTACAAGTGACCACGATGGCACGAGCTCTTCTTTTCATTGCACTATGACTGGTACCTGTTCCTGGTAAACCGACATCTTGACTAAAGTCACTCGGACGGATTTTCCCCTCTATCAACATTCTCACATCACAAGGGATGCCAAAATGCATAAGAATCCACAACCGAGTAATTCTAGCCTTATATTTCTTTCTGAGAATCTTTTGGGAGAGTGATGGGAAATACTTTCTCATGTGTTGGTACTTTGGGTCCATGATGAGATGAAAGAAGAGTAAATAGAAAGGAAAAATTAAGATAGTAAATTGCAGAATCCTAGAATTCCTTCTTCTTTTAGAGAAAAGAAGAATTTCTAGTGAAAAAGAAGAGGATTTGCGATTTAGAGAGAAAATAACAAATTAAGAGAGAGAAAGTGAGCTCGGAGAAATAAGCTCCTATGCACAGTAAACGATATGTAAACAATAATTAAACCACTGTATATGACACGTATAGAGACCACGTGGGAGAGACAGTGTGAATCAAACTGATTTAAGATTTAAACTAGGCCCAAATGTTCTTAGTTGAAAATGGTCAGGTTGCTTTCGGGCCTTAACACATTTAGAACGAGTTAAATAACAAACATAAAATTGAAAACCAATTTGTATAAATCTTAAACCCAATTCAAAGTCCACTATAGATAAAGTTAACTATAAACACAAATCTAATTTAACGACAACAAGGATCTTCCTGAATGTAATCCAGCAACTCAAATAATTTTGTTTTAATCAAAACCTTATTGAACAATGCATACACCCATATGTTATTCCTAATACTCAACATCTATCAATGGATTCATCATCATTGCTACCAAGGGTTTAGAATGTGACTAACCTTGAAATCAATACGATTTACGTCTTTCAACGTAGACCATATCAATGAACAAAGACACTAGATGTTACTACTTAAGAACATCTACAATCCCCACAATTCTACTTATACAATATATAATTTCCTCATATAACAAAACCTTAGGTAACCAAAAGATTCACTGATACACTTAAATACAATGTACGTAACGAAATATTTCAATTTTGAGATTCATGCATTCTAGACTTTACACAGTCTCAACAGACCAAAAGTCTAACATTTATCTCTCTCAAGATTCAATACCATGATTCCCAACTTATATCATATTCCTCAATTAAATAGAACTTTTAAGAAAAGATATTGACACTTATGTGTTCCATCGAATCCACACATAATCATTACTTAGGTTTGAATCAATTACGAAAAATTTGGCATATCTATGCCAAACTTTAAAATCAATAAATCAAGCCTTATATTTCTCATTGTTTTTCACGAGACAAAAGGCTTTTAAATCCTCTTATCTATACGAATTTCTCATCGTTTATACGAATTAGATATGCTTATAGATCCAAATATTATACGAATCTCTCATAAGCAATCTACTTATAAACTCATTCCATATAATTATCATTCCCTCATAACTATTAATACTTTCCTTCTATATAATTATTGTACTCATATAACTATTAATATTTTCATTCTATGGCCTTTCCATGTTACTTCCTTCTAGACTGAATAAATCAATGTGAAGGTTCATTTTGATGATGACAATGAAAATTCAGCTTCAAAACCATCTCAAAAATATATTTTTTTAAAGTGATGCTACACTCCCTAGGTTAACCGAACCTAGGCTCTGATACCAAAAATTCTGTAACGCCCCTATATGGGGGTTAACAGTTTTTAATGAGATAAAATAAAAATAAATAATAAAAGTAAAACCTTAAAAATAAAATTTGCCCGGGACTTAAATGAAAACTCTCAACTCAAAAATAAAAATATAAACGACAAATAAACCACAGTTTTAATGTAGCACCTTAAATTTAATAATATAAACTGTTGTCATCATCATTTTAACCCTCAACACATTGTAATACAGTCACAGAAAGTAACAATTGATGCTTACATTATCATGAAGAACATTCTCAACAATTGAAGCAGTCCCAATGTAATATAGTTACATCACTTCCTCAACTATATTTCTCGTAGCCACCTCACACTTAGTGAGTCCTGAAAAGATATAAACATAAGGGTATGAGCAACACTATGCTCAGTAGAGAAAGCCATTACCCACCTTTAGGTTTTTATCATTACCACATTAAAATCTGCATGGTTAGTAAGTTACATCATATTCCAGATTATGAGGTTTATTATGATCACATCTTATGGATACCGTAGTTAATCATTACCAAGTGTCATAATTACACATTTATACAAATATTACCAATCATCATTGTTCCTAGGTATCCATGTTAAATTGAGTATCACTCAACTCATCGAAACCCAAATGGGCGCACTTGATCACCCTATAAACATTCCAAGGGTGTTCCGGTGAGGGGACATCAAGCCCCGAGTCCTCACCAAATCGATTCCTGTACAGTGTGTTCTGGGACTTTCAACCCAAGGAAGCGTCATCACCTTCCCCCTATTTTACCTTTTGGGTATTCATGCCCAAGGACGTAACCGTCGCCCTCTTCATGTCTCACAATTTCTCTATATTGAATCATTATCAATAGAGTTAGTTTTCCTAACCATGCTTCTCAATTTATAACATGTGTCAATTCATTATGTTCCTCGCCGTACAATACAAGACGAGTCCATGTCATAGTTTCATATGTGATAATCATATAATATCAGTTCAACATAGATATATATATTGCGGCAAAACAATCAATTTTAATTCTATAAAAACCTTACAAAAGATGAGTAATAGAATCCCTACCTTTCAAGCTTATCAACAGTCTCTTAATCCTGGAATCAATTAACGTTAGCTCCATACTCCCTTGATCCTAAGGCGTGCATAAGGACAATTAAAACTAAAGCACAACATACAACTACATTCATAAAATTTATTTTAATTTAATCTTAGAATTTCAAGAAATAACCACTGCCCATAGAGGTATTATAAAGTTTAACAATATAAATTTTCTGTCTAGGGCATATACACTTAGACTTCATACATATGCTCCAAAATAGCAACAAACATATACTTAGGTTTAAGAATGCAAATTTGAATAATCCTTTAGTATAAAAGAAAATTTATAAATGAAAGACTAAATTTGTTCATAAGATTCTAACCTCGGATTATGGTTAGTTGGAAGCTTGAAATGGTTTCAAAACAGGTTCCTTTACTTCGATATGACTGAAATTCTTGCTCAAATGGAGGTGATGGTGGCTTATTTTTATGGCTGCCTTGAAGAAGTTCTCTAAGTATTTTGCTTCAGCAAAGAAATGAGAAGAAGAGTGTGGGAACCGTGGAAGAGAAAGGAAGAAAAGATGAAGTCTTTGAAGAGAAGTGATGGAAACAATTATAGAAGAGACATGTTGAAGCATGTCACGGAGGAAATAAAGAAAATGAGGGTCAAGAGTAGTTGGAAAAGATATCCTTATGTCTCATCTAAAGACTTTAACACACATAATGCCAATATGACATTTTTGAGATTTATTAGAAGTTCTAAGGCTTTTTAGTAATCATACTAAATAAATATAGGAGAATTTTAGAAAACTTAAAAATAGATAAAAATAAATATTATAAAATAAATTTAAATGAAGCAATTTTTTTTTTATACATTAAAAATTAATTTAATTACCTCAATACCCGTTAGGAGAATAACGGGTGTCACAAGAACCATTTTTGTTGGTCATAGAAGATGGTTGCCTAGAGATCATCGTTACTGTAAATAAAAGAAAGCCTTTAATGGCAACATTGAAGAAAGAGACCCTCCTCAGCCTTTGACAGGTGAACAAATATTCGAAATGGTAAATGATATGAAAGTGGTACTGGGGAAGAGAAAGCAAGATAAGGACGAGTTGCTGATAGATAGACCCTTAATCTTTTTCGATCTTCCATATTAGAAGATACTTTTTGTTCATCATTACTTGGATGTTATGCATATTGAAAAAAACGTTTGTGAATCAATAGTCAGCACATTGCTTAACATTCCAGGTAAAACCAAGGATGGTGAAAAAGCACAGTTGGATCTCATAGAAATGAAGATTAGGCCTAATTTGTTTCTCGAGAAAAGAGGGAATCGTACTTACTTATCTCTGACGAAGCACACATTATCAAGAAGGTAAAAGAGAAAGCTTTGTGAATGGCTTGCTTCGTTGAAAGTGCCAGACCACCAGTCTTCAAACTTTAAAAAGCTTGTGTTGGTGAAGAATTTGAAACTTATTAGTATGAAAACACATGATTGTCATGTGTTGATGCAACAATTACTATAACTTGCATTGTGGGAAACTCTAACAAGGGACGTGAGATTTGTAATTACTAGGTTGTGCTTGCTCTTTAATTCAATATGCTCTAAGGTAATTGATCCACTTATGTTAGATTCACTACAATCGGTGTTGGTGCAAACCTTGCACATGCTTAAGAAGTATTTTTCACCAGTATTTTTTGACATCATGATTCATCTAATGATGCACTTAATACGTGAAGTTAAGTTACGCGGACCCGTGTATTTGAAATGGATGTACCCATTTGAAAGGTATGTGAAGGCTTTAAAGGGCTATGTGTAGAATTGAAATAGGCCGAAGGGATATATTGTAGAAAGTTACATAGCTAAGGAATCGATTGAATTTTTCTTCGAGTCCTTGTCCAATAAGAAAGTAATTAGAGTGCCAAAGACAATAAACATTGAGGTTAAGAGACTATCTAGTGGCAATCCTTCCTCAATAAATCGAGGGGAGTAGGAGCAAGCTTTTCTTATGTCTTATACAATGCTAATAAAGTAAAACCTTTCATTGAGGTGCACATGAAGGAAATAAAAAGGCAAACCCAGAAAGAGCAAGAAATAAGAATTGGTTGCAAGCTGAACACAACTAGACCTTTTGGCTATGGATTAGAGCACGCATCTATGCCAAGTGCTCTACATCACAAGATAGAAGTATGTCACAAGACATAAAGAACCTAGTTAGAGAACTATTGTTAGTAGTTACAAAGTATACGTCATATTCCATTAATGTTTACACTTTCTATACTCGTGCAAGAGATGAGAAGCATCTTGTCCAAAATAGTGATGTGACTCTCTGTGCCATGGCTATGCATATTTCCTCTACCAAGGACAAGAATCTGGTACATAGGACCATGAACTACTTTGGTTTCATTGAAGATATTTAGGAACTTGATTATGGGGGATTGTGCATATCACTTTTTAAACACAAATGGGCCGATAATAACTATGCTAAGATTGATAAGGATGGTATTACGGTGGTTGACTTTAAAAGATTAGGATATAAAAATGATCCCTTCATTATGGCATCCCAAGCAATCTAAGTTTTTTATACAACGAATCCTGAAGATTTGAATTTGCCTCTAGTCGTCCCGATAAAGGCAAGAGTAGTTGTGACACCCGTTATTCTCCTAAGGGTATTAAGGTAATTAGATTAATTACCTAGTATATATATAAAAAAAATCAAAAAATCTCTCATAATTCGAAACTCTCTCTCTCTACTTTCTCTCTCTAAAAAATTCTCTCTCTCTCCTCAAAGATCGTTTGAGATTTCGGCATCCGTTTTCGACACCTCCCGCACCAATGGAAAGCTCTCGACGAGCTGAGTCCAACGAGGTGCCGCGCCGCCCAAAACGCCGCCGGAGGAGACCACACGCGCCGCCCAAAGTGGCGGCAAAACCCATTTCTTTCCGACGAGATATCTTCGCCGTCCGACGTCCGATCGACGTGATTCTTGTTCCTACACGACCACCGTGATGAGAGGAACAAAACCCACCCTTGGTGGCAGCTCAACAACCGCCGGATTGCTCTGCCCGCCTATTGCCGCCGTGCACCGCCGCCCCCATGGTGGAACTCCGCCTTGCCGGAGGAGGTGACTGACACCACCCCTCCCAATGAGTTCAGAGGATCAAGGGGAGTAAAACCCCTCGATCAATTGCACGGAAGGAGCCAGTTTCGCCAGAGAACGGCCAACGCCGCCGTCAACCGCCGCGGGAGCCTCCGTTTTGGCTCTTCCCAGCCACGTTTCTTCAAATTGGATGAGGGGAAATGCTCATAGGAGGATGGGTAGCAAAAGCCCTCAGCCAATTTCAGGTTTCCATCGTCGGAGAATCAAGATCGGAGCTCATCCATTTCTACCGACGTTGTACTTCACGACCCGCTATGTTAGAGGTAGAATTGGGTGAAATTGACCCCTCCATTGGACTCAGAAGGGTCGATTTAGGGGGGTTAGGCCCGAGCCCAGCTGCCAACGGACCCCGATTGACACCGATCAACGACGGTCAAAGTCGGTCAACGGCCGGTCAACGGTGGTCAACGCCGGTCAACGGCCAGTCAAAGGCTAAATTGGAATTTTGTGATCCGGACCTCCGATCGAAGATCCGAGACCACCTCCTGACTCGTTTCGATGCTCTGGATGCAATGGTGACCTCCGTTTGAGCAAATTCCACTCCGATGAAAATCATCCGGTACCGACTGCACGCGAATCGAGGCGATTCAAACAGTAGTATCGGAGTCCAGAATGACGTTTTCAAGAATGTATGATCTCCAGGAAGCATTCCTAGCCATTCATAGTCGCTCGAGGAGCACTACAGAGGATGCTTCGTAGATACAGCGAGATACAACTGGATCTGTTTTGCTTGGAGTTCAAGATCAAGGGAGTATGGAGCTAACGTTAATTGATTCCAGGATTAAGAGACTGTTGATAAGCTTGAAAGGTAGGGATTCTATTACTCATTTTTGTGAGGTTTTTATAGAATTAAAATTGATTGTTTTGCCGCAATATATATATATCTATGTTGAACTGATATTATATGAGTATCACATATGAAACTATGACATGGACTCGTCTTGTATTGTACGGCGAGGAACATAATAAATTGACACATGTTATAAATTGAGAAGCATGGTTAGGAAAACTAACTCTATTAATAATGATTCAATATAGAGAAATTGTGAGACATGAAGAGGGTGACGGTTACGTCCTTGGGCATGAATACCCTAAAAGGTAAAATAGGGGGAAGGCGATGACGCTTCCTTGGGTTGAAAGTCCCAGAACACACTGTACAGGAATCGATTTGGTGAGGACTCGGGGCTTGATGTCCCCTCACCGGAACACCCTTGGAATGTTTATAGGGTGATCAAGTGCGCCCATTTGGGTCTCGATGAGTTGAGTGATACTCAATTTAACATGGATACCTAGGAACAATGATGATTGGTAATATTTGTATAAATGTGTAATTATGACACTTGGTAATGATTAACTACGGTATCCATAAGATGTGATCATAATAAACCTCATAATCTGGAATATGATGTGACTTACTAACCATGCAGATTTTAATGTGGTAATGATAAAAACCTGAAGGTGAGTAATGGCTTTCTCTACTGAGCATAGTGTTGCTCATACCCTTATATTTTATTTTTTCAGGACTCACTAAGTGTGAGGTGGCTACGAGAAATATAGTTGAGGAAGCGATGTAACTATATTACATTGGGACTGCTCAATTGTAAGAATGTTCTTCATGATATTGTAAGCATCAATTGTTACTTTCTGTGACTGTATTATAATGTGCTGAGGGTTAAAATGATGATGACAACAGTTTATATTATTAAATTTAAGGTGCTACATTAAAACTGTGGTTTATTTATCGTTTATATTTTTATTTTTGAGTTGAGAGTTTTCATTTAAGTCCCGGGCAAATTTTATTTTTAAGGTTTTACTTTTATTATTTATTTTTATTTTATCTCATTAAAAACTGTTAACCCCCATATAGGGGCGTTACAGAATTTTTGGTATCAGAGCCTAGGTTCGGTTAACCTAGGGAGTGTAGCACCACTTTAAAAAAATATATTTTTGAGATGGTTTTGAAGCTGAATTTTTATTGTCATCATCAAAATGAACCTTCACATTGATTTATACAGTCTAGAAGGATGTAACATGGAAAGACCATAGAATGAAAATATCAATAGTTATATGAGTACAATAATTATATAGAAGGAAAGTATTAATAGTTATGAGGGAATGATAATTATATGGAATGAGTTTATAAGTAGATTGCTTATGAGAGATTCGTATAATATTTGGATCTATAAGCATATTTAATTCGTATAAACGATGAGAAATTCGTATAGATTCGAGGAATTAAGAGCCTTTTGTCTCGTGAAAAACAATAAGAAATATAAGGCTTGATTTATTGATTTTAAAGTTTGACATAGATATGCCAAATTTTTCGTAATTGATTCAAACCTAAGTAATGATTATGTGTGGATTCGATGGAGCACATAAGTGTCAATATCTTTTCTTGAAAGTTCTATATATTTGAGGAATGTGATATAAGTTGGGAATCATGGTATTGAATCTTGAGAGAGATAAATGTTAGACTTTTGGTCTGTTGAGACTGTGTAAAGTCTAGAATGCATGAATCTCAAAATTGGAATATTTCGTTACGTACATTGTATTTAAGTGTATCAGTGAATCTTTTGGTTACCTAAGGTTTTGTTATATGAGGAAATTATATATTGTATGAGTAGAATTGTGGGGATTGTAGATGTTCTTAAGTAGTAACATCTAGTGTCTTTGTTCATTGATATGGTCTATGTTGAAAGACGTAAATCGTATTGATTTCAAGGTTAGTCACATTCTAAACCCTTGGTAGCAATGATGATGAATCCATTGATAGATGTTGAGTATTAGGAATAACATATGGGTGTATGCATTGTTCAATAAGGTTTTGATTAAAACAAAATTATTTGAGTTGTTGGATCATTCAGGAAGATCCTTGTTGTCGTTAAATTAGATTTGTTGTTTATAGTTAACTTTATCTATAGTGGGCTTTGAATTGTGTTTAAGATTCATACGAATTGGTTTTCAATTTTATGTTTGTTATTTAACTCGTTCTAAATGTGTTAAGGCCCGAAACAACCTGACCATTTTCAACTAAGAACATTTGGGCCTAGTTCAAATCTTAAATCAGTTTGATTCACATTGTCTCTCCCACGTGGTTTCTATACGTGTCATATACAGTGGTTTAATCATTGTTTACATATACGTTTACTGTACATAGGAGCTTATTTCTCCGAGTTCACTTTTTCTCTCTTAATTTGTTATTTTCTCTCTAAATCGCAAATCCTCTTCTTTTTCATTAAAAATTCTTCTTTTTCTCTAAAAGAAGAAGGAATTCTAGGATTCTGCAATTTACTATCTTAATTTTTCCTTTCTATTTACTCTTCTTTCATCTCATCATGGACCCAAAGTAGCAACACCTGAGAAAGTATTTCCCATCACTCTCCCAAAAGATTCTCAGAAAGAAATACAAGGCTAGAATTACTCGGTTGTGGATTCTTATGCGTTTTGGTATCCCTTGTGATGTGAGAATGTTAATAGAGGGGAAAATCCGTCCGAGTGACTTTAGTCAAGATGTCGGTTTACCAGGAATAGGTACCAGTCGTAGTGCAATGAAAAGAAGAGCTCGTGCCATCGTGGTCACTTGTAACAAATGTGGAAGACAAAATTATAACGGTAAATGTACTTCACCTGGTTATATGTCTACGAATAGAGAGGATAAAATAAGGTTTTGTAGGGATGGACTTTCAAAGGAGAACTTGGATAGCATCCATCCTCCTCTCCATGGTCACCCTAGTGGATATGTTCAAGGAGCTATTTTTAAACTCTGGCCTAAATTTTATACAGAAAGACAACGCCTCAGGAATATGGTATTTCTAGATCCTGTTTGTCAAGCCATAAGAAAACTGGATGGGGAATAAGTCATCGCTCTATAAAGGTTATTTAGTCTTTACTTATTTGAAGCAGTTTTAGCTGATGTTCAACAGTTTGTGTTTTTCTTTTACTCAGAATATTTGCTTTTGTGTTTGAAATAATTGTGATTATTAGATTGATACAGTAAGTGTTAATATCTTATTTAATTTATGATTTTCTTAAATATATATATAATAAAATATATTATCTTATCAGACACGTTACATACGGTACAGTAATATGTTTGAATTTTGAAAAGCTTATCCAGATATTTCAAGATTTGTGTCTCAAATTTCAAAAGTTCTACAGTATTTGTCGTTTATATTAAATTTCTAGACTTGGTGTATATTTGTCAAAAAGTCTACAGTTGTGTCAAGAGGGTCTTCTGTCGAATTGTTCTCAATTGTCAAAAGTTATACAATTAGAGTCTAATCTTTTTCAAAAAGTGAATCAGATTTTCTGTAAACTATCAATCACCTTATCTTACTTTCTTATCCGCACAAGATTTTGTTTAAATCTTTGGATTACCTTTTCATTACCTACTCGTCTATCTCTTTAGCCCTTTTTGTATATTTCTCATCTTTAAAATCTCATGTAGAACCCGAAGTCTAAGTGGAGCAGACATTAAGCAACCACTTCTATAAACCAAATATGTCTACCTCCCAGTCCACGAAGAAAATAAAGAATGTCTGTGTCTTTTGTGGTTCCAGCCTTGGAAAAGATAAAGCTTATTTAGAAGCTGCAAATCACTTAGGGCAAGTCCTAGCACGCAAGAAGATTAACATAATCTATGGGGGTGGTAGTATAAAAATGATGGTAAATATGGCACTAGCAGCTAGGTCTAGCGACGCTACTGATGTAAGAATTTGGCCTCATATTCCAGTTGAAGGAAACCTTTATAAGGAAGCCATAGGTAAGGGAGAAGGAGTCAGGAGTATCCCTAGAAATTTTAAAGACATAATCTATAATTCTGATGCTTTTATAGCATTACCTGGTGGTCTAGGTACTCTTGAGGAAATATTTATAGTTGCTTGTGGGCAATTGTTGAGCTTTTATTCCAAACCTTTGGGACTGCTGAATGTAAATGGTTTTTATGACGGTCTTTTGAAATTTCTAGATTACGCTGTGGAAGAAAACATCACTACAGAATCGGAGAGACAAATCTTTGTTACTGCTTCAACAGCTGAGGAATTGATAGATAAAATGCAAATCATACATCCAGAATCCGACACTGCAACATCCAAGTTTGAATGGGAAAGGGAAAGCCGGGAGCGGCCAATTGATTTGAATCTCCATCTGTAATCTTTTTGTTTTATCTTTGGCATGTAGGCATGTGTGTCCGTATTTCGTGTATTACGAATAACCGTTTGCCTTGTATTCTGTGTTTCTTGTGGTACGTTGTTGTTCAATCTTTTAGATTCATTGAGCCTAATGCCGGGATGGCTGGATACGGAGTACTTGATGCTCTCGAAACGCATCCTTCTTAAGGTCCGATCTTTTGTTTATCGATGTTTTTGTATCCTCTAAGCATGCATGATATGGATAGCTGGTATACGGAGTGCCTTGTACTCTCGAAACGTATCCGTATTATGTTTGTAATGTGTAATATTCTGTTAATATTATGTGGAAGTACCAGAGTCAGTTATGGGGATATTCCATATGAAATATGAGTATATTATTTGGGTTGAATGTTTGTGTCATGAGGATAGCTGTTTAATGAAAAATATGTCGGGTATGTTTGCAACCAGAGATTCCGTTTAATATCTCTATGAATAAGTTTAATGTATGGTTTTGAATAGAAGTGTTTGTGATATATGTTTTATGATTATGTTTTAGTTTATTAGTTGAGGTATGAAATCAAATATATTTGACTTTTCCTTACTCAAAAAGGAAAAGGAACCTAAAGATGAAGTATATAAAATTTCTCTGGCAATCTCCTTAAATGTGATTGTAAATCACAGTCCATGGACAATGAAGGACTGGAATCATGGTATGGTCAATATGTATGCCTGATCAGATTCTTAGACTATTATACGGTGTTACAAGTTGAAACTTGTCAGAAATACTCTCATTGAGGGATTTAGGAGTAAGATTTATTATGCAAGTAAATAAGTGGAGATACGATAACTTAAATTTGGAGGACAAACAACATTAACGGTTTAGACTCGAAATTGGAATCATAATTTTTACTAGTATTACTAGAATTGAAATTTCGAGGACGAAATTTCTTTAAGGGGGGTAGAGCTGTGACACCCGTTATTCTCCTAAGGGTATTAAGGTAATTAGATTAATTACCTAGTATATATATAAAAAAAATCAGAAAATCTCTCATAATTCGAAACTCTCTCTCTCTACTTTCTCTCTCTAAAAAATTCTCTCTCTCTCCTCAAAGATCGTTTGAGATTTCGGCATCCGTTTTCGACACCTCCCGCACCAATGGAAAGCTCTCGACGAGCTGAGTCCAACGAGGTGCCGCGCCGCCCAAAACGCCGCCGGAGGAGACCACACGCGCTGCCCAAAGTGGCGGCAAAACCCATTTCTTTTCGACGAGATATCTTCGCCGTCCGACGTTCGATCGACGTGATTCTTGTTCCTACACGACCACCGTGATGAGAGGAACAAAACCCACCCTTGGTGGCAGCTCAACAACCGCCAGATTGCTCTGCCCGCCTATTACTGCCGTGCACCGCCGCCCCCATGGTGGAACTCCGCCTTGCCGGAGGAGGTGACTGACACCACCCCTCCCAATGTGTTCAGAGGATCAAGGGGAGTAAAACCCCTCGATCAATTGCACGGAAGGAGCCGGTTTCGCCGGAGAACGGCCAACGCCGCCGTCAACCGCCGCGGGAGCCTCCGTTTTGGCTCTTCCCAGCCACGTTTCTTCAAATTGGATGAGGGGAAATGCTCATAGGAGGATGGGTAGCAAAAGCCCTCAGCCAATTTCAGGTTTCCATCGTCGGAGAATCAAGATCGGAGCTCATCCATTTCTACCGACGTTGTACTTCACGACCCGCTATGTTAGAGGTAGAATTGGGTGAAATTGACCCCGCCATTGGACTCAGAAGGGTCGATTTAGGGGGGGTAGGCCCGAGCCCAGCTGCCAACGGACCCCGATTGACACCGGTCAACGACGGTCAAAGTCGGTCAACGGCCGGTCAACGGTGGTCAACGCCGGTCAACGGCCAGTCAAAGGCTAAATTGGAATTTTGTGATCCGGACCTCCGATCGAAGATTCGAGACCGCCTCCTGACTCGTTTCGATGCTCTGGACGCAATGGTGACCTCCGTTCGAGCAAATTCCTCTCCGATGAAAATCATCCGGTACCGACTGCACGCGAATCGAGGCGATTCAAACAGCAGTATCGGAGTCCAGAATGACGTTTTCAAGAATGTATGATCTCCAGGAAGCATTCCTAGCCATTCATAGTCGCTCGAGGAGCACTACAGAGGATGCTTTGTAGATACAGCGAGATACAACTGGATCTGTTTTGCCTGGAGTTCAAGATCAAGGGAGTATGGAGCTAACGTTAATTGATTCCAGGATTAAGAGACTGTTGATAAGCTTGAAAGGTAGGGATTCTATTACTCATTTTTGTGAGGTTTTTATAGAATTAAAATTGATTGTTTTGCCGCAATATATATATATCTATGTTGAACTGATATTATATGAGTATCACATATGAAACTATGACATGGACTCGTCTTGTATTGTACGGCGAGGAACATAATGAATTGACACATGTTATAAATTGAGAAGCATGGTTAGGAAAACTAACTCTATTAATAATGATTCAATATAGAGAAATTGTGAGACATGAAGAGGGCGACGGTTACGTCCTTGGGCATGAATACCCTAAAAGGTAAAATAGGGGGAAGGCGATGACGCTTCCTTGGGTTGAAAGTCCTAGAACACACTGTACAGGAATCGATTTGGTGAGGACTCGGGGCTTGATGTCCCCTCACCGGAACACCCTTGGAATGTTTATAGGGTGATCAAGTGCGCCCATTTGGGTCTCGATGAGTTGAGTGATACTCAATTTAACATGGATACCTAGGAACAATGATGATTGGTAATATTTGTATAAATGTGTAATTATGACACTTGGTAATGATTAACTACGGTATCCATAAGATGTGATCATAATAAACCTCATAATCTGGAATATGATGTGACTTACTAACCATGCAGATTTTAATGTGGTAATGATAAAAACCTGAAGGTGAGTAATGGCTTTCTCTACTGAGCATAGTGTTGCTCATACCCTTATATTTTTATCTTTTCAGGACTCACTAAGTGTGAGGTGGCTACGAGAAATATAGTTGAGGAAGTGATGTAACTATATTACATTGGGACTGCTCAATTGTAAAGAATGTTCTTCATGATAATGTAAGCATCAATTGTTACTTTCTGTGACTGTATTATAATGTGCTGAGGGTTAAAATGATGATGACAACAGTTTATATTATTAAATTTAAGGTGCTACATTAAAACTGTGGTTTATTTATCGTTTATATTTTTATTTTTGAGTTGAGAGTTTTCATTTAAGTCCCGGGCAAATTTTATTTTTAAGGTTTTACTTTTATTATTTATTTTTATTTTATCTCATTAAAAACTGTTAACCCCCATATAGGGGCGTTACAGTAGTTATTGACGGTGAAGTAGTTGTCGAGGATTGCATGGATATCCCCTCATTTACAAAAGGGATTGCCACCGATTGAAGTGATTAATAATTTTGATGATAATGATGTTTGTCACCTGCTTCATGAAGATATGGAACAGATATGTATTGTAGAACCAAAAAAAAAAAAAAAGGTGGAAAAAATGAGCATTTGTAAACAAATTTATATCAATTTATTTATTGCAATGTATTTTATCTATTCAATTTTTTTCTTCTTTTTAAGCTAAGGGATATATCGATATGTAGTTATTTTCGTGATAAAAATAGCAAAAAGTAAAAACTCTGGGCCATTGGATGCATAACACACGACTGGCCACCTTGGGTGAGGGAAAAAATTGATTCAACAAATTGATGTTTACACCAATTTTTCATGACAGTTTTTATAAAAAACCGTTGTGAAAATATAATGTTTCGTGACGGTCTTTTAAAAAGTCGTCATAGAACCTTAAGCTTTCATGGCGATTTTTTATAAAAATCATCGTGGTAGCTAAGTATTTCATGATTTTTATAAAAAACGTTGTATAATGTGGGGGTTAAACAGTGTCATTTTAGCCCCTATAAAAAACCACGCTGTCTAGGGCTTATATTTTGAAAATTTCCACCCGATCGAAATCACCCCAATAGAAATTGCCCCCAATAAACTTAACTCTTTCTCTCAAATTCTCTCGCCTTTACCATCACTAGAGCACCGTCGACCTAACCCATTGTGTCATCGTCGCAGTCGCAGTTGAGTCAACTCATGTCGTCACCACTTCTCAACATTGTCATCGTTTTGTAAGTCATTTTCTTTCTTTTTTGTTCCTTTGTTGCCTTTTTGTTTGCCACTGTTGTGTTTAAGTTTGATTTTTAGTTTTGGGTATGCTTTGGAATGTAATATATTGTGAATATGTTGATTAGGTTTTGTTATGATAGGTATGTTTTGTTTTTTAAAATTTTTTTGATTTCATTATTTAGTTGTTACAATTTGTTAGTTTGTTTATAATGTGATAGTGTCTTGATAAAGTTTGGAATATATTGTGTTTAAGTTTGATTTTTATTTTTGGGTATACTTTGGAATGAATATGTGTAATATATGGAGAATATGTGTTTTGTTTTTTAAGTTTTTTGGATTTCACTAGTTAGTTGTTATAATTTGTTAGTTTGTTTATAATGTTATAGTGCCTTGATAAAGTTTGGAATATGTTGTGTTGAAGTTTGATTTTTAGTTTTAGGTATACTTTGGAATGAATATGTGCAATATATGGTGAATATGTATTTTGTTTTTTAAGTTTTTTTTTTATTCATTAGTTAGTTGTTATAATTTGTTTGTTGGTTTGTTTATAATGTGATAGTGCCTTGATAATGTTTCGAATATGTTGTGTTTAAGCTTGATTTTAGTTTTGGGTATATTTTGGAATGAATATGTGTAATATATAGTGAATATGTGTTTTATTTTTTTAATTTTTTTGATTTCATTAGTTAGTTGTTATAATTTGTTAGTTAGTTTATAATGTGATGTGCCTTGATAAATTTTGGAATATGTTGTGTTTAAGTTTTATTTTTAGTTTTGTGTATGCTTTGGAATGAATATGTGTAATATATGGTGAATATGTGTTCTGTTTTTTAAATGTTTTTTATTTCACTAGTTAGTTGTTATAATTTGTTAGTTAGTTTATAATGTGACGTGCCTTGATAAAGTTTGGAATATGTTGTGTTTAAGTTTTATTTTTAGTTTTGTGTATGCTTTGGAATGAATATGTGTTTTTCTTTTAAATTTTTTTTTATTACATTAGTTAGTTGGTATAATTTGTTAGTTTGTTTATAATGTGATAGTGCCTTGATTGATCATATTGTATATCATAACTTTGTGGTTGTTCTTTCATTTTAATACAATCCCATAACTTTATGGATCATATTATATATCACAAGCTAGCGACGTTAGATTTATATCAATTTATCTGTTTTCCTTTCTATGAGGATTTGGTTTAGATTAGGTAAAAATGTCTTAAGAAAGTGATAATGATCACTATGATGAAGAGTATGAAGAGTGTACACTATCTTGCTCTCAATATAGCAAGGCAAAACAAGTTAGCAAGCTTCGAATGCACACTGAATTCAATCCCAAAGTAGATTTTAAGCGGAAAGCTACTTTGATGAAAAAAGTTCATCAGATGAAGAAGAGAGGCTTAAGAATAGAAGTGATGTTTGATGCAAAAGGCCAACCGAAAGGTGCACCCAGAAGCTAATTAAGCAGTTGAATTGGAAGTTGAGAACACGTTCTAATATGGATTAAAGATTGGAGAACTAAAGATTTGGATCAAGTAAAAGATGTTGTTTGGAGAGAGATTTACAAAACTTTCACAATTGAGGGTAGGTATAGGAAAAAAGCTTTGAATATTTGTAGCGAATTAGTAAAGGGGTTTAGATCTAATCTCTAAGTCACTTTTGTAAAGCTCAACCTTTCCATTCTGGAGGATGATGAAAATGTATTTAAGTGGCCTCCTACCGTAGTACACTACTACCCCTCTATAGACAATGACGATTAGGAAGCTTTTGTGAAGTATTAGCATTCTGTCGAATTCCAACTACTATCAGCTAACGCAAGAAAAATAAGAGAAGAAAATGAAGATGTTTCTATGGTTGGCCGAGACAAATATAGAAAGCTCGAGCAATCATTGGTATGTTATTATCTTACTCATATTACATATATCAATTATTCTATCATTAATATATTACTAATATAGCAAAATACAATTAGTTGAAACTGGTGTGCTACCAGCACAGGAGGAGTTGTGGGTAAAATCATGTCAAGGTCTTGATGGACAATTTAAAAATCCAAGAGTAGCACAAATTGGGATCTTGATTATAAGTTTATTGAACTCAAATTATTAATTTGTAATTTTTTAACTATTGAAGCATTTTAAGAACAACTTAGATTGATATTGTTTTACAGGATGAGTACACAATGCAATGAAGTCAAGGAACCTTCGAGTCCATCAGTAACGATGACATATTGACAAGGGCAATAGGAAACCGGAACATTTAGGACATGTTCGCGGTCAATCTAAGTATGTGAAGCAGTCTTAATACTTTGACTTCCGAGCAAGTTCAAAATTCGATGCCCAAATGTCAAAGATACAAATGAAAATTGCAGAACTATGAGGTCTTGTGACCAAGTTTATTTCCCAAGGATGTACTAGACCGACGGATGAACACATCTCACAACGCAATACCCTCAAGGCTAGCTGCAACCCTCCCAACAACGTAGCAAAAGTTCCACAAACTCTAGAAGTCCAATTGTCACCTCATTGTCAAGAGCCCAAACAATATCAAGAATATAGGCTCTTTGTTGACGATAGAATTCAGAGTGGGTGTACACTTGTTGCACTTAGGAATATATGGATGGGAAGTTGTCCAACTGATATAGTCCATAGAAGACTCATAGGGGACAAAACATGCGAGTTAACATCATCACCACTAGAGCTAGAACAATAGAGTTGCCTATTCGGACATTTGAAGTAACAACTGTGTGTGAAGGCACTGGAAGCTTCGTTGCATGGCCAAAAAAGTTAAGTGAAGTCGTTGCAACAACAAAGATGAGTCGAGCGTCTAGCTACGTTCCTCAAGATGCGGGGGAAAAAAACACTAAAAAAAGAAAGGATCTACAAGCGTAAGATAATCACAACCTGAGGTAGAACAAGAATAAGTAGTTGAGAAACATCCTGCTGTGAATGAGCCACAGCCTGCATTTAACTTCTCCTTAGTACCTTTAGAATTTATGCAGTTGGCTTTGCACATACTTTCTTTTATGCGCCATGGGTTGATGGTTCATTGCCCGATACCAAAAATAATCGTTTGCAATGAAATGACTATCTATGTAGGGTATAAAGACATTTACTACTTCATCACCTTTGATAAAATCGGGGTGAACTTGTAATGGTATACCTTACATAATAGCTCTATCCTTAATTCTTACTTTTTTAAAATATAAGTAGAGTTGTAAGGTTCATTTAAATAATTGAGTGCATTGTTTTTCAATATAGTTTTTTGGCGGAATATTGTGAACTTTAAGGCAAGGCACCTAATTTCAGCTTCATATCTTCGGCCATTGTTTCAAATGTTGCAAGAGATCCACAGAGTGATGTTAGAGAGCACACCACGTCACTTCTCTACATATTAGCTCAAGCACCGAGAGAGAATTTACTCTTCATGCCATACAATGTTGGAGAACATTAGATGTTGGCACTTGTTTCACTATAAGAGGACCAAATATATTGATTTGATCCCCTCGGACACTTTCGTATCACTCACAAGAGTATAAGTATTAATTTTTCTTATAAAATTAACCATGTTAAGTTTTACATAATTGTGTTTATTAATTCATTTTAATCATGATACATTATTAGGGTGCTTAATGATTAGAAACTTCAAGCGGGAAGCAGTATAATATCATGACCAAGCGGAATGCTATATTTCACATGTAAGTGTCCAAGACAACAAGAAAACGAAAAATGTGGTTTTTTATTCTATGTTTCATATAGGATATAATTAATAATGGTATACAAGCTCTAGCAAAAAAGGAATTTTATATACATACAGATATAAATGAAGTTAGAATTGAGTGGGTACATTTTGTAAATAGGTATGTCAAATTTTGCTAGAGATAGTAGATAAATGATTATATGTAAAATAATTCAAATTAGTAGGTAAATGATTATGTAAAATAATTCAAATGTAAATGATTTTGTAAAGACGTTGTAATTTCAACATACATCTTTTTTTTTTTTTTTTATAATCAGGGCCATGTAGTAATGGATAACACATGGGACTGGCCATCCTATGGGAAATTAAAAATTCAGTCTTTTTTTTTTTTTTTTTTTGCATGACCAATTTTCCATGATGGTTTTTAAAAAAAACTGTAATGGAAATGTAACCTTACATGACGGTTTTTTCTAAAAACCATCATGTAAAGTTAAGATATGTCAATTTTACACAATAGTTTTTGTAAAAACTATTGTGTAAAGTCTAATTTCCATGATAGATTTTCAAAAAACTGTCGTGTAAGATATATATTTCCATGACGGTTTTTTGTGAAAACTGTAGTGATAGAGGGCCCCCAAACGCCTAAATTTGGTGCCTAAATGAATATTCCATTATTGTGAAAAACCTCCGTGAAAACTTAATTTGGTATTACAATGAAGGTTTTCACGACGGTAGCATTGTAAAAGTGTAACGCCCCAAAATGTATTTAAAGTTAATGTAATGTAAATGATGAATTAGTGTGCCATAATTAACATTTTAACATTAATTTAATTATTTGGTTGGATTTTGAATTTTTGGTTGTTTTGTTAAAATTGATGCATTCAAATGATTTCTTATTGTTCTAAAATGATGTTTTGAGTTTTAAAACACAACAATTTGTAAAATGTTAAAAATTCTCTGTTTTGCAAAACCGTGGGCGGCACATGGTTTTCGCACAGTAAAACCGTCCACCGATTTTCTCTATTTATTTCCTTTTTCTCTCTCTCTCCTCACTTCCACGCTCACTCTCCCTCTCTCTTCTCTCATCTCTCTCGGCAATCTCCCTCTCTCTCAATCTCTCTCAAAATTTTTGAACTTCATTTCGAATTCAAGCTTCGGGTTAGCAGGGAGGAAGCTCGGGGACGTGATTCGGCAACCGAGAACGCGAATTGAAGCTTCGATTCGAGGTTAGATTCTAAATTTCTAAACTTTTTCTAAAATTTTCAATTTTGTGTGTTTTTGAATTCTATGTTTGTTTTAGCTTAGAAAACCATGGATTTGTGTTAAATGAACTTAGAACAACTAGAATCTAAGCTTAGATTGAAGAAAAACAAATCGGATTCAAGATTTTTCATTTTTCTCCTCATTTTCTCATTTTTGGATTTTTGAGAATTTTGAGTTTAAATCTTGTTTAAATGAGTCCAAACATGTTCTAGTATGTTTTTCTATCATCTATGAACGTTTTTCATGCCTGGGAATTGAGAAAAACAGGTTGGAATCCAGATTTGGATTTTGGGGATCGAGAAACCTGTGGCTGGGATTTCTGGATTTTCCCAGTTCGGCAGGCCGGAGTGATGATCGGCAGGCCGGTGTTCTTCCGACCGGCAGGCCGAATCTGGGAAAATGTTCGGCCGACCGAACTTTGCTTCCGGCAGGCCGAACTGTGCAGTTCGGCAGGCCAAAGCAGGGCGTCCGGCAGGCCGACCGAGGCATGAAAAATTTTGTGATTTTTACCCGTTTCCACTGTTTTGAACCCAGATTTAAATCCCAACCTTATAGGATGATTTTAAAGGTACAAATGGCACACTAGGACATCATGAAATGATTTAGTAGCGTAGAATGTCTCAAACTAGATATTGATCGACTTAGTTTGTATCTAGGATCGTTCGTGGTTCCGTGGAGCTAACGTATAGCGGACCGGGATTGCGGTGTGGGGCACCGGCACGAGTACTGAGGTAGGACTTCTATCCTATTTCTTTGGTAGCCTGGTTTTGAAATGATTTGGCTTTGAAAATGATTTCTATTAAAGTGTTTTCAATGGTGTTTGAAAATGGTCTTATCGGTTATATTTTAATATACCGTGATTACGAAATGAATTTCATAATGAATGTAATTGACAACACTCGGTAATTAGGTTTTGAATGATAATGATAACAAACACTAAGGCATGATGCCATATCAGATATCGGGTCGTGTAGCGATCGACCTTGGGGGCAGGTTCCGAAACCCAGCTGGGCCACTACGGTGGTGATATCATTGTTTGTCTAGGTAAAGAAAAAAAAATGGTGTTTTCGATTGTACGAGTAGACTGTTCTGTATCAGAACGGCTCTACTCAAATTATGTTTTTATTTATTTACCTATTTATTTATTTAAGTTTTCATTTGAGTACCCCTAACAATGAACTGTTTCTTTAAATTAAACTATTTTACAAAACATAGTTCTACTGAGCCTTTCGCTCACGTTTTATTTGTTTTAAATTCCCCCCCTTCTAGGTGGAATTCTTCGGACCGAACTCAGGAGCAATAGGAGAATTTACTTATATTCTGTATTATTAATCAAGGCATGTAAGACTTTAACTTCATTTGTACTTGGACTGTAATTGTATTTATGATATTGTCAGAACCATGTGTGTGCACAAGTTGTGAGTTGTGGAACCCATACTCGCAGTTTTTATATAATTTTTATTATTTGTTTAATATTTATATATTCTTTTATCAAATGTGGTGGAAAAACTCCTTATTTCTCATGTAATTTGAATCTTAAACCATTGATTTTAATTAAATTCTCTTTTAATTAATCTAAATATTCCGCCACGTCACCTCCCGCACTCCGGAGGTGACAAAAAGTTTCCATGACGGTTTAAAACCATCATGGAAGGCCTAGTTCATAGCAGTGGTGGTTCAAACTGTGTTGTTAAAACTGTCTATAGCATGTGAGAACTATACACTATAGGGAATTTTTTGCTTTACACTGTAACATGTAAGAAATTTATACGGTTTGCGGTTTTAATATCTTTAAAGAGTTTTCTTAGCATTTGTTTAAATCACATTTTGTTATAAGGTTCTTGTGCATCTAAGGTAATTAAGTAAAAGTAAGATGTCTTTGATTATATTGTTACAAAAATCATCCTTATCTCAAAAAATATAAAGGAAAGATAGAAGGATTTTGTTTTACCAATAATATCTAGCTATGAGTATATCTAATGCAATGTTATACCGATGTATCAGTGTTAAATTTTGGCATTTAAATATAAAAGCATCTAATGTAGTATTACTTTTTATGCTAAATTTGTCATATACTTAATTTAGTAGCAAATTCTTCATTAAGAATTTGGTGCAAGGGTTTAGAATGATATGGTTTAGAATTTTATGGTTTGAACTGTGGGTTCTAAATTGTGTAGTTTAAACGGCGGTTTTAAACTGACATTTAAAATTTAAGGTTTACAACGAGAACTGGTGTTTAAACAATTGTAGTTTATGAAGAAAACAAGAATAAGAATGAGTTTACTGTAGAAAATTGCTCAAAACCGCTTGAATTTGAGGGGGAGCAAAGTTTGGATTCTAAATGTTTTGGTTAATTTAAAACTGTCTCCATAGTTTAAAACTGCCTTAGTTATTACTCCATTAAACATCAGTTTGAACCACCTTCATGGTTTAAAACCATTTTTACATGTTTAAAACCTATGCACCAAATGACACATAAATTTGATATAAAATAATATAGCAGTAAATAATGAATAATAATCCTTCAAAAACATAATGAATAATAATATTTTTTACCTAAACAGTAGCGACAAATAAAAAAAAAGCATTGCATTACAAATGATTTATCATATTTTTCTGTCCATTTGAAAGCTAATGTGATGCTTGAACTAAAAACACTAATTTAAATTTGTGAGATAAAGTACCATAACATAATTAATTAAGATTGGAATTTTTCTAGATCAAGCCAGTCAACAAGACACGATAACCGTTCCAAGGCGGGCCTTTTGATAAATGACCTTAACAAAAAAAATTTTTGGACAAATGACCTCTTTTTTTTTCATAAAAAATCAAGCTTTTTAGATAAGAAAATTACTTTAATTTTTATTTTTTTTATTCCATTGAGGTTTCTTTTCTTGCTCAGTGTGTTTTTTTTCATCTTTTTAAAAAAAAAAATTGAAACAATTTTCTTATCTAAAAGGCTTAATTTTTTGCTATAAAAAAAAAATCATTTTTTCAATTAAATTTTTTGGGTGATCCTTTTCTCAAATTCTTCCGTTCCAAGGTGTTTTACTAGTTGAAATATTACGCGCAGGGGATGAGACAAAACATTGAGATGCTAAGCATTGACTTTAGCGTGCAGATGTCTTTATACATTCTAAAGTATTCTTATCGCCCTGTACTTTCAGCCATAATTTAAATTTCGTAATTGTTCACAAAATGCAAATATTGCTTTCATATCTCCATCCCTTGCACGTTCAGTGCTTCGGGAAAAATTCTCAATACCATTTCTTCAATGATGGTTAATCCCTTTTTCTGGAAACACTTGGCAGGATCATTTTTCTAAGAAAAAGAAGAGACTTTTGGTTGATTCGATTGTATAATAGGAAAATAAAAATATATTCCTAATCATTGACAAAGTCAAGAACTTTGTCTTCTTCCAAGAGACGTGGTGAAATTAAAAATAAAAAATAAAAAATAAAATTTTCAAAAGTTCGGTAACTGATTTTTTTTTTTAATCTCTATTAACATTGCAATTTTTTGAAATGTACATAGCTATATTCAAAAACTCAAAGCTTGGATGTATAATTGAAAATTTTCAAAAATTTTTCTCTTTTTTTTTTATATACAAAATATTTTCTATTCATATGGTAACATAGAAAGTTTCAAGAGGTCCCTGGAAGCGAAAACCACAAGGGACCATTGGATCAAGGCAACTGGCACCAAACCAAATGTCACATTATAATTATTAAGCATATCCTAATTTTGATTATATATATATATATGTAAAATAATGAAATGTCACATATATACATATATATATCACTATTATATAGAGTTTTATGTTTCAAATAATATTGTAATTTTAATCTATTTATACTATTATAAGTCAACTTATAAAAATGCGCAGCAAGTCCCTTATCGAAATTTGTATACTAAAAAAATGTCAAGGAAAATCACCTCAAAGAACGTAAGAAAAATCCTTAAAAAATAAGACAATATACCTCATAATAATATTGTGTAAAAATAGCTGTCGGTGATCTTTCCGGGTCTGATTCTAAAGAAAATTAGGCTATTAAGACGTATGAAAAATCTCAATGCACTGCTACAATTGGTGCTATTAGCAAAGACAATGTTTTGCGACAGCTTTTTTCATGCAGTTGTGACGACTTATCGTTTCTAATGTGGGATCCATATACACCACTATATTGTTGTCGCTAAAAAATTTATGACAACATGTCATCGCATATTCAAACATATTTTCCTTGATATATCATTGCAAATATTAAAAAAAATACCCTTTAGTATTTGTGACTTATGTCATTGTAATTGATATTTGGCCCCTAAACTTATGTGGCGCAAATTTTTTTATGCCACTACGTAGGTATTTGCAACGATATTGTCATTGCAAATAATAACAAGGTACATGTAGTAATCACTGGGTTCCGACAAAGTCGTCGCAAATACTAATGGGATGCAGCTGTGTTTGACTATCAAACATAATGGCAGGAGTAGTCGTCGCAAAAGATGAAAATTTAATTTTTCATCAAAATTTTAGCAAAGGAAAAGGCAGTCTATTTCATATTATTTGTGACGACATTTTAATTTGTCATCACAAAAAGTTGTTGGAGAATCATCTTATCTAAATTAAACAAGACGCCGTCGTTTTGGTAACTTTTTGTAACGACACAATTTTTTTTTGCGACAACACATGTCGTAGTAAAAAATTCTATACATAAAAAGTTTGTAGAACCTCTTTCCCAATTTCTTCCAATTCTCTCTTATCCACTCCGCCAATTCTCTCTTCTCCTCTAACCATTGTGCCTCCCAAAAGCTTCCAAAAACTCATTTGCTTCCACAAGCATTAGATATTTGTAATAATCTCTAAGAAACTCACAAAAAAAAGCCCAAAAATCACAAAACTCCCTATTACTAAAAAATCTCCACCAGATTTCTTCCTGCTACCTCCGCCTCTGACGCTGTCACGATCGTCGCCGTCGTGTTGCTGCCAACCATTGAAATTCTAACCCCCACTTTTGTGGGTATTGGATTGTGTTAATTTTTGGCTTTTTTATTTTATTTTAGAAAAATGTTGAAAAATATTGAGAATTGTGTAATGTTAAGAAATTTGGTTGATGTTGAGAATTTTGTGTTATGTGATTGTGTTATGTTGAGAAATTTGGTTAATGTTGAGAAATTTGGATTGTGTAAATACCAATTATGTTATTTTTTGTAAGTGTCAGTGGTTCAACACTCATCCAAAAAAAAAGAGAGTTTAAAAATACAAAAATGGAACAAGCATATTTGTTAAGGACTTGACACTCGTTGTTGAACATTTTGGATATCGACATATATAGGATCTTTACGAAGCAGATGTTGATGACATGACAGTAGTTTAAGATATGGAGCTTGCAAATGTTGAATTAGTAGTGGAACTACCAGAGATTGATACCTTGACATGGAATCACCCTAATGTATCATCTAATGTTGTCACTCCGATGTTGATGCAATCTCAAAAGACAAGTCTCCTAAAGAAGATGATGACTAGTATTTGTAAGAAGAGGAGGATGAAACTTTAGATGAGCACATTGAAGTGGTAGATGATGACTCCAAGGACGATGATGACATTAATGATGATGGCAATATTCAAGGCATTAGTAGTGACGAAGAATAGAAATTATATGTAGCAGCCCTTTTTTTATATACATGCCATTCTAATATCACAATTAAACATGTGTTTATAGTACTTATATAATAAATACTAAATTATGATATTAAACCTTTTATTTGTAAATAGTTGGATATGTCTGGACAAGTTGTTATATGTGTAGGTCGAGCATAACCTTTACTCAACCCTATAGAATTCTATCACACTGTTAACGGGGTATGTTATAGCCTAATTGTAAATTAGTCAAGTTTATTTAGTCAACTGATTTTAATATGAAATATTGATTCACGTTACAGCACTAGATGTCGCCCTTCGTCGTCGTTTTGGTCGAGGAAAGGCAAAGGGTCATGGGATTTCCGCATATATTGAGAAGTACAGAAAGATTCCGATCACATTTGATAAGACCGGTGGTACTTAGAAGGCATTTGGGCGGTTCAGCTCATGGTTTGGAAGTGCCATCGGCATTTATACTTGGGATGCATATGAGCCATTCTACAATGCTTGAAAAGATGTAATTATCTAGCATAAGGGATAGATGTAGTAGCATATGCTGGTATTCATTCAACTTTATTCTTATAGAACATAATTATTATAGAACATAATAAAAGTAATTATCATCATCTTGAATATGTTAGATGATTGGTTTGCTCTCAAGTACCTAGATCGTATCCTTTGTGGTGTAGTTGATAGGGAGGTATTCAAGAGGTACAGGGACTAGAAGAGCAACTTCTACAAACACTTCAAAGCACTTGGAGGATCAGCAAATGAGGAACTCGTCAGAGTGAACCCCCCAAGAACCTCAGGAATCAAGAACACTAGAGTCGTTGTTGTGGTAGGTTCATGATTGAGATATTTTACGTAATTGTATATCTACTAAGTTGATTATTTATTATATATATTAATTTTAATATTGCTAATGCTAAAACTATTATAAACAAAAATAGTCAACGACAAAAAAAAAATTGTGCCAACCAAAAGTGGTCAAGTTTGCATGGTCGAATATCCATCTCCTAACATCGTGACAAGAAGGTTAGTAAGTTTGTTTAATTACAAGCAACCTTAAAAGTTATTAAAGAATATATTATTCTAATATATTTAGATTGTTGGACATGCCAGCATGATGACCCAACTGTTGATGTCTGCCATAGACAACTAGATAGACATGCATTGTCACGGGGAGACTTAGGTTAACCCTGAAGCACAGTAGACTTTTGTAAGTATTTTTAATTTTCAATATTATCTTTTGTTATTTAAATTACTCCATGTATTTATAGCATGTGTTTACTATTATTTGTGTAGAATATGATAAAGCGGGAGAGAAAACCCAAATGACATAGTATGCTTCCTCCTCAACTGCACTTACGCTTAACGAGGAGGGAATTTTAGAGCATATCCTAGGTAGGCATAAAAGACATAGGACTGGACTAGGCTTCACACTCCAACAGAGGATTTACTCTAGCATTGGTTCACCCTCTAGCTTCCGGTCTGAAGGAACATCTTCGACACCTATTCATCCAAATGTGGAAGATTTTCTACAAAGTCGGCTGAGTGCAACATGAATATGTACTAGAGCTGTAGGACATTGATGGAGTTAGTGGGCCGGTTGCTATTTGATGACTCCCCCAACTTTTCTTCATTCAAGTCCTCTGCCTCCTTTAGACGTCACTGACGGCAACAATGATGGCACGGACAATGTTGCAAATTTAGGAGATTAGATTGTATTTTCTTCTTTGTTTAATATTTTGACACATTATGTTTGGTTTGGTTTTTATTTTATTATTAGAACAATATATTATCAATTGCCTTTTTAAGTATAAAATTTTTATTTTCATTTTCATTATTATAATTTGATTATTTCTATTTAAAATTATTCAATTATTAAAAAAATTAAAAAATTAATATAAAGTATTAAAAATACTAAAAAAGTATATTAAAAATTTGATAAAAAACTATTTGTGATTGTCATTGCAAAAAAGGAGAAACAAAAAAATTATGAGACAACATTTTCAAAAAAGTCGTTGCAAAAAATGAACGTCAGCATCACTACAATTAATTGCGATGACGTTATTTGAAATTGTCGTTGCTAAAAATGTTTGCCATGTCACACCAACAACAAAGTCAATGATATAATTGTGGCAATGTTTTTGCGACTATTTATCATTGCAAATATAAATGTGACAACACAGTCATCGCAAAAAAAATATTTGCGACTAGTTTTTAGCGATGACTTATTGGTGACGATGTGTCCTCGCAAAATATTTATTTGCAACTTATTTTTATCTTTTGCAATGACAAAAAGTCATCACAAAAGACCCTGTTTGTTGTAGTGATGGTGAAGTCTGACATGTAGCAAAACTTTCATAATATTTTGTTAGACATGTATGCCCTAAGGAGTAAAAAATGTAATATGTTTTTGGAGATATTTTTATCAATAAAGAATTTATTTATTATTCATATACCAAATTGTTGTCCTCTTTATGTTTATATTTGTTGAATGTATGATAAGCAAACTGTGGCGTACGGCACCGTCTCACCTCTTTATGTGGCGGCCGCGCGGGCCCCACCTCAAGCCTCCATAGGACCCACCTTGCGGGGCCCTCGGACTTACGGCTCTTATTTGTGAACCGTTCTCGTGTCGTCCCACTCATCCGTACTGTCCCCTCTAGGGCCCTCTAGCCCCTCAGGGTTTCTTTCACGTCCTTCGGGTTCGAATCTCAAACCTCCCTTAAGAGGTTCTTATTTCTATCTCGAGTACCAATTGAGCTACCCTTTAGAATTAGACATATAATAGATAGATTATGCGGAAGACGTGATTCTAAAGGTGATGGCCTAAATTATAAGATCTGTAATTGAGGGAATAAAGTTAAATGCTTTATTCATGTAAAAATGGTTATGTTGTCTATATCCCTAACGGGAGATGGTTGTCTTGGCCATCGAAGATGGACTCTACGAATAGAAACATTGGTGCATTGTCATAGGTGACGATGCATTAGATCGGGACATAAAGTGTAATTGATTTTGATTAATAATTCTGTCTTAACAAATCAATTCACTTTAGACAATCATATGTATTGTATCTTAATCCTGAGATGAATAGTGAGCTCATTGTCTTGACTTATGTCTTTTGATGTACCAAAAGATGACATCAATAATTTATGTTGGTACGCATGCCGGTACATTGGAGACATGACTTTTGATAGCATAGTCCTGTTATTCATAGATACGAAATCCATAGCTCCTCTTTAGGAGTCGATGATATCCTCTTATATGCGTTATCCTCTAATTGAAAAACTGGAGTGCCCAACCATTTAGATATATAGGTGCAACCGAATGGAATACTATCTTTAGATGTAAGTTTTCCGATGGTGAGATAATGGAACGTAAAAAAAAAATAATCAAAAAGTTAAGACAGAATTTATCCTTAAGCAGATTATAGATATCCTATGGGATACGATACATTATGATATGTTGTGGAGACTTCGCTATTTGGGCTTCGTAATTCTATATAGTTCGAGAGCACAGCTCTAAGCTTTTAGTGGAGTAGCGTTAGAGTTAATAATTGTGAAATATATATCTGAGATATTGTGTTTCATAATTATCGGAAGCTTAAACTATATAAGTCCATCAAGTCTCCTTTACTAGCTCATAATAAATCCTATGACGATACGGCATGCTTTTTTAATAAATTAGTGACTTATGTTAATTTATCAGATTGGCTGAAATTCGATAGGATTGGATAATTCATGTCTATTTATCGGTTGAATTAATTTTTGTGTAAATTAATTCAAGATAAACTTGTTAAATTATCGTGAATATTTATTTTCCTGAAGATTATTTAGATATTATTGTTTTAATCAGATAAGCTTTCTATTGGGTTGCTTGAATTAAAACTGAGACTTTATCCAAAGAATCTTGGGTGAAAATAAAAGATTTGCAGGGATCTTTTATCGTAAGTTCGGTAGGCCGGTTTTCAAGTTTGGTCTGTCGATGGAGTAAGTTCAGTAGGCCGATCTATGAGTTTGGCCTGCCGATCAAATGATAATCTGATCACGCATTGTTACACTATTTTATCAGATATTGATCCAGATTCGAATTTTTGAGCCCTTATCTGATAAGGACCAACTATGGGGATGACCTCTATAAATAGAGAGTGAGACTCATAAGTTATTTAGATCAGTTGAGAAATCAAGAGTGAGTATTCTATACTGTGAGTCTCTAAAACTCCCCTAAAGAGCTATTGTTCACAAACCACAAAAGGTAGATCTAGGTATTTCTCATTTGGTTGGAAGGAGAGTCACTAGGAAAGAGTTGTACGACATGCGCCCACACACACTCCGATCGTGGATAGAGAATAACAAAGAAGACTAGTTGGTTGAGGCTCTTCTAGAACGCTATTCTCTTCATTGATTGCAGGCGCTCTTCGGTATACAAGATTAGTAAGATTCGGTTAATTTATGCATATAGTATGTCAAACTTGTGTTTTAGAAAATACTCTGGTATAAAAATTTTTAAATTTTCGCTACGTACTATTTTTTTAACATCTTTTAAGAAGAACAAAAATTCGTATTAAGAGAACAATTATTATGATAACTACGCAATTTTTTTTTTGTAAAACATGATCTAAAAAATCTGCTAAATTTCAAGTCCACCGTCATATAAATTTTGCCATGTAATATTGCAATCTTCGTGATCAATATCAATCGCTCGTGAAGGCCACCTCCATATCTATGCTTTCGTATAGAAAGTGGAAATATTTCAATATTTATATCCAATATCTGAACATTAATACTTAATATATTGGCTCTAACCAGCGTTTATTTTCCATTCATGGAGAGTACTGCCGTTAAATTCTCATAATGCAAGTCATGAAGTGCGATGTAGTCTAAGGACCTTTTATATATTGATGTTAAAGTCGTTTATAGCTCATTTGTGACCAACAACTCTCCATCTCCTTGGATAGAATTTTCTTAAGAGCTCAATATTTCATGGAGAAAAAGGAAAACATGCATGTTGACAAAGCTGCAAAATTTTGGATTATTTATCTGTACTGCGTACATTTTACATATTGGTTTTGAAAACGATTTTCACAAAAAATAACGTGAAACGTGGCTATGATACGGAATGCATATGACAAAAATTTTCTTAAGACTTTTGTAAAATATACTATAAATTATATTAATTTAACACTAAATAAATATATAAAACTTTGTTTACCTAGATGAAGAGGAGAAATTGTGCTTCTTCAAGCACGTATGGACGTTCTCAAAAGGGAAACTACTGTCTCCTTTGCCTAGTTCTCAGCATTGGATGGACAAATAGGTGGGTATAGAGGGAATAAAAGTTTCTAAGGATCATTCTTCTTACTTTAATTTTCCACTAATCTAAACACGTGAGCAAAGCAGGACAAGGAATGAAGAATTTTTCTTCTCCCTCTTTCTCTCTCTACATGCTTACATTATGTAGTTTGGCAGAGTTTTTATAGCCTAACCAAGACTTTCAATTGTAAATTAAATGAATAGAGGAGTTTATAGATAACAGGAGACCCAATTAACACTGAAAGTTTCCTTTATTTTAATTTAAATATCAAATATTTAATTAAAATAAAATACATAAGTTTTCCATTCCCATACTGCATGTACGCATAGAGAGATATTTGTGCATGTGGCGCCAATCTTTGCTTAGTGTAGGAAGGAATACTGCTTATTACCCAATCTCATTTTTTTCCAAATTTAACTTCCCTAATTTGAATTAAATCATATTTATCCAAAAATAGAAATTCTAAATATGGGAACTTGGTAATCAAGCTTTGGAGTGCACATGGAGAATATGTGGCACCGCACACAATAGGTGGACCCCATTGTACGTCTTCCAAAACTAATTATTTATTATTAAATAATTTCATTATTTAATAGTTATAGATTAATTCATAATTAATTTATTTTGAAATATTTACAATTCCATAAATCTAAATTAATAAATTAAACCAATAATTCTACTTTTTCAAACAATATTTAAAAGCATGGCGAAGGACTAATGGACCCATGATTTCAAGCTTCAATAAAACTAATATATTAATTAAACCCTTTAATTAGTATATTACTCTTTTATTAATTCCAATGCAACTTCACTAAATACTTGGAATTACACTCTTGAAAGTAGATATAATTACTTATTTCTTAGAGTCGTCCATTTGATATAGTCATTACATATAAATTGATCCTTCATAAATAATTTTTTATTAGAGCTAGGTAAAATTTGTTAACCTCTCTAATTATTTTTTTATCCTTGAGTGTCATATTTAATGAATAATAAATTCATGAACTTAATAATGAATTGAACGCTCATATGATTCAAGATCCAAATCAATATTCAAGAGAATTATTTATATGCCTCTCGTTAGAAAAAAAAAAAAGAATTCCATCTTGTCGTCTTAACACTCCTAGCTACTTACTTAACTAAGCCTCCAAAATACAAGGGATATGATTAGATTCTTGAATTTGTACTAATTAAATCAAAATCCATAATTCTAAAAATAGGAATCTGGTAATAACTTAGTATTAAGATTATATTATATATGACCATCGTTTAACATGATTAGAACTTGCTATATTTAACGAAAATCATTATTAGTTCATATTACATCATGTTTCAGTCCTATATAATTTCATTATGTATAGTGCACTCATTTATTAACTTACTACATTAATGGTTAGGATAAGACCGTTCTTTTTTTAATGGAAATGATCTATACTAGTAACATTCAATCAAAAATTACATACTTTAATTAAATAATTAATGATAACAATTGATTATATGTTACTGACCATTTTAATAATGACCCTTAAAAATTATCCTCTTGTATATAACACACATATAATATTTAAGTCCACATTGATAATTATGAAATTTTAATAATATTCATAAATGATTCAAAATACATATACACAAATATAATGAAAAATTCACTTTATTTATTTCTATGTGTTTTACAAAACATTACATGCTTTAAGGTATCTCTTAACAATACATATATCCAAATTTGTTGTTAGTCATGTTTAATTCCCATACATCCATAAGGTGTTTGTGCTAGTATCCTGGCTAATAACTCTTTAATTCAACCTTTTAATTAATGGTTTTTTAAACATATATCAAAATCTCAATATTGAAGTTATAGCAAAACTTTCAAAATATTTTAATAATAATAAAAATTAATATCATCATAATAATTACTATGTAATTATATAATAAAAAATTTGGCATCATTATGATAATTACTTGGTAGTTCTTTCTATTTCTAATATACTATGAAAGCTTTACTAAATTTCAATTCCACCTTAGTAAGTTTACCCTTTATTTATATAATTTATGGTAAGCTCTAAGGGAGCACCATATTAAATGTTCTTATTATTTATGATCGTTATCGAGTTTAGTAGTGAGCAAGTCATTTCTGCAGAGAATTGGTTCTAATTAATTAGTTATCGATGCTAAAACCTAAGGCACAATAAAATTATACACAAAACAATAGTTTTAAGTATTGCAAGAAAATAAATAAATACAAAACAACAATAATAAAACTGATTAGAGGATTGATTCTCTACCAGTAAACAATAACTATGCAATTAATCACAAAAGTATTCTCAATTTTGTATCAAAACTACATACCATAGATAAAAACCAACTTTGTTATCCCATTCTTTCCATACTATGTCGTTAAATAAAACAAGCTCTTTATTTAATCTATTTCGATTAAATAACCTACAACAAGCTCTATAGATTCAATTCAACAGAAGCATTAAGATAAGAAAGATAAGTTAACCTAAACAACAAACACACAAACTCAGTTTATTTAATGTAGGTTATATTCCACATCGCAATCTAACAAAGCCTCCCGTAATTATAGGCCACAATTTGCTACTAATAATTGGGAAAAAAAAAACATGACAATTACAAATTAAGTATTTTAGCGTAGCAATAGATAATTCTCATGTCCTATTTAGTTGAGCACCCAAATAAAACAAGAAAATAATTATGAACAATAATTATAGAAGAACATAAACAATTTCAATTAGGAAATTAAAAAATAATTCTGAAAAAAAAAAGAAATCTAACCATGTCCAGGGTTTTGTAATCACCATCAACTGAAAATAAAACTAAACTAAATAGATAGGAAAAAAAAGGACTATGGCATTGAAGAATCTTTCATGCGAATGATACTCTTTGAGCCACAACCAAAGCCTCTCCCTCATCTCTCCTTTTGTTTAAGAATTTCTAAGAAAAAAAGGTGAAAATTTGTGCTTTCTTGTGTTCAAAACTATAGTATTTATAGGTTTTCATTATTGGGATGAAAATAGAAAAGTTTGAAGCCTTTTTAGGTTAAAAATTGAAATAAAACTCGCAAATAGGGACAAGGGCTCGAGAAACCAACATTGGGGTGTGCTTTTGGCTTTGTTGTTGCTTGTCTGTCTCTTTGCCCCTTGGCACTAGGGTGCCACTTTGCTGTCCCCTTCGCCTGGTCTCATCCATGTTTCAACTACGGAGTTCAAAATGTGTCCAAATCATAGTTTTTGACTTCAAAACACTCATTGGTATCCAAAACACCTACAAAACATAAAAACACAAAATAAAACACAAGAAACCGAAGAAATTAACAAAGAAAACATAAGGAAGATTGATAGAAAAATATATGAAATTAAATAGTTATCAATTTACGTTATTTTTAATAAAAGAAAATTATTTATACTTGTAACTTATGCAGATATATACTTGTCTCACTTTGCTCCTTGGCATCCACTTTTAGAGTGTAGCTACTCATAATATACAATTTTAAACCCTTTGTTAACGTATTGTCTATTTTCAGAGAAAATCTTACATGAAAAACGAGACATTAGAGTTTTAAGTTGGATAAAATGGTATATCTAATGAATACGAACTAAAAAGAAATTATATTAAATAAACAATAAAATCAAATTTTGACTTTGCATCACAAACTCTTTTTTTTTTTTTCAAATGATGTTTTTTTCTTTTTAGAACTTTATTTTCTATTTTTTTTTACCATGTTCATACCTTTTAAAATGTTGAATTTTATTTGAAATATATAAGTTGTCAACAGAGGGGTCAAAATTGTATATTTAGAAACCTTAAAGTAGTTAGTCGTATAAAAGTGAATATCAGAGGTCAATGTAAGATAAAAACATATCCTTAATAACCGATAAAAAAAAAAAATAACGCTAAAGAAAACAAGTAAAATCCCCCAATTCAAAACTTGGGGAACAGTTCTTTAGAGGATCTAAACCACTGAAACCATTAGTGTGACATATTTTATAAGTTAAAATACATTTGCTGGCCAAATTTCATCGAGAGTGAAGTAAATTGAAGGGGATGTGGATCAAAAACTTGTGAGCAACCTGTGGAGTTAAAAATAATTTAACATGGGGATAATTTTAGAAAATGCATGCCTCCTTTATTTTGCCAGTATATCATACTTCAAACTTTTTGCTACAGTATTCTCTCTTATAAAAATTTAAATTTTTATTCGAATTTATAAACCTAACTGGTCACCAAATACTTAGAATTTTATAGTGAACAATGGATTTTCAAATTTTGAGATCTCCCGTGGTTTACGATTTGAGGAAGTGCTAGTTAGGGACTCTACTGAAGAATTTACATTACACTTTGTGATATTTTAGGCGAATAACTGATACTCATTTGTACCAGTCTTACCATGTAACAGCACGAGTTAGACTCACCAGCAAAATCCACAGATTCAAAGTGAGTAAATTTATTAAAACATATGTGGCTAAATAAATGTTAATTAGTTTTATACTTGGTAATTTTATTGTTTTGCCCTTTGTTCTAGACAAGTAGTGAGCTGGAAGTTTGTAATAACAACTATGTGGGGTCCTAGCACATACATACGTACCGAGCTTCTTCTTCCTTTTTCAGTAAGAATAACAGAATGGCGTTTTAGCTTTTATCTTCCTTTTTCTGTGTAATTTCTCTGATATGGTATCAGAGCGAATCTTCACTGTGCTCTAGCCTCTCTGTTTCCTTCCTCTCATTCTCATGGCGAAAGTCGGAAATCGCAGCGTCGTGGGAAGCTCTTCTACCCCACCGATCGAGGATTGCAGTAGCCCTTTTTCCCTTCACAATGGAGATCATCCAGGTCTCTCCTTGGTTTCACATCCTTTCACCGGATCTAACTACATTCTCACGGCAATGAGAGCGCTTAAATGAGTATGGTAAGGCATGCTCTCTATTTAAAAACCGCCGTGCTCAAGAACAGTCAGAGACGGTGCTTTACACACTAACAAAAACAACTGAAAGACACCTCACAGGTCACTCCATCAGAAAAACTTGTCATGTGTTTAAAAGAACTAAACGACATTGCGTTAATGCTTTCACTACCACAACTACACATTATGAACCTTTTGCTAATCGTTACCAACCCCGATCACAGTATCACGCAACGTGACTTTTTTTTTATAAAAAAAACACTAGTGAAATTTAAAATATATACATGTATATACATTCATATATGAATATATATATATATATATATATATATATATATATATATATTCACCATGAATTTACACCTTATTCTAAAAATCAAATCCTTTCCCCACAAAATATAAAAAAGAAAATTACATAAAATACCTCTTTATGGATACCTCTTATTAAAAATGCTCTCTTTTTCTTAACTTTTCAAAGTTCTGTCTTTTTTATTTTATTTTTCAAAATACTAATTAAACATTTAATATTTTACCTATTATAATTCAGTCTCACAAATTGGAGACCCTAAACCTCTGTATTCCCTTATGAAGGATTAAGAAAGAAGTGTAACTTGAACTTTTAATAAATCATCAGTTTCTAATAAAGATACAGTTTTAGAGGCCATTTTTAATACATTGGGGCATTTAGAGGGCATTCTTATAAGTTGCCCAATTTAAAATCCTAGCCTAGTGTTTACCTTTCGGATCAATAATACTAATGGCATCTAAAGTTTGAAATCTTCCCCACCTGACCCTTTAAACCTTGAAAATCGTAACTTATTACCCTAAGCTTTTAAATCTCCTCAATTTTTCCCCTCTATGTAATTTTTTGTCAAAATTGATGAAAATAGATCCATGTGAGGCCCACGTCGGTGGTCTATAATGGCATAGATGACATTTTGTTAATCTCAAGTGAGAATTATCGTTTACACTCTCATTTAAAAAGTGGGCAAAAAATAATTTGGAGATTTTCAATTTAGTGTTTCTCTTTGTTAGGGGCGGAAAGGACATTATCAAGCTATAAATAGTTTCATAGATCCCCACGCACCTCTCCTGGATTTATTTTCGTCAATTTTGATGGAACATTGGAAAGAAGGGGCAAAATGAGATCATATAAAAGCTTGAGATAATAAAATGGTAATTTATAAAATTAGGAGGAAAAAAAAAAGGAGGGAAACCTCAAAGTTCAATGGCCATTAGTATTAATGATAGTTACGTTTTGTTATTAACGTAATATTATTTGGAGCAAAAGGACATACTCTTAGCTTATATGGAGGATCAAAAAGCCAATAACAACACTGGTTGTAACGGTTTCCAACCATGGGAAAGTTCATCAACTACACAGGCGTCAAAGCTCACGAGGCACCGATGCCAGAAAATATGTATAGGATTGTAGTTAGCATCTCTATGTTTTAAATATATATATATATATATATATATATAAAATTAATTTCATAGATACCCATTCAATTACGTGCCACCATAATTTAACATCTCTCTTAGGTTTTGGAAATGGTTAATTTCACCCTTAAATTATATCAAATAGATCAAAACACTTCTCATTAATGTAGTTTCATAAATGCTCCTTAAACTATTCATTTTATGACAAATTGTCCCTCAAAAAATCAACATGAAGTCAAAAAGTTCAAAGGGACAAGTTGACTTAAAATTAGTAGCTTCAACAAGTGCATTTGTGAAATTATAATTAGTATTATATCAACATTCTGTTAGTATTATAAACAAATTTGGACATAGAGGATATTTTGAATGATTTTCTATAAATCCAAAGGGTGAAATGAATCTTTTTCATAGTTTTGGGGTACATTGATTACGATACATACTTCAAATGTCATTTATGAATTAATCCTACATTTATGTATTTCTAAATAAGATCCATTTTTTATATATAGCTTGAAGATTGGAGGATTTAAACTCTATATCTTAGATAATATTGGGAGTGTAATTAGCATTAGATTGTAGTTGTAGCCACAATAAGATGTATTTTAGAGTTCGATTGATTGTAAAGATGTTATTAAAGTTATATGTATACTCCATTATTGATGTACTAATTTTAAGGTTTTAGAGTGTTTAAAAACGTAGTTGAAACTATTAAGTTGAAATAAAATACTGGATTATATGAGAGCTTTACACTGTAATATACTTTTGTTTTACTCTGTAGCATGTAAGAGCTTTACATTGTAATGGTTGAAACTAAAAAGTTAATACAAAGTTGTCAAACACATTGGTTCATTTTTTTATTATCTCAATGCACATCTATTTTCTGAGTGTTTCATTCAAGTTTATAAGTGCGGAAACTGGTCGTTTATCAAGTCGTGGTTTTCTTATTTGAATCCATATTGGTCAATTTTGGTGTTTATTTTCCATAATTTGAAATATGTTTACAAATTTTTTTTTAACAATGAATATTTTTTTCATGTTTTTTCTGCATTAATTTCTAGGATCGTCAAACGAATTCATCAGAATCTGTTCCAACCGAAAATATTGACTTCAACATTATTTTGTAATGAATGCTTCCATACCGTGACTTCATTTCTTTGATTAGAAGTTTCAGGCGACAGATCATTTATTTGTATCACAACTGAACAAGCTGAAAAAATGTTGTCACACTGCTTCCCATTAAATTACAAAATTAAAGGGTGAATACAAAGACAACACCGATATTCCTCCCCAAAAGTTGATATTATATATATATATATATATATATTTATATTTATATATATGTGTGTGTGACGCCTCAGGGTAGGGGCCAGCAAATTTTAACCTACCCAGCAAATTTTAAATAAAGAAGTTAAAATTAAGATAAATAAGATATATTAAGCGAGGTAAATTAAGAAAAAGGAGATTTTACAGCTGAAATAAATATCATCGGCGATTGCCATCATGTGAATACTACGAAGGTGAATAGTCGAGACGTTATTATCATTAACCATCACATGACCGATTACCACGAAGGTTGGTAAGTAAATAAAATACCAATAACAAGAATAATAATACAAAAGTACTGAAAATCATCGTCTCTAAAATAAATTAAAAAAACACAATTGACACAGACGAACACTACATCAAGACTGATATCGAGACAAGTTATACAGTACACGTATTATACAACAGTTTTAGAGAAACTACCATTTCTACACATAGAGCCAGATTTCGATCCTGAGACCTTTCTTCCTCTTCAAACCTGGAAGGGGGATTTTTTTTTAAAAAAAAGGAATACGTGAGCGGAAGTCTCAGTAGAATAATTAGTTAAAAACAAGTTATTTAAAAATAGTAGTCAAAAACAAAGAATTGTTCACAATTCATTCTAATTGAAATAAATCTCAAAGTCTTAACAAATCAATAAAAATACATATTTGAAAGCAACTTAATAAAGCATCACCGTACGGGTTTTAGAAATAAAAAAAATATCAAAATACAATTCTTCAAAAATCAAGATAGAAATCATTCTTAAAAGATAACATTTAAGAAATAAACTTCAGCTAAAACAATTTAAAAAGGGCTGCCAAAGAAAGGGGATAGAAATATCCTACCTCATTTGAAATTCCAATAACACAAGCTCTAAATAAAATTCAATGTATGTTCCATATAAGTTTAAAACCTTAAAAACTGCATTTAAAATTAAAAATCACATTCAACAAATATCATTATGTTAATTTAATTATCAGTGTATCTTTTGACTCAAAATAATCATGACACAAAATCATGATATCCTTTTTGAAACATTTCAGAATCATTAAACATTGAAAACTAGGATTAAAAGTACAATTTCATATTGCCCAGTCGGCCTCTGAATATCTTGGTATGGCCTACCGAACCTGCACAGTTCAGCTTAAGGAACTCAAGAACTAGCCTACTATACTTGCTTGAGTTCGGCCTGTCGATGAGATTAATCTGACCTGCCGAACTTATGAATCCTGCCTACCAAACTGGCAAACTTTGGAAATTTTCAAGTCTCGATTTTCAACCTCCCCAAACTCAAAACCTAAATTTAAACCTGTTTTTCAATTCGTAGAGTATAAAAATCAGTTAGACTGCATTCAATTAAAAGAAAAAAAGTGAGAGAATGGATACCAAATCGCATATTTTCATAGACCCGAGCAATTCACCAAAAAAAGGCTATTAACACGAACTTTAGGGCCTCACTCACTTTGCCGCATAAACTTTAAAAATCACTAATTTATTCTTTAGAACTTTCAAAACTTCTTATTTTGCCCATTAAATTTTAAAATCATCATTTACCTCTAAACTTTCAAAGCTTCTTACTTTGTCTCTTAAATTTCTAATTTTTCATTCAAATAGACAAAATTAAGCTCATATGATTTGTACATGGGTCGCTTGAAAGAGACAAAAATGAAAGTTTATTACTCTTAATTTTCATTTTATATTTACACTCTCACTTAAAGTTTTGTTTTGTTTTGTTTTGTTTTTTATCTGATCTATTTTTTAAGAAGGGTTTGCCTGCATAATTCTTCTCTTTTTAATATGTAATTAATTTAATAAGTCAATATTGTTCGTCAATATCTGAATTTGAATATTAAAAAAGATGAGTTACGTATTAAAGACAAGGAGATATCAACGAATAACATCAAAAAGAAATGTGCATAAAGACTTTTCTTAAATGAGAATAGATTAAAAAACATTACATAAAAGTGTAAACGTAAAACAAAACCTAAAAGTAATAAGATCTTATTTTTGCCCTAGCCTATAGATGAATCATGTTAGTTTAATTTTGTTTATTTGAATAAAAAATTATAAAATAAGATATAAAATGAAGAGGTTTAAAACATGAAAAAAAATAATCATTTTTAAAATTTATGGGAGATAGTGAAAAATTTTGAAAATTTAATGGACAAAGTATTGGTTTTTTAAGTTCGGAGGTGAGGTGAAAAACAAAGTCAGGATGACGCTCATGTTTATGGGCTGTTCGTGTTGATAGCCAATAAAAAAAAAAAAAGTAAATTGAGCCTGTTCAGCTATGTTTTTTTTCGCTGTTGGTGCCAACACAGTGAAGGGCCAGTTAAGGGCGGGTGCGAGTGGAATGGCCAGATTCTCGGCTGGTGAAGACAACGACGGCGGAGAAGGAACCACTAGCGCTAGATGCAAGCGACGACGTCTTCCCTTTGTCGTCGCGAACTCAATCCAAGAAAACCGACAACCTCGACCAGAAGACGATCCACGCACGGACAATGAAGACGACCAATGGGAGAAAGAAGAAGAAGACGAGACGAAGAAGGCCATGAAGAAACTCAGGCCCAAAGGGTCAGCCTGGAGGGTCCTGGTTCCTCCGAACCGGACAGGAATGGGTTCCTTTCAACGTCGACAATTCCTGTTTTCGAGGTTTGCTCTCTTTTGATATTTTGTTATCGAGAAAAAATCAGTTCCAATTTTTTTTCTCTCGTTTCTGTATCTGGGTTTTGAGGATTATTGTGCTTTTGATGCTTTGAAACGATTAATTCACTTTAATTTGAAATTTGGGTTTGTATTTTATGGGAATCGTAGGTATGCATCTTTTTCTCCCAATCTTTTTCCAACATATCCCAATCAGATATCATAGAGCTTGTTGAAGTATTCATTTCAGCATATTAGCTACTCTTTCTAGTTGAATAACTGTACTGGGAAAGCCCAATCAGTAACTAACTATCTTATGTGCAAACATTACTGTCTTGTAATTGTACCTTTACATGTCAGTGAAAAATGATCAAACTGAGATATACATAATTAGATATGTATTATGGAAATGTCTGTATTGTGATGTAAGGAAATAGTGATGACTTTTAAGTTCACAATGCGTTCAGGATAAGAAAAGAGGAAAAAACGAATATCAAAGAGAAATAAGTCTTTTTTGTTATTATTATTTTTCTTCTCTTTTTGTCGATCAATTATAAGGCTAGTAGATATGAGTTTGAATAATTTCTGAACCCACTTTTTATATCTTTTGGCAACGGAGAGTGGTGGAGAAATATGGATAAAAGTTATAAATCTGCGTCTTGTCTTGTTAAAAGTACCATTTATTAGAAATAGTTATTGTTTCTACCCTGTATATCGAAGAGTTAGAGAAAAGTTGAAATCTTCAATTCTTCCCTTCCTTTCTGCCCCTAGATTTCTTGAAGCGCTACTGATTTTCTACTAAATAACTCACTTTATGATTTCCTTTCATCTCGATTTAGAAAGTGGAATTTATGAGTGTGTTCATTATAGAGGTTCTTAGTTTGACTTTTAGTGTGCCTAACCTTGTGCAGATTGCTTTTATCAAGTTTGAACAATCAAAAACTGCCTAGAGCTAACTTGTTTGCTTGATAAATAAGATGATGAGTTTAAATTCTCATCGACAGTTTATTTTGGTGACTGCTGAACATTTCAAGGCTTCATTTTGTTGTCATGTAAACTGTTAAGTTGTGGATTGGAACTTGCGTAGTGTAGAACAATTTGATTATACAAAATATATGATAATGTATCAAGTAGACATTTTGCAATATGGAGAGAGGTTTATGGTTTTTTTTTTTTTTTTAAATAATTGACTGAGAAATTGAATCAATGCAAGGTTGCAGAGCATGAGTTATCCTTGAATGATGAAAAAGAGAAAAAAAAGAAAAAAAAAAATCCTACAGATAGCAAAGGATTATATTTCATGTGCATATATGTTTGTTAAGAAAGGGGAAAAACAGTCTTTTGGTCGTTGGCTCTAAACGTAAGTATACTACAATATACAAGCATAGGAAAATAGAGCTTTACTTCCCTGTTAATGAAAGCAAAGCAAGACTTTTAGAGAAAGAAAAAAGATAGTTAAAAAAAAGTAGAGGTCTTAATGTTGAGATCTTGAAAAGTCGCAAGAACTTCCTGCCTTGCAGTTTTGAAATATTGTTTTATAACTTGAAGTCAATTTAGGCTGCAAAGCCGTACGGCTAAGAAGTTTTCCATTTTATTCATTCTCTTTTTACGAAGCGGAATTATAATTGTCCTACGGATTCATTCTCTTTCTCTTATCAAACTATCTACTTTATTTCATCCATGGTTTTCTTTATGATTCTTTTCACCAAGCGAGTTATCCGTCTCATTTCATCCCTCAATTCATGCGTGGAACCATATAATTCCTTTTATTTGTAGATTTTCTGTTTGGTCTCCTTTTTATTATATTAAACGAAGAAACATAATTTACAGTGTTTCCTTCAAATCTAAACGTTTAGGTGTCTGGCCAAGGGGATCTTCAAGTGGTGAAGGGAATTGTTGAAAAGCGTATTGTTTCAGCAGGGAAGAGGAGAAAGAAGAAGAAACAAGTAACTATCCCTCGTCCTGCATGCTCATGGGTGTATTTTAGGTAAACGTCAGTTCATTCTAGATGCATCTCTTGTGATAATATTTTCCTGCAATGTTAATCCTCTAATCAACTACTACAGCCGGGAGTTTATCAAGGAGTACAATGCTTCCCATCCTGAGTCGTCTGGCCTCAAAGCCGTGAGCCTCTTCATGCAGTTGATAAATATCATTGTGTCATTTTCTTTGCAATGAATTATAAATAAGGTAACTAATCATATATTTAGTTTCATAATTACAGGCCACAAAGGCAGCATCTGAAATGTGGAAGTCAATGAGCTTGGAGGAAAAAGCCAAATACACTACTCGTGCTCGAGAAGTGTGGGATAACTACTTGAGTGCAGCTCCCCTCTGTACACCTAAACCAAGGAAACAGGTAACTTTCCTTTGTAACAGTTGTTTGTTTGTGAATTGGACCAGATACATATTGTAACTTTCGAAAAGCAGACTAAGCTGGTCACGAGATGCTCTCCTGGCCGCTTATTCAACGAGCTACAACACCTTACAGCTGAACAAAAGGATGCAGTCAAGAGCATGGGGTTTGGGAGCCTCCTCGGGCGTAGATGTCGGACACTTCGCTGCAGTTTGTGTCTTTGGTTGTTGGAGAGGTTTAACACTATGCGGCGTAGCTTGGAAATTTGTGGTGGACATATTCCTTTAAACCCAAAAGATGTGGAACTTGTGATGGGATTAGCTGCTAGTGGGAAGGATGTTGTGAACTCAGGGCCAGATGACTTAATTGCAGAATTGCAGAATAGTTATAACGCAACAAATCGTGGTATTTCAGTTCGCCTCTTAGAAGAAAAGTTGTCAGCTCCTGAACAGGAGATGATTTTAAGAGATCGTTTGTCCTATATGCACTGGGTACGCTTTTGTCTCCAACAGCAAGACTGGATGTTAGCCCTTCATTTCTCCACTTAACAAATATGAGTGTCATCCACCAGTACCTGGGGGAAATTCTTACTTGACCGGTTGATTCGGGAGGTATCACGGTTTCGTCAAGGCAAGCAACGAGCTGTTGGTGGCTGCCTTTTGTTTCTCCAGGTAATTTCTTTATTTTCAGTTTCTTCATACTGATAATATCACTTCCAACCTTATTTATATATTTTAATATTTTCTCAGCTCTTCTATTATGAATGAATTTCCATTGAAGGAACTGGTGATCATTCTCCTGCTGTTTCTCCATGCTTATCTTCATGGGGGGAGGATGAGATTACTGAACGAGAAAAGCGAGAAAGAGAGCTTGGTGGTTATGGTTGTGGGCAGGTACTTTATGTATTCTCGACACATGAAGCTAAATTGTGCGTGTAAAAAAATCATTATTTTTGCTTATGTACAGGTGATTTTCAGGGACAGATGCCTTGGTGTTGAGTCTTTTGAGTGCAGAGGCCAGATAGATGGCCCACCGGCATGCAGTATAAGCAATAGGGTCGAGCATGATCCCCTGCTTTTGCATGAGGGGAACCAGGTAGTCATGATACTCGTCTTTTTCATTAGTCGGATGAATTCATGTTATTCTTATTGACATGCCATCAATCGAAAGCCAATCTTCGTCCAAACTGTTGTGCTATTTATAATCAGCCTTTTGATTTCACATAATGTTCATCCAATAGCAGGCGAGAGAGTAACTTCTTGCTGAGTGGGTTTCATTTTATTGGACCACAGAATAACTTCTTGCTGAGTGGGTTTCATTTTATTGGACCACAGAATAGCACATTTATGATACTTCTTGTTGTAGAAGCTTCAGCATTTAACTTTATCTATTTGATCTTTAAGCAGTGTTAGTCATCCAACGTTAATATAATGTACTTGAGAATAAATTTACTCTTTGACAAAGGCATCTATTACTAGACTTTTCGCAATAATACATTTCTTAAGTCAAAAAAACCGGTAGAATTTATCTACCATATTAGTGCCAAGTGCTTGCAGAAGAAGAGGGATTAAAGTTCTCCAATATTTTTTTTTTATTTCAACAGAGTTTGTTTAATTGAAAAGGCTATTCTGAAGGGCAGAGCCTTTCTTGCGTAGGTTTTGTTGTCCAAAATTATTAAATTACTAAAGCTAAATTGTGTGGATGGATTAGACATTATGTAATCGTGGTGGCTTTAGATTGTTAATTATACGTTGATGATTTTCACCCACTCATCTAAGTACAAGAAAGAAAATTACTGCATAGCTATTTTCTTCTACTTCCTTTTGTTTGTACTCCTTTTTCTTTTCTTTTTATTTTTATTTTATGTTTGTTTTTTTTTTTCCTGCAATTAGGCAGGCTTTATCATAGCGGTTAGTATGCCTTATTGATTGATTTATAATTCCAAAAGAAGTTAGTATGCCTTATTTGTATACAAAAGGTTTCAACTTTTAACCTCTTTGTACACTACCAGTAAATGGTCTCTTTGATTACGCTTTGACACTAAATTTGCTTGTATTTTTTGTAGGTTGACGGAGAGCGGATGAACGGGGAAATTACTATACAAGAGGTGATAAACTTTTATTTCTTGTATTTCTATGTTAATGTCAGTAAGGCCTAGAAGAGTTAAGCTGATGGTATTTTGGTTCTAGTATCTTCCCTCTTTTCCAAACGGTCTTCCTGCTCTGTGACGCAGTTATTTATTTATTTTCCATAAATTTCTATTGTGATTTTTTTTTTGGTTAATTGTTGAAAATCTTCCAAAGTTAGTATCCGGATTCTAGGGACTAAACAAGGAAATATTTTAGCTGATTGACAGCTATAGAATCAAGATTTATTGGTCTAATGGGCTGTAATTTGACAGTTTTTTTTTTTACTTTCCTAGTTTAGTTTTCTTTCCGTTATTAGATTAGGAAAGTCAATCTCTGTACCAGTATATATGTAGCATCTGGATATCATTTTTATTCAGAGAAATAAGAAATATTCAATATTCTCTCAAAACTTTCATTTTCTCTCAAAAACTTTCATTAATTTATATCAGATATTAGGTTTCTTGTTCCCTTGTGTTCTATGTCAGAGATCTCATCCCGCTTTCCTGGCATTGGTCTTTGTGATCTAGTTAGAGCCAATCATGGTGCTAGTGTGGAATTGATTTAGTTAAAAATTACTTCTTAGGACTTTTTTTTAGAAATCTGCAACAAACAAAGATACATTGGCAAAAAGATTGGGGATGTTTTTCCTAATTTGTTCTATAAGACTTGTTTCTTTTCTGAATTTGTATTGTTTCTTCATTTATGAATCGGGAAGATGGGGATGATGTGCCCATAAAGTGGCTTCTATTCTTGCCTATGGTTGATATTCTTGCCTATGGTTGATAAAAAAAATGATATTACTCTATATGAGCTAAATCATTTTTTCTATACCAGTGTAAGCCTTAATCGTTGTCTTCAAACCATGGATGGCTGTTCTTTTAATGGACTGGCTACTAATTATTACTTTTCGTTGGTGTTCATTTATGAAAAATGCAAATTTATTTCACAGTGATAAGGTTTCATATGGTTTTCTGCTCACAAAGCTTGCTTGTTGGCTGGAGGAGGCCTATTTCTGTCTTTCCTCCATGAGTTGGTGACTGGATCACATATGGGCTTAGAGACCTAGTTTTAGGTGTAGGCATTCGATAGAAAATAGGATTTGTCATTTTCTATTTTGTTATATGTGATAATGACTTTGTTGGAAAATGTTTCCCTTGCTTCTATCTCCTCTATTCATATTTCTCCCATCTCTTCCAATTTTTTTCCCTTCACGGTTTTCTTTACCCTCTATGTGTCCTACCTGGTTATGTATCAGGTGAAAAAAGAGGCTTGTGGTCTTAATGGATTCAATATACGTTTTGTTTCATATGATTCCTCTCCCGTATGTAACTGACAATCTTGAGTAATTTTATTGTTTCCTTTCTTTGACTTTACCAGACCACTGTTCTCTTAATGGCATTCATTCTCTTGTTTCATAATTTATTGTTCACAGTCTCCCATGCTTCTCCCAATTATAAAAAGAATAAATAATTATATAAATAAATGAATAAATGAATGTATGAATGAATAAATGGATGGAACTTTAGACATCCTACTAGTATACTTGTGAAACTTAAGTATTTTAAGACTTATGGGGTGAATCAATGGATATTTTACTAAATGGTATATCATTACAGAATGTCACTAACAATGACATTTATACATGTGTTTACAGGCAAATAATACGCCAGTTTCTCTCAAGGGTAAAGAAGTAGTTTGCGGGGGCATTGAACTGATAGTTGAATCGATCGGAACACCATGCCGAAACAAAGAGTACGGATGCAATGAAATGGTGGATTATATGAAGAATAATAACCATGAAGAGACTTGCCCATATGCACCATGTGCTTGCCCACCTCCAGTGTGCAATTGTCTCTTCAACTGACCTGTTGTCACTGCACTTCAGTAGCAAGCATTGGGACTCAGGAAAGCGTTTCAGGTACGACAGCCAATTGGCTGTCTCCATGAAGATGAATGAACAGTTTCTGGTTCTTCAAGCAGAAGACGATGGTGCTCTTTTTCTCCTCAATAAGAGTATTGAAAGCATTGGTAATACCGTGATGATTACATGTATCGCACCAAGTTCTTCAGAAAGAAGGTTTGTGTATGATCTCACGTTGAAACGAGGAAGCAGCCTTCTCAGATTAAATTCAGTTACAGAATGTTTCCCGGGGAGGGGTTGAGGATTTTCCTCCAATGGATTTTCTACTAGTTCCATTTCGCTTTCTTAATTCCTCTGGTCAGTTTAACTTGGATGTTTGTATACGTAAGTGCACAGAAGAACTGCGTGTTGGTTCGTCTTGATTTAGTAAATTATTGTGCGGCAACAATCAATGAATGCATGAAATCTCTTCTCCTCTTGGTATGTTGGCACATGATCCCTAATTTTGACGCCTTTAGTCAAGCCTTGCGCCATGATTCTATTAATGGAGGTAACCGATAATTGCATTAATCATAATCATGTAGTCTGAAGAAGAATAGGCATAGCAGGTGCTAATTGGATCATTTGTTGTCTTCGCTGGTCAACCCCTCTGCTTAGTCTGGTTTAGTTGCAAAGTTGAGCAACCCGATTGCAGGAAAACAAAGAGTAGGCGGATTTACTTCTTTGATGATTTAGTACGGTAACATGTGACACAGATCTTATCCTATAAGGGTGATTGGCACCTTCGCAAGTGGCGTTCCTAAAAGATCTCTTCCTTGTTTTGTTCGATACCCATTAGAAATGGAGACAGGAAAATGATAGCATGTGTAAAATGGGTGTTTATGAATTGTTCTGCTGCATGGCTTGGTCAGTTATTGCACTGATGCAGTGGTCCGAATGCATGTGAAACTAAATGAGATCGTGGAGGAGACCACAATTTGGATTCACCAATACAACACTGACTAAAAGATAAAATTATTAGCTCCTTGTTGGAAATAGTCTCACCGAGCATTGTACTTTTGATGTGGAGAAATTACAGAATGAATTCCTCATTGGCGCTATACAGTTTTCTGCTGTTTCTATGCTTCAACTTCTAGTGCTACTGATGCTTTCCGGTACTTTTATGGTCCCTCTCTCTCTCTCTATGGTTTCTCTTTTTGCAGGTTGCGCCGCCCAGTCATCCAGCGTGACAGAATCCTTGTTTGAGGTATTAAAGGACAACCCTTCCTTGTCAAGTTCAAAAATTTCTCACATGCTTCTTAGTTACTAATCAAATTGAGCTTCTAATATCTTTTTTATGCGGTTTGTAATTTTCGAAGTCCGTTATGTCAAACAAGAAAAATTTTTGATATGTTCTGCTGATTTTTTATATACAGATAAGGATCAGTTTTTATCTGGTGAATTCTGTAACCATGAGCTTGAAAGACTGATCGCGTCTATCTTTTCAACTTTCCAGAAAGTCTGCGTAACAAACCCATTGTATTCCTAATCAACAAAAAGATTCTTGGCCTGTATGGTTGATAGATTTAAACAAAAAATTTGAACATAAATTAAAAAGAATAGTAAATCTACAAGATCTGATGACATTAATATGAAATTCTGAAGGTGAATTGAACAATTGGTGGTAGGATTGGTTAGAAGTATTTTAAGACTTATTGAGTCTAAAGTGTTTCAAGACTCTAGGCAAGAGAGTTTTTTCTTTTTTCCTTTTTTATTTTTGGCTAAAATACTATAGGCCAAAAGCATGTGCCTGCATTATCTTTCTAAAATTATCCGCATGAATGAATTTATTTATTATTATTTTTTGAAAAATATGTGCATTAAACTTTTTGGAACACTCGCCAGTTAAAATGCAACTTCTTTATGGCAGTGTTGTTTAGGACATTGGGAATGTCAAAGTGCAAATATTTTCTCGTCTTCCCCAGTGGATGAAGTGCAAATAATTAGTAATTTAGTAGCGCCTCTAATCTTTATCAGCAAGTGTGCCATGGAAACCCAAGATGTTGACCATACGAATTACTAGTCATGTTGAAATATAGCAAAATACAAATAACTAAATTTAATGTCATCATCACCATCACCATCACCTCTTGCTGTGCTATACGTCCCTTGACCTCCATGATCTTGGTGTTGGACAGCCCCACCACCAAGTTCAACCTTCTTTTCCTCCTCTTCCTCTGGGCCTCCCTCATCATGAACCACCAAAACCGGCAGCTCCTTATTCTATAATGGTGTCCGGAAACAGAGTCCTTTCTCCGGTCATTGTCGTAACTCTGCATCAATTGGTCGCCTGAAAGGAATAGATTTTTCACTATGATATGTTGTTAAAAGAAATGGGATTATTTTTTGAAGTTTTGTCTTAGCATGGTTTTGAACTGTCCTCTGTATTTTTGATCTTTTGATTTTCTATACTTTTTCGACATACTTGTTCCTCAGTGACATCAATTAAAAAGAAAATTTTATGTTTGAAAATTGACAATTTAAAAATTATATGGTAATTTATCTCTAGCATAATAAAAAATTGCACAATAAACATGTGTCTTGAGGCTTGCCTCAATGAGTAGCGCTCAAATTTCACATTGAAGCTTAACCCTCGATGTGTATCTGAGAGGCACACGCCTCTTATAATTGAGGCTAGGCTTGAGGCTAGGCCTCAAGGCGTAATATGAGGCCAAGGCCTCAATTTTTTTTTAATTTTTTTTTTAAAATTTTTATTATTTTATTATTTTTTTGTTTATAATTAGTTAAACTATAGTAAAATTATAGGCCTAGGCCCAGATTAGAGGACTAGTTTAAATTGAGCCCAAAAACTGGTTTTCAATAAAAGAGGGCTGCTTTTATTAATTGCTAAAAATGAGAAGTTAAGTTATTGAGTATAATTATGACTTTTTGCAAAGTTAAGTTGTGATTTATAACTATTTCTTTTAAATGCTTGATTTTTCATATTCTTTGAATTATTATATGGTTTTATACGGAGGCCATTTATTCTTACATTGCCCATACACTTACAGTATTTGGTGCAAAAAAAAAAAAAACTAGTTGGGCTTCTTGTGGATCACACCAAGACTTATGTGCATATTCATTTTCCGTCGGATTCAATAGCAAAACCAAGATTTTGTGGGAGTCTACAATTTTAGTTTTTTAGGGGGCATGGATAGAGCGAAATCGTAGAAATTTTAAGAATTATGAGGAAAATAGTGACGTAGATTGGGATATGATTAGATATTGGTTAGCTTTATAGATTCATCAGAATGGCGAATTTTCTAAATTTTTTTTATCATGTTAGGAGTTAGACCTCGTTTTTAAGATCCTACTTTGATTTTTGCCTTGATCCTATCCTTTGGATTTGTGCATAATTTTATATTAATATGAAGTCTTTTTTTTTTGTTTTTTTTTTTTAAAAGAACAACAGATCCATGGCCCTTTGAGTGGATCAAAAGCATTCCTCAAAACAACAAGTTTATGTTCAAAACGAAAATGTTTGGTTATTTTCTTTACTAAATAAATCTTAAACAAGGAAGATTGTGCATTATATACAATGGAATTTTTCGTCACAGGTCCTCAAATTTTACAACCTTTGACACTTGGGTCCCTACTTTAAAGGTCCTTAAATTTTACAACCTTTGGCACTTGGACTCCATTTTAAGCATTTGGACACTTAGGTCTCTAAACTCTTAATTTGTTAGCATTTTAGTCCCTACTTTAAAATTTGGACATCCAAGTCCCCAAACTTTCAATTTCTTGAAGCTATAAGTCTCCATTTTAAGAATTTCGACATTCAAGTCCTCAAACTGTTAATTTTTTGACACCGTTAGTGCTTGTTTTTTTTTTTTTTTTGTTGTTAAATGATATAAAAGATATCAGTATTTTGATACTTTTTTGTTTTTCAGTCCAAAAATATATATATTTTTAACAAAATAGTCCCCAAAAGCTTTTTTTTTTTGAAGTATAACTTATTTTTTTGGTCTAAAATAATGCTTAAATGATCTAGAAAAAAGTTAATTATGATGATTATTGACAAGTAATTGATTATATACCGAAAAACTTCACAAAGGTCACCCAAAAAAGCAACTATCTATTTCATTATATTTTGGGTAAGTTGGTTCAAATTACAATGATATAACTAAAAACAAATACAACAATTAGTTGTCTAATTATATGCAATTCGATTATATGCTTTTTATTATCCTCAATTATATTAAAGATCTTTAGGGAAGAAAAGTATGTAATTGAACAACAAAATATTGTTGCTTTACAATTTTTTAGTTACATCATTATAATTTGATACCAACTTACTAAAAATAAAATAATATAGATACTTATGAATTTCTTTATTTATTTATTTATTTATAATCAAACTCTTTGTTGTCAATAATTATTATAATTAACTTTATGCTAGGGCATTTAAATATTATTTTTGGACCAAAAACTAAAAGTTATACTTAAAAAAGATAGCTTTGGGGGACTTTCTGCTGAAAAACAATTTTGAGACCTAAGGAGCAAAAAAGCCTCAAAATATTGATATATATATATATATATATGTTTATATTATGTAATTTAATAGTAAAAATGAGATGGGGACTAACGGTGTCAACAAATTAATAATTTGAGGACACGAGTATCCAAATTCTTAAAATGGAAACTCTATGCCAAAGGTTACAAAGTTGGGGCCTGTGGTGCAAAATTCCCATATACAATCAAATATAGGTAGAATTGGACTCCACAAAGATTAGTTTTGATGTGGTAAGCAATGAAGCTATTTCGCTCCTCAAACAAAAGATAGCTATGACATTTTTTTTAATAATTTGAACCTTTAAATAATTTTTTGTATTTTTTAACAAGTATTTGTATTGATACTAATGATATAAATATGTCAATTGTTCAGTTGATCAGACACGATAAATCTTTATGAACTGAATACATGGGGTATATTGTCATGAACATGCATATTGCATTCCTACTAGGTGTAAACAAGGATAGTTGTCTATTTTTTTGAAATCTCGACCATTGGTAGATACCCTCTATCGATAGTTGAGCTACCCTCTATCAATAGTTTAACTGTGTTGATGGTTGATTTTATACTAGACCCCTCCGACGGCCAAAGCCCAACATCTTCATCCTACAACATTGACAAACTTGCTTTGTAGACCCAAACCATGATTGGGGGACTATCATGGTCATAGTTTGGTAGGCCACTGGTGGTTAAATGGGCCCATTTATTTTGGTTCGTTGTTGAATCAAAATAAATAGGTGATGGAGGAAACAAACCCAAAAAGCCTTTCTTTGCCTTAGAGTAGCCTAAATACTCAATTTTTGCCTTAGTACAGCCAAAGGAATCAAAACCCAAGTTCGTAAATAATTTTCATAGTAAAAATATCAAGAAAAACCCAGTGACAGAGCACCAAACATAATTCTAGAGCGCCTAGCACGCCTCCGTAGGGACCTCGTCTATGTCAAGATAATCTTCACCCAACTCAAAAGTCCATCGGTGGAGGCTCTATGCCTGCCTCCCTCACCAATTCCCGCATAAAATTTTGAAAAAATTCTGATGATGAGCCATAAATTTCAAATTTGACAAAAATAAAGAGATCGAGCACTAGAAGAGAGAGGCATGCTTGTCAGCCCTCCGAAAATAGATGGTCAGACTTAGTCAAATCACCTAGGAGCATTAGACTTAAAATAGCTCTAGAGAAGCCATAAATGTATGTCGTTTTTAGCTAACCCAAAAATCAACCTCCAAAAGCACTTGACGCCGCCTGCTCTAGAGGAAAACGAAGCCAACACGCTTATCAAAGCACTTAGAGACTAGCTCTGGAGAAAGTTAGTCACCTTCACTATAAATATCCCTCTTTTTATTCTTTTAACACAACATGACCAGAGTGACTTAAGCCCATCTCTTCACACCATTTTCATAGCTTCAAAAACCATTATTTTCTCCTAAGTTTGCGTTCTTCAGACTTGGACGATTTTCAAAAAATTCTCCAGAAAACTTATAATCTCTATTCGAGTCCTTCTCGTATTACCCATTCTTTCTTGTTCAAACCTTATGAAATCATTGACAAAAACACTTAGACGTCTTGTTGAAGCTCATCACCAAACTAAAAAAGTTTTTGAAATCCAAGCCTCGCCTTCAATGGTCCGAACTCAGCGATGGAGGTAACTCGCATTTACCTTTAGAGCATATTTTTTTGGAAAGTTTTGAATAACTTTAGAAACATCGTTCATTAGCTCCTCGGTTTACGAAAATTGCCTGGATCCAATAATTCTTTGCCTCTACCCTCCAGAGTCATTCTTCCATCAACCGTTGACTACTCCACCTACTATCATTCTTATGATAGTTCCTCCATTACTATATTTTTTGTGTGTTTTTTTTTAATTGTATGTCTCATTTCAGTTGTTTGGTAATGGAGCAGGTCTTAGAAGCCACCTTCTTCGATCCAATCTGGGCTTAATCGTTCCCTACCCGTTCGAGGTCCTACTATACAAATTCGTCCATCGTTCCAACCATGTCATTGCCAATACTAGGGAATCATAGCCCAACACGTGTTATCCCAACAAGTCATATTATGTGGATATACCAAACCCTAACATTAAAGCAATTCCATTGGGGAAGTTAGGCTACCGAACTACCATGACACCTTATCCTAAAAGAACTTGCCTCAAAGGAACTTCGTAAGACATGGAAGGACGGCTTCACGACACGACATACTTAACACCAGAGGTAATGGTGACAAAAGGCAGGCCAAAGCACCTAAAATTGCAACCGCTATTCTCTATCTTACCCAATCCTACAACAATATCCTTTTTGAAATTAATGAGCTCCAAGGACTTTTTCACAAAGGGTCGACTTCGAATCCCATTGATGATGCAACTTCGCAAAAAGCCTCTGTTGACGGAGCACTACAGCCTTCAGAGCTGACACAGTCCAAGGCACTTACCTGGGAAGACATCATGTCACTTTTGCAACAACATGCATATAGAGTTGATCTAGAGGACGCAAGGTACTTGCCTCAACCACCTAATCCTCCGGAGCTGTACTAGAAGTCGTATCGTCAGGGATAAGAGACCCTTTCCTTTATGTTGTTTGATGGCCGAAAAAGCAATCAGAATGAGCATATCAGTTGTTTCCTTGATGCAGTAGGAAAGTATACCCAAGATCACAACCTTAGCCTTAATGAATATCTAAGTCCTTCTTTGATAGAGCTTATACGTGTTATACCAATTTAGCTCCAGGCATCGCCCGAACTTGGAAAGATATGGTCACTTGATTTTGTCACAAATTCTTCCAAAACGAAGAAAGAGTCACCATCATTCAACTTAACAACACACGACAAAAGCCAAGGGAGGAACTTGCAGATTTCGTTTGAAGGTTCTGCAACCACGCACTTGATTTCTATTACGAAAGTGATGAAGAAGCGATTGTCGACATTTGCATCGACAACATCAATTCAGAATATCAAGATCATTTGGAGAATGTTAGCATCAACCAATTTTCTCATCTCCTTGGATCTGCTAAGAGGATTGCTTTTTTTGTTCAAGTCTCTAAACCATCGTGCAATTGGAGAAAGAAGAAATTGACAACATCGCACTCACTCGTTGCCTCTGAGAGACCACCAAGAGCTCCTTCATCAAAAATGGCCCTCCTCCCTCCATTATCGTGTTCCCACGAAGAGTTGCACGCAATCTTGGAGCAACTAATTTTTGAGAAAGTAGTCCATAATAGAGCAGTTTGCCACAGAGAAGTACAGAGCAGTTTGTACCGAAGCAGTTTGCTTCCAAGCATATCTTGACGGAGCAATCTGTAACGGAGTAGTTCGCCATGGAGCAATATGCGACAGAGCATTTTGCGATGGAGTAGTTTGAGATAGAGCAATTTGCTTAGTACACATCATGATGGAGCTATACGGACTAGAGCAATTTGTTGTGGAGTAGTTTATGTAATGATCAAAACAATCCTAGAATTAAAGAAAATAATTTACTTGTTTAAGTCATGGATTTTCCTGGAAAATATCGTGTGTGAAATTTAGTGACTGAAGGATTTATAGAATTAATATGAATATTACAAAATTCTATAGATAATATTTGCATTGAATTTATCAAGGTTTGTGATCGAATAATTCAATTAGTAATTTCTATCACAATTTAAGGCAAAAGAAATTTTAATATGTTGATAACTTGATAATTTAATTTATAAAAATTTCAATTGTTGTATGGTATTGGTAATGTATCGAGAATCATGTTAATACATAACAAATTCTTAATTGCCTATTAGGTAGAGAACGGAGTTACATGAACAACATTTTCAGTGTAAATGCTACCCGAGTTCAGAAAATTGACACTGTCGAAAATATGTCAATACTGAGATAGGGTGCAAGAAAATGTCAATTTTATGTCTAAGTAGCGTAAGAATGTTGTGAAAATAATGAAAAAATATAATTTTGTTATGTGATGAAAAATTATTATTAACGGTATTAATTTAGACCGATATTAGTTTTAGACTGTGTTAAGCAAACCCGTTTGTATCAAAATTTCCCCAAATTGGTTAAACACCAAGTTTGCCCACTTCTTATCCATCATGCTTAGATATGCTATAGAATGATTAGCCGAGTTATGCATATCTCATATAGTGACATTACACGGAGTTCAAAAGTGCATAATCTCCCATAGAAATGGTCAATTTACATCAAGATTTTGGAAGAGCATATAAGAAACCAATGGGCTCCAAGTTAAAGTTCATTGCCACTTTTGACCCACAGACTAATGGTCAATTTGAGAAGACCATTTAGACCTAGAAGGATATGTTGATGGCATGTGTCTTGGATTTTAGGGGTAGTTAGGATAAGAAGCTACCCTTGATTAAGTTTTCATACAACAACAGTTACAGTATATCGATAAACATGGCACCTTTCGAAGCTCTTTATGAAAGAAACTGTAGATCCCTAATCCACTGGTATGAACATGGGGAGAAGCATCTAGAGAGTACTGATTTCATCAAGAGAACCACGAAAGATGTAAAGCGAATCAGGGAAAGGGTAGACATAGCTTATAATCTTTAGAAGAGCTATGTAAGCATTGTAAACCCTTGGAATTTCAAGTAGGAGATTTACTTTTCCTAAAGGTCACTCCAATGAAAGAGGTGATGGGGTTTGGTAAGAGAGGAAAGCTCAGTCCAAGATGCATTGGACCTTTCAAGATTTAGAAAGAATCAGCGAGGTTGCGTACAGATTTGCCTTGCCATTGGAACTAGCTTCTATGCACAATGTCTTCCACGTGTCAATGCTAAAAAAGTACATACCAAATCCATCACATGTGTCACATCAGGAGCCAATCGAAGTACACACAGACCTGTCTTATGAAGAAAAACCAATTCAGATTTTAGCTTATGAGAAAAAACCTTAAGGAATAAGGTGATTCCTTTAGTTAAGCTCTTATGGCGGAATCACAACATTGAGGAAGCTACTTGGGAACACGAGGAGGATATGAGGAAAAGCTACCTCAAGTTGTTTGAATTTTTGGGACAAAAATTCTTGAGGGGTAGTTTGTAATGATCAAGACAATTCTAGAATTAAATAATGTAATTTACATGTTTAAGTCACGGATTTTCCTGGAAAATATCATGTGTGAATTTTGGTGACTGAAGGATTTATAAAATTAATATAAGCATTCCAAAATTCTATAGATAATATTAAGTTGAATTTATAAATTTTCGTGATCGAATAATTCAATTGGTAAATTCTGCCGTGCTTTAAGGCAAAACAAATTTTAATATAAAGATAACTTAAGAATTTTAATTAAAAAATTTTCAAGTGTTGTATGGTAATGTATCGAGAATCATTTTAATATGAAACAAATCCTTAATTGCCTCTTAGTTAGAGAACATAGTTACATGAACACTATTTTTAGTGAAAATACTGCTTGAGTTCAAGAAATTGACAATGTCTAAATATGTCAATATCAAGATGGTGCAAGAAAATGCCAATTTTATGTCTACGTAGCATAGGAATGTTTTTAAAATAAAAAAAATATATAATGTTGTTATGTGATAAAAAAGTTATTGTTACTATTATTAACTTAGATGGATATTAGTCTTAGACTGTGTTAAGCAAGCCTGTCTGTATCTAAATTTTTTGATATCTAATTAGTCTTGCTCTACTAGATGAAATTTTAACTTCTTTAAGGGACTTTGTGGGAAAATGACAAGGAGACAAAATAAAACTTGTGTCATGAAAAAAAAAGAAGGGAATCAAGCTCTTTCCATATTGATTAAGATGGTGGCTGTGCATTCCCTATGTCCAGACCGATCTTATGCAATCTTAAGTCTATTTAAGGCATAAACAATAAGACATGATTTGTTTCAAAAACATGGGCCATGTATAGTTTAAAGAAAGGTGTGCATCCAATACATTTGTCTCTCATTTCCTCTAAAAGTGGCGCCAATGTGTGCGCGTGTGGTGGGGTTGGGGGGAGTAACCAAGTTTTTGTTCCACTTTGGAATCCATAGAGTATTTTATTAATAGGTTAAAAAGAAAGGACTTTCCCCAAATCTATAATACATGGGCGTGCTTTTGGGAAAGACATTGAATTAAAAAAACGTAAGCAAATGCATGATAAGAGAAAGCAACATTAGCTTAAGCACCATTACCTTAGGCATATATATATATATATATTTATATATATTGGACATGCCATTTAGTCCACTTATTTCATTTCTTCCTTGCAAAAACCATAGCCCTCTTTTATTCCACTTCTATCATTTCTTCTTTGCCAAGACCGTGGCTCCTCTCTAATCATCTCAAATTTTCTTTACATCAGCCACACTTGTATAAAGCCACTCAATCAAGAAGGAGAAAAAAGTGTAGGAGGAGCACATTAAAATTGTTCTTCAAGGGTAATTTTTAACTTTCTTCTTTTACTTAGATAAAACAAAGATTGAATTTTTACTTAGTTAGTTTATGTTTATTAATTAAACAAGAAGAAAGGTGAAGAGAAAAGAGTGTATGAAGAGCACATTAAATGTCACAACTCGCCTTATTACGGGCCGTGCAAAAACACTTTTCCTTACTTACGTACTTATGAAAAATTTAGAAGCACTTTTTTTTTTTTTACCAATAGTATAGCACACATACATACTAAAACTCCTTTTTTATAATAATGTATACACAAACAAACTTTCTTTTACATTATATCACATACTCAGCATTTTCAAAAACAATTTTATCTTACAAAACCGTACTCTATCTCCATAGACAATAAGTTTCAAAATAACTTATTATACATTGCAAAACAGAAGTAAAACCATGGCGGTATCCATACCCATATCTGCACACTACTTCATATTCCACCGCCCGCTCAGCAATACAATCACACTGACCTTTTTGTAGAAGTTCCTACAGCATGAAATAACCTAATGAGCTTGAGCTCAGTAAGTCCAAACTTAGCTAAAATGCATCATATGCTAGTATGCATGATCCATTTATGCTTTTTTATGAATGTTCGTTATTCTTGTCATCTCTTATCTTTAACTAAGGCCCAAGTGCTTGTATCATATGTGCACATAGGTCTTCGTAACACCGAGACCATCATTTCACTTTAACCTTTAACTCCCCTCTACTTCAGGAGCTAGTACGATACTTCCTTTACTGCTGGTTATCTATTTACTAGTTCAGTTATTTAGGTTATCATACCATGCGTGTCAATATACTTACATTCTAAGTGCAACACATATACGCATTTCAATTGTGAAACATATACAAGTATATTAGCATAGGTATACTAAGTGCAATGCATATACACTATTTCAGTTGTGTAACATACACAAGTGTATTTGCATAGGAATACTGAGTGCTATACACATACACCTAAACCTACTATTTCATACTATAGGTGGTTTGAAACTTACTTGTATAGTCTATTGAATGAACTGACCTCAGTTCCTTTTTTCTTAATCTTTTAGTGTCTTGTTTGGCCAATTATAGCATTATTAGCCAAATTTTTACTATTTTATCTATGCGTTAATACAAAACGTTCATTAATTAACAAATCGGGTTGGTCAGCAGTCTACAACCCCTATAGCCACAGATTTTCTTTCTCTTATCTTACTTTACCCTATCATCTCTAATGAAGGGTGAAAATCTTATTAATAACCTCTTTTCCCTATTTTGAATGTCTCATATCCGTTTGGGATACTTTATGAAAAAATGACGATTTTACCCTCGGTGGGCTTTTTAAATTTTTCAAACTCGATTTTGCTATTTTAACAAAAATTACAACTTATTAACTTTGAAACAATAACCCAGGATGTCAGGTTTGCTTATTTTGCATTAATGCCCTAGTTTAACAAAACTTTGCAATTTTGCTACTTATTTGAAAATTTTGATAATTTCGCCCACGGGACTAAACATAATCTCTTTAAACCAAAATTTTTCATTTTTTATAAGGATCAAATTTGCTTAAAATACCATACCCAAAATCGTTTTACAAAATGACATTTTTTCCCTTTTATTTTTTTTTTCAATTTTAACAAATTTTGTAAAATCTTTATTTCACAAACGAATATGATTTTTGATGAACCGTCTCTAATATTTAATAGTTTTGTTGAGGTCTACAACTTTAGTGTTTTGACTTTTTCAAAATTCCCACTGTAGAATTGAGTTTTTAACCTTTTTTCAAATTTGTCGAGAGTAAGAATTTCTTTGCAATTTAGTCCCTAGGGTAATTTTTGTAAAAATTTGCTTTAAATAACATTTCAGCCACTGTTTATACTAGTTCAAAACCTTCTCAACAATTTTCATGCCAATTCACAATACTTTGTAAAACTAACCCTAAAATTTACAAAACTATCCCTATTTACAGCAAACAACAATTTTACAAAAATTTGCTTTAGCACATGACACCCACTGTTTTTAGGCAGTTTTCAAAACCTTTTTATTGAATAATCTTGTTTGAGTATGGTGATGAGACTGTAAAAGTGTACATTTTCTAAGGCTTAAATCATTTATTTATGCTTTTATTTCTCATTAAATCCTCTAATTAATAGCAATTTTGTATTAAACAATGTTTTTGTGTCTTAGTGTGTAAATATGTTTAAAAATGTGTTTTTAGTGTGTTTTTATGTTTAATAGAATTTTTAGTAATTTTTAGAGTCATTTCGTATGTGTTAAATAAATGTCTAGTCTGTAAATAGTCAAAACCGTAAAAGTAATGCGGTTATTTTATTTTGAGTTTTAGAGTGTTTGATAGTGTGTTTTAAGTTTGTAAATATGTCTTATTATATTTTTAGTAATTTCTAAAAATATTTTCAAGTCATAAAAATTATATCTGTGTCAAACCGTAAGAGACTGAAAATTTTAGGAGTTTTTATTTATTTTTGTGTGTTTTAATGTAAAATAAATATTTTTAATATTTTTGTAAATATTATGTTTGAAAAATAATTAATTTTAGTGCGTTTGTGATTTTTAGATTTAAAATCTGGAGAAAAAAATGAGTAAAACGATACAAAAAGGGGCAAAATCGGACATCAAATGCATCAAAAATCTTTGAAAAATTTGAAATTCAAAAAAAAAAGAGGACCCGTGGCGAAATATGGATCGTTCGATCACCTGCCAAATCAATCTCAGCCGTCAGAGGAAGAGACGTATGTCAATGCGTCATCCGGTGCGTCAGCGAAATCTCGCAATGCTGTCCACATGGCATTCTCTGATTGGCACGTGCATCACACGCGCCGACAAGCTGCAGCGAGTCAGAGGAGTGTCTCAGACATCTCGGATCGTGTGCGGGCAAGTTTACTTTGAGTGTTCTGTCAGCCGTTAGATGAGAATACTTGGACCAATCTGACGGTCCACAATTGCGGTTCCACTGGTCCCACCTAGGCCCAATTTGCAAGCTTCTGACAACCATTAGATCGCGCAATTAACGGTCACGATCAGTCCGTTTTAGTACTGCCAGTTGTCGCATCACATAGGATTACGAAGGAAAATCTACACACTCAGGAACGCGGATCAGCGTAGAAGACAAAAAGAATCAATAATCTGAATTTGTCTACGTTTCAACAGTAAAAAAAAATAAATAATAAAAAAAATAAAAATAAATAAATAAATAAATAAATAAATAATGGCAAACAGTAATTTTTCAAGGCTATAAATAGCCTTGCATCGCCTCTTCAGAAAAAAACATCCCTTCTGGCCTTTGGCCCTCTTTTCCTTTCTTTTTCCTTTCTGTTGAGTTAAACTCAGCAGTATCTTCTTAGATAAAATAATGCTTAAATTAGTGTAAAGAGTCTGGTGAGGCAGAGAGATGATCTTGTATGCATAGTATTTTGGTATGGATTTTGACTCTATATCTGTGTGGTAATGCTTATATTTTTGTGGAATAAATTATATCTTTTTGTTTTCAATAATTATTGTTAATGTTGTTATGCTGTCAATTTTTACATAAAGTCAGTCATGCTTTTTTTATTTAATTTAATTGTGTTGCATAATTAATATTAATAATAATGAAATGATGCTTAATTTTATGGAATGTCTTTTACTGTAGTATGACTTGTTATATTGTCGATTCTAGATATTTCATAAGATGAAGTGCTGCCGGAGTTAATGTAAAAATTTATTCCACTAAAATATATTAATTTTGATTTGTTATTATCTTTTCTATCCTATAATTATGTTAATTATAATTGAGTGACAGCTGTTATAATTATCATAATTAGTGCACCGATAATTATTTCGCTAGTTTTTTATAGGAAGACCCTTATTGTATTATGGCTTGTTATATTGTCGATTTAGGTTGACCTATATAATTAGAAAAAAAGTGCTTGCAATTAATGAGAAAAGATATAATAAATCAAATGCTTTAGATAATTATTAATTAGAGTTAAAATTCTATATCAGTTGCAAAACGTACAAGGGATTCTCAAAGCTTCACCGTTTTAATTTTATGCTTTAAATTTTGAATAAAAAAATCACAAAATATTTCTTTTATTTTAAAATTTGTTTTGAACAACCACTTGCCTTTTTGACTGTTTATTTTTAACAATCTCTCTAGTTACAAATTTTCACCTCTTTGTGGATACGATAACCTTTCTATACTACAAACGTCCGCCCTTTATAAAGAAGAAACATTTGGGGCGTTATCATACCACCAACATATGGCAATTTCCATTCTTCTTAAAAAAAAAACATAAACTTACAAGTCTTTATTCAAATCCAAACCCATGTTAAACCTAAAGCATATAACCTCTAAACATTTCATTCATCATTATCATACACTTGAAAATCATATAAACATACTATAATCTAACCTAAATAATCACATACGTTACTTGAAAATCAAAACAACAACCATAAAGTCAAGATTAAGGACTAGGCTTTTACCAAGGAGAAAGTGGTGAGCTATACACCTTCCACACCTTTGATTTTGTCAATCACCTAGGCAAGATTCATGACAAGAAAAGTTCTTATCAAATCCCCCCCTCAACTCCAAGAATACCTTAGGGAAACTTAGAAAAAGTTTAAATCTTACCTTGAAAATCAAGAAAATCTTGAGTTAAAAGCTTGATCCTACTTGGAATTTGCTTGAAAGTGGTTTTGGGAGAAATATGCTTTGAACAAAATTTTGAGAGAGTGATTCCTAGGGCTGTCGAATTTAGTGGGGAGGAAATGAAGAAAAAAAAAAAAAAAGCTCACTTAAGCCTTTAATTTGAACTTATCTCATGGGATTTTTTTTCTAGAATGGGTGAGTCACCCACTAGGTAATAATTATGGGTATTAGTGGCTGATTGTGATTGGGCCATCTTTCATGGTATGGTGGCCCAATAAGAACCGACTAGGTGTTCACTTGGTGGGACTCACTATTTTACACAGTGTAATTTTTCACCACAGAGTATTTTTCTTATACCGTTGAGGTGAAACTGTTGCAAAACGTATTCTTGTACTGTATTAGATATCCTTCCTATTCTTTAGTTAACTTTGGGAACCCAAACACAACATTTCTTGTATCTGTGTTTTTACCTTAGCAGTGTACTTACACCGCGTTGTACCTTTTTTGAATTGGTTTAGGGTTTTGTCATGCTTTCCTAACCTATCTATGCCTTTCTCATCCATTAATCTATATCACAATTTTATAATTAATTGTGATATAAAATTTGTTTCATGGATATTATTTACAAATCCTCGAGCATTTAAGCTCACAAAATCTACATTTGATAATATCCAACATCATATTAAATTTACAATGAAACTTCATGTTAAGATTATTCATTATATATTATTGTAATAATTATAAAAAAACAAATTTTAAGGGCAAATTCATTAATTAAATCCAATTAAATATTGGATTTTGTTAATGCATTTCCTTTGTCATTACATCAAAATTGTTCTTCAAGGGTAATTTCTAAACTTTCTTCTTTTACTTAGATAAAACAAAATTGAATTTTTACTTAGTTAGTTTATGTTTTAGTAACCAAACAAGAAGAAATAGGAGGAGGATCTAGCCTTCTTAAGAGATTTCCAAGAGTGATCGTCAAGGGGTAAAGATTCTAAACCTTATCCTTTTCATTTTACTAGTTGGGTTTAAGTTTATATTTTTTTAGTGGGTGTGTGAGTTGGTGAGAAAATGTTTTGTAATAATCATATGTGTGTTGGTTGGTTTGGTTTCACATGTACAATATTGTAAATGTAGAATATGCATGTTTAGTTTAGGTATATGCATGTTTGGAATTGTGGAAAATTTTTCGAAAATTTTGATCATGAAAGCAGAAGTCTTAGAGTCGGGTTTTAAACTTTTTCCAAACACGAAACTTTTAGATTTCAACATTTTTAACAAAACTCCATGAGCTATCCAAAAACAGTTTTGGTTCCATCCAAAACTGGCAGCTGCAGTTATTGGCTGTTTCGGGCTATTTTGGATTTGAATTTCGTGTTTTGTGAAACATTAAAGTCTTAGTTTTCGACGAGACGGACAATTTTCATGAAGAAACTCTTTTTTTCAAAATCTACCTCTAAAATTTAGTTATGGATAGTTTCCCAAAATTGTCCAAAAATTGAAATTTTCTCTAGACACAAAGTTCTAGTTTTCAATGAAATGAAAAAATTTTATGTAGAAAGTTTTGTAAAAATCTGCATCTAAAATGGACTTTAATAGGAATTTATAAAAACAATCAAGCTTTTTAATCGGTAAAGTTTGCAACATTTAACCGGAAAACGAATATGCTAAAGATAGTGATCGGGACTTTCAAATGAGCATGAAAGTTATTAAATCATGTATTTAAAATAAGTAACTTCCACAGAGAAAAACTTTAAAAGGAAAAAAATCTTTAACATATAGTTTCACGGTAATTTTTTTATAATTAATCAAAAAAGTACTTGTTTTTATACACAAAGTTTGTGCAGCCATGAAATCTTGTTTTTCGATAAACCAAGAAATTATAGTGCCCTAGACAAACTATTTAAGCCTAAGACTTAGTGTTTTGTCAATTTTGGGAATTATTTTATAGAGTGATTTTTACGCAAAACTTAGAGTTATGCGGCTATGATTTCCAAATTATAAATTTTAATAATTTTCAATTGAATGCTAAAATGACTATCAAGACAACTCGATATGCTAGGTTTTTAGTATATGATACTAGGCATGGGTCCAATAACTGCCTTAGTCCAAAAGCCACTCTGGCCATAGTTTTAATGACACGGTGTATAAAACACCTTAGGACCGTTTTTAGGCTTAATAGGCTTATGAACTAATTATAAGCTCACTAATTGAATCAAGAAAATGGTTAATTAAAACTTAGTTCAAGAACCATGAAGTTATGTAAATTGTAATTTAGTTAATTAAAGCCATATAGACTAAATAACTATGTGATAATTAATTAATTATTTAAATTATTTAATTATCAATCTTAACACAAATTAAGAGCAATTAAGAAAAACTAAAAATTTCAAGGATTTAATTTATTAATCCTTGTAATAAGAAATAATGATTTTTATGATAAAAGGAAATGTGATATAATGAAATGATCAAAATCCTTACAAGTATACTGATATTAATTTAGCATAAAACAAGTTGTTCTTACACTCTTAATGGGTGTTTTTCTATAGAATTGATTCTCGATAGAGGGTAGAAAATTTTGCGTGAGTAGAGAAATCTACGACAAGAAAATATGTAAGTAGGAATCTCGCCTATAGTATGAATAATTTAAAAATAAATGTTTTTTAATAGTAATGCATTTATAAATTTTATGCCTAAGTATGTGATGTTATGCCATACTCCATGCTCATTAATTAGTTCAATGAAACGATTAAGATAAAATTAAATATGAGGGTCGTGCCAACCTCTCGATCTATGGAGAGGTTTAATATTTAAATACATAATTAAAAGGAATTAAATCATGGTGTTGTTGGGAACTTACAAACCCTAGCTTCCTGTTGCTTGTGCTCAACCTGCACGACTACTCAGGCCCGATAAAAGAATAAGACAAGATCATAACTGAGCATAATCGGCACATGCATATTATTGCTATATGATATTTTTGAATATTAATGTATGTATTCACATGGACTTACGAAGACGTGCCCAGATTGGATACAAGATTGGTCTGCCATGCTCTTAATGTTCAATCAAAAGCAATTTCTATCAAACAGCCACGGAGGACCTTCTATCTAGATTTGGAAGCACAAATCAAAACATGTGTCAAAAAACTCATCGAAGTCGGGTTCATTAAGCCAATCAAGCACCCAACATGGCTGGCCAACATTGTTTCCATGAAAAACAAGGATGGTCAGATTTGTATTTGTGTTGACTTTCAGGACCTCAGCAAAGCTTGTTTGAAGGATGAGTTCCTACTACCTAATATGGATACTTTTATTGACTATGTCACTGGCCATGGAATGCACTCCTTCATGATGATTTTAACGGCTACCATCAAATCAAAATGTCACCAAAAGACACGAAGAAAACAACATTTTGGACTCCATTCGGCAACTTCTACTATACAATTATGTCGTTTAGCTTGAAAAATGTTGGAGCAATGTACCAAAGAGCAATGACTGCCATTTTTTGTGAGATGATGGTGGGACAAGTTGAAGAATATGTGGACGACTTAGTCACGAAATGTCACTCCAAAGAAGACCATTGGAACACCTTGATCAAGGTGTTTGAAAGATGTCGCAACTACAACTTGAAGATGAACATAAAGAAGTGCGCCTTTAGAGTTTTAGTCAAAAAATTCCTTCGGTTCATAGTCCACCAATAGGGAATAAGTGTTGACCCCCCCAAAGTCTAAAAAATCACAGCAATGAAACCACCTTCGACTCCCAAAAAGCTAAAGGGATTGTTGGGCAAGCTCTCCCACATCCAAAGATTCATTTGGGGAATAGAAAACTTCTCCTTCGTATTCACACTGCTCCTTAAAAAGGGTGCCAAGTTCAAATGGATGGAACATCATCAAAGATTTTCAAAAATATCCAAAAGACAATCCTCAACCTCCTAACCATGAAAGCTATGGATCCCGAGAAACCATTGAAGCTCTATATTGCCACGACAGAGGTGACTATCACAACACTTTTTGCTCAATAATATTCCAAAGGCAAAGAATGCGTATTCTACTACATAAGTCACCAACTCAATGGCGCGAAAACAAGATACCCATAAATGAAGAGGGGATGCCTGGCTTTCGTGTACGCATCTCCGCGGCTCCGTTACTACCTTTTGGCTCGCGAACTTCATCTCATGGTTAAGGCTATCCCTCTCTGTTACTTTCTTACTTGGCTAGCGCTTTCAAGTCATTTGGCTAGTTGGCTACTCCAATGTTTGGAATTTGGTATCACTTGTGTCATGCCAAAGGCAATCAAGAGCCAAGCTGTTATTAATTTGATGACGCAATTCAATCGTGATAGAGATGAAGTACCTACTCTAACGCCACTCGACTAGCCTCTAGAGGCACCCAAGTTCGGCAGCGAGAATGACAAGGCAATCTGTCAGAACCAACAGAGCAACCATGGTGAATGGCGTGCAAGTGTGCATGATCATAAGTAATAAAATAGGGGTAGAGTACCGTTTTCCTCGAGGATTGATCTTCTAAAAATAAACCAATTATTGAAACTACAATAACTCTAATTTTATCTTAACAATTCCAAATTAAAAAAAGAAAACTAAAGCAATTAATTCAACTAAAGGTGAGAAAGTAATTAATGTTGCGAATTGGACAAAAAGATTGAAGGCAACTCAATGGTATGTAGGCTAGAGGGTTGTTGATTTCACTTGACTTGGCTATGTTGTCCATTTAAATAGGTGTTGATTGTTTTCATCAAAATCATTAATCATAGGTTTAATCTTTTTAATTTCACACCCTCTCTCGAGTGCGAAGTAAAATATATGCAAAACCAATCAAATTAATATCCTTATTAACTCAATTGATTATGCATTCATTACGCATCAACCTACTCTTTTGATTACCCTAGTATAATGGCCTCTCAAACCAAATATACTATAAGTTGTGTTTCTCAAGTCTTAACATGTGGAAATGATTTTCCCAAGACTAAATCCACATATCTAAGATTTCTAATTTATAAACAAACAAACTAGAACATAAGCATGGAGAAACAAAAATGATTTGGAAATGAAATTCAATCAAAAATCAATTAAGCATTCAAAACATAGTCAATAACAACCTACATCAAACCCCCTAGCTTTAGAAGTTTAGCTAAACATAGAAATCCCTTATCCATAACCAAAATCACTTCACAAATCAAATCCATGTTCATCTTAGTTCAAGAAAAATACAAGTTCATGAGCTAAATTAAGAGAAAGAGAGGAAGAAATGAAGAACTCATTGTTGCCGCCAAGCTTTAAGCCTTTAATCCTCCTAGAATCTCCAAGAATGCTCCCAAACCTTAGATTTTCCCCTTTTGGAGTTTGAGTTTTTGGGTCACTAAAAGCTCCCTTTAAGATCTTCCCTATTTTCCTTTTATACTTTGCTCAACATGGTTGTAAAATGACAGTAACACATGTCCTTATGTTGCAGTGGATGTATTTGCCACTGCAGCGCCGCCAAGGGTGCGTAGGGAGAACCTTAGGGTTCAGGCTTGACTGCTGCAGCAGATGGATTCCCCGCTATAGTAGCTCATTGGTTTGTTGCTGAGGTGTTACAGCGCCTATAATTAGTGTTGTAGCATGTAAACTTGGCTTTCTTTGGATTTGACCTAGGAAAACAAATTAAATCACAATAAAACAGAAAAAAAATGCTCAAACACCAACAAAAATACTTATAGAAATCACTTAATAAAACCAAATTCTCAAATCTTTAGAGATGACATGTGTTCAGGTCTAAAATTATAAGTCTAATATAACCTCAAGTATAAGGTTGTCCAAATGATAAAACTCAGTGAATCCGAGGTTGATCCCATAGGAAAAATGTATTGCAAAGGACCAATATGTTAGTTATATTATCTTTTATTCATTAGTTAAAGAATTTGAGGATCAAAGTTAACTATTTACAAGTTATTTACAGTATTTACATATTTTTACTTTTTCCATTTTTACATTTTTTATGATTTTTAGAATGTCAATAATAAGAAATGAGACTTAAATTAAAATAGTAAATAGAATTTTAATAATAAGAAATGTGGTTTAATTAAATGGAAGATAAAACTTCAACAATAAGTGCAATTTAACTTAAAAGAAACAACAATTATAACAATGTCGAGGATTAAAGGTTCTATTCTTGTAATTAACTTAAAGATGTTTTAGTTTTTCTAAAACTATTTATTAAAATGTCATTTTTTGTCTACAATGAATCAATAGTTACCAAGCATTTAATGTGCTACTTCATGTCTATAATGCATCAAAAGCTTATGTTAATAAATAAACATGATTTCAAAATTAACTAACTAAGATTACTAACAAAATTTAAAGTTAAACATTTACCGTGCCATTCTTTGCCTATGAAGAATCAAAGTGTTCCTAAATATCACCCGTGCCACCCTATGCTTACGATAAATCAAAAGTTAATTTTGTAAGAATTTTAGCTAAGTTAACATAAAAATCATAAATTTTTAAAAAATAATTTTAGCATTATAACTACTTAGAAAACTTTGAAAAACTAAATATATTTACCTTAATTTTGCCAAAATTTCCCTTTCTCTCCTCAGCAAAAAGGAAATTTAGAAAGATATAGTGAAAATAAAAACACATATAATTTTACCAAGCATAATTATTTTACAACATAAACCAAACTAAAACTAAAAAGAAAAGAAAACTTACAAAAAACTAAAAAGAAAAGAAAACTTACAAAAAACAAAGGCTTAAAACACTTTAGAAAGTGTTTTTACAAATTGAGAAAGATGTCTCTCAGATGAGGAATAGGTGGGTATTTATAGGAAGGATTTGATATTTTTTTTTGATTTTTTGATATATTATTTTATGGCACAGACTAGGATAGCACAATTATTTGAAAAGATCCGATTTGAAAATTTTTTATTTCCTTGTTTCGTTGTCGCCCACATGAAGCAGCTTTGAATTCTCTTTTTCTTTTCACAAATTAGGCTGGGAGAGGAGGTTGATTTGAGTGTAGAATCTAGTGGAGCGAGGTGCATGGGAGCATGATGGGGATGCGGCGTGGAGCATGGATCGTGCTTACTCAGACTATAGCAACGACAAGGATTAGAGAGTTCATCTGGCACGCTGAGGACCGTTGGATGGGTCTTCCCCCATCTAGTGGCTGTGAAAACAAGTGGATGTGGGAAGTGCTGCAGTAAATTCTGATGCCTAATAGAGACACTTGTGTAGCTGAGATCATCTAGGTGGGTTGATCGACGGCTATAGACGCGCCACATGAAATTTCTGTTTGATTTTTGATTTTCTTCCATATTTATGGTTAGTTTCTGCTCGTTTTCAAAACGGCTCCATTTTTCTTGTAGATTTTAAATTTAAAATAAAATAAACAAACTAAAATTACTTATTTTAGAAATATAATTTTTACAATATTTTAAACTTGTTTATTTTACAATAAAACATACAAAACACACTAAAAATAAATAAATAAAATTCAAAATTAATAAACCTTCTAAAATATTTTTAGAAATTACTAGATATATTATCAAACATATTTATAAACATTTTGAGACCAAAAGTAAATCAAACAAGTTTATTTCTCTGGTTTTAATTATTTACAAATTAATTAATTATTTAATGCACAGAAATGATCCTAAAAATTATTAAAAATATTATTAAACATAAAAACACACTAAAAACACATTAGACATATTTTCATACAAACATATTAAAATATTAATTAACACAAATCTATAATTAAGGGATTTAACGAGAAGTGTTAATGCAAATGATTGATTTTAGCTTTAAGAAATGTGCATTTTTATAGTCCCATCAGTTATATTACTTTTATTTATTAGTTAAAGAATTTGATGATAAAAGTTAATTATTTACAATATTTTTAATATTTTTTTTATTTATTTTTATTTTTTTAGATTTTTTTTTGTGATTTTTGGAATTTCAATAATAAGAAATGCGATTTAAAATGGAATTTGAATAATAAGAAAAGGGACCATAATGTAGGGGTAGAGTGTTCAGAATATAATGAACCAGGAAGATATTGGACATCTCAACCTAAAGCATTTTCAATTGGGCTGCATTGTCCCTCATGCGCATCATATGCTCACGCATGCCTCTAATACCAGTAAGCTTCACGGATAAAAACTATATAGTTAGGGTGCTTGCTAATGCCATATTTGAAGACTCAAACTGTTCATTAATAGCCTTCAGTAACATTTGGACATTTTTATATTGATCGACAGAACTCCTAATCCCAATAGAGATCTTGGTCTTTATGAATATAACTGAGAGTCGATTAAATCACTCCTATTTTTTGGGTCGATCAACATCATTTGAAATGCTCGTTGCAGTGATAGGGTTGGTTCGTCTTTTCTAATAGCATAGTCAATGTCTATCCACCCTAAATAAAGGAGAATCCACTTCTTATAGACTTTATAGTTATCACCCTTAAGCTTGGGAATTTCGCATTTCATATCAGACAAATTAACCGGTTGAATTACTACAACAAATTAAACATTTGTGCTCATGTTATGAAATTTGAAGCTAATACTTATATGTCATGTTTTACAAATATAAATCATGTTATAAAATTATGAATCTAGTGACATAAAACTTACTCGTGGGCTAAAGTTCTAATTCAATTAGATTCACCTAACTTCATGATAAAACAATCAAATTATGTTCCTTTCATTAATTATGTGGGTAAATTAAGAAATTATATTTGATATTTTATCATAATTAACCATTGAAATGTAATAAAAATTCTTGTAGGATAAAATCTGTCAATTACAACTAATGTTATTTTCTATATGTGATCATAAACCACTTAATATATAATTTTATATAATTAAAGCTGATGTGACTGAAATCTAATTAATTAAAATCACATAGATCACTAAACATTTATTCTATATTTTGTTCATAAATAAATTGCAAATAACTTAAAGCAATATAGATAAATAAGAACAAAGATAAATTTATATACTAATATTCTTTATGCATAAATTAAAATTATACGCGCAATACAACATAATCGAGCACTTAATTATACAAAATTTAATGTAATAAATTATTCAAATTAATATTGCATGCATAATTAAAATCACAAATTATACATAATAAATATTATATGCACATAAACATATAAAATTATATCTAGATGAAAATGTATAACATTCATAACAAAAACATAAAATTATGAATATTTAAAATTATGAATCTTTTCATAAATTTTACTCAAATATGAAAAATTCATAAAATTATCAAAATTGTGGACATATTATTAAACTTTCATAAAATATCAAAGTCTATAAATTTTATGAAAATTTACCCAAAATTACTCAATTATGAAATTTGAAAAAAATGCTCAATTTTTTTTAAGATTTTTTTTTAAATTTTGCCTAAAACAAAACAACATGTTGTTTTCAAGTGAAAAGACACATACTGAACCCTGAAAACGACATATTGTTTTATAGGGGTACCTCTAAAAATGACATGTTGTTTTGCTTGATGCTAAGTGATTCTCAGCTTAAAAATGACGTCTTTTTCTAGGGTGCTTGGGTCAAAACGACGTGTTGTTTTTTGTCACTTGAGGAGATCATCTTTAACCTCCGGCTAGGTCATTTTGACTTGGTTTTGACTCAGTTGCAGACTCGGTTCATTCTTAATGATTTGAATACTATTTTTGATATTTTAAATTGCAGAAAACTTAAAAATCTAATATCCTAATGATTTTTAATCTTAGTTTTCAACAAAACATCCTAAAATAAAAAACCCATAATCAACAAAAATTTTCACATATATAGTATAATTTTTACAGATATTCATACACAAGGCAGAGGTTAAAACAACTCTGATGCTAACTGTTAGACCTAATAATGATCTAATATGCAATATAAAATAAGCATAAAAGATCAAAAAACGCAGAAAGGTAAAATCGCCTACCTCCCGCCATTGCTATCTCTGTATAGTCCAGGATGTAGCTGCTGCCTTCCTCTCCTTTTCCACGGCTTTGGAGAACTTATAGCAAAATAATGGTGTCTCAGAGCAAAAGCAAGGGAGAAGCCGGGGACCACAAAGGTTGCTGTATATAAGCGTGCTTTCGGCCAAAACAAAATTATATCGGGCCGCTAATGCATTAGTGCACAGAGCACTTATCTTGAATGGGTTTATTAAATGTTAGTGCCATACGCTCTGACTTAGTGCTCGTAGAAGTAATTTTACCACAGAAAGTTGCTCAAGTAATTATAACAAGCAATGCTATCTAATTTGAGGATTTCTTGGTATCGCCGCAAGATATCGATATGGATGCTTGTGGGGCTTATTCTTCTGCATCTTCTCTTTTCACTTTGGAGAAGTATGATATTTTTCTTAGTTTTAGAGGCGAAGATTCACATAATACTTTCACAAGCCATCTGTACGCCGCTTTAGATCAGAAGAAAATCAAGACTTATATAGATGAGAAAAGCCTTGAGAGAGGTGACCGAATCTCGACTGCACTTCTTGAAGCGATCAAGAAATCAAAGATTTCGATAATAGTCTTCTCGAAAGATTATTCTTCGTCATCATGGTGCTTGAGTGAACTAGCGCAGATAATTGAATGCCACAAAGAAAGCAAACATATGGTTATACCTATTTTTTACGAGGTTGATCCGTCCCATGTACGGAAACAACAAGGAAGCTATGGAGAAGCGTTTCTAAAACATGAAGCACGCTTCAATGACATAATGGATATTGTGCAAAAATGGAGAGCTGCTTTAACGGAATCGACCAATCTTTCTGGTTGGGATTCACAAGTCACCAGGTAATTACGTATGCATAAATATAATAAATGCTGCATATATGCACCCCTACTAAGTGCCAGAGTCTTTTGAATCTAATTGTTAGCTTTTTGTACTATATAGCAGGGACATAAAATTTAGCTAAAGATTGAAACAAATCTATATATTCCATTTATTTTCTCATAGTTAAAATTATTAACTTTTGAAGATTAATGACTCTTATAGGTTGTTTATGAAACTTGGTACAAACCACTAGTTTGAACTCAAACAGTGTAAAACTTACAGTGTAGAGCAAAAATAAACTACAGTATAAAGCTAACACAAGCTCACTGACAATCTGGTTTGAACCAATGTTTCTAAACACTCTCCACTTGACACATTGTAATTGTTAGTCTTTATTTGGTCAAAGTTAAGTCTCATATGTACACATAATTCAAAGTCAAGTTAAGAGAACTATTATAAAAGATAGACACGAAGATACTTTCCTGATTAACTTGATTCATTTCATTGCTCATTCTTACTAACCACCGTTGGCATCCTTTATATTTTAGGCCTGAGTCAAAACTAGTTGAAGCAATTGTAGAAGATGTTCTGAAGAAATTGAACCACGTGCAATCATCAAATTTTGTTTTGGAGGGTCTTGTTGGGATTGACAAACAAATTAAGGAAATTAAATCAATGTTAAATGTTTGCTCTCCAAAAGTACGTATTGTAGGTATTTGGGGAATGGGCGGGATAGGCAAAACAACCCTTGCCCAAGTTATATTTAATCAACTCTCTTCTCAATTTGAAGCCCGTTGCTTTTTTCCAAATGTAAGGGAAGAGTCAAAGAAGAAATCATTGATTAAGTTAAGAAACAAGCTTCTAGCAGAACTATTGAATGAAGAACGTCTATATGTGGGAACCCCATCTCTAGTACCAACTTTTGTCAAAGAAAGGCTCCAATGTACAAAGGTGCTCATTGTTCTCGATGATGTGACCTGTGTAGAGCAATTAAATTCTTTTCTTGTTGACCGGGACATGTTTAGTAGTGAAAGCAGGATTGTTATAACCACGAGAGATGCTACAATGCTCAGGGATATTGCAGTAGATGGAATGTATGAGGTTAAGCAACTAGAATTTAACGAGGCTCTGCAACTATTTAATTTGATAGCTTTTAGAGGAAACTCTCCTGATATGGACTATATGGAGCTATCAAAGAAAGTGGTAGAGCATGCTGCAGGCATTCCATTTGGCAATCCAAGTTTTGGGTTCTCACTTTCGTTCACTTCCTTCCCAGAGCAAAGAAAGCTGGGAAATGGCATTGGCTAAACTAAAAGTTGTTCCTCATGATAAAATTCAAAATGCATTGAGAGTAAGTTATGATGGACTAGATGACACCGAGAAGGATATATTTCTGGACATCGCATGTTTCTTCAAAGGAATGAGTAGAGGGCATGTAGAAAAAAAATTAAATGCTTGTGACTTGTTTGCAAATACAGGAATAGGAGCTCTAATTGATAAGTCTCTTATAGCTATTTCACATGGGGAGAGGTTTTGGATGCATGATTTGGTGCAAGAAATGGGTCAGAATATTGTTCGTCAAGAATCTAAAGAACGCGGAGAGCGTAGTAGGTTGTGGATTGCTGAAGATGCTCATCATGTGTTGGAGAATAACGAAGTAAGTGCAAACATATTTCAATTACTCATTTTAAAATTCATGAACCTTTTGAAAATAAAAAAACAACAATTTTTTTTAATCCATGTATAGTATATTTCAATTTCTTGAGTTGCGGTTCAATTATACTAATTTCATACCAAAAAAAAAAAAAGTTCTACATAGTGCACTTTTCCTGCATATATATTCTCAAAAAATAGATCAATAATGTCCTTGTGTCTACACATATCCATACTTAAAAGTACTTCATTGTATTCTCTACATGTTATTTACCTTATACTTTGATGACAGGGAACTGCAAAAATTCAGGGAATATTGCTGGACTTGTCCCAAATTGATGAATATATACACTTGGAACCTTTAGTTTTCCAAAAGATGCATAATTTACGATTGCTTAAAATTTATTATTCCTCTCATGAGAGACGTGAAAAATTATGCCTTCAAGATCTCAAGTATCTTCCTCATTCTCTAAGGTATCTCGCGTGGCATGAATACCCTTTAAAATATTTACCAGCAAACTTTAAGCGAAACAATCTTGTGGAACTTAAGATGCCCTACATTCAGCTTAAGCAACTTTGGGCGGGAGTCCAGGTATATATCCTACACTTTGTTGTATTAATGAACCTAATTTCTAAGGCACATTTTAGTTATTCTTCGCAATTCTTTATGTTACAGGACCTTAACAAGTTAAGACACATGGATCTAAATAACTGCATTTATCTAACTCAAATTCCAGATCTCTCTAGTGCTCCAAATGTTGAGAGAATAAATCTTTCATATTGCACAAGCTTGCTTCAATTTCCTTTGCATATCTTACGAAATCTTAACAAGCTTATTGAAGTAAATCTAAGCTATTGCAACAAGCTTGAGAATGTTTCAGATAGAATATATGATGTGGCTTTTCATAGAACTTCTGCTCCCCAACGTTGTTCTAATCTAAGCACTCTTCCAATGACTACAACTAGGAGTCTGGTGTCTTTATATTTAAGTTCAACGAACATAACATCCTTGCCTTCATTAATTGGTTCTATCAATCTTTCTGAATTGTATCTTCATAACTGTACGAGACTTGCAAATCTTCCAAGCAGTATGCATAAGCTGGATTCTCTAAAAAGACTTCATTTAGGTGGTTGCTCAATTCTTGAGACTTTCCCAGAGCTTCCATGGAATATTAGATGGTTGGATATTGGTCGGACGGCAATAAAAGAAGTGGCTTCCTCATCAATTGGGGGTCGCTTTGATCTTGAGAAAATTGACTTGTCAGATTGCAAAAGTCTTGAGAGTTTGCCCACCAATATTTTTAAGTTAAGGTCCCTTATGCGGCTTAATCTGAGTGGTTGCTCAAATCTGAAGAACCTTCTAGAAATATTAGAGCCTATGGAAAGCTTATATTATCTTAATTTTAGCGAAACAGGAATTAAAGAGCTGCCGTCATCGATGGAGCATCTAGTTGGTGTCAAAAGATTAGAAATTGAGGGGTGTAAAAATCTTGAGTCTATCCCAAGCACCATATGTAATATGACTAGTCTTGAGGAACTCAATCTTTCTAATTGTCCCAAAACTTGAATGTTTTCCCATCTTAGATTGTTTCCTCCATTGGGTTCATTTGTATTCTCTTAATCTCAGTATAATAGAAATACCTGCAAGCATCAATGGAATTTCTAATCTGACATATCTTTTACTAAGAAATTGCAAGAATCTCTGTTCTTTACCACAGCTTCCATTGAGTTTGAGACATCTTGATGCAAATGGATGCACATCATTGAAGGTTGTGTCGAATTTGAAGAGAGCACTTACACAAGAGTTTTGGGATAATTCTGTTATTGCAATTACCGAATGGAAGAATCAATGTTTTGTAATTGCTTGGAATTGGACAAACAACACCGTCAAAATATTTTAATTGAACTTCCGTCTTAGGGTTCTGTGGTGGGCTAAGGTACGCCTAATTTCTTTTATGCTAATAATAATAATAACAATAATAACAGAAAATTAGATAAATGACCTATTTTTTAATCACCTTTTTAAATAAATGGATAAACTTTTTAAAAATTAAAAAAATAGTTGAACTTTTTGAAAATAAGGAAAATGACTTTTTTTTTACAACAATATATAATTGAGAAACATCAACAATGTACATCATTGATTATAATAACTTATTAACTATAGTTTATTACTTATAAATTATTTATTAACTAATTAACTAGTGATATTAATGATTTATTATTAAGAAACTCGTAAATTTTTGAGTGAATAAACCTTAAGTTAATTGATAATAAACTATAAATCAATAAATCATTGATACATTATTGTATATCAATGATGTATTGATTAGCATTGGTATATTATTGATGTACAAAAAGGCCATTTTCTTAATTTTTAAGACCTTGGCTCTTTACTTAAAACAACTTAAGAAAAAGTCATTTATCCCCAAATCCCTAATAATAATAATAATAATAATAATAATGTGTACACTTTATGCTAATGAAATGAACCATGACTCCCTTCTACGTTACAGGGTTTGACTCTTGATCGTTATTTAATCGGTGCGTGTTGTCCGGGGAATGATATTCCAAAGTGGTTCGCGCATCAATCAGAGGGATCTTTTATTGATGTAAAGCTTCCAGCAGATACCAACTTCGTGGGCTTCGTGTTGTGTGTTGTGGGTTACTCTTATTCTAACATCAGAGATGTGATTTTAAAATGTGAAGTCAATCCTGAACACAACCAGTGGGAATACCACAAAATCATTACGGGGTTTAATGTCGATGAATTGCCAACATCAGATTCAAGTAATGTGTTCATGTGGTACAGTTATCATGTGGACTAGTTTGGATATCTGGATGCAGTGGAGATGTCATTTAAGTTTTATGCAGAACCGTTCCTTAATAAGGGTGATGCCTATGAGAACTCTGAGTTTGAAGTGAAGAAGTGTGGGATCCACCTTCTATATTCCACAGAATTTGAGGAAGTTAGACTCAACGGCATCAATTCATTTTCATTCTCAGATGCAATTGCCAACAAGACCGAATCCAGTTCAGGTGTAATCATCGACTCTGATACAGGCGAACCACACCCCAAGAGAATCAAATTTTAAAAATCCTTGTGGCTGCTGATTATTTGATCTACTCCTAGAATACATCATCAGTGATTTCAAAACGCATAAATATCGGTATCAATTTCTTTCTATCACTTTGCATAATTTATATTTTTTGTGTTCAACTTGTCAATAATATGTTTTTATTATAGACTACGCTTTTATATATAGTTTTACCTTATCTCTTCTCTCTTTTTTTTTTTATTTATTTTTTTATTTTTTTCGTGTTTATCCTTCTTTAGGTTTCTGGGCATCGGTAAAAGACAACGATGGTGTAAGGTTTTTTGAATCATGATTCGCTAATGTCTGTTGTCGGCTTTCTAGCTGGCAGTTTCTGACCCTGTTGGATTTGTTTTGGCGAGCTCTAGTAACAACAAATTTCGCTATTCTTTGGCACGCAATAGGCAAAATGGTTGTTGAATCTTAATAGGCTTCTTTTTTGAATTTAAGTTTCTTAAAGTCACCACTCCACATCTATAAGTGGGTAGTTATCAAAGAGAATTTATTTAGCAAATAACCTTTTTAGCGTAAAGGTTTTAGTGAATTTCGATTTTAGTTATCTATCAAATATGCTTCAAATTTTATTGGAAATTCTTTTACATTGGCTTTAGGCTTCACTTCTGTTATTTGGCTTCTGAATATAATTCTTATTCAAGCAGTGACATAAATGTTTCAATGTATATGTTATCTATATTAATTACCTGCTGATTGTGTAAGAGCAGCATTGGCTTAAGGTATTTTGAAGTTCACAATTTGTCAATGTTTGATGTTTGCTTTTTTGTATTGAAGAACGCTGGCAATTTCTGACACTCCCGGATTTGTTGCGCTCCACTCCAATCTGTTAGAACTCTGATGAATTAAATTCATCCCAATATTAGTTCTCTCTAACAGTGTTTCTTATGGTTATGCAAATCTGTCCCCTGTTGTCTATTGCAGTAAGTTTTTGTTGGGATATAATTTGGTTAGGCCCAAATTGTTCAAGGGCCCAAAATGAGAGCCCGCTGCTACAAATAAAATGAGTCGAGTAGATCGAAGTGACTCAGCTAATCGATGTAAGAAGTACAAATCGAATTGACTCTACGATTGGATCGATCGATTCCAACCTGTCCATAATAATGTATTCGGATTGCATTCTGCTGTTGGTTGTGTAAGTCGGTTTCCCAAGTATTCGTTCAATTGGATTGATCATCAGAAATTGATGGTTATCAGCACATCTAACCATGAACTTAAACGTGGTAGGAGCACGATCTTTGCATCCTGTCACGGACTAACACGTGTCCCACTATTACAGTTACCTTTTGCATAACTGCTCCACTCCGCTAGTTGGTTGGAGGCCACGACTCTTTTCTATTCTATATATAAAGGAACGAAATCTTCAATTGTAGACATGAAAAACGATATACAGAAACCCTGCCAAATTTATTTCTTGTTTTCTTGTACTCTTGTAATTTGTACTCAAAATCCATATAATAGTGAAGATTAGTGGACATAGTTCTCATTCATAGTGTGAACCACTATAAAAATCTATGTGTGGTATCATTTTATTTTCTAGCATTACTCTATTCTGCTTGATTCCAATTCGTTAATTGTTTCCTGTAATTCAGCCTAACATATTTGCTTTGAAGCTAACAGATCCATATAATGGTGATTTGAGGGCCCAAATTCATTAAAAGTAAATTTGTAATCCAAATTAACACTTTTTACGTTTGATTCTAGATCCAACGTCTACAGTTTGGCACCCAGAGTTTAATTGTCAACTGGATTCGATCAACTCTCCCAGAGTTTGATCGTCAATTGGATTCGATCAACTCTCAAAGGGTTTGATCTTACTATGCCATTTTCATGGCCCAGTCCCAACACTAGATTCAATCAACTCTCTCAGAGTTCGATCTTCCACTGGATTCTATCAACTCTCCTAGGGTTCGATCCTACTGTGCCATTTTCATGGCAGTCCCAACATTGGATTCGATCAACCCTCCCAGAGTTCGATCTTCCACTGGATTTGATCAACTCTCCTAGGGTTCGATCTTACTGCACCATTTTCATGGCCCAGTCCCAACATTGGATTTGATTAACTTTCCCAGAGTTCGATCTTACACTGGATTCAATCAACTCACCTAGGGTTCGATCTTACATTGCCATTTTCATGGCTCAGTCATAACATTGGACTCGATTAACTCTCTCAGAGTTCGATCTTGCATCGCCATCTTCATGGCTTAGTACCCATGATATTCGATAAACTCGCTGTGAGTTCAATCACTAACCGCCATAAACAAGGCTCAGCCCTAACTCTGGGCTCGATCAACTTATCCCTAATCTTATCTTTAATTGCCATCTTCGTGGCCTTATCCAATTTCAGACTCGATCAGCTCCTAATGAGTTTGATCATCCATCGTCACCATCTACATGCTTCAAAGCTTGATCAACTCGTCCCAAGTTTGATCCTCCACGACCATCATCATGGCTGTCTTATATTACTTTCATGGCATGATCAATTACTTCAAACTTGATCATATGTTGCCTTATTCGTAGCTCACTATTTTAATGTTTTCCTATTGGTACGACAAATGATTAGTCGGTTCATTAGTGTTATGATCCATTACCAATTAAATTGATTTGTCAGTATACAGAGTTATCATCGAATAATTATTGGGCTTGTACTGTAAAGGCCATGGCATACTAAACCATCTTTGGTTTAGATTTAGTGCTAAGTTATTTTAAGTTTCAATTGGAACAGCTTCAGAAGTTACAATTGAACCCATAGTTATTAAAACTCGATGAATTCAAAATCTTGACTGTTTTTGAAGAATTCAAATTTGAAATTCCACCAAATATTAAGAATATCGAGTAGTGTTTTTTGAATATCAAGCAAAATATAAGCTGTTCGATACAAATCCCTTGAATAAAAGGTCAACATATTGTTCAAATCGTACAAAGCAAACGAAAATAAGTTGACATTTCAGGCGGTTTCTTCCTCCGCCATTCGATCACTTCCTATTTCGTTGGCCTCGATGGGTAGGGGCTCGACAACTTGCTCACTTGAAGTCGACACATCGGCTTTGGTGTTGGGAGCAGCAGGCTCAGTCCTGACCCTTCACAAATTGTCTTGCTAGCCTCGACAACTTTGTTAGATTTGTCAAGGGAGAGAAACTCTGCCAACACTTTAATTTCTTCATTGAAAGTTGAGGCACTAAATTTACTTGACTTAAATTCCTTCAAAGCCTCTAGTCTCGCTTTGAAGGAAGAAGTATCGTAGATGTCAAGCAGTTATTCCTTGATCTCCTCGATGTCTTTGTCCTTTGCTTTTACTATTTTTGTCACATTCGCGACCTTCTCCTTTTCCAGACTAAGCCTATTGCCTAAATTTATCAGCTTCTTGTTTGACCTGGTCAGTGTTCCGACTGCATCATTGAGCTCTCTCTTCTTGTCGTCCCTCTCAGACTTTGTCTTCCTAAGATCTTCTTCAAGCTCCCTCCTTTTTAGGACTTCCTGCTTGTATTTGTAAGCAGCTTTGTTTGCGAAGATATTATGGAGCTGAAGAGCCTGTATGACAGGAAGGCTTGGTACGAATCAGCTTAAACAAACTCAATCAGCTCGAAAGCAATATCGTGATCTACCTATCCTATGGTAGCAGTCGATTCGTTGTATAGCTAAGAAAAAGTCTTCCCACCAAGAGTGTCTTCATCCATGGTGAAGTGTAAACTTTTCGCTGCTTTTACTGCCGCCTCTTTGTCCTGAATAATGTTGACATTCTCTAGGACGTCAAGGGTTTTATTAAGAAACATTTTTGGCTAGAGTAGAAGGCTTAATCCCTTTCCTTTTCTTTGATACTGGGGGCTGTATGTCGAAAGGAGGAGGAGGAGGAAGATCGGATAAATCTACTGGGGGCTGTCTCCTTTTGGACTGAAGGCTCGCTAGTATCGGTGTTCTTTTTCTTTGCTGCTCTCTCAGTAACTTCCTTTTTCCTCTTCTCGCCAACCGAAGAGAGTGTAACCTTCATTGCCAAAGCACAACGTCTGTGAGAAGAGTGTCTTCGTGAGATAGAGGAGTAATATATTTCGATGGATCATACAGCCGCTGAGGTGCACTACGGCAGATAAAAACCCAATTGACTCATTTTGGAAATCGAATAGGAATACCTATTGGGATTTTTTAAAACCATTTCCAAATGGATATCTTTTCTAGTCGATCGGGGTTAGAGATCTGAGCCTAGGTTCATCTGTTTAATGAAAGTAATGCCTCCAATCTCAATCAAAACCTTTCACCAATGGGGGCTGGATGATTTAGCTTCTAATTTGCAAAAATATAATGGTAAGGATTAGTTGGAATTACCACTTGAAATAAGTATAAGTGTCAGTGCTTACCAATGTGACCAAATGCAAATGGGAAGGGGAATCGAGTAGTTAGTTCAAAAAAGTTGCAGTTGATTACTATGAAGAAGTATCTCTCTTCCCAATGTCCATCCGCATTAACGAATTCAGTGATGAGTTGCTTTGATTGCCAGTACACAAAGTAGAAGCGGCCCTGATTTTTGTTGTTCGACATCAAGAAGTAGCACCAGAGGAAGTTGTGGATGTCAAAGTCGATGCTAGCTTCTTTGACGAGCACCATCAAAGTGATCAGTAGCCAAATTCTATTGGGCAGGAGTTGAGTCATGGAGATGTCGAAGTGACTGATGATCTCTATCATGAACTCTGGGATTGGTAGTCGAAGACCGAGTTTGAACCACTTTGTGTATACAGAAAACCAATTATCATTTTACGTATCTACTCGTTCCTCTGGATATGGTAATCGAATTTCTACTGAGGATGGGATCCTGTACTTCAATCTTATAGTTATCAAATCCTCCTCAGTTAAGAGGGACTCTGGATTTTTTGTAAAGAAGGACACTCCTTTGGTGGGAGAAATGTACTTTTTCTTTTCGAACGATTCGATTTGATCGACTCTAGTTGAAGACCCTACTAGCTTTTTTCTTTCTTCCTCTAGGTTCACTACTTCTTCGCTAGTTTCAACACCACTAGCTCTCGAGTTTGATTCGATTATGGACTACTGACGAATCATTTCATCGACTTCCTTTTCATCAGTACTCGACCAGGGATCCTCACCACTGCTTGTGCTCGAATCAATGGCGATCGCTTTCGACATTTTTACAGAAACAAATTTTTGAATGGCGATCTAGGGCTTTGAAGATATAAGGGCTAAAGGATCCTAAAATCCAAAGAATCTCAATAGTTTGTAAAAGTTCTAAACTCGCGAAAGCCAAACAGGTCAAGGGATCGTGGATTTTCTTGAAAAATGGTATAGGAATGGTATCAAAATGCTCGAAATTGATAGAAAAATAAGGTTATGGAAATAAAAATGTAAGAAAATAAAAAAGAGAGAAATCTTGCTTGAGGATCGCTGGAAAACTCAAGAAAATGGAAGAAAACCACCTTGGGTTCAAAGAAGAAGAAACAAAATGAAGAGGAAAGAGAAAATGTATGTTATATATGTTTAAAGGAGTCTGATTAATGGATGACATCAGTTCATGGCAATTTGATCGAGGGCTAGGGTTTCGTGTCTTTTTGAGTTCCCGCTCAAATCGAGGCAGTGTCTTTTCGAATCAAGTGCATACATCAGTGCTACAGAGATATTTTGGAGCTCTCCAGTCGTGCTATGACACTGTTGCAGGTAGTTGAGTATCGCAATTTCTTGAAGAAGAGTGATGATCCTAGTGTGCACTTGGAATTTCTATCAAAGTGATTTGTCATCAAACTAAAGTTTAAAGTCTGATCAGTACTGTAGTCAATTACATCGACTAAGGAGTGGGGGGCTAACTGCTGGGGTACAATTTAGTCAGGCCTAAATTGTTCACAGGCCCAGAATGACAACCCACTGCTACAAATAAAATGAGTTGAGTAGATCGAAGTGACTCAGCTAATTGATGTGAGAAGTACAAATCGAATCGAGTCTATGATTGGATCGATCGATTCCAACCTATCCATAATAAATGTATTCGGATTGCATTCTATTGTTGGTTGTATAAGTCGGTTTCCCAAGTATTCATTCGATTAGATCGATCATCACAAATTGATGGTTATCAGCACGCCTAACCATGAACTTAAACGTGGGGAGAGCATGATCTTTGCAGCCTGTCATAGACTGACACGTGTCCCACTATTATAGTTACCTTTTGCATAACTGCTCCACTCTGCCAGTACGTTGGAGGCCATGACTCCTTTCTATTCTCTATGTAAAGGGATGAAATCTTCAATTATGGACATGAAAAACGATATATAGAAACCCTGCTAAATTTATTTCTCGTTTTCTTGTACTCTTGTAATCTGTACTCAAAATCCATATAACAGTGAAGAACAGTGGACGTAGCTCTCATTCATAGAGTAAACCACTATAAAAATCTGTGTGTGGTATCTTTTTATTTTCCAGCATTGCTTTATTTTGCTTGATTCCAATTCGTTAATTGTTTCCTATAATTTAGCCTAACACATTTGCTTTAAAGCTAACAAATCCATATAATAGTGATTTGAGGGCTCAAATTCATTAAAAATAATACTGTAATCCAAATTAACACTTTTTACATTTGATTGTAGATCCAATGCCTACAGTTTTAAAATTCCTTGCATTTCTTTCTTGCTATAATTATATATGGTTCTTATAATCATGTTAGATAGACTGTTCTTTCCCAGGTATTGCAACTGGACTTGATATCAGTACCATGTAGGCGTGGCCCTTTGAAGGGCTATAATCGTTTTAAGTACAAACTAATGCTGATGGGCAGAGAAGGGCTTCTATTGTTCTTTTGGTTCTTAATTGCCAAAGTGTTTGAATGATTCTAATCTGTTTCGTTCCTCAAATTTTGTTTGTAAAGTTACCAAATCATATCATAAAACCATTGAACTTTCAACTGTCCTATTTCCTAGGCCATGTATTAACTAGAAAAAATTGTTCCTACTAGTTGAGTTTCTTCACGTGATAAACCACTCAACATTAGGAAGTGGGTAATAATGAAATAGAATTCATATAGCAAATAACCGTTTAGTGTAGAGGATAAGTTAATTCGTAGTTGGCCTTGAATGTAGGAAGACTACGAGCTTACCAATTTAAATTCCAAAGGCACAAAGTGTGGTTCATGTTTTGACGCAAAATTTAGCCAAAATGTTTTCTCTATGAGATCATGATCTTTGTTTTAGTGCATGTTTTAACTGAGCATCTTTGGTTTTGGGTTGTCGAAATCTAATTTGTCAGTCTGCTGTATCTATGATTTTTCAGTTATGAAATTTGCATGTGTTGTTTTCTAGGAAAATGATAATATAGGTCGTTTTGGCTATGCTTCTATAAGTACTGTTTGATAAGCCTATATTTCTCTCTTTTGTTTTTTTTGCAGTTTAATGAAAATTTCCTCATGTGCTGCATTGTAAAACTAAGAACAGCGATCGAAACCGACAATTAATTGAATCCCAGAAGGTAGGTGTTGCTTACCTAACATTAGCATTAATTTGGGACTCATAAGAGTTTCTTTTTATTGCTTTTCCTCTCTGTTTTCTTTTGTTTTTGTTGCCATATGGGCTTTCTCTTCCTCTCCGCCGCTCATTATGTGGTGCCTTGACAAAACTGTAGGACGACATGCTTTTGTGTCTCTTGAGAGAAATTCAGAGTTCCCTTGAAAAGATTTGCAGTTAGTGGCGATCAATTTTAAGAAGTATTTTAAAAGCAATGATTTTCCAAGAAGGAATGAATTTGAATCATTTGTCGTTGTATTTAATAAATGGTTTGAGCGGAAGTTTCTGCCTTTATTGAATGCTGTAGATATGTCAATTCAGTTTAGAGTCAGAGGTTCTTCTCATGTCATTGCAGCTGGCTCATCATAATTAGCTGGCTAGAATTGACACGTATCGTCACTTGGGCTGGCTTTAGACCTGAGTTCCCCTTTCCTTTTCTCTGATGCTTTTCTTCTCTTTGTTGGCTATGTCCTCTTCTCTTGGAGATTGAAATCACGGCCTTGTGAACTTTTTCATTGAATGTACAAATCTTCCCTCCTTTAGCATGTCAACTCTTTTACTTACTTAACCTTTAAAGTCATCGTGATATTTTGTATCTTATCCCTCTTTTAGTGCTAGTTCTTTTATTTTAGTTTCATTTATTGTTTAAATTTCTAACTTTTTGCTAGTGGTTCAACATTTGGGATCTCCTTCCCATGCTGTATATTTTCTTCAATTGAAGTTAATGAAATTTTTGTTTCTTATGGCACCAAAAAATGTAGAAATAGCAAAAAATAGGAAATTATAATGAATATGGTTTCACATAAGCGATATTTTGTCCTGTCAACTTTCGTAGTCATGTAGATAATCTCAGTACATTCTTCTTCAGAAATTGATAAAATAGTCAAAATATATGGAAAAAAAAAATTAAGTTTTGCTAACAGGATTTCTGTGGCCAAAGTAACTTTGAGCTGAGTTTGATGGTCTGCCCATCCCAAATTTCAGAAAGAGGAGGATATTGGTGGAGACCAAAGTTTCTTTTTGTGCCATGATTCTATTCTAGAAAAAGGTAAGAGTAGCTTTATGTGGAATTGTTTTAATTTGGCTTTAGTCTTTTGGCTCTGTTCTGGTACTTTACTTTCTGATTTTTTGTACCTATTGAAAGAATTATGGAAAGAATGTCCTTTACGTGTTGCAACTGACTTGTACTATAACATTCGGTGTGGCCTTTCAAAGTTTGCAAATGTATGCAGTAGAGATTATAAGACTAATGTTGAAAGGAAACTAAGGATTTTTTGTTTTTATTGGTTCTTAATAGGCAATGTCTTTGTAAGTGGTTAATTGTGAGAAATTTATGTATAAGGAACCATGTAAGCGTATGTGAAAAAAAAGAAAAATCAATAGACTTGTCTAACTAAATATCATAAGGCTGGAATTTGTATTAATAAAGATTATATGGAAAGAAGAGGATATTGGCGGAGATTAAAGATGCTTTTTTTTTTTCATGATTTCTGTCTTGAAAGAAGGAAAGATCAGTTTTACATGAAATTCTTTTAGTTTGCCTTTATGTTTTATCTCTTTTACTAGTGCTTAGTTTTTGATTTTTGTACTCATTGAATATTGATATATTGATTTTGATAAGTAAAATTGACAAATTTTTATAGCAAGGAGTGAAAAAAGGATTAAAAATAGGATTTTAGAGCTTCAAGATCATATATACTCATTTGGAGTTCATTGGAGTTCATAGGACGAGCTTCGGGTGCAAAACCAATGAATACTGAGTGAAACGAAGCTAAGGAGCAAGGGGTTGGGCACTGCAGCGCCAACTTCGGGCACCACAGTGCTCCTGTGTGAAGTAGTATGGTGCCGCAAAGCCAAAAAATGGGCGCTATGGTGGGAGAGCATGAGAAATCCAATCCAAATGCCGCGAACACCGCGTACCCGTGTGAGATGAGCTGTGCCCCCACGCGCCTTGCCTTTAAATTTGGTCCAAAAAAGGGTCCAACTTATCCATTTTTATTCGAAGATTGCTACATTGTAAATACCACACTTTAAAACACAAATAGAGAGTCTTTTTCATTAGTTTTTCTTAGGTTTAGGAGAGAGAGATGGGAGAGAAGCTTCGGAGGTGGTTCAAGGAGTATCATCCATGTGGAACATTCTTCGTCGCTATTATCTTCTTCTTATCTTTTCTATATCTTCTTTCTTTTATTTTTCAATGATTTTACTTTAATTTATTTTTGGTTGAAGGGGATTTCAAAACCCTAGACATAATTATATAATTAGTTTATAAAATTATTTTTCAATTAAAATTGTTTATGATTATTTTCTTGTTTTTGTTTGGGGTGTGCAACTAAATAAGACTTGAGAATATTCTTTTGCTGGATTAGGAATCTTAATGAAACGAACCTACTTACGTGGGCATTACTTAACTTAAACATAATCGTAAACTTAAACATACTTTGGCATAAAATACTAAAATTACAGAATAATTTGTTTTTTCTAAAATGAATTCTTGTTATGGAATCCTTAGCATAGAACGTTAAAAGAAATAATAATTGTTTCCCAAAACTTAATTTTGTAAATCTAACATAAAACATTAATTTCTCAAACATGATAATAACGTAATAATAATCATTACTTTTTAACATTATCATAATTTCTAAAAACTTAGTCCTATACACACCTCATAACCTTAATCTCTTAAACCATAAAATAATGAAAATTCTTTAAAACTTTTTTTAAACATAAAGATAATTATTTAGGAATTACTTCCTTTAAAACATTCCTTAATTTAAATATAACAAATTCAAAAGCAATTCTAAACTAAATGATGGAATAAAATCATATTAAATGTTCTTTAAAACTTCCTTAAAAATTATTTATATATTGTACTTATAATTTAACATCTTAAAAATAACATATTGATTTCTTAAAAATTAACCTTTTTAAAACTTATCATAATAATAATTACTTATAACTCGTTCACTTAAAGCTAACATAATAATTTCTCAAAGCATAATCATCTAAACTTTCATATTAATAAATTCATAAAACTTATTCATATAAGTCATTTCTTATTTAAACGTAAAATTCCTATATATTTTTTTAATTCTATATAATCTTATAATTTTCTTACTTGATCATTTTCATGTATTTATTGCATTGCTTATTGCAACATTTTTAAACATTGAAATTCTATAGACCAAGGTTGTATGATTACAACCACGGTTTTTTAAAACATGATTACTTAATTTTATTTACTATTTATACGTACTTAACTTTTGTAAATTAAAGACATACATAATTTCATAAAATAAAAAACATGCATAGATTCGTAAACTAAAATTGTAGAAATGTTACATTGCGTGAGCGGTATCCATTTCCATCTCTACCATTCCTCCGTCGCCACCACTACCCATCACATGCTGCTGACAAATTTTCTTACCTATAACATGAACATACTTAAATGAGCTTTTGCTCAACAAGTAAGAAATTAGTCTTGCAAAACATAATTACCAATCATTTAATTAAAAATATGCATAAACATTTTATGCTTAATTATTTAAGCTATAACTTGTCTTATTACTTTGGGCCCGAGTGATCGTACCAATTGCACGCGATTCTTGGGAAGTTAGGGTTCGCAAGGTCCCTAACGACACCAAGATCATAACTTGTATTTAAGCTTCCCCGTAGGTCAAGAGGTTGGTACAACACCCTTAACTCGTATTATAAGTTTCACTTATCTTATTGTGTGTATGCAGCATGACTTAACATGTAATGACCGAGAAAATTTCATTAATAAAACCTAATATTTAATTGAGTTTAATTAATAAATTTACTCTTAAAAATTGTAATTTTTGTAAAAATTACGATAAAGTATGAATAAACAGCATTGATTGCAAATTTCATGGCAAATGTGATGCAATGTTGGATATTGCCAAATACAGATTTTATGAGGTTTATTACTCAAAAATTTGTAAATAATATCCATAAGATGAATTTTATATCACAATTAATTGTAAAATTGTGATACAAAGACATAAGTACATAGAATACAAATATGATATAGAGTCCTCTAAGACCTAACCCAGTGTACGAAAGAGGCCAATACAGGAAAAGAATACTGCTAAGTAATAACGCAGATACGAAAAATGTCATATTTGGCCTTTAAAAGTGAATGAAAAGTAAGTTAAATATTTTTATCCGGTTTAAGGATAGAAAGTACACTGATGTAGCCATAGTAGTATAAGAAAAATACTGCATGATGAAAAATTACACATTATAAATTTTTAACTCTACAAAGTGGACACTCCTTGGTTTTTTATTGGGCCACATGTCTAGAAAAGTGTGGCCCAATCACCTTGTGCCACTAAGGGGTATACTCATAGAATACAATGAGTCACCAAATGAGATAAGGATGCATTTATGGCAAGTTATCACAAAAAAATTTCTTTCTTCATCCTCCTCTAGTTCGGGCAGCCATTAGAGAAGGCTTTCAAAAATTTTCTCAAGCCCAAAACTTTGCAAAAAAAACCCCACTTAGGTTCATGAGGCAAGATTCAAGGGAATTTTACAAGTTTTAAGGTAAAAACCTAAACTTCTTAAGGGTTTTTAAGGTTTTTCTTGGGGGAAAATTAACCCATGATGTTTTTGCATGAAAATGAAGCCTAGGAGGGAGTTCAAAGGAACTTTGAAGGATAGAAATCAAAAGAGTGCTATTTGGGTAAGTTTTAGATTTTAAAGTTTTGAAATTTTATGAATTTTGTTTTGATTTTTATTCTTTCAAACCCATGTGGGTTCTTGAGCATGTGTTTGATGAAATTTCATGTATAAGTGATGTATGGCATGTTTAAGTTGTGAAGTTTTGGTTTACGGTGCAAAATATTAATTTTTGCAAAAAATGTTCTTTTTGTAAATTTGATGTTAATCTTAGAAAAAATGATGTTTGAGTATGAGAATGATTTGAATAAGGCATGGAACGGTTTCTGCAGGGGTAGATTTGCAATTTTGAAATAGATTTTTATAAAAATACCCTAAGGACTAAATTGAAAGAAAATGTTCTTTCTCGGCAGATTTAAAAAACGCCCAAAAAACCCCTGTATAGTGAGATTTTGGGAAAAGTTAAAACATCAAAGTTGTAGATCTTGACAAAACTGTTTGGCTTAGGGTGTGGTTCATCAAAAAACTCAATCGTTTTGCGAGATTTTGATTTTTCAAAGAATTTACAAAAATTGTGAAAAATTTTTTAAAAGGCAAAACTGTCATTTCTCAAAAGATTTTGAATATGGTACTTTGAGAAAAAATGATCCTTGAGGAAAATAGAAAATTCTGGGATAAAAAGGACAATTTTAGCCCTGAGGATAAAATTTTCAAAATTTTTAGTCAAGGGATAGAACTGTAAATTTTTACAAAAAAAGGGGTATAGAGAGGTAATAAAGAGACCCGACCCATTAGGGTGTTATTTTGAAATAAATATGTGATCATTTTCAGTAGAAGAGCGAAATCAAGCTCAGGAAGTTAGTTGGCCCGCTAGGGGCAAAATCGTCATTTTTCTCCCAAGTAGACCGAATTGTTTTAACATGACCCCAAGAGGGAGAAAGAGTGATTAGAAAGAATTTTGCTCTTCATAAAGGGTAATGGTATAAGATAAGATAAGAATAAGAGAACCAGTAATTTCAAAGTTGTAAACAGTTATGCAACTCGACTAGTTAAGTAACGAACGTAGTGGAAATTGGCTAATAGTTTTGAAATTGGGAGTCTAGGAGAAAGGAGAATCGAAGTCGATTTAACGGTACAAAAAAACAAGTAAGTACCCTTCCCACCTGCAGCATGAAAATATAGGTATAGGATGTATGTATATATATACCTGAGTGTATATTATAGTGTAAACTTGTGTGTTTGTTATGAGATGAATACCTAGAGTCATAGTATGGATGCCTGTGAATATACGATTAAAATGCCTGAGTGTATAACATGTTGTGTATTAGCATGTACGATATATTATGTAGCTGTGTGTACAATGATGAATACCTGTGTGTATATAAAGTAAGTACTTGTGTGTACTATGCTATGCAATGAATTTTTGAGATATGGATAACATGTGAACATCATATCATGCATGGTATGTCAACCATAATAAATGAACTGGTAAATTGTCACCAGAAATTAAGAAAAGTGTCGTACCGACTCCTGACTCAAGGGGAATTTAAAGGATATAGTATGGTTATGGTGTTACGTACACCTAAATGAAATTGCGCAATGGTACGAACACTTGGGCCCTAGTAAAGATAAGAAATGATAAAGATAAGGAAAGTTTATAAGAAAGCGTAATTGACTCATGGATTTATTTGAATGTCCATGTGGGATTTATGGGACTTTCTAGGCCTTAGCTCATTAAGTTTTTCATGTTGTAGGTATTCCGACGAGAAGGTCAGAATAAATCGTAATGATGAGCTGGCGGACGGATGATGTGTGCAGACTGGGTATGATTTCTGCCGCAATATGTTTCCTCTATATTGTATTTTAAGATATTTTGAAAAGTAATGTTTGATAAACTACATTTCAAAGGAAAGGTGGTTATGTAAATACAAGTATATGTTTGTATTTCAGAAGTTGTTAGACCAGTATATGTAAAGTATATATAAAAAAAAAATTTCCTAAATTTTTGCCTTAAAGTAAGTAAGAAAAAGTTTTATCATAGCCCGAAAAGGCGGATTGTGATAGTTGGTATCAAAGCAAAAATCTTGTCATCCTACTGCACATCATCGTATGCTCCATTGCCATAGCTCAAGTAAGATAGTTTGATTTTAAGTATAAGAATGTTTAGTTTTATTTCATATGGCACCGTTATGTTAATTACGATAACAAATATAGTATATCTTGGAGCCGCATCATAACCGTGACATGGAGTTGATCAAAGAGCAAGTATTGCTTTTCAAGACATGATGCCACTACGATACGATGGGAGTCGGCATCCTATGGTGCTGACTGAATGGCTACATGCAGTTGAGGTGATCTTCGATGCCTGTCATACGCCACTGCACCTCCAGGTTTTATTGGCTTCTAGATTGTTGTTGAGAGAAGCACTCGTATGGTGGCTAAGCATTGAACTTGATGAGTGATCAAGCGATTGGCAAGGCTTCAGAGAATAGATCCAAGCTGAATTCGCACCCTTACCCCTAGTAGATGCTATGCATGTCCAGGTGATTTCGATGCTGTGGACAGATTGGTGACGCAGGTTGTGCTTATGTGTAGAACTAGTTTGGTGAAGATATGTAGGGGAGCCAGTAGATCACTATATCTTAAGGTTTCGCCAAACCATGATGCCATTGATTCCCCCCCAAATACCTTTACGGTGAATTTGTGATCTGGTTTGGAGAGATCTTCCTAATGTAGTCCAGCAACTGATGTAGAATCTGGGGAATTACCTTTGCATCCATGATTTCCTTATGGCGGTATTGCATGTAGAACAGAATGTGGTCGCGCCATTGGAAGATCCCCCAGTAGATATGGACGGGGATGATGAAGACGATGATGATGATGATGATGGTGATGATAACATTCATGAAGAGCCTGAGCCTATAATCGCAAGTGTTGCAAGTGATGACGAGTCGACTGATTCAGATATAGAGGAAGAGGAGGATCCCGAGGAGGATTCTGAACATAGTGATATGTCGGGAGTCGAGTCAGACTAAAAAGAATTTATGAAGACTTTTGTGTAGTCTAATGTACATAGATATAGGATTAGTATAGTTTTGGGCCTTGTGGCTTTTGTATATATATGTATGTTCGGCAAGTGGTATCCTTCCCGGCAATAGGGTATATGTAGTCAGAAGTGATAACTGCTCCCGGAAATGATGTGAATAGTTTATATATGGAAAGTAAGTAAGTTTGTATGTTAGTTATGCATATAATGTTACGGAGAATGTAAAAAGGAAATGAAAGAGGTTCATGAAATGAAATGTATGAAAGTAAATGAAATGAAAATGTATGAAGGTTAATGAAATAAAATGTATGAATGCTAATGAAATGAAATGTATGAAGCAAGATATTGAGTTCATGTAATTGTGTATGTTTGCATGTATTTATGTTATTTAAATATATGCACTTATGGATTAGATACTATTAAGTTAATAGTATGTGCTAACATAGTAACGAAAATACACGATATGTATATAACGATTGATATCTATGGCGGATACACCCGGAGGACCGATGAATCCGGATTTAATGACCATGATCATGGAAGTGCAACAGAAGCTCCAAGCTCAAGAGCAGGAAATGCAAGGTTTACGGGAACAATTAGCTAACCAGAATCCCGTACCACCAGTACGTATGGACATGCCACCCCCAGTACCACCGCCACAGCAAGCAGAACTAGTAGTCCCAGCTACTCCGGTAGCATCTACAACTGAATTTTATGAAAGATTTCAGAGGATGAAGGCCCTGGAATTTGATGGATTTACAGACCCATTAGAGGCTGACGATTGGCTTACAGACATAGAAGGGGTTCTAAAATTTATGGGACTTAGTGACCATGAAAAAGTCCTATGCGCTTTGTTTTCTCTCACTAAAGATGCTAAGAGATGGTGGCAGTCAATAGAGCGTAGAAGAAACGTTGACGAAATGACGTGGCCAGACTTCATGGAAGAATTTGGCAAGGCTTACTTTAATGTGGAAACCATGGCAACCCAACAAGAAGAATTCAATAATTTCAAGCAAGGTAACATGTATGTAGCTGATGTTGTAAAGAGGTTTAACCAGTTAGCACGGCTTTGTCCCGAGTTAGTACCCACTGATCGGGAATAAATAAGACGATTGATGAGAATGTTCAGAACTGACACTGCCCTTGTGGTTGATAGTGGAGGGCAAGCTCCCAAGGATGTGGAGGATTGTATTGAACAGGCGACCAGAGTTGAATTTAATTTAGAAAAGAGCAAGGATTTTCAAAGCTCAGAAAAAGGAAAAAGCTTTAGCCAAGCAAAGTCCAACCATACAAGTAAAAGGACAAAGAGGTGTCTCAAGCCAAGGGCCGTCCCGTAACTTTCAAACGGGACGTCATATGGGACGTGGTCGCACTGCTAACAACAAGAGAAAATAGAACGTGAATAGTTCAAAGAATCCAAAGGGTCAACCTCAAAAGAGGATTAAGGATGGAGGGAACAACAAACCCCTTTGCAGTCAATATGGGAAGAGACATGCAGGGGAATGCAAGGCTGGCACAAACAAGTGCTATATCTGTGGGAAAAAAGGGCACTACGCCAAAAATTCTTTTTCTAATCCCCAAAGTTAGAGCAGTCAGGCTCAGCAAAGGCCTCAGGGAAATCAACTGCTTGCGGTTCAAGTTCAGGCACAGATTGAAGGCCCTAGTGTCAGTCAAGGGTGATTAGAAGCTCCGGAACCAAGTGGGTGAATTTATGCCTACATAAAGAAGGAAGAAGACACGGGAACCTCATCGGTGGTGACAGGTTAGTTTTCTGTTGCCAACATTGATGCATATGTTTTGTTTGATTCTAGAGCAACACATTCGTTTGCATCACTTAGGTTTGCAAAACGACTAGGAAGTGAAAGAGATAGGATAGAGCAAACTTTTAGGGTTGCACTACCCTCTAGGGAGGTATTGAGTGTTGATTATTGGTTACGTCATGTACTGATAATCATTTGTGGAAGGGAATTGTATATTAATTTGATAATAATCGATATACAAGATTATGATGTCATCCTGGGAATGGACTTCCTAGGGAAATACATGGCTAAGATAAACTATCGACACCACAAGGTTACATTCCGACCTCGCAGGAGTGAAAAGTTTGTGAATTTAGGAAAGACTCCCAAAGCTCCCAAGGCAATGATTTCAGCGATAAAGGCAAGGAAGATGTTGGAAAGCGGATGCACCGGTTATCTAGTGAATTTGATAAGAAAAGATCAAGAACCTCAGTTAGGACCAGAGAATGTTCCCATAGTAAGGGAATTCATTGATGCGTTTCCTGACGAGTTGCCAGGCTTGCCACCAGAACGAGAGATTTCATTTGAGATCGAATTGATGCCCGGCACAGCCCCGATGTTGAAGGCGCCATATGGAATGGCTCCAGGGGAAATCAAGGAACTTCAGGCACAATTAAAGGAATTGTTGGCAAAAGGGGTTTATTTGACCAAGTCATTCCCCATGGGGAGCGTTGGTTTTGTTTGTTAAGAAGAAGGATGGAACGTTATGAATGTGTATTGACTACCGGGAATTGAACAAGGTCACGATTTAGAATAAGTATCCACTACCAAGGATTGATGATTTGTTCGATCAATTTAAAGGAGCGTCAGTATTTTCAAAGATTGATATATGCTCGGGATATCATCAACTTTGAGTTAAAGAAGAAGATATACCAAAGACGACGTTCCAAACATGTTATGGGCATTACGAGTTCTATGTTATGCCATTTGGACTGACCAATTCCCTGGCAGCCTTCATGGATCTCATGAATTGAATTTTCAAGGAATACCTTGATAAGTTCGTCATTGTTTTTATCGACGATATTCTCATATATTCAAGAATGCCAGAGGAACATGAAGAGCACCTAAGGATCGCACTACAATTATTGAGAAGGCATCAATTGTATGTCAAGTTCTCAAAATGTGAGTTTTGTTGGAGAAGGTCCATTTCCTAGCACACGTGGTGACACGGGATGGAGTATCCATTGATCCCACCAAAGTGGAAGCAGTGAATAAGTGGCCTACACCGAAAAGCGTAACCTAAATCAAAAGTTTCCTTGGTTTAGCAGGCTATTATCGATGTTTTGTGGAAGGATTTTCTCAACTTGCAGCACCACTTACTGCACTTACACGGAAAGCAGCAAAGTATGAATGGACTAAGAAGTGCAAGGAAAGTTTCAAAGAGTTAAAGAGACGACTCACGAGTGCCCCAGTATTGGCGATACCATATCCGAATATAGGAAACTATGTGATTTATAGTGGTGCGTCAAAGACAGGCTTGGGAGCCGTTCTTATGCAAAACAGAAAAGTGATTGCATACACATCCCGACAGTTGAAGGATCATGAAAGGAATTATCCAACGCACGACTTGGAGTTAGTAGCGGTCATGTTTACATTAAAGATTTGGCATCATTATATATATGGAGCTAAATGCGAGATATATACAGATTATCAGAGTTTGAAATATTTCTTCACAAAAAGGAGCTTAACATAAGACAACGAAGGTGGCTAGAATTGGTTAAAGACTGCGACTGTGAAATTCTATATCACCCTGGAAAGGCTAACCGAGTAGCCGATGCCCTCAGTCGTAGAGCAATGTCTTCACTTGCAATGATACAGTTAATGCCAAAACCCCTTCAGAAGGATTTGATGGAAGTGAGAATAGAGCTAATCACTAAAAGATTGACCCATTTGTCCTTTCGACCAACTATCTTGGAGAACTTAAAGGAGCGACAAGAAGTAGATCTATCGCTACTTAAAGCTAGGAATGAGGTTCTGAGAACAAGGAAACTGAATTTAGCTTGAAAGATGGCATTCTCTATTATAAGGGCAGAATCTGCATCCCTAATGATGAAGGATTAAAGAAGCAAGTATTAGAAGAAGCTCATGAAGCACCCCACGTGGCTCATCCAGGAGCAACCAAGATGTATCAAGATTTAAAAGAACACTATTGGTGGCAAGGAATGAAGAACGATGTCACACAGTTTGTCGCCAAATGCCTTACATGCCAAAAGGTGAAAGCTAAGCAACAACGGCCAGTAGGCGAATTATAGAAAATAGAAATTCTCGAATGGAAATGAGATTAGATAACTATGGATTTGGTGATTGGACTACCAAGTACTACAGGTGGACATGACGCAATATGGGTAATCGTTGATAGATTGACGAAATTAGCTCACTTCTTACCCATTAAACTCAACAGTTTTATGCAAAGACTACCTGAACTATAGTAGCCCAAATAGTTGATACCACGGAGTTTCAAAATTACTTCTAAGTTCTGGAGAAGTGTTCACTAAGCAATGGGAACGAAGCTGATTTTTAGTACAGCTTTTCATCCTCAAACGGATGGTCAATATGAAAGGACCATTCAAACCCTGGAAGATATGTTGAGAGCTTGTGTGCTAGATTTCAAAGGAGGATGGGATAAAAAGCTACCGTTGATCGAATTTGCTTTAATAACAGTTATCAAGGTTCCATAGGAATGGCTCCTTATGAAGCTCTTTACGCAAGAAGATATAGATCGCCATTGCATTGGTATGAAACGGGAGAAAAGACATTATCGACAATGGATTTTGTGCAAAGGATGATAGAGGATGTGAAATTAATCCGTCAACAAATGGAAACTGCTTTTAGTCGACAAAAGAGTTACGCAGATCGGTGACGAAGACCCTTGGAAGTCCAAGGAGGGGATCTAGTCTTCTTAAAGGTGACACCAATGAAAGGAGTAATCAGGTTTGGAAAGAAAGGAAAACTTGGCCCAAGATACATTGGACCATTTGAAATCTTAGAACGGGTAGGCAATGTAGCATATAAGTTGGCCTTACCCTCAGATCTAGCATCGGTACACAACGTATTCCATGTATCCATGCTAAAGAAGTATGTATCGGATCCTTCGCATGTTCTACAACCAGAGGAAATTGACATACAAGAGAACCTGTCTTATGAAGAAAAACCAGTTCAATTACTGGCACGAGAAGAAAAAGAACTCAAAAACAAGAAGATGCCTCTTGTCAAAGTTTTATGGCGCAACCAGCAAGTAGAAGAAGCAACGTGGGAACGAGAGGATGAAATCAGGAAAAGCTACCCCGAATTGTTTTGATTTTCGAGGACGAAAATTCTTAAGGGGGTAGATTGTAATGACCGAGAAAATTTTATTAATAAAACCTAATATTTAATTGGGTTTAATTAATGAATTTACTCTTAAAAAATGTAAATTTTTATAAAAATTGTAACTTTTGTAAAAATTACTATAAAGTATGAATAAATGGCATTGATTGCAAATTTCATGGCAAATGTGATGCAATGTTGCATATTGCGGAATACATTTTATGAGTTTAATTACTCAGAAATTTGTAAATAATATCCATAAGATGAATTTTATATCACGATTAATTATAAAATTATGATACAAACACATGGGTACATAGACTACAAATATAATGTAGAGTCCTCTGAGACTTAACCCAATGTAAGAAAGAGGCCAAAGCAGTATAAGAATACTGCTAAGTGAAAACGCAGATACGAAAAATGTCATATTTGGCTTTTAAAAGTGAACGAAAAGTAAGTTAAAATTTTTATACGGTTTAAGGATAGAAAGTACACTGATGTGGCCACAACAGTATAAGAAAATACTACGTGACGAAAAATTACACAGTATAAAACTTTAACTCCACAAAGTGGACACTTGGTTTTCTATTGGGCCACATGTCTAGAAAAGTGGCCCAATCACCTTGTGCCACCTAGGGTTATATTCATGGATTATCATGAGTCACCAAATGAGATAAGGATGCATTTATGGCAAGTTATCACAAAAAAATTTCTTTCTTCATCCTCCTTTAGTTCTGACAGCCATTAGAGAAGGCTTTCAAAATTTTTCTCATGCCCAAAACTTTGCAAAAACAAGCCCACTTAAGTTCAAGAGGCAAGATTCAAGGGAATTTTACAAGTTTTAAGGTAAAAACCTAAACTTTTTAAGGGTTTTTAAGGTTTTTCTTGGGGCAAAATCAACCCATTGTGTTTTTGCATGAAAATGAAGCCTAGGAGGGAGTTCAAAGGAACTTTGAAGTCTAGAAATCAAAAGAGTGTTATTTGGGTAAGTTTTAGATTTCAAAGTTTTGAAATTTTATGAATTTTGTTTTGATTTTTATTTTTTCAAACCATGTGGGTTCTTGAGGATGTATTTGATGAAATTTCATGTATAAGTGATGTATGGAATGTTTAAGTTGTGAAGTTTTGCTTTATGATGGAAAATGTTAATTTTTGCAAAAAGTGTTATTTTGTAAATATGATGTTAATCTTAGAAAAAATGATGTTTCAGGTATGAGAATGATTTGAATAAGGCATGGAACGGTTTCTACAGGGGTAGATTTGTAATTTTGAAATGAATTTTTATAAAAATACCCTAAGGACTAAATTGAAAGAAAATGTTCTTTCTCGGTAGATTTAAAAAACACCCAAAAAACCCATGTATAGTGAGATTTTGGGAAAAGTTAAAACATAAAAGTTGTAGATCTCGACAAAACTGTTAGGCTAAGCGGGCGATTCATCAAAAAACTCAATCGTTTGCTAGATTTTGATTTTTCAAAGAATTTACAAAAATTGTGAAAAATTTTTAAAAAGGTAAAAATGTCATTTCCCAAAAGATTTTGAATATGGTATTTTGAGCAAAAATGATCCTTGAGAAAAATAGAAAATTTTGGGATAAAAAGGACAATTTTAGCCCCGAGGGTAAAATTTTCAAAATTTTTAGTCAAGAGACCGAACTGTAAATTTTTACAAAAAAAGGGGTATAGAGAGGTAATAAAGAAACCCGATCCATTAGGGTGTTATTTTGAAATAAATACATGATTGTTTTTAGTAGAAGAGCGAAACCAAGCTCGGGAAGTTAGTTGGCCCGCTAGGGGCAAAATCGTCAATTTTCTCCCGAGTAGACCGAATTGTTTTAACACGACCCCAAGAGGGAAAAAGAATGATTAGAAGGAATTTCACTCTTCGTAAAGGGTAATGGTATAAGATAAGATAAGAATAAGAGAACCAGTAATTTCAAAGTTGTAAACGGTTATGCAACTCGACTAGTTAAGTAACAAACATTTTGTAACAAAACGTAGTGGAAATTGGCTAATAGTTTTGAAATTGGCCAACAGCATCCTAGGAGTCTAGGAGAAAGGAGAATCGAAGTCAATTTGATGGTACACAAAAGCAAGTAAGTACTCTTCCCACCTGCAGTATAAAAATATAGGTATAGGATGTATGTATATGTACACCTGAGTGTATATTACGGTGTAAACTTGTGTGTTTGTTATGAGATGAATGCCTAGAGGTATAATATGGATATTTGTGAATATACGATTAAAATACCTGTGTGTATAACATGTTGTGTATTAGCATGTACGATATATTATGTAGCTTTGTGTACAATAATGAATACCTGTGTGTGTACTATGCTATGCAACGAATTTATGAGTTATGGATAACATGTGAACATGACATCATGCATGGTATGTCAACCATAATAAATAAACTGGTAAATATGTCACCAGAAATTAAGAAAAGTGTCGTACCGACTCCTGACTCAAGGGGAGTTTAAAGGATATAATATGGTTACGGTATTACGTAAACCTAAATGAAATTGTGCAATGGTACGAACACTTGGGCCCTAGTAAAGATAAGAAATGATGAAGATGAGGAAAGTTTATAAGAAACCATAATTGACTCATGCATTTATTTGAATGTCCATGTGGGATTTATGGGACTTGCTAGGTATTAGCTCATTAAGTTTTTCATGCTGTAGGTATTCCGATGAGAAGGTCAGAAGAAATCATAATGATGAGCTGGCAGACGGATGATGTGTGCAGACTGGGTATGGTTTCTGCCGCAGTATGTTTCCACTGTATTGTATTTTAAGATATTTTGAAAAGTAATGTTTGATAAACCACATTGCAAAGGAAAGGTGGTTATGTAAATACAAGTATATGTTTGTATTTCAGAAGTTGTTAGACCAGTATATGTAAAGTATTTATAAAAAAAAAAAATTTCTAAATTTTGCCTTAAAGTAAGTACGAAAAAGTTTTATCACAGCCCAAAAAGGCAGGTTGTGACATAACACTACATAGCATCGCAATTACGTAAGTCATCAATCATAACTCATAATCATACTTAACTTGAAGGTGATTAAACAATATGCTTTAAATATTTCATACATCATACATTGATCATGACACAATCATAACATTACATGACTTGACATGACATGAGCATAATAAATCATAACATCATAATATAGCAACACATTATAACAGGCACAGCGTGACAACTCACTGATCATGTATTTTTATAAAGTTTTATGAAACATTTAAAACAATTTATTTTAAAACTATTCATACTATAGGCGAGATTTCTACTTCCCTGGACTCCAAGCTAAGCGAGTTTAGTTGCATCTCACTGTATCTACAGTTTGTGGAGCATCTTCGATAGTGGTCCTTGAGCCACCATGGATGGCTAAGAATGCTTCTTGGTGATCATGCATTGTTGGAAATGTCATTTTGGACTCCGTTACTACAAGTTAAGTTGCCTCGATTTGCATGCAGCTGGTACCAAACAATTTTCATCGGAGTGATATTAGCTCAAACAAAGGGCACCATCATATCTTGAATGTCAAAACGAGTCAGAAGGCAGTATCAGATCATTGATTGGAGGTTTGGATTCAAGGTTGCCGTTGACCGACCGTTGATTGGCATTGACCGTCATCGATCACCCTCCGTTGATGGCCAAGCTAGGACCTACCCCCTAATTCAACCCTTCTGAGTCTAGTGGCAGTGTCAATTTCACCTAATTTGGCTTTAATCAACATAGATCTAGATCAAAAATCTTGGCTTAATGTGGTAGCTCGACGGTGGTTCTCCGCCAGTGTTGGACCTAAATTGAGCTATGGGTTTTGTTTCTAGGGCCACTCTGAGTCTACTGATAGTGTTGGTGCACCTCATCACTTCATGGAACGACGTGACCATGACTTCCATGGTGGTGCTCAACGATGGAGTCCACTTTCCATCATATCACTGCGCTTGCTTGAAATTGGATGGGGAAAATTGTTCCTTGTCTTCCTCTGGGCGCAATCGCACCATCAATTTGAACCAACGATGGCAAAATAGGCAACATTGAGATTTCACGGTGGCTTCATAGCGATGGCTATGGAACTCTGGCATGCAGCCAAACAAGGGTGCAATTAGGCGGGGGTTCTTACTCCCTATTGCCATCTGAGTTGAATGCTAATGGTGTACTTCATCGCTGCTATAAATGATGGCATCAGACGGCAGCCAGCTGAAGAAAAAGGGCGGCTCTAGCGAGAATTGACCCATAAAATCAACATCATTCTTTGTCTCTCCACTATGATTCTATAGACACTAAGATCGTATCAAATGGTGGTCAGACGGTGGAGAAATCACGTTGGAAACCGCAACTTCAATCGGTGCATACGGGCTGCTCCAATAGAGTTGTAGTCTGCATAGCATGTCGTCGGAACCAGCTCGTCGAGAGCTTTCCATTGGTGCGAGAGGTGTCGAAAACAGAGGCTGGATTCTTGGACTGAGTTTGAGGAGAGAGAAAATGTAGAGAGAGAAAGTAGAGAGAGAGGGGTTGAGCTGATTCTAGTGGCTGATTTTTTTTTTTTTTTGGTTGTGTCCATCTATTTATAGGCAATAAGACCTCATAGTCTAATTCTGTGCCACATTGGATAATCAAAATTGATCCATAAACTTGAAATTTTCATGGACATGGCTGTACTTTCTAAAACTGTATTATTCTTGCCCTTTAGAACTAACTACGGTAAGTTCAAATTTATCACCGTATTAATGTGTTATTAAAATATTCATATTGTCATAAACTATTTTTATAAATTTATCCATACTATATAGATTTTGTGATTTTATTTTGACATGGTAAATTTGAGCTTTTTTTTTAAAAAAAAAACTAGTGATTAACTACTTTCACAACATTTACTTTTTTTAAAAAAATAATGTTATGTATTTAGAACTTTGATAAAAATAACTTTTGTAAATTTTCAAACTTTAAAATGTTAATTAAAATATTTTTCATTAAAAATTTTCAAGTTAAAAACTCCTAATTTCATCATAAAAATGATAATACAATTAATAAAGATTTTGTAAATTAAATTGACTATTTGAAAGTCAGTTTAATTTAAAATCTAAACTTAGTATGATTTCATGCTTTAATGGTATAACCCAAACTATTTTTCATGAAAGTCACTTACGGATGCACTTCCAATCTATGGATGTTTTTAAACTTTCCTTAATTGCATTATGGATTTGAAAGTAATCCATTTATGACGTTTTATTGTCTTAAAGGCTCATTAATGTTTGTGGCTCCATTAAGATTCTTATAATAATAATAACTTATTATTATAATTTCACACGGTCATTTACACTTATAAATAACTAACCGTGCACACAAAGGATATTGTAAATTCTCGAATTTTCAATAATCCTTACGACCTATAACATTCTTGCCTTACTTTATGATCTTGTTAAATTTTGAGATCAATCTTATTTTCATAAATCTTGTGCTTGCCATTTCAGAATTATTGTGTTGAGCTAACGATCATTGTTGATCTAGGTTTCTCTTACTAAGTTGATATCATATAGAAATTTTCACATAAACATAGTAAGTTAGAAATTCCACTTTTTGTTAGATAATCTCAATTTAAATATTCTAATTGAGGTTCTTATAAATATCACTACTTTGGTTCATACTGTAACGCCCTTAAGTGAGGGTTAACAGTTTTTAATAAGTTAAATAAAGATCAAAAAATAAAAATAAAATACCAAAAGAAATTTACCTAGGACTTAAATGAAAACTCTCAAATCAAAATCAAAATATAAACAACAAATAAACCATAGTTTAATGTAATATCTTAAATTTAATAATATAAAACTATTATCATTATCATTTCAACCCTAAATGTCTAATACAGTCTTAGAAAGCAACACACGATGCTTACATTATCATGATGGACATTTTTAACAAATGAAGCAAATCCAACGTCATACAGCTACATAGCTTTCTCAATTATTTTCTCGTAACCACCTCACACTTGGCGAGTCCTCAAAAGATAGAAATATAAGGGAATGAGTGACAACATGCTCAGTAGGGAAAAACCACTACTCACCTTTAGGTTTTTATTATTGCCACATTAAAACCTACAAGGTTAGTTAGTTCTCAATATTATTCATTAATATTATCATGTTCAATTCTGATGGATATCTTACGATCATTCATATCAAGTTCCATACATATATGTATACATATTAAATCAGGATTCGATTTTGCATCTATATCCATCATGCAATAGAATTTCATATCACTCAACTCAATGAAACCCAAATAGGCACGCTTGAACACCCTACAATCATTCCAAGCGTGTTCCAATGAGGGGACATCAAGCCTCGAATCCTCACTAAGTCGATTCTTGTACAGTGCATTCTGGGACTTTCTACCCAAGAGTGCGTCATCACCTCCCCCTATTTTACCTTTCAGGGTATTCGTGCCTAAGGATGTAACCGCTGCCCTCTTCACTTCTTACTATTCCTCCATAATTAATCATTATTTATAGAGTTAGTTTTTCCTAACCATGCCTCTCAATTTATAACAACATATGTTAAATCCATATATTCCTCGCTGTACAATATAGGACGAGTTCATGTCATAGTCTCGTATGTGATACTCATATAATAGCAGTTCAACATACATATATATCTTGCAGTAAAACAACTAATTTTAATTTTATAAAAACCTCACAAAAGATGAGTAATAGAATCCCTACCTCTTGACGAATACCATGTCAATAATTTCAAGCTCACGATACCAAGCTCACCATGCAAGCTCCAAGTACTTTGTTATCCTATGACGTATAAAATAGCCACACTTTAACTTAATTCCTAAGTTATAATCATGTTAATTTACCATCTATTCTTATTAGTGTACTATAATCATTTATACGAAATCCTTGGAACATTTTGTAACACAAAATGATGAAAACCGATGAGTTTTAACAGCCTGATCGACCTACCGATCAACTGTTTCCAGCCTATCGAACAAAATTGCTATTTTTGGACCCTCTGTTGGCCTATCGGTACTGTTCATCAGCCTGCTAGTACTATTCATCAGTGCTGTTCATCAGCTTATCGGTACTATTCATTGGCCTGTTGATGTTCGGTCTGCCTAACCTGCCAACAAGTCCGGCCTGTAGATTGAAAAGATCGGCATGCTGACAAAACAATTTCTAAAATCCAGATTTGCATTTTCAAAGGTTTCAAACTTTAAAACTTAATCCAATCCTTGTTGTCAATTTCCAAGGTATAGAAGATGCATAAAAACCATGGATTATCACACTTAAGCACGTGCATCATTCTTTTCAAAATTTTCATGCTCAACAAACAAATCTAAACCAAAAATCAAAACTAGCTCAAAAACTTCTTTTGAACAAAGATCCATGTAAATCAAGCTTCAAAAACATTGTATAATTATCCACAAACATCAAGAACACATTTCTCTCAATTCTCATACCAAAATACAGATTTAATTCAAGGTTTTTAGTTTAAAAAACCTTACCTCAAGCTTGAAGAAAAATAGTGATTTTGTTTGTAAAAATCATTGATCTTGTTTTGTGATTATGGAAGATCTATGAAAATAACTTATCCTCTTTTGATTACCTTGATGCTAGGTTGATGATCTTTGATCTTGAAGAAATCATGAGAAAAGAAGAGAGAAAATGGAGAGGAAAAGAGAGAGAAAGAACGAGAGAGAGAAAGATAGGTTGATGTGAGAGGAAGAAAGGGGAAAGAAAAAGATAAGAAAAATGAGTCTCCTTCAGAGATTTTAGTCCATATAATGCCAAAATGGCAGTTTCGTAGTTAAATTAGAAGTTCCAAAGGCATTTCGGTAAATATACAAAATGAGTATAGTAAGATTTTAAGAAATTTAAAAAATAGGTAGAAATAAATAATGTGAAATAGATTTTAGATGAAACAAATTTTAATTGGCACACTAATAATTAATTAATTACCATAATACCCGTTAGGAAAATAACAGGTGTCACAGCTTTACCCCCTTAAAAAAATTACGCCCTTAAAATTTCAAATCTAATAATACTAGTAAAATCACAATTTCGTAATGATTCCACTTTCGACTTTACACGTCAGTGTTATTTGTCTCGAAATGTGGGTTATCATATTTCCATTAAATTTCTTGGGATATCATCCTTACTCTAAATATTAAATCCTCAACAAGAGTATTTCTAGTAGGTTCCAAATTTACAATATTGTATTATGGTTAAGGAATCTGATCAGAAAAGCACACTTGCTGATCATACCATTTTTCTAGTCCTTCACTGTACATGGACTATGATTTACAATTGCATTAAGGAGATTGTCAGAGAAATTCTTATGTACTTATCTTTAGGTTCCTTTTTCTTCTAAGAAAAGGTAACGGATCGTTGATTTCGTATTCCAACTAATAAATTAAAACTTAATCATGAAATATATAACACAAGCACTTCTATTCAATAGCATACATTAAACTTTTACATAGAGATATTAGAAGGGATCTCGTAGTTGTAAACAAACTTGACAGATTCTTCATTAAACAGCTACCCTCATGACACAAACATTCAACTCAAATAATGTACTCATATTTTCTACGGAGCATGCCCACAATTGATTTTGGTAATTTCACAAAACATTAACAAAATACTACACATTACAAACATGATACGATATGTTTTGAGAGTACAAGGCACTCCGCATATCCAACCATCCATATCATGCATGCTTACAGAATACAAAAACATCAATAAACAAAAGATTGGACATTAAGTGGGATACATTTTAAGAGCATCAAGTACTCCATATCACCAACCATCCCGGCATTAGGGTCAATAAATCTAAAAGTTTTTAACAACAACATACCACAAGAAATACAGGGTGTGGAGAAAACGGTTATTCGTGACACATGAAATATGAACATACATGCCTACATGCCATGGATAAAACTAAAAGATTACAGATGGAGATTCAAATCAAATGGCCGCTCCCGACTTTCCTTCTCCCATTCAAGCTTGGATGCTGCAGTGTCAGATTCTGAATGGATGATTTGCATCTTATCTAACAATTCCTCACCTGTTGAAGCAATTGCAAAGATTTGTCTACCCGATTCTACAATGAAGTTTTCTTCCACAACATAATCTAGAAATTTTACAAGACCATCATAAAAACCATTTACATTTAAAAGTCCCAAGGGTTTGGAATGAATGCCCAATAAATGCTTACTTGCAATTATAAATATTTCCTCAAGGGTACCTAGACCACCAGGTAATGCTATAAAAGCATCATAATTATCAATCATGGTTTTATGACATTCAAGGGTGTCAAAACTCTTTTCTTGTTACCTATTGTTTTTCCATAAAGGTTCCCCTTAGCTAGGATTCAAGGAATAATCCCCAGGACTTCGACGCCACTAGTCTTAGCTACTATTGACACATTTCCCATTAATCCTAAACTACCACCCCTATAGGTCAGGTTAATCTTCCTATGTGCTAAGGCTTGTCCTAAGTGTCTTGCGGTTTCTAGATAGACTTTACCTTTTCTTAGGCTAGAACCACAAAAGACACAAACATTCTTTATTTTCTTGGTGGACTAGGAGGCAGACATCTTTGGTTTGTATAAGTGATTGCCTTATGTCTGGTTCATTTAGACTTGTGGTTCTACATGAGATTTTAAAGATGAGGAATACACAAAAGGACTAAAGAGACAAACAAGTAGGCAATGAAAAGTTAATCCAAAAGCCTAAATAAAATCATGTATAGGTAAGAAAGTAAGAAAAGCGGTTGACAGTTTATAGAAAGTTTGATATACTTTTTGGAAAATTTAGACTCGAACTGTATAACTTTTGATAATTGAGAATGGTTTAAAAAAAACATTCTAACAGAACCATAGACCTTTTGACAAATGTACATTGAATTTAGAAAATCAATATAAACAGCAAATACTATAGATCTTTTGAAATTTGAGACACAAATCTCGAAATATCTAAATAAGTTTCAAAAATTCAAATATGTTGTAGTATCGCATGTGATGTGTCTGATAGGATAATATATTTTATTATATACATATATATTAAAGAAAACCATAAATTAAATGAGATTCTAACACTTACTGTGTCAATTTAATAATCACAATTATTTTGAACACAAAGGCAAATATTTTGAATACAAAATAGTTTTTACCAAAGAGAAAGCAAATTATTGAACAGCAACTGAAATGATTTCAAACAAGCAAAGATTAAACAACCTTTATAAAGCAATGATTCATTCCCTATCAAGTTTTCTTGTGATTTGGCAAATAGGATTTTGAAATACCATATTCTTGAGACGTTGTCTTTTTGCATGGAATTTAGGCTGGAGTTTAAAGATAGCTCCTTGAACATATCCACTAGGATGATCTTGAAGAAAAGGATGGAGGTCATCCAAGTTCTCCTTAGAAAATCTATCCCTGCAAAACCTTATTCTATATTTACCGTTATAATTTTGTCGTCCACATTTGTTATAAGTGACTGCGATGGCACGAGCTCTTCTTTTTATCGCACTAAGACTAGTACACATACTTGATAAACTGGCTTCTTGACTGAAGTCACTCAGATGAATCTTTCCTTTATCAACATCCTCACACCACCAGGGATGCCAAAACGCATAAGAATCCACAACTGAGTGATCCTAGTGTTATATTTCTTTCTAAGAATTTTCTGAGATAGTGATGGAAAATACTTTCTTGGGTGTTGGTACTTTGGGTCCATAATAAGATGAAAGAGGAATAGATAGAAAAGAAAAATAGAGACAACATGTTGCAGAATCCTAGAATTCCTTTTTCCTTTAGAGAGAAAAAGAAAAAGTTCTAGAGAGAAATGAGAGGATTTGCAATTTAAAGAGAGAATGACAAGTTTAGAGATGGAGTGAGCTAGGAGAAATGATTTCCTATGCATAGTAGACGTATATGTAGACAATGATTGAACCATTGCAGATGACACGTATAGAGACCACGTGCGAGAGACAGTGTAGATTGAATGATTCAGGATTTGGACTAGGCATAAATGTAGGGGTGAACGGCGGGTGGTTTGATGGTTTTTGGGCTGGTGCGGTGCGGTTTTTTTGGATGGCGGGTTGGCGATTAACCAACCCGCAAATCGCCCACCACATAGCGGGTGGTTTCGGTTTGGTTTTGGGTGGTTGCGGGCGGGTTGAGGCGGTTTAGACCTATGCTATTGCCCAATGTAATTTTTTGGACCTTTTTTTTAGAAAGTGAAGAAAATTTGTAGAAAATATAAGATGATAATACATAAAGCATTCCCAACAAGTTTGATGCTTAAAGACAGTGACCATATTCAAAAGTACAAATTAAGAAACATAATCATTCACTGCAACAAGAAACATCAACTACAGATGAAGTGATGAACAAAATCAAGAGTCCATAAAGATTAAAGCCTATTCACTGGGTTCGAAAATAATAGAATGCTACAAATGAAATGATGAACAAAGTGTTCTTTTTCTTTTAGGGCTTTCTCTACTAACTTACTTGATTTAAATTTTGATCAATGCACAAAATAATAGAAGAATTTCCAGTTTCCAATATGTCAAGAGACAGCCGAACCCATGCTTGGAGTGTTAGATTATTCAATCATCTCTAAAATAAGAACAAAATCAAATAAATGATAAGTTTTTTTAAAAAAATATATAGGCGGGCGGGTGCGGGTTGAACCCGCCCTCAAAAACTTAAAACCAAACCCGCCCACCGAATATATTGAACCCGCCCACCAATGGGTTGCTAACGTAAACCCGTTTTTTTTGGAGATGGGCAGGCGCGGGCGCGGGCAGTTGGCGGGTGCAGGCCAGTTTTTGTATAGCCCTACCTAAATGTTCAAAGCTGAAATGGATCAGGTTGTTTTAGGCCTTAACATATTTGAAATGAGTTAAGCAATTAACATGACAATTGAAGCCCAACTTATATAAATCTTAAGCCCAATTTGAAGGCTACTTAAAATACAATTGACCAAAATAAACGACAAACCCGATTCAATAATAATCAAAAGTCCTCCAGAATGTTATCAAAACCGTTCTATAACAACAAAATCCTCTTATAACTCAAACAATATGTTTTAATCAAGACCTTTCCGAGCAATACATACACTCATATCTTATCCTTAATACTCAACATCTATCAATATAGGTCTACCATCAACACTACCAATGGTTTGAACGTGACTAGCCTTGAAATCAGTATACTTTCTATCTTCCAACATAGACCATATCAATGAGCAAAGGCCATTGATATTACTACTTAAGGAATCTACTATCCTCATAGTCCCATATATATAATCTTTAATTTCCTCATTTACCAAAACCTCAAGTAACTGAGAGATTCACATCTAAGCATCTAAAAGTTTATCTTTTCATCGTAAAGGTCCAAAATCATTACAGGTGCCTTAAGTATTATGATCTACTTAAGAAAACTTCTATTGGTCATTTTCACATTACATTTATTCATAAGGACTATTATTACCACTTAAATACAATGTAAACAATAGAAATATTCCAACCTTGAAATTTATAAATTCTTTGCCTTTACACAATCTCAACAGGCCAAGGACTAACGCTTATCTCTCTCAAGGTTTAATACCATGGATTCCTAGCTTATCTTATATTCCTTAAGTGAATGGAACTTGTAAGAAAAGTTATCGACACTTAAGTATTCCATCGAGTCCACACATAATCACTATAGGTTTGAATCAATTATGAAGAATTTGGCACATCTATGCCAAACTTTGAAATCAACAACTCAAGCCTTATGTTTCTTATTACTTCTCATGATATAAAAGGCTGTTAACTCCTTGTATCTATACGAATCTCTCTTAAACAATCTATGCATAAATTTATTCCATATAATTATCGTTCCCACGTAACGATTAATACTTCCATTCTAAGACCTTTCCATGTTACATCCTCCTGGACTGTATAAATCAACTTGAAGGTTCATTTTGATGATGACAGTGAAAATTCAACTTCAAAACCATCTCGAAAATAGATTTTTAAAGTGCTGCTACACCCCTTAGGTTAACCGAACCTAAGCTCTGATATCAAAAATTCTATAATGCCCCTAAGTGGGGTTAATAGTTTTTAATAAGTTAAATAAAGATCTTTAAATAAAAATAAAACATCAAAAGAAATTTGCCCAAGACTTAAATGAAAACTCTCAAATCAAAATAAAAATATAAACAACAAATAAACCACAGTTTAATGTAGTACCTTAAATTTAATAATATAAAACTATCATCATCATCATTCGAACTTCAATATCTTAATACAGTCTCAAAAAGTAACACACGATGCTTACATTATTATGATGGACATTTTTAACAAATGAAGCAAATCCAACGTCATGCAGCTACATAGCTTTCTCAATTATTTTCTCGTAATCACCTCACACTTGGCGAGTCCTAAAAAGATAGAAATATAGGGTAATGAGCGACAACATGCTCAGTAGGGAAAAACCATTACTCACCTTTAAGTTTTTATTAATGCCATATTAAAACCTACATGGTTAGTTTGTTTTCAATATTATTCTTTAATATTATCATGTTCACTTCCGGTGAATATCTTACGATCAATCTTACCTAGTTCCATACATATATGTATACATATTAAATCAGAATGTTATCATGTTCACTTCCGGTGAATATCTTATGCTCATCTATATCCATCGTGCAATAGAATATCATATCACCCAATTCAACGAAACCTAAATGGGCACGCTTAACCACCCTTCAATCATTTCAAGGGGGTTCTGGTGAGGGGATATCAAGCCGTGGATCCTCACCAAGTCGATTCCTATACAATGCATTTTGAGACTTTCGACCCAAGGGAGCGTCATCAACTTCCCCTATTTTACCTTTTAGGGTATTCGTACCCAAGGACGTAACCGATGCCCTCTTCACTTCTTACTATTCCTCTATAATCAATCAGTATTTATAAAGTTAGTTTTTCCTAACCATGCTTCTCAATCTATAACAACATATGTTAAATCCATATATTCCTCACTGTACAATATAGGACAAGTTATGTCATAGTCTCATATATGATACTCATATAATTGTAGTTCAACATACATACATATCTTGTAGTAAAAACAAATAATTTTAATTCCATAAAAACCCCACAAAAGATAAGTAATAGAATTCCTACCTCTTGACGAATACCATATCAATAACTTCCAGCTTATGATACCAAGCTTACTACATAAGCTCCAAATACTTTGTTATCCTACGACGTATTAAATAGCCATACTTTAACTTAATTCCCATGTTATAATCATGTTAATTTACCATCTATTCTTATTAGTGTGCCATAATCATTTATACAAAATCCTTGAAACATTTTGTAACACAAAATGATGAAAAAAAGGTGAGTTTTGATTGCCCGATCGGCCTACTGATGAACTGTTTTTGGCCTACCAAACAAAACTGCTATTTTTGGACCCTCTGCTCGCCTGTCGATACTGTTCATTGGTACTATTTATTAGCCTATCGGTATTGTTCATTGGCTTGTCGATACTGTTCATCGGCCTACTGAACTTCTAGTTTGGCTTGTTGAACTTGCCTAAGGGTCTAACCTGTCGATTGAAAAGATCAACTTGTCGATGGAATAATTTTTGGAAATCCAAATTTTCATTTTCAAAGGTTTCAAACTTTTAAACTCAATCTAATACTTTTTGTTAATTTCCAGCATATAGAATATGCATAAAAACCATGGATTATCACACTTAAACACATGTGGATCATTCTTTTCAAAATTTTCATGCTCAATAGACAAATCTAAACCAAAAATCAAAACTTTTTAAAACTAGCTCAAAAACTTATTTTGAACAAAGATCTATGTAAATCGAGCTTCAAAATGTTGTATAATTACCCACAAATATCAAAACACATTTCTCTCAATTCTCATACCAAAACATAGATTTAATTCAAGGTTTTTAGCTTAGAAAACCTTACCTCGAGCTTGAAGAAAAATAGTGATTTTGTTTGTAAAAATCCTTGATCTTGTTTTGTCATTTTGGAAGATCTACGAAAATAACTTTGGATTCCTCTTTTGATTATCTTGATGCTAGGTTGATGATCTTTGATCTTGAAGAAATCATGAGAAAAGAAGAAAGAAAACGCAGAGGAAAAGAGAGATAAAGAAAGAGAGAGAAAAAGAGAGGTTAACATGAGAGGAAGAAAGAGGAAAGAAAAAGATAAGAAACAATGAGTCTCCTTTGTAGACTTTAGTCCATATAATGCCAAAAGGCAGTTTTGTAGTTAAATTAGAAGTTCCAAGGGCTTTTCGATAAATATACCAAATAAGTATAGTAAGATTTTAAGAAATTTAAAAATAGGTAGAAATAGATAATGTGAAATAGATTTTAGATGAAACAAATTTTAATTGGCATACTAATAATTAATTTGATTACTATAATACCCGTTAGGAAAATAACGGATGTCACAAAATATGAAATTGTTGAACCATTAATTTTTAGTTTAGTACATTAAATAATTATTTTTAATTATTTAAGTGTACTATCATAACATTATATTGTTACATGTTTCATAAATAAAGCACATAAATTTGTGCATTCATAACATTATTTATTTTTAAGGTCTTTTAGCTAGGAAGACCTTTAAATTTTCGTGTTAGTAAATTCTATACTTGTACTTTCTCAAGTACTTAGTTGAGTAATTATGAAAAAATCCTTAATTAATTATATTTATTAATTTTTAGATTTTTCCAGTCATTAGAATCTACCCACCTTATAAAATTTTTGTCCTTGAAAATTGGGATAAAATTTTCCTTCTCTTGCAATTCTACCCCAAATAACTTGATATGGAAGTTTGGCCTCGCTTTCCTGAAGCCATCTTTTGCTTGTTCCAAGATTTATACTAATCCTATTGTGTATCTTAGGTAGCGTATCTGCATCCAGATTATGATTTGGTACTTAGGAACTGGCCAAAGAGTTCATCTTTTTATTACTTAATCTATAAGTCTTTATCATCTAGTCATCCCAAACTAGTGATAATGACTGTCTAAAACATGTTTATCTACTTTTTTAAAAACTTCTAAGGGTTTGTAACACTTGAGCTTATCCTTTCATATCTCTCTTGAACATGTCTTGTCTCTCCTTAGGGTACAAGAAAAAGGAAATTTGTTGCATTTTCCATATTCGTAGGGCCTCTCTTGGTTTTGCTTTTGTGACTGCTATGTTGATCATGGGAAATTTCTAAGTTATACTTGATTATCTAAATTGTTCTCATGATTTCTAAGTGAAACTAGTGTATCTTACAGTAATTTCTTCAAGTTTCTTAAAGGAAAGTTGGTGGTTTTATTTTTCTTCTAGCAAAAAATCCCACTGTGATACTATATATGGGGTACATTGAGTCCCTTAAAGTAAGGAAATTGTACCATAGATTCTCCTTAGGTAGGCTTATTCTAGAAATATCGACACACTATCGCAAAATATTGAAGCAAATAGATTATTATAGCGTATAAAATCATACTATTGATTCCCTTTACTTGCACTTACTCTAGAATCTAGGACATACTACCATAGCATACCATAAATGGTTGTGTAGCTTTACGCTTCTTTTTTTTTTAGTCCTTTTTATGGGTAAGAAATCATTCTATATTTAAATCTCGTACTACTGAGTGAGGTATGCTCTTTCAAAAGAGCAAAACTGTAGTGTCTCCTTTAACTTGTAAAAGGTTTATTAGAGCCTTGTCTACATTCTACCCCGCCTTGAGACTGAAATTCTAGTCTTTTGAGCACATATTTCCTTAGAAAATCAGTGTCATTCTAGCCTTAACTGTCTTAACTTGTTCAATGCCATAATCATATGTATGCCGTCTTATGGTATTTTCAAATTTGTAAAGCTTATCTTTTATTTTGGGTTATAGTCAATCTTGTTTCCACTGTAGAAACATTCATGACATGTCTTACCTTTCTCTACATGTAAGTTTTGTGTCTGCTATTCATGACGTGTCTTATGTTTCTCTACATGTGGTTTCGTGTCTATGGCTGGCTACATGTTCTAAGTCAACTTTCCTTTTGTGTTATATCAGGGCTTAATTTCGCATGGGAAAGCACCAATTAAGGGATTTTCTAAGTCAACCTTCGCTTAGGGATTCTTTTGGGCTGAAAATTGTTCACATATAATTGTAAACACTTTTTTATTTAATCAATCAGATCATTATTCACGAATTTGTGAGGCTTTTCTTGCATTCTTCTTATTTTCTTGAGAAGACTCTTTGAACTTATCAAGATTAATCTTGTGGCGTTCAACAAACTGACTTATCATCTACAGTTTTTAAGTGTTCTTGAAACTCTAGGTGTGGTGTCTTCCTATCTATGGTTCTTGATTCATGTCTCACAAGATTACGCGTCAAGGCTCAACAAACGTGTGTCTTTAGGGATTAAGGGTTTGAATTCCAGATTTGGTGTCGGGTCTTGTCGCGTTAGTCGGCGGGGTTCATATTAGTTGGTATCAGAGCTAGGTTGCAAGGCAGGTTTGACTATCCTTTATCTTATGTTCTTGTTCTTGTTTAGTCGAATTTGGAGTCTTGAAAAAAAAGAATTTCTAGTTTAAGGTCTGAATTTCTTGGCCAAATTTTTTTCCCTTCCTTTTCTTGTTCGAATTTTGACAATTTTGTTTGCTTTGAATACTTTTGTTGGTTAGTTTCTGTTTGATTTTAATTCGATTGTTCCTATTTGTTTCTCGTTTATTCGTGCACACCTGTTCGTTTATGTATTGATTCTAGTTTTACAAAAAAGAACAAAAAAAAAAAAAGAAAAAGGATCTGAAAAGAAAGAAAAGAAAAAAAAACAAGGGAAAGAAGAAAAACAAGAGGATTTGAAAAAAAAAAGGAAAAGAAAAGAGTCTGGAAAACCTTCTTAAAATTTTTTTGTTTGTTTTCATCTTTATAGTGTTTTGTAAGCCCAGAACACACTTTACTCCATAGCAAAAAAAAAATAAAAAAAAATCAAAATTTCAATTATTCATTTTACACGTTCTTGTGATTTAGCATCCTTGTTATTAAGTCTTCGTTTGTCATTCTATGTATTGCATGTTAAATCTTGTGGATTGTTTGGGTAGAGTCTAGTTTGTTTGAATTACTACTTGAATCTTGTGTGTTTCTTGAGTCTGATTAAGAATTTAAGAAGACACAACGAGTGGAAAAAGGCAAGAGCGGTGAGATCATTAAGTTAAGAGCCAATTTGAGTGAAACACGAGTGTGAGTGAATTATTCTTGAGTGAAACACATGAGGGAGTGCTTGTGAGGTTTCTAACCTTTTATTGCAGACTTTAAACATGTCTCACAATCCAGAAGATAATTCAACTGAAGAGGTCCAACAACAAACCATTCCAAACCTACAGTTACAAGCTTTGATGGGGGAACTAAGATGGATCATGAGAGCTGAATTGGAACCTCTACATGAGAGAATGGATAGGTTGGAAGAGGAGACACCTAGGGACAATGCCAAAATAACCCCATTAGGCAACCTAGACGTGTACACCATGGTGAGCAATGGGCGAATGTAGAGGATGATGATGACTGGGAGGAGTTTGATGATCCACCTAATAACCGGGGCAGGTTTGGGTGTGGTTTAGGGAATAGAGAAGGTAGGCAGAGGCGGGATGACAACTTAGGAAGCATCAAGGTGAAGATTCTATCCTTTCAAGGGAAAAATGATCCTGAGGTGTATCTAGAGTAGGAGAAGAGGATGGAGATGGTCTTTGATTGCCACAACTACTCTGAGTTGAAAAAGGTAAAACTCGCTGCAATTGAATTCACTGACTATGTTATTGTTTGGTGGGATCAGTTGTTGAAGGATAGAAGAAGAAACAGAGAGCGAACTATTGAGATGTGGGAGGAAATGAAAGCAATCATGCACAGACGATTCATCCCAAGTTACTACCATAGGGATTGTGCAACAAGTTCCAATGCCTCACACAAGGTAATAGGAGTGTTGATGAATATCATAAAGAGATGGAGGTCGCCATGATCCGTGCAAATGTAGTGGAGGAGCGGGAGGCCACTATGGCTAGGTTCTTGCATGGTTTAAACCGTGAGATTGCAGATGTGGTAGAAATGCAATATTATGTGGAGCTGACATATATGGTGCACCAAGCGATTAAGGTGGAGTAGCAGCTGAAGCGAAGAAACATGGCTCGGAGGGGATCTAGCATGGCTACTTCAAACACATGGAGACCAGCCCCTAAACAAGATGAATTTCCATCAAACAAGCCAAAGACTGAGCCCTCTAAGGATGCCAAACAAGTTGTTGCACCTCAACAAGGTAACACTAAATTTTCTACTTCAAAAAGTTGTGACATTAAGTGCTTTAAATGTCAAGGAAGGGGTCACATATCTCGCTAGTGTCCAAACAAGAGAATAATGATGATTACAGCTCAAGGAGAGATTGTTTCAGAGGATGAAGAAGAAGAAGAAGTAGATGACATGCCACCTCTCGAAGATGCCTATGAAGGGGAGTGTGCTATAGTTAGAGAGTCTTTAGTGCCAAGACGAGCTCTCAGTGCACAGGCTAAAGAAGAAGAGAATAGTCAGCGATAGAATTTGTTTCACACACGGTGTTTTGTGAATAACAAGGTTTGTAGTGTGATAATAAATGGAGGAAGTTGCACAAATGTGGCTAGCACCAAGTTAGTGGAGAAATTGGCATTGTCTACCTTGAAGCATCCAAGGCCATATAGGCTTCAATGGCTGAATGATTTTGGTGAGATCAAGGTTACTAAATAGGTGATGGTGGCTTTTTCTATTGGAAGGTATGAGGACAAGGTGCTTTGTGATGTTGTTCCTATGCATGCATGTCATCTCTTGTTGGGAAGACCATGGCAGTTCGATCGACAAACCACACATGACGGTTTCACCAATAGGTACTCTTTTACCATGAATAAACAACCAATGTCACTTGTACCATTGACTCCAAAACAAGTTCTTGAAGATCAATTAAAAATGCAGAGAGCGAGTGAAAAAAGAAAAGAGAAAGAGAGGGAGGCTAAACATAAGAGAAAAGAAAAAGAGAAGAGAGAAAAAGAGAGTATGAAAAATAAGAGAGAAAAAGAGAAAGGAGAGAGTTCAACCATAATGTGTGCGAGAGAGGAAAAATACAATTTCATTGCAAAGAAAAGTAAGGTCAAGAGACCTTTAATTTCTCATCAGCCCCTTATAGTACTAATGTACAAGGAGCCCCTTTTAAACACTAATGATCTCGCAGGTTCTTTGCCGAGCAATGTTGTTTTCCTTTTGTAAGAGTTTGAGGATGTATTTCTTGAAGAATTGCCTCCAGGCTTACCTCCAATTCAAGGAATTGAGCATCAAATTGACTTCATACCTAGTGCTTTAGTTCCAAACCAGCCTGCCTATAGGAGTAATCCTAAGGAGACAAGGGAACTTCAAAGGCAAGTAGGTGAGTTATTGGAGAAGGGATATGTGCATGAAAGTATGAGTCCTTGTGTGGTTCCAGTGTTGCTAGTGCCTAAGAAGGATGGGACATGGAGAATGTGTGTAGACTACCGAGCCATCAACAACATTACGGTAAAGTATCATCATCCCATTCCTAGACTAGATGTTATGCTGGATGAATTGCATGGTTCTTGTGTTTTTACCAAGAATGATCTTAAGAGTGGATATCACCAAATTAGGATGAAGGAAGGTGATGAGTGGAAAACTGCATTTAAAACAAAATATGGTTTGTATGAATGGTTAGTTATGCCTTTCGGATTAACTAATGCACCTAGCACTTTCATGAGACTCATGAACCATGTTTTACGAGCTTACATTGGTCAATTTGTAGTTGTCTACTTTAATGATATCCTAATTTATGGCAAAAACTTGGATGATCATGTTGAACATTTAAAACTTGTTTTAGATGTTTTAAGGAAAGAAAAGTTGTTTGCTAACTTCAAGAAAAGTACCTTTTGCACAGATAAGCTTGTATTTCTTGGTTTTGTTGTGAGTGCGCAAGGTATACCAGTTGATGAGGAAATGGTGAAGGCGATCCAAGATTGGCCAACTCCTACAACCATAGGGTAGGTGAAAAGTTTCCATGGCTTGGCTAGTTGCTACCAGCGTTTTGCTTGGGACTTTAGTAGCCTTGTCGCGACTTTGACTGAAGTCATCAAGAAGAACATTCCATTTAAGTGGGGAGAGGAACAAGAAAAGGCATTCAAATTGATAAAAGAGAAGTTAACAAATGCACCTCTACTTGTTTTACCTAACTTCACTAAAACGTTTGAAATTGAGTGTGATGCTTTAGGTATAGGTATTGGAGGCGTTTTGATGCAAGAAGGAAGACCGGTTGCATACTTTAGTGAAAAGTTGAGTGGGGCAGCTCTGAATTATCCCACTTATGATAAGGAGATGTATGCATTGGTTCAAACCTTAGAGATGTGGCAGCACTATCTTTGGTTGAAAGAGTTTGTGATTCACACAGATCATGAATCCTTGAAGCATTTGAAGGGGCAGCAGAAATTGAATAAACGCCATGCCAAGTGGGTAAAATTCAATGAGACATTCCCATATGTGATCAAATACAAGCAAGGTAAGGAAAACATAGTTGCCGATGCATTATCTCGCAGGTATGCATTACTTTCAACTCTTGATGCTAAGTTGCTTGGATTTGAGTACATTAAAGAATTGTACGCATTGGATTCTGATTTTGGAGTTGTGCTTAAAGATTGCACAAAGGGGGCATGTGGGAAATACTTCTTACATGAGGGTTTCTTGTTTTGAGAAAATAAACTTTGCATTCCTTATTCTTCTTTGCATGAGTTGTTGGTTAGAGAAGCCCATGGTGGTGGTTTGATGGGTCACTTTGGAGTAGCTAAGACGTTAGGTGTTTTGCATGAGCATTTCTTGGCCACATATGAAGCGTGATATTGAGAGGATTTGTGGGAGATGCATTATATATAGACAAGCTAAGTCTAAGCTGCAACCACATGGGTTATATACTCCACTTCCTATTCCTAGAGAACCTTGGGTTGACATCTCTATGGACTTTATGTTGGGGTTACCTAGGACTAAGAGGGGGAGAGATTCTGTATTTGTGGTAGTTGATAGGTTTTCTAAGATGGCACACTTCATTGCATGTCATAAAACCGATGATGCATCACATATAGCTGATTTGTTTTTCAAGGAGATTGTTAGGTTGCATGGCATGCCTAGGAGTATTGTTTCTGATAGAGATGCAGAGTTCTTGAGTTACTTTTGGAAGACCTTGTGGGCAAAGTTAGGGACTAAGTTATTATTTTCTACTACTTGTCACCTGCAGACTGATGGTCAAACTGAAGTAGTAAACAGGACTTTATCTACTCTATTACATGCTATCATTCAAAAGAATTTGAAAACTTGGGAAGATTGTTTGCCGCATGTTGAATTTGCTTATAATAGAAGTGTTCATTCTGTAACTAAGTTTTCACCGTTTGAAGTTGTTTATGGTTTTAATCCATTGACTCCTTTGGATTTAACTCTTTTATCTTTGAATGAACAAGTTAACTTAGATGGCAAGAAAAAGGCTAATTTTGTTACGCAAATGCACGAGAAGGTGAGACAGAACATAGAGAGGCATACTGAGCAATATGCAAGACAAGCCAATAAGGACTGCAAGCAGGTGGTGTTTGAACCAAAAGATTGGGTGTGGCTGCATATGAGAAAGGAACGTTTCCCTGAACAAAGGCGTTCAAAACTCCTTCTGAGGGGTGATGGACCATTTCAAGCGTTGGAACGCATTAATGACAATGCCTACAAACTTGATTTACCAGGTGAGTATGGTGTTAGTGCTAGTTTTAATGTTTTTGACTTAACTCCTTTTGATGCAGGTGATGATTTGAGGACAAATCCTTCTCAAGAGGGGCAGAATGATGCAAGCAATGGAGCTGCACAAGTTAGGAGCCATGTTCGTGATCACTTAAGACGTTCAAGTGCTCCAATCACGAGGTCTAAGGCCAAGCGTTTCAAGGAGGCATTAAACCGGCTCATTCAACAAATTTGTGACATGCCACATAATTGGAGCCCCAACATAGGCCCAAGTCAATCTCAAGAGAGCCTATTCACGATGATTAAGGTTCTAGAAGATTCACATTGATGATGTGCACGATGTGCACGATTCTAGTAAATTGTGGGGCAGATTTGTAATTTCGAGAAACCTTTCTATTTTGGATCGACACGTGGGCGCCATGTCATCAAGTTTGAGCCTCATCATCAATTTATTTTCCTAGTGTAATTTTTGTATTTTTAGTTGTCAAATTCGGTTTTGTTAGGCACAAAAACAAACCTAGATATTTTCCCTTTTTTGGGTTAGGTTAGGCGCATTTAAGGGATAAGATTAGCAACTTTCCTTTTGTGTTATTTTAGGGCTTAATTTCTCATGGGAAAGCGCCAATTAAGGGATTTTCTAAGTCAACCTTCACTTAGGGATTCTTTTGGGTTGAAAATTGTTCCCATATAATTGTAAACACTTTGTTATTTTGAGAATTAATCAATCAGATCATTATTCACGAATTTGTGAGGCTTTTCTTGCGTTCTTCTTATTTTCTTGAGAAGACTCTTTGAACTTATCAAGATTAATCTTGTCGTGTTCAACAAACTGACTTATCATCTAGGGTTTTTAAGTGTTCTTGAAATTCTAGGTGTGGCGTCTTCCTATCCGTGGTTCTTGGTTCGTGTCTCACTAGATTACGGGTCAAGGCTCAACAAACGTATGTCTTAAGGGATTAAGGGTTTGAATTCCAGATTTGGTGTCGGGTCTTGTCGCATTAGTCGGCGGGGTTCATATCACTAAGGCTTCCCTACTATTTCTAAGAATGGCTATGTCTCAGAATTCAAGAGCCTTCGTAGACAGTCTTTTATTCCTATGCTATCTCATCGTCAAGCCCTAGCCAGACTAAGAGCTGCGAACTTGTTCAATGTGGCACCATATGCTTGTCTTGACTCTCTTCTTGTCCTCTTAATCTTAACTTAATCAGATTCTTAAACTTTTCTTTTCATAGCTAATGGGTCTCCATCATCAACATTTCGAAGCAAGGGCTCATGTTGATGGTCCTAGTTTATAGGTTGGATTGCCTAAAGCCATGTTCTTTCTATTTTTATGTTTGTGGGTAGTAGTTCTACCGACTACTTTCAGATTGTTCTCAATTTAATCCTTGAATTTGAACCTTGAGCTTAAACAATGTTTCCTTTCAAGAAGGGAGATGGGTATACTAGAAGTCTTTCTCTGTTGGGTAATTTGTGTGTGTATATATATATTTTATGGATGGGAATAATATGGGGAAAATAACTAATAAGTATGCTTATGGGTCATTGGTTTTGATGGATTTGAAATTCTATTAAGGAGAAACCTATCGATTTTTTTTTTCATTTTCATCTATCTTTTAGATAAACAATATGGGCTGGTCACCTATTCTTATGATATTACTAGAGGTATGTATTTTAATGTGTCATAATAATTTTAATGTGTTATCCACATCACTCTAGCAATAAATTTTAACTTGTTAAGTGACAAATCTTGTTGGTTTTATCGTGACTAGAAGGGCGATAAACCTTACCTGCCTATCGTGCAATTCCTATTGTTGTGACGTGCCTATTAAACTAGCCTTAGATGTGCTACTTTACTTGGTGGACACTACATGTGTAATCTTCCCCTTATACTATCTCTAATCTTAATATTAGTGCACCTTTTTATTAGCGTCGGGAGGGGCATACAAATGGCCTTTAAACCACCGCTATGTCCCAAGCCTCGACATCTTACTCTTAAACTTGCTAATCATGCTGGCTAGACGTCATTGGTTCTCTAGTCTTTACTATCTATACTTTTAACAGGGAGATCGCATCGATACTCCCAAAGATGTGACTCTTTCATGTCTATCATTTGTTGAGGGATGCATCACAAACTTCACAGCCTCAGCTTAGAAGTTCTTTATTATGAGTCCCAATAAATAGTACTCTAAGGATGATGTCATAATTGGGCTTATTTTACGTGACTAAGCACACGTATATTTTTTTTAAATGAAAATAACTTAAGGTTACTCCAACCATTGGCTACATAAATAAATTTTTCTTAAAAGGTTGACCGATACTCTTATAAGTTTGCTCCATCACTAATTCAAGAGGATTTCTCCTCAATATGGCACGTCTTAGCTAGTCAATGGGTTTTTATTATCCCTATACTCGTATTTTGTAGCGTTTGATTTCTAGTGGGGTTTGGTGTTTGACTCTAAGGTCCCCAACATTGCTTATTCCAAGAATCTTGACTATCTAAAGACTTCGTTAACTAGAGGAGGACCACTTCTACTTAAGATGGTCTTCTTAGCTTAGTAGCTTGAATCTTGTAAGTCTACTACTCTAGCTAGAAATTCTAAATTTGCTATCTTAAGCGAATATCTCTGTCTACTTATCTTAAATTTGTTCTCTACCTGTTGATGACTAAAGGTCATTTATTAACATGGTAAACTGTGTCCTTGAAAGAACATATCTATCTGCTTATCATAAACTGGGTTTTATGGTTATTAATGACTAGATGTCATCGAGTCATGTGATGGGCTGTATTCTTTTGTTCAGGAATTTCCATTGGCTTTCCTTTGTTATGGTTACTCTATCTGAGTTATGTAGCTCTATTAGAGGGGTTCAGATTTTGAATCGTCCTGAAGTCTTTTCTTTCTTATTTTTAAACAGGTATATTAATGACTATACATTGTCATTCTTATTCTTTTATAATACCCTTGTGATGTTATGTACATCTTTCAAGTAAGTGGAAGAATGGTGTTTGACCGATCCACATAACTTATTTATTATTTATTATTTTACCTATATATGTATATGTATATATATAATCTATGGGTTGGTAAGGGGATCATCTCATCCTAAGATAACTATTGTGGAGTCTGTTTGGTTGGATACTAGTTTAGAAGTAACTACCCGTAGATATTCTATGACCTCTAGGAAGTTCTTCTCTTATATCTTAGACTTCTGCTTACATCCAAAGTTTCTTGTAAGGATCTGTGTGTTTATCCTTACCGACATTTTGATTCTATAGAATCTATTATTTTATCATAATCTAAAAGATTAAGTCATTAATGGGTTCCTTATGGACCTTATCGTGCGTGTTTATTATGCATTTTGTGGTAATAATATGCTATATCATGTTTATAATCCAGATAACAAACATCAATCATAACATTCATATTCACATTATACATACACATAAGAGTCATAAACATATCATGCATACATATGTCATTCATATCATACACATACATATCATGCTTTCACATATTACTCATACTCATGTCATTCTTATTCTTATCATACATACGCATGATGTTCATACTTTCATATCATAGAGTTACTATACATTTTTCTTTTGTTAGCAACTATTTCATATCATATTCATAAGTCACATTGTATTTATAATACATACTACATACATAATTTATAACATTCATATAATTTATAACATTCATACACATATCAATCATACTTTCATATCATAAAACTGCTAAAAAAAATTTTTGTTAGCAATTATTACATATCATAGACCGTTGTTGAGATCGAGACCTTACTCACCTCTAGCAGGTTGCAGAACATAAAGTTCTTCCTATCGAAAGCTTCTATCATTCATACATAAATCTTACTTCTTATACTATATGTATACTTGCTTAGTCGTATGACATGTCACACCACTAACCCTGCAGTGGTACTATGCCTATCTATTCTTTTACGTCATCTTTAAGTCAGATATTGATGTCCTTGTTAACGGTCCAAGCTGGGAAAATCTTTCTGACAATGTACTCGTTAGTGCTTTAGAAAAGTGTCTTGACATCATCGCCTTTGTGATAATTCTTTGAAGAAGATTTTGTTCTTGCATCCCTTGCGTATCCTAACTGTGACTTCCTTTGTTCTTGTGGTAGATTAAGGGTGTTATCCATCCACCAGTAGAATCGGCTTTTAGTGAAGATCTGCTCATGCATTGCATAAGGGATGGTTTTGATCATGTGTCAGCAATCAATTTGAGAAAGACCTTGATTGTAGCTCTGCATTTGATATAAAGGGAATGGGGGATAAAATACAAATAAGAAGAAAGTCTTGAGGAAGAGAGGAAAGAAGTTTAGGAAATAACAATTTTGTTATTATTTTTGAAATATAATTGTTAAAAAGGTTACATTAAAATTGGTGAGATTTATTAATCATTTTTGAAATCCGAAGGAGTTTTCGTGGAACCTCTGGATCCTCTGTTGACTAGTCAATTGACCTCTTCTATGGTTGTAACTCCAAATATTCTCACGTGAATTTGTACTCTAAGTGTCGATCATCTCGAAGCATCGATAATAGCATTCACGTGATTCTAGGTCTTGTCCTGCTCACTTAGGAAGTTGGCATCCAATACCGCATCATGTGATTTTAGGGGTCTTGATGGCTAGGCTTGGCGTTGGACCTTGAGAGGACATCTAAAATTGTTCTTGGCAAGTCGATGGCTTGATTGCTTTTATTCGAAGTATCGTTAGTTAATAACTAATGTAACTTAATTTAATATTCGATTAGGTTAACTTACTTGAATTATGACGAAGCAAACGCGTGACGATATGAAGTAGGATGGCAGGATGCCGGCTCTGATACTAACTGAAACGACCCTACTTACATGGTCGTTACTTAACTTAAACATAATCGTAAACTTAAACATACTTTTGTTGGGCATGGTGCCTTAAAAGCTGTGACATTGTACATATTGTTAATAAATAAATAAAGTAAAATTTTTTATTATTTTGGTTGCTTATATGTGTTATGAATACATTTATAAACATTGAGAAAATTCCATGATTATTTATGTTGACTATAAATTTAGCATATAAGTATTATATGCTTAGGTATAAAATTTATAGATAATAATCTAAATAGTCCGTAATAATTAATTAAAGTTTGGGATCTTTAATTAAATATTACAAGTACGGTCCAATCTCATTTAGAATGAAATAGTCATTATCTAGGCTATTAATGTAGAGACGTTGGATTGAAGGTACTTTATATAATGAGATTATATAGGACTAGACCAGATAAATTATAAATCTCTAATAATCATCTGTTACAAATAGAGTATTCAAATTTATCACTATGATGATCATATATTTGACAGTCTTAATCCTAAGTATTTATTAGACTCTTATTTATGACATTATGTTTGTTGACTTGCTTGGTAAGATTTGTCTAAGCATAGATCATAACTTAACATCTTGGAAAAATAACATAATAAATGGCTGGGAATAATATTATACAGATATGGAATCCATTCCTTCCTTATGAAAGTTAGAAAAATATTTCTCTTGAGTGATAATTTCAGGTTTGAACAGTAGAACGCTCGTTTATAATAAGATCATGAATTAACTGCTCATTAAAGAATTATTGGAACTCAAGGATAAAGATATAATAAGAGAGGTAAACAAAAATTGAACCTAGCTCTTATTATGAACTATTTGTGGAGGACTGACTTATATGTAATGAATATATCAATGGACTACTCGCTAATTTTATTTGAGTAATTCCACTATAATCTCAAGAGTTTAGTTTCAGTTTTTTAGTGGAGTAACATTGAAACTAATAAATTTGGCATATTAATTAAAGAGTTTGATTAATTATCAAATTTATTGGAGCTTGGGTTATAGGTCCATAGGTCCCTAATGCCACCTCTGTAACACTATATTGGATTTATGTATAAAATGAATTATAGATATTTAATTTAGAATTATTGAATTCTGAGTTAATTATTTCACACATGAGTAATTAATGTGACACAAAAAAAGTTCTCTGTGACACATAATGTAATATGATAAATGTTATCATAACTGAGCATTGCTTTTCTAAATTAATTGATTGTTTTAAATAAATGAGATTTATTTTTAATATATATATATTAGATTTCTTATTTATTAATATATATATATATGTTCACATTACGTAAAACATTTACGTTTTTATTTTAATATATATATATTAAATGTTAATAAGTCACGTTTATTATAAAAAAAACCATAAACTCACATTTACGTTTGTAAACATTTACATATATATATATATAAATTTGAAACAAATTTTTTATTTTGGATTCGTTTTAGAATAACACAAGGATAAGGAAATCTGAAACTTTTGGAAAGTTTAAAGAATTCTAAGCAGAAGCTAAAAAGCAATTAGGAAAGACGGTAAAGACTCTTCGATCTGATCGAGGAGGGGAATACCTTGACAATGAATTCAAGGACTATATGATAGAACATGGTATTCTATCATAACTCACTGCACCTGCAACACCAAAATGGTGTTGCAGAGAGAAGAAATCGGATGTTGCTAGATATGGTGAGATCCATGCTCAGCTACTCATCATTAGCCACTTCGTTTTGGGGATATGCACTACAAACTGCAGTATATCTTCAAAACATAGTTCCACCTAAGTCTATTCCAAAAACACCTTTAGAGTTATGGAATGGTCGCAAACCTAGTATACGAAATATTCGTATATGGGAGTGTCCAGTACATGTGCTGAAAGGAAAGACGGGGAAGCTAGAATCACGTTCTGAAGTATGCTTGTTTGTAGGATATCCAAAGGGAACGAGGGGAGGTTTGTTTTATAGTCCACAAGAAAAGAAGGTTTTTGTATCGACAAATGCCACTTTTCTAGAGAATGATTATATGACAAAGTATAAATCTCGTATCAAAGTTGTACTTGAAGAGTTACTTTCTGATCTGATCAGACCACAACAAACAACCGTTGTCGAAGGACAAAATGAGAAGACCATATCTCCCGATTAGAATGTCATACCACCTCGACGTAGTGGGAGGGTTGTGAGACCACCTGCTCGCTATAGGGAAATTGGAGAAGCACATGTTGCTATCTTTGATAATGGTGAAGATGATCCATTGACATATCATGATGCAATCAAAGTTTCTGAGAAGGAAAAGTGGCTGGAAGCTATGAACCTTGAAATGGAGTCAATGTACTCCAATTTAGTTTGAGAACTTGTAGACCTACCTGAAGGGATAAAACCCATAGGGTGCAAATGGATTTACAAGAAGAAAAGAGGAGTGGATGGGAAAGTTGAGACTTTTAAAGCTAGGCTTGTGGCAAAGGGTTATACCCAAAAGGAGGGAGTTAACTATGAAGAAACTTTCTCGCCTGTAGCTATGCTTAAATCCATTTGGATTCTTTTATCCATTGTTGCTTGTCTTGATTTTGAGATATGGCAAATGGATGTCAAGACTGCCTTTCTGAATGGCTATCTTGAGGAAAACATCTATATGGTGCAACTAGAAGGATTTGTAGTCAACGGTCATGAGCAAAAAGTTTGCAAGTTACAGAGGTCCGTCTATGGACTCAAGCAAGCTTCAAGATCTTGAAAATTGAGATTTGATGAAGCGATCAAATCTTATGGCTTCGATCAAAACATTGATGAACCTTGTGTATACAAGTACATCAAAGATAAGAAGGTGGTCTTCTTAGTTCTTTATGTTGATGATAGCCTACTCATTGGGAATGATGTAAGGATATTATCTAATGTAAAGAAATGGCTCGCCAACCAATTCCAAATGAAAGATTTGGGAGAAGCAAGTTATGTTCCTGGAATCCAACTCATAAGAGATCGCAAGAACAAACTATTGGCGCTGTCTCAAGCATCATATATCGATAAGATGCTTATCAGATTTTCAATGCAAAACTCCAAGAAATGTAATTTACCTACATGTGATGGAGTTTATCTTTCAAAAGAGCAGTGTCCTAAGACACCTCAAGAGGAAGAATACATGAGACGGGTACCCCATGCATCTACAGTGGGAAGTCTAATGTATACCATATTGTGTACAAGACCTAACATTTGCTATGCGGTGGCTATAGTCAATCGGTATCAATCCAACCCAGGATTAGATCATTTGGTAGCGGTTAAACATATTCTCAAGTATTTAAGGAGAACAAGAAACTATATGCTGATATATTCCTGTGAGAATTTGATTTCCATTGGATACACTAATTCTGATTTTCAATCAGACAAAGATATACGTAAATCTACGTCTTGATCAGTGTTTACTTTTGGTGGTGGAGCCATAGTTTGGAGAAGCACTAAACAATCTTGTATTGCTGATTCAACTATGGAAGCTGAATATGTGGCTACTTGTGAAGCAGCAAAAGAGCTGTTTGGCTCCGTAAGTTCTAAATGATTTGAAAGTAGTTCCAAGCATGGATAAACCACTCATACTGTATTGTGATAATAGTAGTGCAGTGACAAATTCAAGAGAACCTAGAAGCCATAAAAGAGGAAAGCATATAGAGAGAAAATATCATTTGATTAGAGAAATAGTACATCAAGGCGATGTGGAAGTTGTGAAGATAACATCGAAAAACAACCTCGTTGACTCTCTCACCAAGACGTTACCTGCAAAGAGCTTTGAGGGACACTTGGAAGGCTTAGGTCTTAGAGACATGTCTCACCTGCTTTAGGGCAAGTGGGAGATTGTTGGGCATTGTGCCCTAAAAGCTGTGACATTGTACATTTTGTTAATAAATAAATAAATAAAGCAAAATTTTTTATTATTTTGGTTGCTTATATGTGTTATGAATACATTTATAAACATTAAGAAAATTTCATGATTATTTATGTGACTATAAATTTAGCATATAAGTGTTATATGCTTAGGGATAAAATTTATAGATAATAATCTAAATAGTCCGTAATAATTAATTAAAGTTTGAGATCTTTAATTAAATATTTCAAGTACGGTCCAATCTCATTTAGAATAAAATAGTCATTATCTAGGCTATTAATGTAGAGACATTGGATTGGAGGTACTTTATATAATGAGATTATATAAGACTAGACCAGATAAATTATGAATCTCTAATAATCATCTGTTACAAATAGAGTATTCAAATTTATCACTATGATGATCATATATTTGACAGTCTTAATCTTGAGTATTTATTATACTCCTATTTATGACATTACGTTTTTTGACTTACTTGGTAAGATTTGTCTAAGTACAGATCATAACTTAGCATCTTGGAAACATAACGTAATAAATGGCTGGGAAAAATATTATACAGATATGGAATCCATTCCTTCTTTATGGAAGTTAGAAAAATATTTCTCTTGAGTGATAATTTAAGGTTTGAATAGTAGAACGCTCGTTCATAATAAGATTATGAACTAACTGTTCATTAGAAAATTATTGAAACTCATAGATAAAGATATAATAAGAGAGGTAAACGAAAATTAAACCTAGCTCTTATTATGAACTATTTGTGGAGGATTGACTTATATATAATGATTATATCAATAGACTACTTGCTAATTTTCTTTGAGTAATTCCACTATAATCTCAAAAGTTCAGTTTCAGTTTTTTAGTGAAGTAACACTGAAACTAATAAATTTGGCATATTAATTAAAGAGTTTGATTAATTATCAAATTTATTGAAGCTTAGGTTATAGGTCCATAAGTCCCTAATGCCACCTCTGTAACACTATATTGGATTTATGTATAAAATGAATTATAGATATTTAATTTGGAATTATTGAATTTTGAGTTAATTATTTCACACATGAGTAATTAATGTGACATAGAAAAATGTTCTCTGTGACACATAATGTAATATGATAAATGTTATCATAACTGAGCATTGCTTAATTAAATTAATTGATTATTTTAAATAAATGAGATTTATTTTTAATATATATATATTAGATTTATTATTTATTAATATATATATATATGTTCACATTACGTAAAATGTTTACGCTTTTATTTTAATATATATATATATATTAAATGTTAATAAGTCAAGTTTATTATAAAAAAAAACCGTAAACTTACGTTTACGTTTGTAAACGTTTATATATATATATATATAAATTTGAAACGGATTTTTTTTTTTGGATTCGTTTTAGAATAATACAAGGATAAGGGATGTAGAGTACATCCATTCCCCATAAATCTGATATGGTGGTTATTTCAAATTTGAAATTAATTAAAAAATAACTAGTTGCTCAGATATAAAAAAGGAAAAGATAACAGTTATCTAGAGAGATCAATCTTTTTCACGTAACTTTCACAGAGAGAAAAACTAAGAGTTCTTCTCTGAAAAAAAAAAGTCTACTATTTCATGTGTTGAGTATATAGTAGATTCAAAAAAGTGTAAGGAAAATTCATTCTTGCTGTGTGACGCCTAATCGTCTTTCCATTGGTCTGGCGGCTTAGCTTGGAAGATCGTGGTATCAAAGAAGAAAGTTAGGATACCCTGATAGTCTTCAAAATGTTGGTAAAAATTTCCAAAGCTTTCTATTATTAATTAAAATTATATAGCTATTGCCGATGAACAAAGTTTTCAAAAAATTTTTGTTTATCAACGATCCATTCATTCCGCTGCGTTTCATATTTTAATTCCAACAACTTTAACATAAAGTATTGAAATTACAGAATATATCTTTTTTCCCTAAAATGAATACTCGTAATGGAATCCTTAACATAGAATGTTAAAAGAAATAATAATTGTTTCCTAAAACTTAATTTCATAAATCTAACATAATAACATTAATTTCTCAAACGTGATAATAACGTAATAATAATCATTACATTTTAACATAATCATAACTTCTAAAAACATAGTCCTTTTCATACCTCATAACCTTAATCTCTTAAAACATAAAATAATGAAAATTCTTTAAAACTTTTATTTCAAACAAAAGATAATTATTTAATAATTACTTCTTTTAAAACATTCCTTAATTTAAATATTACTAATTTAAAAAATTCTAAATTAAATGGTGGAATAAATCATATTAAATGCTCTTTAAAACTTCCTTAAAAATTATTTATATATTTTACTTAAAATTTAATATCTTAAAAATAACATATTGATTTCTTAAAAATTAATCTTTTCAAAACTTATCATAATAGTAATTACTTATAACTCGTTTACTTAAATCCAACATAATAATTTCTTAAAGCATAATCATCTAAATTATCATATTAATAAATTCAAAAATGTATTCATAAAAATCATTTCTTATTTAAACATAAAATTCCTATAATTATTTTTAATTTTATATAATCTTATAATTTTCTTACTTGATCATTTTTGTGTGTTTATTGCATTGCCTATTGCAACATTTTTAAACCTTGAAATTCTATCGACCAAGGATGTATAATTACAACCTCAGTTTTTAAAACATGAATACGTAATTCTATTGTAAACTAAAGACATACATAATTTTTGTAAACTAAAGACATACATAATTTTGTAAAATGAAAACATGCCTAAATTCATAAACTAAAATTGCAAAAATGTTAGATTGTGTGAGTAGTATCTATTCCCATCTCTACCATTCGTCCGCTGCTCACCACTACCCGTCAAATGTCACCAATAGGTTTTCTTACCTACAACATGAACATATTTAAATAAGCTTTCGCTCAGCAAGTAGGAAATTAGTCTCGCAAAACATAATTAAAAATCATTTGATTAAAAATATGCATGAACATTTTTTGCTTGCTTTTCAACTTGTTTTAGGCTTAATTATTTAAGCTATAACTTGTCTTATTACTTTGGGCCTGAGTGATCGAACTAGTTTCGCACGATTTTTAGAAAGTTAGGGTTCGAGAGTGTTAGACGTGTATGCCCTAAGGAGTAAAAATGTAATATATTTTCGGAGACATTTTAATCATTAAAGAATTTATTTATTATTTATATACCAAATCTTGTCCTTCTTATGTTCATATTTGTTGAATGCATGTTAAGCAAATAATAGTCTGAGACTGTCAGTTTAAACCTTTAAGAATTGGGCGTATAATGGACAGATTATGCGAAAGACATGATTCTTAAGGTGACAGTCTAAATCATAAGATTCTTAAGGAAATAAATTTAGGTGCTTTATTCATGTAAAGATTGTTATGTTGTCTATACCTCTATTGGGAGATAGTTTGTCTTCGCGACGAAGGTGGACTCCGTGAATAAAAACATTGGCACATTGTCATAGGTGTCAATGTGTTAGATCAGGACATAAAGTGAATTAATGTGGATTAATAATTCTGTTTCAACAAATCGATTCACTTTAGGCAATCATTTGTATTGTATCTTAATCCTGAGATCAATAGTGGGCCTGTTGTCTTGACTTATGTCTTTTGATGTACCAAAGGATAACACCCACATTTTACTAGTGGTATGCATGCTGGTACATTGGAGGCACGACTTATGATAGCAAAGACTTGTTATTCATAAATATGGGATCTATAGCTCCGCTTTAGGAGTAGTGATATCCTCTTATATGTGTTATTCTGTAATTGGAAAACTGGAGTGCTCAACTATTTGGATACATAGGTGTAACCAAATCGTATACCGTCTTTAGATGGTAAGTTTTTTTATGGTGAGATAATATAACATAAGATAAAAATAATCAGAAAGGTAAGACAAAACTTGTCCTTAAGTTGATTATGGATAATCCTATGAGGATACGATACACTATGATATGTCATGGAGACTTAGCTACACGGGCTTCGTAATTCTATATAGTCCGAGGGTGCAGCTCCAAGCTTTTAGTGAAATAGCGTTGGAGTTGATAATTATGAAATGTATATTTGGGATATTGGGTTTCATAATTATTAGGAGCTTGAACTATATAGGTCCATTTGGTCCCCTTTGCTAGCTCACAAAAATCATGTAACGATACGTCGTGTTTTTTCAATAATTGGTGACTTTTGTCAGATTTATCATATTGGCTGAAATTTGGTAAAATCAAATCATTCATGTCTGTTTATCATTTGAATTAATTTTGTGACAAAATTAATTCAAGATAAACTTGTTGAATTATTGGGATTGGATAATTCTTGTTTGTTTATCAGTTTATTTAATTTTGAATAAATTAAATCAAGATAAACTTGTAGAATTATTAGGAATTTATTTATTTTCCTAGAGATTATCTAGATAAAGTTGTTTTAATTAGATAACTTTTCTATTGGGTTATTTGAATTAAAACTGAGACTTTATCCTATAAAATCTCGGGTGCACAATAATAGATTCGCTGAGATTTTCATTGCAGGTTTGGCATGCCAATCCTCAAGTTTGGCCTGTTGATGAAGCAAGTTCGACATGCTAGTTAGACAGATCAGCATCCTGACCACACGATAAAAAGATCACATGGTTTCACGTAGATTTCATCAGATATTGATTCGAATTTGATTCTAATTCGAATTTTTGAGGCCTTATCTGATAAGGATTGACTCCTAGGCCCAACCTCTATAAAAGAGGAGTGAGTCTCATTATTATTTAGATTAGTTGAAAGATTAAGAGTGAAACTCTACTGGTGAGATTTTGAAACTCCCTGAGAGCTCCTGTTCACAAATCACGAACATTAGCTTTGGGTTCTCTCAATTGGTTGGAAGGAGAGTCGCTTGGTGGAGGAGCTGTACGTACTCACTCTGATAGTGGATAGAGAATAGTAAAGAAGGCTAGTTGGTTGAGGCTCTTATAGAATTTTACTTCTTTTCATGAATTACAGGAGTTTTTTGACATTCAGAGGTTAGCAAGATCTTGTTAATTTATGCATATAACGTGTCAAACTTGTGTTTTGAAAAATACTCTGAAATAAAAAATTTTAAAATTTCACTGCGTATTATTTTTTCAACAATTAATATCAGAGACATGGTTTTTACGTAAATTTACGGGTTTGTGATCATGCTATATGTGTAAATTATGTGATCTTGATCTCTCCTATGCTTGAATTTAATTTTTCTATATATTTATATGTTATCATAAATTATATGGTGAATGCTTATTAATTAATTATGGTTGATTAAATTATTATTTAATTAATTATTAATTAATTAATTTATACCGGTTATGGTTCCTTAAAGGTTAAAATGTGTATCTAGGTTTTTCATATAATTAGATGGCGGAATATCATCTCTATCTAGGAATTCTTATTTAATTTTAAATTTGTAAAAAATTTTGTAATTAAATAATCATTTGGAGAAGACGGATCTAGAAGATGGATGATGGCATTCTCAAGTATTTCCTGAGTCTCTAATCTTATGTTTTGAATTGTTAAAAATAAAATTAATGAATTGCATTAAAAATTTTATTTTCTAGAAAGGGTGATTTCTGCTCGGTCGGCATGTCGAACCCTCTAGTTTGGTAGGCCGATGATCGCAAATCGACAGGCTGGACGTGAGGTTTGGCAGGCCGTCAGTGGGGCAGAATCAGGTGGCTCAGGCGGCAGGTCAAACTTCTGGTTTAGTACGTTGATCTGTCATGTAGTGGCAGGCTGATCTATGAAGATCAGCAGGCCGGTGGGTCATGACCGACAGGCTGATCTATATGATTGGGTTGCCAGTAGAGAGCTAGAAAATTTTCTAGAAAAGGTGCAGTTTTTGATGTAGTTTTAATTTTATTTTTGGGACAATTCTGAGAAACATTAAAATTTGGATATGACTACAAATTTTAAGTATTCGATTCATACGGGATTGAAGACTTGAAGATGGGCATTACATGAAGAAGGATACAGCTTGAGGATTCAAGGATGAAGAATCGATAATATGTTTGGATTATTCTCTTGTAATCTTTGTTTTCTATTCTCTAGGGTAGAACCATAACATTAGGGTTATTTATTATTATTTTGCTCGTAGCTTTGCTTGATTGCTTTGCTTGTCTACATTATAATATGATTTGCCATGTATATTGATAATATGCAATATAGAATAGGGAGTGCTACTCATTTAAAATTGTTCATGCATGTCTTTTAAAATAAAACCTTGATTTCAAACGATTGAGTGGGAGAAGGATTTTGAAGAGAGGACCTAAGGTCTCCATCGTTGGTCCATCAGAAGAACATGGTGGTCCCGACTCCTAGGAAGGAATTTCTATCATGTACCAAATTGGATCTCCAAGAGGATAAGGTATTTTAGCATGATTTATTGCTGCATACACCTAGGTAGTGATTCTAAATCATGGATAAAATATTGAAACGATGGTTATACACTCATGTTAATTTTATTATTAACCTCCCCTAGGAGCTCTGTTAATAAAATTAATAGCCAAAGAAACGATTATTAATATAGGTTGGATCATATAGGTCTTGGATGGCATATATTAATCAGGAGGGGATCCGTGTTCTTGATTGAATTTGGCATGACTCCCCTAGGAGCTTGTTGAATTCTAAGGTGTGAATTATCGTTGTAAGGTTCTGATATTTTCAAGGTTTTGACACATAAATACATTTGTATGTTTTTACATAATTGTGTTATCTTACTAAATTATTATGCTATGTTAGCTTATGTTTAGTATATGATTCTTTATTATAGATTAAAAATGTCTAAAAACGCTTTATCATTGATACTTGACAAAAACCAATTAGCCGGAGAGAATTATAATGATTGGAAATGGGACCTAGACATCGTCCTATCCTTTGAGAAACTAAAATTTGTGCTGACAAACCCTTGTCCTCCCGAGCCTATGGGAGACCCACTAATGAGCAATTCCAAGAGCACGATCGCTAGAAAGATCCAAACGATCAGGCTCATTGCTATGTTATGGCTAGTATGAATAACATGCTGCAGGCTCAACATGAGGATTATGAGACTGCTAAGCAAATCTTGGATAATCTAGAAGACATGTTTGGAGGCTAGGCCCTAACAAAGCAGTAAGGGGTGCTTTGAAAACTTCTTAACTGCATACAAAGGCTGAGGACATTTGTAAAGGAGCATCTGATGTTGGTTCATGGGTTACTTTACTGAGGCTCAAACCAATGGAGCCGACATCGATGCTGAAACTTAGATGACTATGGTCTTTGAGACTCTGTCAAAGGAATTTATTCCATTTAGAGCTACTTTTAATTTGAGCAATAGACGGGATATGACCTTAACGGAGTTAATGAAATTGTTATAGGAGTTTGAACTACTGACCAGGGAGTCTTTTACGGGTAAAGAGGCCAATTTGGCAGTTGCTTCTAGTTCCAATTCCAACTCTGGGAATGGAAAGAACCAACGGGCCAAAAATAGGAAGTCTTATGTTCCTGCTAACAACAAGAGCAAGAAGAAGAACAACAACAACCCGAAGAAGCATAAGTGCTTCTTTTGCGGGAAGGTCAGGCACATAAAGAAGCATTGCAAGAACTTCTTTTCCAAAGGAGGTAGGTGTGATCTTTTGTATTTAGAAACTTGTTTGGTTGAAGAATCCAGTGACATATGGGTCATAGATTCTGGTGTAACTAATCATGTTTGTGTTTCTCTACAAGGGTTTATAGAAACAAGACATCTGATTCATGAAGACTTCATGCTTCGGATAGGCAATGGATCCTTGGTCTTAGCGAAAATAGTGGGAGACGTCTATCTTTATTTTGATAATTTTAGGAATTTAATTTGTGAGATTGTTTTTATGTTCCTAAATTTAAGAGGAATTTAATTTCTGTAGCTTGTTTATTTAAAGACTCTTATTTGGTTTCTTTTAATAAGAAAGTGGTGATTCATAAAAATAAATCTTTTACATGTTATGGATGGATGCAAAATAATCTATATTTTATCAAACCTAAGATGGACTTACTACTTAATGTTGAGATGAATGATAATAACTCTAAAAGACTTAAAACTTCTCATTCTAATAAGACTTATCTTTGGCATTTGCGCTTTGGTCGTATTAACCTGAGTAGGATTCAAAGGTTGGTAAGGGATGGACTTTTAAGTCACTTAAAGGTGGAGTCTATACCTCAATGTGAATCTTGTTTGAAGGGTAAAATGACCAAAAGACCATTTAGGTTTAAGAGCAATAGGGCCGAAGGGGTTCTAGAACTTGTGCATAGTGATGTTTACAGACCGATGAACATCCGAGCACGAGGAGGGTATGAGCACTTCATCACTTTTATCTATGTATAGGTATGTGTACTTGATGCACCACAAAAACAAAACTTTTGAGAAGTTCAAAGAGTTTTGGGTTGAAGTGGAAAAGCAATTGGGTAGACCCATAAAGACACTTCAATCCGATCGAGGTGGTGAGTACCTTTCTGATGAGTTCTTAGAACACTTATTAGAGAATGAGATTTTATCCCAATTGACTACATCGGGCACTCTGCAGTAGAATGGCATAGTAGAGAGAAGAAATAGGACTTTGTTGGACATAGTTAGGTCCGTGATAAGTTATTCATCATTGCCTTTATTCTTTTTGGGGATATGCACTACAAACTGCATGTTATCTTTTGAACAATGTGTCTTCAAAATTGGTCCCTAAAACTTCTCACGAGTTGTGGATGGGCAAGAAGACATCCTTAAACCATATTCACATATGGGGATGTCCGGCTCATGTTCTGTTTAAGGATACGAATAAGTTGAAAGTACGTTTGAAAGTATGTGTGTTTGTTGATATCCGAAAGGGACTAAAGGGGGCTATTTCTATAACCCAAAGGAAAATAAAGTAGTGGTTTCAACTAATGCAACTTTTCTTGAGGAGACTTACATAGATGACTTTAAGCCTCGAAGCAAAGTGGTGCTTGAGGAGTTAAGGAGTGATCCAATCACTCCAGAGATTTTGAATGAAACCGTTCCGATCAGTGTAGAAAAACCAAACAAACCCAAACAACAATCTAAGGGGCTTTTGCATAGCGGGAGGATCAAGTGTCAACCTGAGAGGTATATGTTCAATGGGGAGGCCTTCTTGGCTGAACCGGATGAACATGACAGGGATCCTTATACTTACACAAAGGCTATAGAGGATGTTGATCCAAAACTCTGAATAAAGGCCATGAACACAGAGATAAAGTCTATGGAGACTAATCAAGTCTGGGAGCTTGAAGATCTTCTCGAAGGGGTAAAACCTATAGGGTGTAAATAGATCTACAAGGGGAAAAGAGGAGTGGATGGAAAGGTCGAAACCTTTAAGGCTGGACTGGTAGCTAAGGGTGATACGTAAAAGAAGAAATCGATTATGAGGAAACCTTTCTACCTGTAGCCATGCTTAAGTCCATCCAGATTCTCTTGTCCATAGCTGCCACTCTCGATTACGAGATTTAGCATATGGATGTCAAGACGGCTTTTCTAAATGGCTATCTTGATGAGTCCATTTATATGGAGCAACTAGACGGGTTCAAGATCAAGGGTCAAGAGGGTATGTAAGCTGCTAAAGTCAATTTATGGACTTAAGCAGGCTTCCTGTTTTTGGAACATAAGATTTAATCAGGTGATCAAGACTTATGGGTTTTCACAAAATGTGGATGAGCCATGTGTTTACAAACACATTAAGGATGGGAAAATAGTTTTTCTACTGCTCTATATAGATGACATTCTGCTAATTGGCAATGACGTTAGGGCATTGTCATCGATCAAATTATGGTTGACCAAGCAGTTTGACATGAAGGACTTGGGTGAGGCTAATTTTGTTCTCGGTGTTTAGATTTTTTTAGATAGGAAGAACAAAATGATAGCTTTGTCACAAGCCAGCTACATAGATAAAATTCTTAAGAGGTTTGCAGTGCAAGATTCCAAGAAAGGTAGGCAACCATCTAGGTCTAGAATTACTCTTTCTAAGAAAGACTATCTAAAGTCTAAGGAAGAAAGAGAATACATGAAGAAGGTGCCTTATGCTTCGGCAGTGGGTAATCTCATGTATGCCATGCTTTGCACACGACCAGATATTTGTTATGCGTTTGGAATTGTAAGTTGATTTCAGGCAGATCTAGGACCAAACCACTAAGTTGCAGTAAAACATATTTTCAAGTACCTGAAAAGGACTCGAGGGTATATGCTTGTGTATTCAGGTGAGGACTTAACTCCTTTAGGATATACTGACTCTGATTTTCAATCCTGTTTGGATTCTAGGAGATCGACTTCAGGTTTTTGTTTACTCTTGTTGGCGGTGCCATCAGTTGGAGAAGTGTGAAGCAAGATTGCACTTCAGATTTAGTGATGAAGGCCGAGTATGTGGTAGCTAGTGATACTTCAAAAGAAGTAGTGTAGCTCCACAAGTTCTTTGGGGATCTTGAGGTAGTTCTTGGTATGGATAAAGTGGTATCACTGTACTGTGATAATAGTGCGGCGGTAGCTAATGCTAAGGAACCAAGATTTCACTAGAAGAGTAAGTATATAGATCGAAAGTATCATGTAATAAAGGACTTCATCGAGGGTGGGCATGTCATGGTGTGGAAAATCACGTCAGAGGACAATTTAGCTGATCCATTCACGAAGACACTTATTGGGAAAGTCTTCGAGAGGCAAGTAGAAGCTATGGGGATGCGAGATTTGTCATATTTACTCACTTAGCACAAGTGAGAGATTGTTAGACGTGTATGCCCTAAGGAGTAAAAATGTAATATGTTTTTGGAGACATTTTTATCAATAAAGAATTTTTTTATTATTTATATACCAAATCTTATCCTCTTTACGTTCATATCTATTAAATGTATAATAAGCAAACAATAGTCTGAGACTATCATTCTAAACCTTTAAGAATTTGGCATATAATAAATAGATTATGTGGAAGACATGATTCTTAAGTTGACAGTCTAAATTATAAGATCTACAATCGAGGGAATAAAGCTGGACACTTAATTCATGTAAAGATTGTTATGTTATCTATATCTTTATTGGAAGATAGTTTGTCTTGCCCATCGGAGGTGGAATCTACGAATAGAAACATTGGCATATTGTCATAAGTGACGATGTGTTGGATCGGGACATAAAGTGAATTGATTAATAATTTTGTCTCAGCAAATCGATTCACTTTAGATAATCATTTGTATTGTATCTTAATCCTGAGATGAATAGTGGGCCCGTTGTCTTGATTTATGTCTTTTGATGTACTAAAGGGCGACACCCATATTTTAATAGTGGCATACATGCCGATACATTAGAGGCATGACTCATGATAGCGTAGACCTGTTATTCATAGATATGGAATCCATAGGTCCTCTTTAGGAGTAGTGATATCCTCTTATATGCATTAATTTATAATTGAAAAACTAGAGCACTTAACCATTTGGATATATAGGTGTAATCGAATGGTATACCGTCTTTGGATGGTAAGTTTTTTGATGGTGAGATAATGAAACGTAAGATAAAAATAATCAGGAAGGTAAAACAGAACTTTTCCTGAAGCCGATTATGGATAATTCTATAGGGATACGATACACTATGATATGTCATAGAGACTTAGCTATACGGGTTTCGTAATTCTATATAGTTCAAGGGTGCAGCTCCAAGCTTTTAGTGGAGTAGCGTTGGAGTTGATAATTATGAAATGTATATTTGGGATATTGGGTTTCATAATTATTAGGAGCTTGAACTATATAGGTCCATTTGGTCCCCTTTGCTAGCTCACAAAAATCCTATAACAATACGGCGTGCTTTTTCAATAATTGGTGACTTGTGTCAGATTTATTAGATTGGCTGAAATTTGGTAAAATCAAATCATTCATGTCTGTTTATCATTTGAATTAATTTTGTGACAAAATTAATTCAAGATAAACTAGTTGAATTATTGGGATTGGATAATTCTTGTCTGTTTATCAGTTGATTTAATTTTGAATAAATTAAATCCAGATAAACTTGTAGAATTATCAAGAATTTATTTATTTTCCTAGAGATTATCTAGATAAAGTTGTTTTAATTAGATAACTTTTCAATAGTGTTATTTGATTTAAGATTGAGACTTTATCCTATACAATCTTGGGTGGAAAATAAAAGATTCATTGAGATTTTTATTGTAAGTTTAGCATGCCGATCCTCAAGTTTGGCCTGCCGATGAGGCAAATTCGGCATGCCAGTTAGATAGATCGGCATGCCAACCGCACGATAAAAAGATCACGCGTTTTCATGCAAATTTCATAAATATTGATCCGAAGTTGATTCTAATTTGAATTTTTGAGGCTTTATCTGATAAGGGCTGACTCCTAGGCACAACCTCTATAAAAGGGGAGTAAGTCTCATTATTATTTAGATCAGTTGAGAGATTAAGAGTGAAACTCTACTGGTGAGATTCTAAAACTCCCTGAAAGCTCTTGTTCACAAATCACGAACACTAGCTTTGGGTTCTCTCAATTGGTTGGAAGGAGACTCGCCTGGTGGAAAAGCTGTACTTGTGAGCCCACATTCACTCTAATCGTGGATAGAGAATAGTAAAGAAGACCAGTTAGTTAAGGCTCTTCTGGAACGTTACTTCTCTTCACAGATTGCGAGAGTTCTTCGACATTCAGAGGTTAGTAAGATCTGGTTAATTTATGCATATAGCGTGTCAAACTTGTGTTTTGAAAAATACTTTGATATAAAAAATTTTACAATTCTGCTACGTACTATTTTCCCAACAGAGAGGTCCCCAATGACACCAAAATCATAACTTGTATTTAAGTCTCTCCGTAGGTCGAGAGGTTGGTACGTCTCCCTTAACTTGTCTTATAAGTTTCACTTATCTTATTGTGTGCATGCAGTATGACTTAACACTACATAGCATCACAATTATGTATATCATCAACCATAACTCATACTTATACTTAACTTGAAGGTGATTAAACAAATATTGCATACATCATACATTGATCATGACACAATCATAACATAACATGACTTGACATGACATCATAATATAACAACATATCATAACAGACACAGTGTGACAATGCACTGATCATGCATTTTCATAAATTTTTATGAAAACATTTAAAACAATTTATTTTACAACTATTCATATTATAGGCGAGATTTCTACCTACCTAGACTCTGAGCTAAGTGAGTCTAGTTGCATCTTGCTGTATCTACAGTCTATGAAGCATCTTCGACAGTGGTCCTTGGGCGACCATGGATGGCTAAGAATGCTTCTTGGAGATCATGCATTGTTGGAAACTTCATTCTGGACTCCGTTACCACAATTTAAGTCACCTCGATCTGCATGCAGTTGGTACTGAACACTTTTCATCGAAGTGGTATTTGCTTAAACGAAGGGCAACATCACTTCTGAAATGTCGAAAAGAGTCAGGAGGCAGTCTCAAATCATCGATCAAAGGTCCAGATCACAACAACCCGAGGTCATCGTTGATCGACATTGACTGGCATCTATCAGGCTCCATTGACAGCCAAGCTCGAACCTACCCCCTTTAATTCGACCCATTTGAGTCTAATGACAGTGTCAATTTCACCTAATTTGGCTTCAATTATCACAGATCTAGCTCAAAAATCTCGGCTTAAAGTGGCAGCTTAGTGATGGTTCTTTGCTAGTGTTGGACCTAAATTGACCTAGGGCTTTTATTTCTAGGGCCACTCTAAGTTTGCTGATGGTGGTGGTGCACCTCACCACTTCATGGAATGACAAGGCCATGACTTCCACAGCGGCGCTCAATAGCGGAGTCCATTTTCTGACATATCACCGTGCTTGCTTGAAATTGGATGGGGGAAATCGTTCCCTATCCTCCTTTGGGCACGATCACACCATCAATTTGAACCAACAGTGGCGAAATGGGCAACACCTAGATTTCTCAGTGGCTTCACAATGGCAGCTATGGAAGTCTAGCGTGCGGCCAAGCGAGGGTGCAATTGGGCGATTGTTCTCACTCTTCGTCGCCGTTTGAGTTGAATGGTGGTGGCAGTGTACCTCATTGCCACCGTAAATGGCGGCATCTAATGGTGACGTGGTGAAGAAAAAGGGTGGCTTTGGCGAGGCTTTTTCGAAAAGAATTGACCCATAAAATCGATGCCATTCTCTTATCTCTTCATTCTGATTCTGTAGACACCAAGAACGTGTCGAATGGTGGTTGAAAAAATAATGTGTTTTCACAGTTTCAACTGGCACGTATGGGCTGCTCCAGTAGAGCTGTGGTTGGCACGGCATGTCAATGGAACCAGCTCATCGAGTGCATTCCAATGGTGCAGGAGGTGTCAAAAACAAAGGCCAGATTCTTAAACTGAGTTTAAGGAGAGAGAAAGTAGAGAGAGGGGGTGAGCTTATTCTTTTGGCTAATTTTTTTTTTTTTTGTTGTGTCCATCTATTCATAGGCAATGAGACCTCACAATCTAATTTTGTGTTGTGTCAGATTGATCAAATTTGATCCGTAAACTTAGAATTTTCATGGACATAGCTATACTTTCTAAAACTGTATTATTCTTGCTCTTTAAAACTAACTACGGTAAGTTCAAATTTCTCACCATATTAATGTGTTATTAAAATATTCATATTGTCATAAACTATTTTCATAAATTTATCTATACTGTATGGATTTTGTGATTTTTATTTTAAAATGGTAAATTTGAACATTTAAAGAAAATGGTGATTAACTACTTTCACAACATTTACTTTTAAAAAAAATAATGTTATGTATTTAGAACTTTGATAAAAATAATTTTTGTAAATTTTAAAACTTTAAAATGTTAATTAAAATATTTTCATTAAAAAGTTTCAAGTTAAAAACTCCTAACATAAAAATGAGAATATAATTAATAAAGGTTTTGTAAATTAACTTGACTATTTGAAAGTCAATTTAATTTAAATTCTAAACTTAGTATGATTTCGCACTTTATGGGTATAACCTGAACTATTTTTTGTAAAAGTCACTTACAGGTGCACATCCAATCTATGGATGTTTTTAAACTCTCCTTAATTGCATTATGGATTGAAAGTAATCCATTTGTGATGTTGCATTGTCTTAAAGGCTCGTTAATGTTTGTGGCTCCATTAACGTTCTTATAATAATAATAACTTATTATTATAATTTCACACAGTCATTTACACTTGGAAATAACTAATCGTGCACATATAGGATATTGTAAATTCTCAAATTTTCAATAATCCTTATGACATATAACATTTTTGCCTTACTTTATAATCTCATTAAATTTTGAGATCGTTCTTATTTTCATAAATTTTGTGCTCACCGTTTCAGAATTATTGTGTTAAGCTAACGATCACTATTGATCTAGATTTCTCTTACTAAGCTGATATCATATAGAAATTTTCACATAATCATAGTATGTTGAAAATTCCACTTTTTGCTAGATAATCTCAATGTAAATATTCTAATTGAGATTCTTATAAATATCACTACTTTGGCTCATACATAAAATTATTGAATCATTAATTAACTTTTGGTTTAGCACATTAAATAATTATTTTTAATTATTGAAGTGTACTATCATAACATTACATTGTTACATGTTTCACAAATAAAGCACATAAATTTGTACATTTATAACATTATTTATTTCTAAGGTCTTATAGCTATTTAGACCTTTAAATTTTCATATTAGTAAATTCTACACTTGTACTTTCTCAAGTACTTGGCTGAGTAATTATGAAAAAATCTTTAATTAATCATACTTATTAATTTTTGGATTTTTTCAATCATTACGCTTAATCAATAGTTGTGTTGAATTTCTAATCCTTAATAGTGAATTATGATAATTGATTATGGTCAAGTTTATGTATGATTGCATGTGGAACATAACCTAAGTTAAATGAACCAAGCTTGTTTGTTTGTTGCTTAGATCAACTTATCTTTCTCAACTTAATGTTTCCGTTAAGTTAAATTTAGAGAGCTTGTTCTAGGTTATTTAATGGAAAGATATATATTAAAGAGCTTGTTTTATTAAACGATTTATCTTCAATTGGTAGTTTCAATAGAAGATTGGGGATGATTCTATAAATAAATTGTATAATTATTGCCTATTAGTGTAGAAAAATCATTCAACCAAGTTTAATATTATTGTTTGGTATTTATTTATTTTCTTGTGCTTTCATTAATTTAGTAGTTTATTTAATTGAATCCAAAAGCCCTTCAGTTTAGTGATAGTGTTAATGTGTCTTAGGTGTTTAGACTTTATAACTAATTAATTAGAGCCAATCATTTGTTGGAACAATCTTTACTCATCACTATAATTGCTTACAACTATACTTTAAGTAAGGTTTAATTTGGTATTTCCTTTGAGGTCTATTAGATCCAACCATAATATTTAAGCTGGACAATTTATATATTTGTATATTACTTGCTGACTATGTAGAAAAAGCATGTATTAAAGTATTTTTGAAGTTTCACAATTTGATAATGCCTGATGATGTCACTCAGGTAACCAACCAGCAGGAGATTTGTAGCATGGAAGTTACCCAATTTTATTATTTTGAATTACTTTTAAATTTTAATTATTTTTCAAATTTTAGAATTTAGAATTATTTTCTAGTTTTTTCTTTTATTTGAAGCATTATGAATTCTATAAATATGCTAGAATAGATTGTTATTTTCAGTTCTTTAGTTATCAATAAATTTCCAGAGAACTTTTCTCAACTTTTCCTTGTTTTTTAGTATTCTTTTGTATTAAGGAATTACTTGCACCTTATTTATGATATTCCGCGTGAATCAACAGAATTCAAGTTTTCTTTTGCTTCCTCAACGTCAGTTGGTACCAGAGCCTTCGCTACAATCAGCCATCATGCCGCCCTGTCGTCGCCAAGAAGCCCGTTAGCCAGCCAATGGAATGTAAGCACTCCACAAGAAGTCACTCCATTACAATAACAAGTTGCTCCCTTCAAGTCAATCTTGCCCCCTTTAACCCTTGCCAAAGAAACCGAACCTAAAGATGAGGAAGAAATGCTCGACGAGAACCAATTCGTGCTCTTGTATTCTGTGCCACTGCGTGCCGCCGTCAAAGACAATCGCCGAGGGGAATCGGGTTTTAAACTCGATATTCCTGAATTTCATCGAAGCCTTCAGCTAAAAGAATTCTTAGATTAGACTGGAGCCATCAAAGATATCCTAGAATTTGAGAAAGTTTTGGATAACAAATGGGTCTCCCTTATCGCTACTCCTTTTTGAGGCAGTGTTGCTACATGGTAGTAGCAACTGAAAGTCTCTTGTTCTCATGCCAGAAAAGAGAAGATTGATTTGTGGGAGAAATTAAAAAATTACATGAAACGCACATTCCTTCTATATAATTATGGTGTATAGAGTCCCTACTCTATAATTTCTTACATAGTAAATTTCAAAACACTATGGTTTAAAGTAGTTTTCATAAACTATAATTATTTTTTGTTCATTAAGGAATCAATTTTAAGGTTTAAAACAGATTTCATAAATGGGTACCTTGTTTAGTTAAATTTTTGGTGATCTTGATTGTCTAGTAAAGACACTCTACCAATGGTAGAGATGAAAATTAAAGCTCTCAACTACAGTGTAGACAATCTCTATTATGTAGTAAAGTAACTTAATTTTATGTGCTATTTTTATTTTATAACTTGGTAAACTTTATTAAATCAAAATGTTCATCAAAACACTTGAAATTTTTTGTCTCGATTATTTTTTGAGCTAGAACTACAAAATCACCTGAAACTATTCCTCAAAACATTAGTACTTAAAGTGTTTCATTGATGTTCCTTAAATTGTAAACTTCATCAAACAAAACTAGTAGCACGATGGATTCTTTGTTCTTGTTTATTATCATTAAATAATCAATTTTAAGGATTAAAATGGATTTCATAAATTAATACTTTGATTAATTAAATTTTAGATACCTTGCTACTTAGTAGATATATACCCATCGATGATATAGCTCAAAATTAGGTCTGCACTAGGAGTAGAGTATCTATATTTTGCAATAGAAAAATTTAATTTTATGTTATTTTTATATTATAACTTAGGAAATTTTTAAAAATCAAAATTTTCATCAAATACTTGAAATCTTATGTCTTGTTGATCTTTCATGCTGGCAATATAACATACTCAAAGCACTAGTAAGTAAGGTGCCTTGATGATGTTTCTTACATAAAGAACTTCTTCAAACAAAACTAGTTAGTAAGGCGACGAACTTTTCAACATACTAAATTTTTCAACTTTTTTCTTATTAAAGCATTAATTATTAAGGTTAAAAACATTTCTTCAAAGTTAGTAGCCTTGTTTAATTAAATTTTAAAGAACCTCACCACCTTGTAGAGACACTCTACTAGCAGTAGAGCTGAAAAATAAGGTCTTTATTGGGATTAGAGAATCTATACTCTACAATAAAGTAATTTAATTTAATTTTATATTATTTTTATTTTTATAACTTGGTGAATTTGGTTAAATCAATATTTTCATCAAAATGCTTGAAGTTTTATATCTTGTTAATTTTCCTAGGCTAGAAATACAAAATAGCACTAGTACATAAGGTGCCACATTGATATTTCTTACATGGTGAACTTCATGAAATAAAAATAGTAAGTAAGACGACAGACTTTTCAAACTAACTTTTTACAAAAATTCATCGAGATTTTGACAGTGCAATTTGGTCCAAGACTCTGACGGCACTCCAACAATTGTGCGATCTGTCGCTAGTTGACTTTTCCGGTGATCTCTAGAGCCTACGACAAATGGAGTTAGGTTTTCCATCGTCTGAGGAAAACGGAGATCAATAGAGAGCAAGAAGAGAGAGAGAATCATGGCATAAACCATAAAGGGAGGAAGAGAGAGATGAGGAGAGAGATAAAAAATAGATCTGAAATTTTGAAACCAAAATTTGACTTTTGAGGGTAGTTTGATATTTTAAGACCTTTAAAAACTAACTCATACCAAATATGCTATCTTGTCTACATTTTTAAAACTGTTAATATTATTTACTCAGCCAATAGCAAAGTCTGCTATCTTATGCAATTTCTCAAAATTTTATAACTTAAGCAAAGATGTTGATCTTTTCTCAAAAAAAAAAAAAAAAAAAAAGAAAAAGAAATGGAGTCATGTTGATCTTACTATTTGGTAGAGCATCTCTATTTTCATAGTAGAGCAAATGTGGTTCTTGGCCTTCTTAAAACATTTTTTTTCTTGTAATATCTAATGTTCTAAAATATAAAACCAAATATGTATTAATAATAAATTATTGACCCAAAACATCATCATTATCTCTTATATAAATGGGATTCAACGCATCCTATGTAGTAGACATGAAACTTAGTTTTATGCCTGCCTTACTTTAATCTAGTCTGAGCTTTACATACAATTTGTCGATTAAATCTGCAAATATAACATCCAGATCAATAACAATGGCAATAAGCTTTATCTTTGTTCCCTCCAACCCATTGATATAAGTCTTTTTCTTCTTTCCATGTTCTACCGTAATAAACCATGATTATTATATGAGTCATTCTCAAAATATAACGATCAAAAATATGTTAAACAATGAGAGAGATAATATAAAATGAGAAAGATGTTTGGAAATGAGAAAAAATCATGCAAAGCAAAAAAAAAGTTAAAAAATTACCACCAAAAACCAAAAATAATCACACAAAATAGCTCTATTAAGCTCTACCATATTTTCACAACAAATCTCTACTGCCCCTTTGAACTTTATTATTGCTTTCATAATAGAGATAATTAAAATTAAAAAATTGAATAAAACATGAAAACAAAATGAAATTAATCAAAATCTACCATCGATGAAGTTCTATTATATCTTTCATAGTGGAATCCTGCTAGTCTTTTAAGCTATACTTTTATTTTTAAACCTGAATCTCTACTTTTTATTTTTAGAGTGTATCTCTCCTGCACATCAATTTTCTCTGCCGAAAACAATAAATATCTAATGTATAGTAGCAATCTCTGTCGTGACAATAGAGATCATAACATCATCTTCAACCTCTGATTTAAAGCTCTAAAAATGCAAATTTGATTTTTAAAATGCAAGAATCGCTAAATTTTTTGACATAAATTATGAAGAATGAAAAAAAAAACTATGTTTTAAACAAAATTTAAAACAAAAAAATAAATTAATTAAGAAACTAAGCTTCAATATTTTGATTTGAAATGTGAAACTCTTTGAAACAAATAAAGTAGACATAATCTAACGAGGTTTTACCTCTAAAGTGATCAAAAACGAAAGAAACTTCTTCAAAACTTCAAAAAAAAAAAATGTAGTTGATGGAAAGAAACAAGAAATGTTTTTTTAATTCCACAATAACTTAAAAACACTTTTATGAATACGTGTAGAAAGAAAGATTCCTAAAAGCAAATATTTGTGCAAAATAACATGAACAAACACAACGTTATTTGTTGAAGGAATGTGCATTAAGATATATATATATATATGTCCTCATTTCCAAATCCAAGATGACAACTTTTGTCAAGCCACTAGTCGTACCTTGCGAACAGCATAAGGATAATCGAAAAAACTAAAAAGCACAAAAGAGAAATCCATCACTCGAAAGAAAAAAAGAGAAATCCAAGCACAGACCACACAAAAACGAAATAACTAACACAACTTACAACAAAGGAGAGCGTAAAGACCACACAAAACTGAAATAACCAACACAAATAAGTACAGCAATCCTTTATCTCCTTTGATAAGAGGAAAATAAAGTTAAAAGGGCAAATGATGATTATTTGTCTAATTACAATGTTATCTATTTTTCAGTTGATAATTTCTTTTAAACACTAAAGTAGTCATTTCAGCTTAAATTTGATGGACTTGTTGATGGCTTTTATTAATGCAAGGATTCAAATAAGTGGGCCTAAAGAGAGACTCGTTCTTTCTGTTCTCCTTTCCCTCTCCCCATCCTCCAATTAAACAATAGAGTGACTCTCCCTCCAACCAAACGGTATGAATACTCGGAAAAGAATATAAGCATCAATGCAAGTCTATAACCAAACAGAAAGCGTTCCATTTATTCCTTTTCTTCTCAAAATAGAGCTTCTCATCAAACTAGTAATTTTATACAAAACTTTATCAATAGCTTAAGAGCTTGGAGCATATATAGAGAATGTGAACAATATAAACAACGGCATTCTCAGTTTGAAAAACAATAATTTTAGTTGATTTCTCAAATACGTATTACATTAATCTTCCTTGTTTTAATTATACAACAACCGCTCACAACACGAAACACAACTATTAGACCTATGATTATTACGATCTATCCTAAATAATTGATACTTTAATAATTAATTTGTTGTGAACTAAAAAGAAATTGTGAAATATTTCTTTTCTTCTTGAAAGTGGAAAATTAAAGACATTTAATTAATATGACTAAGACCATCTCGAATTCAAATGTCAATGCCAATATTATATTTATCATCAAAAAGTGTAAAAAAAACATATTTGATGTGTTATTTTATTTTATGCTCTAATGCACTATGCTATTTAAAATGCCATATTTGCCTTTTATCATTTTATTAAACTTTGAAACTTGTAAAAGTAAATTTTTAATATTAAAATAATTTAAAAGTAAAAATATTGTAATTACGAAAGCAAAAAAGTCAATCTACCAATAAATAGGAATCAAATGCTAAATGTGTTACATGTTAAACTTTGTGGCAAATTTAACATAAAAAATGACTGCATTGAAAACTGTTTTTAAACTCAAAGGCTAAATTTACTATTAGCACATCAATTAACATTGCATTGGAGATGTTTTAACTTTAGGAGAAACTATTTTTTCCCTCTCATCATCTATCTCAGTTTTTTTAAAGGTCATCAAAATTTCAAATATGAAATATTACTCTTTAATTTTCACTAATTAACTTTGAATTATTTTATGAACATGAAGAAGCCAATGAGGACAAAAAAAGCAATCCAAGAAACAAAGACAAAATGTGTGATTGAAAATCAAGTTGGAACTTGCTATTAGAACTTAAATACTATAGCATATATACGCTATAGCATTTATAAAAAAAAAAATAAGTTTGAAAAGATAAGTGAAAATTTTCCCAAAATTTTTCTATATATAACATTGGAAAAGAAGTCTTATTCTGTGATATTTTATTTATTTATATCTGGAAAAGGGCGTATGACCACAAGGCATGGCCATTTGCTTTTAACCCACGTTGATTAAAAACGTGTGAAAATGTCGACTCGTTTAGTCTTCTTCCCAAAAGCACGCACAATACATTAGAGGAAGTTTCCCAAACAACTCCGAGCAATTTTCATATTTTCGAGTAATGCTAGGGTGTCATCAACTTCTTTTCAAGATAGCTCAAGTCTTGCATTTATAAAGACACGGAGTCGGAAAAAATAGTCAGCAGAGTTGAAAAAAATAGTCATGAGGGATGAACTGGATGCTAACATTGTCAAGTAAAATTAAATGACAAAGATATAGAACTTTAAGGGTGAAACATAATTTTCAGTGAGGTAGAATATTATTTTTATAAGATTTTATACACTATATTTAAAAGAAAATTCAAAAAGAGCGGCCATGCACCTTCGTGTGTGCAGCTTCGTCTTCTTTAGCTTTTAAAATCATTCCAATTAATAGTCAAGCAAATTAAGAAGTCTTTTATTGAACAATAAATAATATGATTTTTCCCCTGAAAAATCACCAAAATGTTCCCGCACTTGCTATTTTTCTGACATTATCATCACCACCCACTTTTCTACTTTGCAATTAATAAATCAAGAGACATGTCGTCAATTGAGCAACAAGTTCGCGTGGTACGCTTCTTTTGTTTAAAAAATTGCGTTATTGGGAATATCTGACTCACTAGTCTTCATAAATGTTGAAAGTTGCTCAAGACGCAATCTCTTGATCCCATCTCTGGTTTAAGCCTTACTTTAATCAAAACCGTGAAAACTAGAGAGCTCTTTCATTCTATAAGCATTACAGAAGCTGAGGAAAACTTTGTTACTTGTACAAAAGGTCTTTGCAGTACTTGGTCAGATATCGATATGGATGCTTGTGGGGCTTCTTCTTCTTCTGCATTGTCTCTTTTCACTTCAGAGAAATATGATGTTTTTCTCAGTTTTAGAGGCGAAGATACACGGAATACTTTCACAAGCCATCTGCACGCCGCTTTAGATCGGAAGAAAATCAAGACTTACATTGATGAGAAAAGCCTTGAGAGAGGTGACCAAATCTCGACTACACTTCTTGAAGCGATCAAGAAATCAAAGATTTCGATAATAGTCTTCTCGAAAGGTTATGCTTCGTCATCATGGTGCTTGAGTGAACTAGCGCAGATAATTGAATGCCACAAAGAAAGCAAACATATGGTTGTACCTATTTTTTACGAGGTTGATCCGTCCCATGTACGGAAACAACATGGAAGCTATGAAAAGGCGTTTCTAGAACATGAAGCACGCTTCAATGACAGAATGGATATTGTGCAAAAATGGAGAGCTGCTTTAACGGAATCGGCCAATCTTTCTGGTTGGGATTCACGAGTCACCAGGTAATTACGTATGCATAAATATAATAAATGCTGCATACATGCACACTTACTAATTGCTACAATCTTTTGAATCTATTTGTTGGCTTTTTGTACTAAATAGCCGGGTCATAAAATTTAGCTGAAGATTGAAACAAATCTATATATTTCATTTATTTTCTGACAGTAAAAAATGATTTACTTTTGAAGATTAGTGACTATTATAGGTTGTTTATGAAACTTGGTTACTTTAAACTCAAATAATGTAAAACTCTCACATAATAAACTACAGTATAAAGCAAACACTTGCTCAGTATTTTGAACTAAAATAGTTCAAAACAATCTGGTTTGAACCAATATTTTCAAACACTCTGCTCTTGACACATTGTAATTATTAGTCATTATTTGGTCAAAGTTAAGTCATACATGTACACATAAATTCAAAGTCAGAGACCAAAACACGTGTAATTTGATTTTAAAATCTGTGTTAGAACAAATAGATTCCAACATCATTGTTATAAAAGATAGACACATGATACTTTCCTGATTAAGTTGATTCATTACATTGCTCATTCTTACTGACCACCGTTGGCATCCTTGTATTTTAGGCCCGAGTCAAAATTAGTTGAAGCAATTGTAGAAGATGTTCTGAGGAAATTGAACAGTGTGCAACCATCAAATTTTGGTTTGGAGGGTCTTGTTGGGATTGACGAACAAATTAAGGAAGTTAAATCAATGTTAAATGTTTGCTCTCCAAATGTACGTATTGTAGGTATTTGGGGAATGGGCGGTATAGGTAAAACAACCCTTGCCCAAGTTATATTCGATCACCTCTCTTCTCAATTTGAAGCTCGTTGCTTTGTTCCAAACCTAAGGGAACAATCAAAGAGGAAATCATTGATTAAGTTAAGAAATAAGTTTCTAGCAGAACTCTTGAATGCAAAACGTCTAAATGTGAGAACCCTATCTCTAGTACCAACTTTTGTCAAAGAAAGGCTCCAACGTACAAAGGTGCTCATTGTTCTCGATGATGTAAACTGTGTAGAGCAAGTAAACTCTTTTCTTGGGGACCGGGACATGTTTAGTAGCGAAAGCAGGATTATTATAACCACTAGAGATGCTACAATGCTCAGGGATATTGCAGTAGATGGAATGTATGCAGTAAAGCAACTAAAATTTAATGAGGCTCTGCAACTATTTAATTTGATAGCTTTTAGAGGAAACTCTCCTGACATGGACTACATGGAGCTATCAAAGAATGTGGTAAAGCATGCTGGAGGCATTCCATTGGCGATCCGAATTTTGGGTTCTCACTTTCGTTCACTTCCTTCCCAGAGCAAAGAAAGCTGGGAAATCGCATTGGGTAAACTAAAAGTTGTTCCTCATGATAAAATTCAAAATGTATTCAGAGTAAGCTATGATGGACTAGATGACACAGAAAAGGATATATTTCTTGATATCGCATGTTTCTTCAAAGGAATGAGTAGAGAGCGTGTAGATAAAATATTAAATGCTTGTGACTTGTTTGCAAATACCGGAATCGGAGCTCTAATTGATAAGTCTCTTATAACTATTTTATATGGGGAGAGGCTTTGGATGCATGATTTGGTGCAAGAAATGGGTCAGAGTATTGTTCGCCAAGAATCTAAAGAACACGGAGAGCGTAGTAGGTTGTGGATGTTGGAAACAAAGTGCGCAGCGGAATTTTAAAAAAAAATTTTCATCAGAGTATTTTCTAAAATACAAGTATGACATGTTATATGTATAAATTAAACAGATCTTACTAACCTCAGTGTGCCGAAGAACCTCCGCGACCTGTGTAGAGAAGTAACGTTCCAGAAGAGCCTCAACCAACTGGTCTTCTTTGCTATTCTCTATCCACAACCGGAGTGAGTGTGGGCTCACACGTACAGCTCTTCCACCGGTGACTCTCCTTCCAACCAATAGAGAGAACCCAAAGCTAGTGTTCGTGATTTTTGAACAAAAGCTCTCAGGGAGTTTTCAGATGCTCACTAGAAGAGTATCACTCTTAATCTCTCAAATTGATCTGAGTAAATCATTAGACTCACTCCCTTTTTATACCTATTGGTCCTTGGGGTCAGTCCATATCAGATTAGGTCTCAAAAATCGAAATAGAATCAAGTTCGGATCAATATCTGATAAGATACGCGTGAAAAACGCGTAATCTTAGCTGTCGCGGTCGGCATGCCGAACTGTGAGATAGGCAGGCCGAACTGGCCAGTTCGGCAGGCCGAACTTTCTGATCGGCAGGCCGAACTGCCGAGAAAAAATCTCCGCGAATCTTTTATTTTCCACCCGAGATTCTAAAGGATAAAGTCTCAGTTTTGATTCAAATAGCCCAATAGAAAAGATATCTGATCAAAACAAACTCTATCAAGATAATCTCTAAGAAAATAAATCAATTCAAATAATTCTACAAGTTTATCTTGTTCTAATTGTCCAAAATTAAAACAACCGATAAACAGACAAGAATTATCCGAACACCATAATTCAACAAGTTCATCTTGAACTAATTTCTTACAAAATTAATTCAACCGATAAACAGACATGAATTATTTGATTCTTATAAATTTCAAACCAATCTGATAAATCCGACATAAGTCACCAATTATTGGAAAAGCACGCCGTGTCGTTACAGGACTTTGTGAGCTAGCAAAGGGGACCAAAATGGACCTATAAAGTTCAAGCTCATGATAATTATGAAACCCAATATCCCAGATATACATTTCACAATTATCAACTCCAACGCTACTCCACTAAAAGCTTGGAGCTGCACTCTCGAACTTTATAGAATTACGAAGCTCGTGTAGCTAAGTCTCCATGACATATCATAGTGTATCGCATCCCCATATGATCATCCATAATCGGCTTAAGGACAAGTTCTGTCTTACCTTCCCGATTATTTTTATCTTACGTTCCATTGTCTCACCATTAGAAAACTTACCATCCAAAGATAGTATACCATTCGGTTACACCTATGTATCCAAATGGTTGAGCGCTCCAGTTTTCCAATTACAGGACAACACATATAAGAGGATATCATTACTCCTAAAGAGGAGCTATGGATTCCATATCTATGAATAACAAGTCTACGCTATCAAGAGTCATGCCTCCAACGTACCGGCATGCATGCCACTATAGAGATGTGGGAGTCACCCATTGGTACATCAAAAGACACAAGTCGAGACAACGGGCCCATTATTCATCTCAGGATTAAGATACAATACAAACGACTGTCTAAAGTGAATCGATTTGCCAAGACAGAATTATTAATCCAAATCAATTCACTTTATGTCCCGATCCAACACATCGTCACCTATGACAACGCGCCAATGTTTCTATTCACGGAGTCCAACTCCGATGGCCAAGACAAACCATCTCCCAAAAGGGATATAGACAACATAACAATCTTTACATGAATAAAGCGCCCAACTTTATTCCCTCGATTGCGGATCATATATTTTAGACCATCACCTTAAGAGTCGTGTCTACCGCATAATCATCCCATCATATGCCCAACTCTTAAGGTTTAGACTGACAGTCTCAGACTACTGTTTGCTTATCATACATTCAACGAATATGAACGTAAAGAGGACAATATTTGGTATATATAAATAAATGAATAAACTCTTTATTGATAAAAATGTCTCCAAAAACGTATTACATTTTTACTCCTTAGAGCATACATGTCTAACAATCTCCCACTTGCACTAAGTGAGTAAATACTGCAAATTTCACATCCCCATAGCTTCCACATGCCTTTCGAAGACTCTCCCAGAAAGTGTCTTCGTAAATGGATCAGCTAAATTGTCCTCTGACGCGATCTTGCACACCGTGACATGCCCGCTCTCAACGAAGTCCTTTATCACATGATACTTCCGATTAATATGCTTACTCTTCTTGTGAAATCTTGGTTCCTTAGCATTAGCTACCGCCGCACTGTTATCACAGTACAGTGATACCGCTTTATCCATACCAGGAACTACCTCAAGATCCCCAAGGAACTTGCGGAGCCACACTGCTTCTTTCGAAGCATCACTAGCCGCCACATACTCGGCCTCCATCGTTGAATCCGAAGTGCAATCTTGCTTCGCACTTCTCCAACTGATGGCACCGCCACCCAGAGTAAACACAAACCCTGAAGTCGATTTCCTAGAATCCAGGCAGGATTGAAAATCCGAATCAGTGTATCCTAGAGGAGTTAAATCCTCACCCGAATACACAAGCATATACCCTCGAGTCCTTCTCAGGTACTTGAAAATATGCTTTACCGCAACCCAATGGTTCGGTCCTGGATCCGCCTGAAATCGACTCACAATCCCGACCGCATAGCTAATATCCGGTCGAGTGCAAAGCATGGCATACATGAGACTACCCACTGCCGAAGCATAAGGCACCTTCTTCATGTATTCTCTTTCTTCATAAGACTTTGGAGAGTCTTTCTTAGAAAGAGTAATTCCAGACCTAGATGGTTGCCCACCTTTCTTGGAATCCTGCATTGCAAACCTCCTGAGAATTTTATCTATGTAGCCGGCCTGTGACAAAGCTATCATTTTGTTCTTCCTATCCCGCAAGATCTGGATACCGAGAACAAAATTAGCCTCACCCAAGTCCTTCATGTCAAACTGCTTGGTCAACCATAATTTGACCGATGACAACGCCCCAACGTCATTGCCAATTAGCAGAATGTCATCTACATAGAGTAGTAGAAAAACCACCTTCCCATTCTTAATGTGTTTGTAAACACATGGTTCATCCACATTTTGTGAGAACCCATAAGTCTTGATCACTTGATCAAATCTTATGTTCCAAGAACGAGAAGCCTGCTTAAGTCCATAAATAGACTTTAGCAACTTACAAACCTTACCCTCTTGACCCGCGACCTTGAACCCGTCTGGTTGTTCCATATAAATGGACTCATCAAGATAGCCATTTAGAAAAGCCGTCTTGACATCCATCTGCCAAATCTCGTAGTCGAGAGCGGCAGCTATGGACAAGAGAATCCGGATGGACTTAAGCATGGCTACAGGTGAAAAGGTTTCCTCATAATCGATTCCTTCCTTTTGCATATAACCCTTAGCTACCAGTCTAGCCTTAAAGGTTTCGACCTTTCCATCCACTCCTCTTTTCCTCTTGTAGATCCACTTACACCCTATGGGTTTTACCCCTTCGGGAAGATCCACGAGCTCCCAGACCCGATTAGTCTCCATAGACTTCATCTCAATGTTCATGGCCTCTGTCCAGAGTCTTGAATCAACATCCTTCATAGCTTCTGCGTAAGTATAAGGATCCCTGTCATGTTCATCCGGTTCAGCCAAAAAGACCTCCCCATTGAACATATACCTCTCAGGTTGACGCCCGATCCTCCCACTACGCCGAAGCCCCTGTGGTTGTTGTTCAGGTTTGTTTGGTTTTTCTACACCGATCGGAATGGTTTCGTTCGGAACCTCCGGAGTAAACGGATTACCCCTCAACTCCTCAAGCACCACTTTGCTTTGAGGTTTAAAGTCGTTCATGTAACTCTCCTCAAGGAAAGTTGCATTAGTTGAAACCACGACTTTATTTTCCTTTGGGTTATAAAAATAACCCCCTTTAGTCCCTTTTGGATATCCTACAAACACGCAAACTTCTGAACGTGCTTCCAACTTATTCGGATCCTTAAACAGGACATGAGCTGGACATCCCCATATGCGAATATGGTTTAAGGATGTCTTCCGTCTTGTCCACAACTCGTGAGGAGTTTTAGGGACCGATTTTGAAGGCACATTGTTCAAAAGATAACATGCGGTTTGTAGTGCATATCCCCAAAAGGATAAAGGCAATGATGAATAACTCATCATGGACCGAATCATGTCCAACAAAGTCCTATTCCTTCTCTCCGCTACGCCATTCTGCTGCGGAGTGCCCGGCGCAGTCAAATGGGATAAAATCCCATTCTCTAACAAGTGTCCCAAGAACTCATCAGAAAGGTATTCCCCACCTCGATCAGATCGAAGTGCCTTTATGGGTCTACCTAATTGCTTTTCCACTTCAGCCCGAAACTCCCTGAACTTATCATAAGTTTCGCTTTTGTGGTGCATTAGGTACACATACCCATATCTTGAGTAATCGTCAATAAAAGTGACGAAGTACTCATACCCTCCTCGTGCCCGGATGTTCATCGGTCCGCAAACATCACTATGCACAAGTTCTAGAACCCCTTCGGCCCTATTGCCCTTAGACCCGTATGGTCTTTTGGTCATTTTACCCTCCAAACAAGACTCACATTGAGGTATAGATTCCACCTTTAAGTGACTTAAAGGTCCATCCCTTACCAACCTTTGAATCCTATTCAGGTTAATATGGCCAAGGCGCAAATGCCAAAGATAAGTCTTATTAGAGTGAGAAGTTTTAAGTCTTTTTGAGTCATTATCATTTATCTCAGCATTAAGCAACAAGTCCATCTTAGGTTTGATAAAATATAGATTATTTTGCATCCATCCAGAACAGATAAAAGATTTGTTTTTACGAATCACCACTTTTTCATTAAAAGATACCACGTAGGAGTCTTTAAATAAAGAAGATACAGAAATTAAATTCCTTTTAAATTTAGGAACATAAAAACAATCTCGCAAAATTAAACTCCTATAATTATCAAAATAAAGATGGACATCTCCCACTGCTTCCGCTGAGACCAAGGATCCATCGCCCATCCGAAGCGTTAAGTCTTCACGAAGTAGACTTCTCGTTTCTTTGAATCCCTGCAGAGAAACACAAACATGATTAGTTGCACCAGAATCTATGACCCAAATGTCACTGGATTCCTCAACCAAACAAGTTTCTAAATATAGAAGATCACACCTACCTCCCTTGGAAAGGAAGTCCTTGCAATGCTTCTTTATATGCCCGACCTTACCACAGAAGAAGCACTTAAGCTTCTTTGGGTTCTTCTTCTTTTTCTTCTTGCTCTTGGTAGCAATAGGAATAGAAGACTTACCACTCTTGGCCCGTTGCTTCTTTCCATTCCCAGAGTTAGGATTGGAACCAGAAGCAGCTACCATATTGGCCTCTCCACCAGCAGGAGACTCCCTGATCAGCAGTTCAAACTCCTGTAACTGTTTCATCAGTTCTGTCAAGGTCATATCCCGTCTATTGCTTAAATTAAAAGTAGCTCTAAACGGAATAAATTCCTTAGACAGAGTCTCAAAGACCATAGTCATCTGAGTTTCAGCATCGATGTCGGCTCCATTGGTTTGAGCCTCAGCGAGGTAACCCATGACCAACATCATGTGCTCCTTTACAGATGTCCCCGGTCTCTGTCTACAGTTTAAGAGTTTCTGAAGCGCCCTTTGCCGCTTTGTTATGGCCTGGCCTCCAAACATATCCTCAAGATTATCCAAGATCTGCTTCGCAGTCTCATAATCCTGATGTTGAGCCTGCAGCACGTTGTTCATGCTAGCCATAACATAGCAGCGGGCCTGATCATTAGCATCTTTTCAGCGGTCGTACGCTTGGAATTGCTCATTACTTGAGTCTCCCGTAGGCTCGGGAGGACAAGGAGTTGTCAGTACATATTTCAGTTTCTCAAAGGATAGGACGATGTCTAGGTTCCGTTTCCAATCATTATAGTTCTCACCGGTTAATTGGTTTTTGTCAAGTATCGATGATAAAGCGTTTTTAGACATTTTCAATCTACAATAAAGAATCATATACCAAACATAAGCAAACATATTTAATAATTTAGTAAGATAACACAATCATGTAAAATCATACAAATGTGTTTATGTGTCAAAACCTTGAAAATATCACAACCTTACAACGATAATTCCCAACTCAGAATTCAACAAGCTCCTAGGGGAGTCATGCCAAATTCAATCAGGAACACGGATCCCCTCCTGATTAATATATGCCATCCAGGACCCGTATGATCCAGCATATACTAATAATCGTTTCTTTGGCCATTAATTTTATTAACAGAGCTCCTAGGGGAGGTTAATAATAAAATTAACGTGAGTGTATAACCACCGTTTCAATATTTTATCCATGATTTATAATCACCACCTAGGGGTGTGCAACCATAAATCATACTAAAATACCTTATCCTTTTAGAGATCCAATCTGGTACATAATAGAAATCCCTTCCTAGGGGTTGGGACCATCATGTTCTTCCTATGGACCAACGATGGAGGCCTTAGGTTCTCTCTTCGAAAACCTTCTCCCACTCAATCTTTTGAAGTCAAGGTTTTATTTTAAAATTATGCATGAACAATTTTAATATGAGCGGCACTCCCTATTCTATATGACATGTTATCAATATACATGGTAAATCATATTATAATGCAGACAAGCAAAGCAATCAAGCAAAGCTACAAGCATAATAATAATAACCGTAATATTATGGTTCCACCCTAGAGAATAGAAAAACTAAGATTACAAGAGAATAATCGAGACATTTATCGATTCTTCATCCTTGAATCCTCAAGCTGTATCCTTCTTCATGTAATATCCATCTTCAAGTCCTCAATCCCGTATGAATCGAACACTTCATATTTCCGGTCATATCCAAATTTAATGTTTCTCAGAATCGTCCCAAAAATAAAATTAAAACTGCACCAAAAATTGCACCTTTTCTGGACACCTGGATGCTCTCTGTCGGCAGGCCGATCTGGGTGATCGGTCTGCCGATCATGGTGGTTCGGCCTGCCGAACATGAAGGTTCGGCCTGCCGGCAGAGCACCAAAATTTCTGCCCCACTGTCGGCCTGCCGGACCGTACGTCCGGCCTGCCGATCTGTGACCTTCGGCCTGCCGAACTGTGAGGTCCGGCATGCCGACCGAGCAGAAAACACTCAATCCAGAAAATACACTTTTAATGCAATTCATCAATTTTATTTTCAACAATTCAAAAACATAAAATTAGAGACTCAGGAAATACCTGGAGGCGCCATCATCTATCTTCAAGATCCGACTTCTCGTTCCGTCTTCTCCGAATAATTATTTAATTACAAAATTCTTACAAATTAAATAATAATTCCTAGACGGAGATGATAGTCCGCCATCTAATTACATGAAAAACCTAGATACACATTCTAACCTCTAAGGAACCATAACCGGTATTAATTAATTAATAAATAATTAAACAACATTTTAATCAACCATAATTAATTAATAAACATTCACCATATAATCCATGACAACATATATATTATATAGAAACCTAGAGTGCCATCTCTCTATAAAATTTAATTCAAGCATAGGAGAGATTAAGATCACAAAATTTATGCATATAACATGATCACAAACTTGCAAATTTATGTAAAAACCTCGGCTCTGATACCAATTGTTGGAAACAAAGTGCGCAGCGGAATTTTAAAAAAAAATTTTCATCAGAGTATTTTCCAAAACACAAGTTTGACATGTTATATGTATAAATTAAACAAATCTTACTAACCTCAGTGTGCCGAAGAACCTCCGCGACCTGTGTAGAGAAGTAACGTTCCAGAAGAGCCTCAACCAACTGGTCTTCTTTGCTATTCTCTATCCACAACCGGAGTGAGTGTGGGCTCACACGTACAGCTCTTCCACCGGTGACTCTCCTTCCAACCAATAGAGAGAACCCAAAGCTAGTGTTCGTGATTTTTGAACAAAAGCTCTCAGGGAGTTTTCAGATGCTCACTAGAAGAGTATCACTCTTAATCTCTCAAATTGATCTGAGTAAATCATTAGACTCACTCCCTTTTTATACCTATTGGTCCTTGGGGTCAGTCCATATCAGATTAGGTCTCAAAAATCGAAATAGAATCAAGTTCGGATCAATATCTGATAAGATACGCGTGAAAAACGCGTAATCTTAGCTGTCGCGGTCGGCATGCCGAACTGTGAGATAGGCAGGCCGAACTGGCCAGTTCGGCAGGCCGAACTTTCTGATCGGCAGGCCGAACTGCCGAGAAAAAATCTCCGCGAATCTTTTATTTTCCACCCGAGATTCTAAAGGATAAAGTCTCAGTTTTGATTCAAATAGCCCAATAGAAAAGATATCTGATCAAAACAAACTCTATCAAGATAATCTCTAAGAAAATAAATCAATTCAAATAATTCTACAAGTTTATCTTGTTCTAATTGTCCAAAATTAAAACAACCGATAAACAGACAAGAATTATCCGAACACCATAATTCAACAAGTTCATCTTGAACTAATTTCTTACAAAATTAATTCAACCGATAAACAGACATGAATTATTTGATTCTTATAAATTTCAAACCAATCTGATAAATCCGACATAAGTCACCAATTATTGGAAAAGCACGCCGTGTTGTTACAGGACTTTGTGAGCTAGCAAAGGGGACCAAAATGGACCTATAAAGTTCAAGCTCATGATAATTATGAAACCCAATATCCCAGATATACATTTCACAATTATCAACTCCAACGCTACTCCACTAAAAGCTTGGAGCTGCACTCTCGAACTTTATAGAATTACGAAGCTCGTGTAGCTAAGTCTCCATGACATATCATAGTGTATCGCATCCCCATATGATCATCCATAATCGGCTTAAGGACAAGTTCTGTCTTACCTTCCCGATTATTTTTATCTTACGTTCCATTGTCTCACCATTAGAAAACTTACCATCCAAAGATAGTATACCATTCGGTTACACCTATGTATCCAAATGGTTGAGCGCTCCAGTTTTCCAATTACAGGACAACGCATATAAGAGGATATCATTACTCCTAAAGAGGAGCTATGGATTCCATATCTATGAATAACAAGTCTACGCTATCAAGAGTCATGCCTCCAACGTACCGGCATGCATGCCACTATAGAGATGTGGGAGTCACCCATTGGTACATCAAAAGACACAAGTCGAGACAACGGGCCCATTATTCATCTCAGGATTAAGATACAATACAAACGACTGTCTAAAGTGAATCGATTTGCCAAGACAGAATTATTAATCCAAATCAATTCACTTTATGTCCCGATCCAACACATCGTCACCTATGACAACGCGCCAATGTTTCTATTCACGGAGTCCAACTCTGATGGCCAAGACAAACCATCTCCCAAAAGGGATATAGACAACATAACAATCTTTACATGAATAAAGCGCCCAACTTTATTCCCTCGATTGCGGATCATATATTTTAGACCATCACCTTAAGAGTCGTGTCTACCGCATAATCATCCCATCATATGCCCAACTCTTAAGGTTTAGACTGACAGTCTCAGACTACTGTTTGCTTATCATACATTCAACGAATATGAACGTAAAGAGGACAATATTTGGTATATATAAATATAAATGAATAAATTCTTTATTGATAAAAATGTCTCCAAAAACGTATTACATTTTTACTCCTTAGAGCATACATGTCTAACAGTGGATTGCTGAAGATGCTCATCATGTGTTGGAGAATAATGAAGTAAGTGCAAATCAATTACTCATTTTTAAATTCATGAACTTTTTGAAAACAAAACAACAAGAAGACTTTTTTAATCCATATATAGTTAGGTGCCAACTTAGATATGATATTTCAATTTCTTGAGTTGAGGTTCAATTATAATAATTTCATACAAAAAAAGTCGCTACATAGTGCACTTTTTCTGCATGTATTTTCTCATGATATAGATCAATAATTTCCCTATGTCTACAAAATTTCAATGCTTAAAGTAGTTCATTGTATTCTCTACATGTTATAAACCTTATACTTTGATGACAGGGGACTGCAAAAATTCAGGGAATATTTTTGGACTTGTCCCAAATTGATGAATATATACACTTGGAACCTTCAGTTTTCCAAAAGATGCAAAATTTACGATTGCTTAAAATTTATGATTCCTCTCATGAGAGACAAGGCAAATTATGCCTTCAAGATCTCAAGTATCTTCCTCGTTCTCTAAGGTATCTCGAGTGGCATGAATACCCTTTACAATCTTTACCATCAAACTTTAAGCAAAACAATCTTGTGGAACTTAAGATGCCCTACAGTCAGCTTGAGCAACTTTGGGGTGGAGTCCAGGTATATATCCTACACTTTGTTGTATTAATGAACCTAATTATAAGGCACAATTTAGTTATTCTTGTCAATTCTTTATGTTACAGGACCTTAAAAGGTTAAGACACATTGATCTAAGTAACTCCATTTATCTAACTCAAATTCCAGATCTCTCTAGTGCTCCAAATGTTGAGAGAATAAATCTTGCACATTGCACAAGCTTGCTTCAATTTCCTTTGCACATCTTGCCAATTCTTAGCAGGCTTATTGAAGTAAATCTGAGCTATTGCAACAAGCTTCAGAATGTTTCAGATAGAATATGTGATGCGGCATTTCATAGAACTTCTACTCTCCAACGTTGTTCTATTCTAAGCACTCTTCCAATGACTACAACTAGGAATCTGGTGTCTTTAGATTTAAGTTCAACGAACATAACATCCTTGCCTTCATTAATTAGTTCTATCAATCTTTCTAAATTGCATCTTCGTAACTGTACAAGACTTGCAAATCTTCCAAGCAGCATGGATAAGCTGGGTTCTCTGAAAACACTTCATTTAGGTGGTTGCTCGATTCTTGAGACTTTCCCAGAGCTTCCACGGAATATCACATGGTTGAATATTGGTGGGACGGCAATAAAAGAAGTGTCTTCCTCATCAATTGAGGGTCGGTTTGATCTCAAGGAAATTAACTTGTCAGAATGCAAAAGTCTTCAGAGTTTGCCAACCAGCATTTTTAAGTTGAGGTCTCTTGTGGAGCTTAATCTTAGTGGCTGCTCAAGTCTAAAGAACCTTCCTGAAATCTTAGATCCTATGGAAAGCTTAAAATATCTTAATTTAAGCGAAACAGGGATTAAAGTGCTACCGTCATCGATAGAGCATCTAGTTCGTATCGAATTTTTATTTATTTTGAACTGTAAAAGTCTTGAATCTATCCCAAGCACCATATGTAATATGACTAGTCTTAGGAGTCTCTATCTTTCTAATTGCACAAGACTTGCAACTCTTCCAAGCAGCATGAATAAGCTGGGTTCTCTGGAAATACTTTATTTAGGTGGTTGCTCAATTCTTGAGACGTTCCCAAAGCTTCCATGGAATATTAAAGAGTTGGATATTTGTGGGACGGCAATAAAAGAAGTGGCATCCTCATCAATTGAGGGTTGCTTTGATCTCAAGGAAATTAACTTGTCAGATTGCAAAAGTCTTCGGAGTTTGCCCACCAGCATGTTTAAGTTGAGGTCTCTTATGGAGCTTAATCTGAGTGGTTGCTCAAATCTGAAGAACCTTCCAGAAATATTGGAGCCTATGAAAAGCTTAGCGCTTCTTTATTTAAGCGAAACAGGGATAAAAGAGCTGCCGTCATCGATAAAGCATCTAGTTGGTGTCAAATATTTAAGTGTTAGGAACTGTAAAAGTCTTGAGTCTATCCCAAGCACCATATGTAATATGACTAGTCTTCAGGATCTCACTCTTTCTAATTGTCCAAAACTTGAATGTTCTCCTATCTTAGATTGTTTCCTCCATTGGGGTCATTTGAGTTTTCTTAATCTTAGTAGCTCTAATATAATAGAAATACCTGCAAGCATCAACGGAATTTCTAATCTGATGTATCTTTTCATAAGAAATTGCAAGAATCTCCGTTCTTTACCAGAGCTTCCATTGAGTTTGAGATGTCTTGATGCAAATGGATGCACATCATTGAAGGTGGTGTCGAATTTGAAGAGAGCACTCACACAAGAGTTTTGGGATGATCCTGTTACTTGCAATTACCATATGGAAGAATCAATGTTTTGTGATTGCTTGGAATTGGACAAACAACAACGTCAAAATATTTTAATTGACTTCCGTCTTAGAGCTCTTCGGTGGGCTAAGGTACGCCTGATTTCTTTTATGCTAATAATAATAATAATAATAATATGACCGATTTTTTAATGACATTTTTAAATAAATGGCTAGACTTTTTAAAAATAAAAGAAATGGTTGAACTTTTAAAAAATTAAGAAAATGACCTTTTTTTACGTCAATATATAATTGAGAAACACCAATGTCCATCATTGATTATTATTTGTATATCATTTATTAACTATATTTTATTACTAATAAATTAGTTTATTATTGATATACTAATATTTTTTATTGAAAAACTCGTAAATTCTTAAGTGGATAAGCCTCCAAATTAATTAATAAAAACCTATAAAATAAATAAATCATTAATATACTGTAGTATATCAAAGATGTATTGATAGCATTAGTATATTATTGATGTACAAAAACGATCATTTTCTTAATTTTTAAAACTTTAGCTATTTACTTAAAACAACTTTAAAAAAGCCATTTATCCCCAAATCCCTAATAATAATAATAATAATAAGTATAATTCGTACACTTTATGCTAATAAAATGAACCATGACTCCCTTTTACGTTACAGGGTTTGTATGTTGATCCTCTTTGTCCAATTGGTACGTGTTGTCCGGGGAATGATATTCCAAAGTGGTTCGAGTATCAATCAGAGGGATCTTTTATTGAGATAAGGCTTCCACTGGAATGGGCAAATACCAACTTCTTGGGCTTTGTGTTGTGTGTTGTGGGTTACTCTTATTCTAACCTCAGAGATGTGCATTTATACTGTGAAATCAATCTTAGTCCCAACCAGGGGGAAGACCATAAAGTCATTTCGGTGTTTAATGAACGTGCATTGCCAACTATATCAGATTCAAGTAATGTGTACATGTGGGACAGTCATCATATGGACTGGTCTAAATGTCTGGATGCAATGCGGGTGTCATTTAAGTTTGCACTGGACCCTGAAGAGGGTGATGCCTTTGAGAACCCTGACTTTGAAGTGAAAAAGTGTGGGATCCACATTCTATATTCAACAGAAGTAGAGGAAGTTAGACTCAAGGGCATAAATTCATTTCTCATCTCAGATGCAATTGCCAACAAGACCAACTCCAGTTCTGGTGGAATCATCGACTTTGAAGCAGGCGAACCACATCCCAAGAGAATCAAATTTTAAAATCCTTGTAGCTGCTGATTATTTGATCTATTCCAAGAATGCATCATCGGTGATTCCGAAACGTATAAATATCGGTATCAATTTCTTTCTATCACTTTGCATAATTTATATGTTTTGTGTTCAATTTGTCAATAATATGTTTTTATTATAGACTACGCTTTTATATATAGTTTTATCTTATCTCTTCTCTCTCTTTTTTTTTTTTATTTTTGTGTTTATCCTTCTTTAGGTTTCTGGGCATCGGTAAAAGACAACAATGGTGTAAGGTTTTTTGAATCATGATTCGCTAATGTCTGTTGTTGGCTTTGTAGCTGGCAGTTTCTGACCCTGTTGGATTTGATTTGCTGTACTCTAGTAACAACAAATTTCGGTATTCTGTGGAACGCAATAGGCAAAATGGTACTTGAATATTAATGGGCTTCTTTTCTGAATTTAAGTTTCTTTAAGTCACCACTCAACATCAGTAAGTGGGCAGTTATCAGAGAGAATGTATGTAGCAAATAACCTTTTTCGCCTATAAAGGATTTAGTGAATTTCAATTGTAGTTATCTATCAAATATGCTTCAAATTTTATTGGAAATTCTTTTAGATTGGCTTTAGGCTTACCTCTGTCTCTTGGCTTCTGAATATAATTATTATTCAATCGGTGATATAAATGTTTCAATGTATATGTTATCTATATTAATTTCCTGCTGACTGTGTAGAAGCAGCATTGGCTTAAGGTATTTTGAAGTTCACAATTTGTTAATGTTTGATGTTTGCTTTTTTGTATTGAAGAATGCTGGCAATTTCTTGCATGTCGAGGGCTGTTCTGACCCTCCTGGATTTGTTGTGCTCCACTCCAATCTGTTAGAACTCTGATGAATTAAATTCATGCCAATATCAGTTCTCTCTAACGGTGTTTCTTACGGTAGTGTAAGTCTGTCCCCTGTTGTCTATTGCAATAAGTTTTAAAATTCCTTGCATTTCTTTTGTGCTATAATTATATATGGTTCTTATAATCATGTTAGATAGACTGTTCTTTCCCAAGTATTGCAACTGGACTTGACCATCGGTACCATATAGGTGTGGCCCTTTGAAGGGCTGTAATCGTTTTAAGTACAAACTAATGCTGATGGGTAGAGAAGGATCTCTGTTGTTCTTTTGGTTCTTAATTGCCAAAGTGTTTGAATGATTCTAATCTGTTTCTTTTCTCAAATTTTGTTTGTAAAGTTACCAAATCATATCATAAAACTATTGAACTTTCAAATGTCATATTTCTTAGGCCATGTGTTAACTAGAAAAAATTGTTCATATATCCGACTCTTTGTCCTTTGACTCTGCAGTCCAACAAGTTGAGTTTCCTCAAGTGATAAACCACTCAACATCAGGAAGTGGGTAATAATGAAATAGAATTCATAGAGCAAATAACCATTTAGTGTAGAGGTTAAGTTAATTCATAATTGGCCGTGAATGTAGGAAGACTACGAGTTTATCAATTTAAATTCCAAAGGCTTGAAGTGTGGTTCATGTTTTGACACAAAATTTAGCCAAAATCTTTTCCCTGTGAGATCATGATCTTTGTTTTAGTGCATGTATTAACTGAGCATCTTTGGTTTTGGATTCTCGAAATCTAATTTGTTAGTCTATTATATCTATGATTTTTCAATTATGAAATTTGCATGTGTTGTTTTCTATGAAAATGATAATATAGGTCGTTTTGGCTATGCTTCCATACGTACAGTTTGATAAGTCTATATTTCTCTCTTTTGTTTTGTTTGCAGTATAATGAAAATTTCCTCGTGTGCTGCATTGTAATACTTATAGAACAGAGATCGAAACCGGTAATTAATTGAATCCCGAAAGGTAGGTGTTGCTTACCTAACATTAGCATTAATTTGGGACTCATAAGAGTTGCTTCTTATTGCTTTTCCTCTCTGTTTTCTTTTGTTTTCTGTTGCCATATGGGCTTTCTCTTCTTCTCCGCCACTCATTATGTAGTGCTTTGACAAAACTGTAGGACAAGATGCTTTTGTATCGCTTGAGAGAAATTCAGAGTTCTCTTGAAAAGATTTGCGGTTCATGGTGATCAATTCAAAGAAGTCTCTTATCAGCAATGATTTTCCAAGAAGGAATGAATTTGAATCATTTGTCGATGTATTTAATCAATGGTTTGAACAGAAGTCTTTGCCTTAATTGAATGGTGTAGATATGTTAAGTCAGTTTAGATTAAGAGGTTCTTCTTATGTCGTTGTAGTTGGCTCATCATAATTAGCTGGCTAGAATAAAAGTGCCTCGAAGGATAATGTATCATCTGCTGGGCTGGCTTTAGTCCTGAGTTCCTCTTTCCTTTTCTCTGATGCTTTTCTTCTCTTTGGTGGCTATGTCCTCTTCTCTTGGAGATTGAAATCACAGCCTTGTGAACTTTTTCACTGAATGTACAAGTCTTCCCTCCTTCAGCATGTCAACTTTTTTAGTTACTTAACCTTTAAAGTCATTGTGATGTTTTGTTTCTTATTGCTCTTTTAGTGCTAGTTCTTTCATTTTATTTTCGTTTATTGTGTAAATTTCCAAGTTTTTTATAGTGGTTCAACTATTGGGATCTCTTTCCCATGCTGTACATTTTTTTCGATTGAATTCAATGAAATTTTTGTTTCTTATGGTGCAAAAAATGCAGAAATTGCAAAAAATAAGAAATTATCATGAATACAGTTTCACATAAGGGATACTTTGTCCTAGTTATGTCAATTTTACTTTGTCCTAGTTATGTCAATTTTTGTAGTCATGTAGCTAATCTCAGTACATTCTTCTTCAGAAATTGATAAAACAGTCAAAATATATATGACAAAAATTTTAAGTTTTGCTGACAGGATTTCTGTGGCCAAAGTAAGTTTGAGCTGAGTTTGATGGTCCGCCCATCCCAAATTTTAGACAGAGGAGGATATTGGTGGAGACCAAAGTTTTTTTTTGTGCCATGATTTCTATTCTGGAAGAAGGTAAGAGTAGTTTTATGTGGAATTGTTTTAGTTTGGCTTTAGTCTTTTGGCTCTGTTCTAGTACTTTATTTTCTGATTTGTTAGACCTATTGAAATAATCAATGTAGACCATTTCTATTATGCAGTAAAGTAATTTAATTTTATGTGTTATTTTTATTTTATAACTTGATAAACTTTTTAAATCAAAATACTCATCAAAACACTTGAAATTTTTTGTCTCGATGATTTTTCGAGCTAGAATTACAAAATCACCTGAAGCTATTACTCAAAGCATTAGTAATTAAAGTGTTTCTTGATTTTTTTATTTTTTTTTATTTTTGCATTGTAAATTTTATCAAACAAAACTAGTAACTAACAGGATGGACTTTTTGTTCTTTTTATTTCATTAAATAATCAATTTTTAAGGATTAAAATAAATTTCATAAATTGGTACATTGATTAATTAAATTTTAGATACTTTGCTATCCAGTAGATATATTCTACCAATGATATAGCTGAAGTTTAGGTCTCTATTAGGAGTAGAGTATCTTTACTTTGCAATAGAATAATTTAATTTTATGTTATTTTTATCTTATAACTTGGGAAATTTTTTAAAATCAAAATTTTCATTAAATACCTGAAATTTTATGACTTGTTGATCTTTCATGCTAGCAATACAAAATACTCAAAGCACTAGTGAATAAGGTGCCTCGTTGATGTTTCTTGCATAATGAACTTCTTCAAACAAAACTAGTTAGTAAGGCGATGGACTTTTCTAACTTACTAAAGTTTTCAATTTTCTTTTATTAAGGCATCAATTATTAAAGTTAAAAACATTTCTTTTAAGTTAGTAGCCTTGTTTAATTAAATTTTAAAGAACCTCCACTAACTTGGAGGGACACTCTGCCGCCGGTAGAGCTGAATTCTAAGGTCTTTATTGAGATTGGAGAATCTGTACTCTACAATAAAGTAATTTAATTTTATATGACTTTTATTTTTATCACTTGGTGAATTTTGTTAAATCAAAATTTTCATCAAAATACTTTAAGTTTTATATCTTGTTAATTTCCCGGGGCTAGAAACACAAAATAGCACTAGTATGTATGGTGCCACGTTGATATTTCTTACATGCAAGACGATAGACTTTTCAAACTAACTTTTTACAAAAATTCATTGAGATTCTGATGGTGCAATTTGGTCTGAGACTCTGATGATGTGCGCTTCAGCGATGGTGCAATTTGTCGCTAGTTGACTTCGTCCGACGATCTCCAAAGCCTACGACAGACGGAGTTAGGTTTTCCATCATCTAAGGAAAATAGAGATCAACATAGAAAAATAAGAGAGAGTTGAAGAGAGAGTTGAAGAGAGAGAATCATGACATAAACCATAAAAGGAGGAAGAGAAAGCTGAAGAGAGAGATTAAAAAAATAGATCTGAAAATTTTAAACCAAAATTTGACTTTTGTGGGTAGTTTGTTATTCTAAGGCTTCTAAAAAACTAACTCATACTAAATATGCTATCTTGTCTATATTTTTAAAACTGTTAATATTATTTCCTTAGTCAATAGTAAAGTCTGCTATTTAAACATGGTTTAAAACAACTAGAAATCATTTTCCCCAAATTTAAACTCAATTTCACCTTTGATTTTAGCTCAAATCAAGTTTAGATTCACTATACAATAGTTTCCATAACTTAAATTGAATATTATTTGAGCTTAAAGAAGATTGGATCTCAACATTCAAAGAAAAATTGAAATTTGAAATTAAAAGCATTGAAATTTTAAAGAAAAAGAGAAAACTAACCTCAATGGACATTTGAAAACTCATGGGTGGATTGAACTTTGATTCCTCATCTCAAATTAGTGAAAAAATCAGAGGAAAGAAGGACAGAAGAGAGTGCAAAGAGAGAGACGAGAGGGACAAGAAAATGAAGAAAGAAAGAGAGAAGGAAAAATAAAGGAATCAAGGGCATTTTTGCAAATATAAAAAAATATATGGTGTAAAAATATCATTTGGTATTTTAAAATCAAGAAATCAAATTTTCAAATGTAACAAATGCAACAAATCTTAAATGACCAAAATTAATATCAAAATTATACTTGGCAAACTTAATAATTAAACTTAATATAACTAATCTCATTTTAAAATTTAGAGGTGTTATATTCTACCCTCCTCGGAAGAAATTTCATCCCTGAAATTTTTAAATATATAAAGTTTAAAATCAGAAACAACATTGTGTACTCAAATATAACTGTAACGATAACTGTCCCGACATAAAACTTGAAAAATCAAAATAAAATAGTAAAAATCTCATAGGTTTAGTTCCCAAAAGATCTGAAGCCTACGTTCTGATACCATTCTTTAACGCACCAAGGTGAGGGTCAGTAAGTTTTAGGAAAAGAAGTTGAAATTAAGGTAATTAAGATGAATTAAACGAGGTAAATCAAGCAAAAGTAAATAAATATAGTAGATTTCATAGCCGAAATAAATATCATCAGCGATCATCGTCACGTGAATGCCACAAAGGTGGATAGCCGAGACATTATTATCATTCACCATCATGTAGCCGCTTACCATGAAGGTGGATAGGTAAATAAAATACTAATAACAAGAATAATAATACAAAAGTATTGAAAATCATCGTCTCTAAAATAAATTAAAAATATACAATTGACAGAGATGAAAACTACATCAAGACTGACATTAAGACAAGTCATACAGTACATATATCATACAACAGTCTTAGACAAAATAACATTTCTACACATAGATCTAGGTTTTGATCCTAGGACCTTCCTTCCTCTTCAAACCTAAAAGGGGGATTTTTTTTTTTAAAAAAAGGAAAACGTGAGTGGTAGGCTCAGTAGAATAATTAATTAAAAACAAGTTATTTAAAAATAGTAGTCAAAAATAGGGAATTGTTCACAATTTGTTTTAATTGAAATAAATCTCAAAGTTTTAACAAATCAATAAAAATACTTATTTGAAAGCAACTTAATAAAGCATCACCGTAAGGGTTTTAGAAATTGGAAAGAATATCAAAATACAATTATTCAAAAATCAAGACAAAAACCATTCTTAAAAGGAAACATTTAAGAAATAAACTTCGGCAAAAACAATTTAAAAGGGGTTGCCAAAGAAAGGGGATAGAAATATCCTACCTCATTTGAAATTCCAATAACGTAATCTCTAAATAAAATTTAACGTATGCTCCATATACGTTCAAAACCTTAAAAACTGCATTTAAATTCAGAAATCACATTCAACAAATATTATTATATTAATTTAATTATCAGTGTGCCTTTTGACTCAAAATAATCATGACACAAAATCATAATCCTTTTTGAAACATTTTTGAATCATTGAACATTGAATATTGCCCAGTCAGCTTCACATACATCTTGGTCCGACCTATCGAACCTGCACAATTTAGCTTACTGAACTCCAAAACTAACCTACCAAACTTGCTTGAGTCTGGCCTACCGATGACATGAATCCGGCATGTCGAACTAGCAAATTCTGGAAATTTCCAAGTTTTAAGTTTCGGCTTCCCCAAACTCAAAACCCAAATTTAAACCTGTTTTACAATACCCAGAGTATAAAAATCACATAAAAAGCATAGAATCATGGTTTTAAACAACTAGAAATCATTTTTCCCAAATTTAAACTCAATTTCACCTTTGATTTGAAAATCAAAGAAAATGTCAAAACTTGAGTAAGTTGATTTTAGCTCAAATCAAGTTTAGATTCACTATAAAATAGTTTCCACAACTTAAATTGAACATTATTTGAGCTTAAAGAAGATCGGATTTCAACATTCAAAGAAAAATTGAAATTTGAAATTAAAGCTTTGAAATTTTAAAGAAAAAGAGAAAACTAACCTCAATGGACATTTGAAAACTCTTGGGTGGATTGAACTTTGATTCCTCGTCTCAAATTAGTGGAAAAATCAGAGGAAAGAAGGAGAGAAGAAAGTGTGGAGAGAGAGAGACAAGAGAGATGGGAAAATGAAGAAAGAAAGAGAGAGTGGGGGAAAAATAAAGGGATCAAGGGCATTTTTGTAAATATAAAAAAAAATGTGGTGTAAAAATATCATTTGGTATTTTAAAATCAAGAAATTAAATTTTCAAATGTAACAGATGCAACAAATCTTAAATGAACAAAATTAACATCAAAATTATACCTAACACATTTAATAATTAAACTTAACATAACTAATTTCACTTTAAAATTCACCATTGTTACAATATGTGACAAAACAGATGTGTCGCCTACTTTGTGCTATTGTTTGCATGTCAATTTTCTTCTGGATTTCGCCGAACACAAAGTACATGCTTGACAAATTGTTTCTTACTTGAATATTCAAATTGTTTTTCTTCCTGATCACCATATTCAGACAACTCGAGGGATTAAAAAATTGACTGCGTTTAACACCTACTAATGTCGTTACGGAGACTAGAAGTATTAAATTCTGATTAAATTCATTTCCTTTTGGCTTAAAACATTTAATGCTCCATTAATGATCAGTAATCACATGGTCAAATATATGCCAGATCTTCATTTGTGATACCATTAGACGACTTGTAAAGCGACTGAATAGTAACCATGAAAATATGGTAACCAACAATTCTTGTATTAAAAAATCAAGGTATTTTCACAAATGCCACCTTTTAAAATTTATTTTTATAAACGTTACACTTGTTAAAATTTATTATAAGACTAACAAGAATTATAATAGATGAGAGAGAAAGAGGAAGAAAGAGTTGAGATAGTATTAGGATTTTGTCTTTTTGGATTGGTTGAAAAAAAAATTTAAATAACTCATACTAAATGGTACGAGTAATAGTGTAAAACAATTTTTCTTAAGTGTTTTGTGAGTAAACACTTATGTTTTTTTTTTAAAAAAAAAAGTGTGGCATAATTGCATAATTTGTCTCTAAACTCTTTAGTAGGTAAAAACTTACACTGTGTACTTTTAATTTCACCAAGACGCTGGAATTTAGAAAGATTTCTATCCAAATATTTGTATTATTTTTTACAGGTTGTTAACACTAATGATCTTAAATTTTAGGTCTCCTTCACTTTACTCCCTAAACTCTAAAAATCATTGTTTTACCTCCTAAACTATAAAAAATGAACATTTTACTCCTAAACTTTAAAAGCTCCTCACTTTATCTCTTAAATTTTTAATTTTTTGTTCAAAATAGACTTAATTAAGCCCACGTAATTTGTACATGGGTCATCTGTAAAGACAATAATGAGATTTTATCACTCTTAAATTTTGTTTCATGTTTACACACTCACTTGACGCCTTTGTTTTTTTAATCCAAATTCTCATTTAGGAAGAGTTTGCTTGCATATTTTTTCTCATTTTTAATATGTAACTCATTTAAGAAGTCAATATTGTTCGCCGATATCTGAATTTAAATTTAAAGATGATGAGTTATGCATAAAAGATAAAGAGATATTAACAAACAATATCGAGAAGAAATACATACCCTTCTTATTTTGGCCCTTACAAGTGACTCACGTGCGAATGACATGACCTTAATTTTTTCTATTTGAACAGAAAACTGAAAAATAGAAGAAAAATGAGGAGCTTTGAAACAAGAGCAAAATGGTAATTTTTAAAATTTAGAGAGCAAACTAAGGAGTTTTAAAAATTCAAATGATAAATTAGTGATTTTTGAAGTTCGGAGGTCAAAGTGAGAATGACCATAAAGCTTTGGGGCTATTTGTATTAACACATGACTCATCACCTGGCCCTCTCTCTTTTTTTTATGAATGAAAGATATTTCCAAATTAGGAATGAAATTTTGAGAAAACCGAATATTACTTGTGTTTTTCTCGAATGTGGGATATTAGGGTTTCACATTTGGGAGGTTTCAACAGCAAGGACGAAGGGGAGTATTGGGCGTTATTCAAATTTGGCTTTACGCACAATTCTGTAAGGGTGTCCAACAGTCGGTTTTGGTTAGTTTCCAACTGACGACAATCGGTTTTAGAAAATACAAACAAAGTACTGACCATTTATAAGAGAGGTGTTGTAGGTTTTCGACCAATGATGGTCTATTTTTGGATAGTCGATTTGGCAGTTAGTTTAAGAAAGCCGTAACCAGTTAGATTACATATAGCATCTCAGTCAATACCTGATTGGTTCCAATATTTTGAGAATAATAATATATTAAGTAAACAATAAAAATAAAAAAATTCATAATCTAACAATAAAATCTAAAACATTAAAAACCATCAGCCATAACGATGTTCATTGGGGTCTAAAGATGGTGATGATATGCGAGAAATGGTGTAGAAATTTGTCTTACCGTAAGATGCTCGTAGCTTTTTTTTTTTTTTTTTTGGGGTGCCCAAATGTTACCCCTGAGACCTTGGTCCATGTTATTAATACCTCTTACACTTTGTCATATCTATCAACTTGTTTTAGTCTTCGTATTTCGTTATCGATGTTAAAATGGGGATTGAATACATATAACATTTCCTTAGCAGGGTGTCATTTCCCTCGTTTCCCTCAGCATTACATGCAAATTCCTTGTTTTGTTAAAAGGGTGTTATTTTCTGTAAATATCATGCATACATTTCGTTCTCTTTTTAACATCCAACTTACCAAATAGCTAAAACTAAAAGCAAATTAATGATTGAGATTAAGTTGGAGATGTTTTAAATATGGTTAACCCTTTTTTTATTGTTGATGCTCCAAAAATTATAGAGTACTGTTATCATGTTGAAGTTATAATCGCCAACGGTCATGCCGCACGTACTTTTTTTTTTCATTATGGTTGAGAATTTTTCAGTTAGGGATTTGTTAGTCTGAATTTGAAATTTGAGCAGGTTTTTACTTGTTATTATTGTTGTTGTTGTTGTTTGAATGATTATTTTAGTGCTTAAGATTTGTGAAATCAATTATTTATCGTTTTTAATGGAATTTACATCTTCGTTTGTTAAAGACAATATTTAAGCGTTCATTCTAGTGTTTGATATAGTGTCTACTTTTTTATTTGTAGTGATAATATTTTGTTGTTTAGAGTTTTTCAAATAGTGCTAAAAAATAATTGTTGGCACGAGGTTTCAACTTTCAATGAATGAAATTACTACTGTTTTGATGACAACAAACCATTGATTCGGAATTTTTAATAAATTTTTAATGTTTAAGCTTAAATCATATCAAAGATTCGTAGAATCTCAAGACTCATAAGAGAAATCTTAAGAAAGCTCTTGCATTATAAAGCATGAAATAGATATGTTGGAGGGTATTTTTCCACAATAAAATGCCAATGACGTGGCAATGACATGTGGCACAAAGAGCATCCAAATGTCAGTAGGTCATATGCCAACAATCTGAGAATTCCAAGCTTTCAAGCACTTTTGGCATCTGAGCATTCCAAGTGTCCAAGCACTCCAATCGTCTAAGCATTCCAAGCGTCCAAGCATTCCGAACATCCGAACATTCTAAAGCAAGCATTAAAAGTGGAAGCTTGAAAGTCATATGGTGTCATTAAGTAATGTAACAGCTAGTGATAAAAAGCAATCAATGGCCAGTAATTAGATCATGTTTAAAGCATTATCAGTTGTAACACCTAAGAGGTGAATAGTTTTGTATTACACTTAAAAGATATCTAACTCTTAATTGAACAGGAGAATTAAACTACTCAATTTCCAATGTACTATAAAATCCCCACAAATTGAGAGGAAATGATCATAGACACAATTCTCAATACAAATCTTGAGGCAATTATACTGGACTTTGGTTTTTACTTTTATTGTTCTTAAAGTTTTCTTTGTGTCCTTTAAGTTTTTCATAACGTTCTTGTTTAAGGAAATTGATTTAGTGTTGGATGAAATTTTGTTCCAATATTTTTGGTGCTAGAAGGAGGGCCTTGTGCAATTAGCATCTCAAGCTCTCACAAGCAATCCACGTTTTTATGCTTTTCAATCCCTTTTGAAAATGACAAGAAAAAATGTTTCAAGAAAAAAATCAATAGTCCAAGCGAGCTCAAGAGAACAACAACGTGGTCAACTGAAGAAAAAAAAATATGACAAATCCAACAGTAACCTTTGATTGATACAGGCAGGTGTGAGAACACCAGTAACAAGAGAAAACATGGCATTCAAGCACAGACAAGCAGCAATAAGACCAGCCAAAGGAGAAATGCGTGGCATGTAGGGCAGGCAATTTTAGATACAGCTTGATGACATGACATGAAAATGACATGAGATAAATGAGTTTGGACCGTACAGTTATTAGTTGGGCCATAAATAGATTAGTACAAATAACATGAAAATAAACGGGCTTTATTCATGAAAACCTATTTAACATGCTTTAATATGTTTAATTAAATGGGCCGTAAATATGTCAACACGATATGACACGAACCCACTCGTTTATGGTACATATAACCTTAAAAATAAAAATGTTTAAATTTTATATATTATAAGCCCAAGGTCTAGGCCTGTTTATATCATTTTTGATCTTGCCACACCCCCCCCCCCCCCCCCCCCCCCCAAAGGGCTCTCTATCTCTGCCTTCACACTCTCTTTCCCCCTCTTTCTCCACCTCTTCCTTCTCCCTCTTTGTCTACTTCAACACACGTCAGACATCTTGATTCCTAATCTCATCTTCTTTTGTTTACAATTCTCATTTTTGTATTATTTATTTATTTTTAATGAAATGGTTATAATTTATTGAGGCTAATGTGTAGATTGCATATTTCTTTATTGTCATTGTTTGTGCTTGTTGGAGGTATGCTTGGCACTATTTCCCAAAGAACTTACCTTGACTGTTCTCTTTGATTGGCACTACTCCTCTTTGATTGGCACTTTCTCCCGAGGTAATATCCCTAGCCTCCTTTGGCTGCCACGTAGGATATCGTCTCCTCAGGAAAAGCACATGCTCGGCACGGATAAGTACAACCTAAAACAAGGTAGCAACTCATCTTCAAGGTTGTCACATGGCTACATTATAGCCTTTAGATGAAGGGTTGACCCCTTTTTTGGGAAAGTGACGCTTGTCACCTACCTTATGACACCATCTGATGGGACACCCGGGTCATGGGTCAAACCTGCCTTATACCTAGCCCAATGGTGGCCTATAAATAAAAAGCATTCACTCCACCTAAGAGGTATGTGGACTCTTTCACCTAATACTACTTTTGAGCTTAGTCGAACTGATACCTGAATTAAGTGTTGAAGAGCCTTTGGCTAGCACCACACCGGTCCCCCTGGACCTCCAAAGCATACCCTTTTCTTGTTGTAGGTACTCATCGAGAAACTAAGACAAGCTGCGTAGGTAGTCTGACTATCATGCACAGCCGTACGTGGAGTTGATTAGTAGCAGAATATCAACATTTTGATGTTAGAAGAGCTACTTGGAACCAATTTGTGGCTCAATACTATAGCAAGCGGGTACAACCGAGAAGCTTCAAAGTTGGAGATTCAGTCTTGAAGAAAGTAATTGTCTAGCAGCCTAGGCTTGGATCTTTTAGGCCTAAATGGGATGGACCATTCAGAGTGGTCGGCATCGTCCGACTAGGCACGTACAAAGTTACCGACATTGAAGGAAGCGTGTTTGCCTGTCCATGAAACATCGAGCACCTGAAAAACTTCTATTGCTAACCAAGGAGCCAGACCCCTTTTTTGACCTCTTGCTTTGATTCTTTTTGTAAACTCTATGAAGATCTGCTGACCAAGGTAGAAAATGAATGTACATCCAGTATACATCAATGAATACAAATTCAAGAATTCTCCTCTAAGCAAGAGAACAAAAAATGGACCGAGACGACATCACAGTTTGAGCACGGACCACTCTTTTTGAACTCCAACTTTAGGGAAGGCCGCTTTAACTCCGACCATTGGGGGGGTGTGTATTTTAATTCGCAACTTGAGGGCCGGATGACATAAAACCCAACCATAGGTGAACTTGAAACACTAGTTCACTAATCCAATCACACTACGAACTACCCGACCTGGGCACATCGAGCACTGATTGACCTAGGGACAAAAACTCCCGATCATAACAAGACTTGTAGAATCCTTAAAGGACTCAACATGTTTGGGGGGTATAGTTTATTATGACACCGTACCCCAAATCCAAGCAGAACATGCTTGGAAAGAGCAAAATATGCTTAAAAACAGGTGAAACATGTTTGAAAATAGTAGAGTATGCTAAAATAAACAAACAAAAATATAAATTAGAACAACTCAATACTTGGGAAAATTCAAATAGTATATAATTAAATGTCTAGGGGAGGTATAATAAATGGACACCTCCTATACCCAAGCACAAATAAACAAAAGGAAGAAGATGAGATTCCTAAGTGCTAGGTTGAGTGTTGCCCTCGGCATCCTCAACGTCCAAGTTCACAACAGCTTCTATCGCATTTTGCTCTTGCCCATCGTTGTCCTAGTCCTCATCGCCTCCTTCCTCCTCTCCCTCGGAGTTGGCGACAAACGACCAACCTACAAGGCCACCTCGAGATGCTTAATCAATGTGTAGCCTTTTAAGTCCTTCATCCTGAGGAAGTAATTGTCAAAGAACTCCTTAGTGCACTTGAAGTCCTCCACCTCTTAGGCCAGCTTGCTTGGTAGCTCCTTTCTAAGGAACCTCTGGTGCTCCTCTCTAGCTACCCGTCCATCTCTTGTGCCCCAAGGAGGTCGGCCCAAACCTTTTGAGCTTCTTCTTTGGGCTCGCAGCCTTCGCGATGGCCTTTTTGGTCACCTCCCATTGTACCTTAACCTGTTGCTCGGCCTTGAGGTTAGCAATTTTCAAGGCCACATAAGCGTACAAAGTTTGGCATTAGTAAAGCCAAATAAGAATGCCCTAAGGAAAAAAAGCTCAGAATCAGATATCAAACCTACCTAAATGAGCTACTAGAAGGTAGATTTGTAGCACTCCTAGTAGGACATGTCGGATGGAGCTAAAGAAGTCCTCTTGGGGCACTCACTAGCCGAAACACTCTATGACAGACAAGTAGAGAGGATATCGCATCCTTGGCCAGTCGATTGTAGGAATCATTGGTGGTGGAGGTCGAGGGATATTTTGGCTCGTCGAAGCCCTCTAACGAGACACCTTCTTGAGTTGTTGGGTGCTCGGGGGGGCAACATCCTTGGGCTGCCTGGCCCACTCAGATCTTTTTCTTTTGGCCTTAGTCTTGGCCTTGCCCTTATCTTGGCTTTGGAGCTCAATCATCTGCCAAAGCCTTTCTTCTTTGAAGAGTTAGCGAGGCGACATATCTACAAGATGAGAGAAGCAAAGTTAAGGAATGATCGACAAAAGCATCTACAAGAGCAAAAAAAAAGAAAAAAGATTAGTCTTCCACTCAAACCTCTAATCTAGAGCAGGCCTAGTGGGTAGAGTAGCATAATCACATCCACAAGGTCCTCATCGGCAATGGGCGGCCCCACATTGGAGGAACCACCACGAGAGTCCTCAGAACTAGATGATAATGGCTCCCTTGCCTGTCACCCCTATTGGGAAAAACTTGGCCTCGGGATGTTAGTGCCACCGTGATGGCCTACTATGACTTACTCAGCCGCTAGAGCAAGCAAAACATCGTCACAATAATAATTTACCAAGCTAGTTTTGTTCAGCAAAAATGCCTGTTGATGAATAGAATTGGGCTTCTTTAATAATCCTTGGTAGATTTTGTTGATGACCTCAGTGCCCACGGCCTTTTCGACCACAGAGGACCTTGCTTGAACTTTGTCAACGCGGTCCAGTCGACAGGAACCCTATCCTTGAGTTAGGATAGTCATCTTCCATCGGCATAAAACCACTCAAATTTTCAAAGCTTATCCAAGTTAGGGTTGACGAGAATGAAGTCCTCAAAAATCTAGTAAAATAATACCACTCGACCTATTGTGGGAGTTTCTTCATCTTGAACATTTGCTTAAAGGTCTCCCATGGCATCTCGATTGCATGGTTGTATATCTACAGCACATACATGCCAATGAGCAAGCAGTAGCGATTTGAGTTCAACTGCATAGGGCACACATTTAAGTCATGGAGGGCTCGACGCATGAATGGGTTCAACAAATGGTGGAGTCCTATTCAGAAGAACTCCACATAGAGTGTAGCACACCCCTCTGGTAGTTTAACGAGGGAATCCCCAGCCTTAGGCAAAATAAGAATCACATTATCAAGAATTTCATACTCCCGTCAAATATTGTCCAGTCAGGCTTGAGTCATCGCTGATGTGTACTTAGTGGCCGAGTCTAACTAGGCTATTGTACTTGTAGAGCACAATACCCTAAACCCTAGTCTCTAAAGCCATCGGCGTACCCTCCTCATTCTTGGCGTTGTCGTTACCCTAGACTCGTTGCCTCTCCTCAGCAACATCTTTCTTGACAATAACTTTGCCCACTACTTAGGCCTTTTTAGTTGCGTCTTGGCCACAGGAGCTTTGCTCACTTGCAGTGATCACCAAACAAGCACGACCGTATTTAGTCAGTCAGGACCTGCCCATGGTGGTCGCCCTAATGTAAGGGTCCCCCTTACATGGTCTAATCGAGACTGTTTCTTCGAGAAGATCCAAGAACTCTTGCTCGGGGGTAGTCCCTTGCCCCAAACTAAGGATCTGGACCAACCAAGCCACTTCTTCCTACTTGGCCACTCTCCTGATACTTCCCCTCTCCTTGGAGCTTGATTAGTTGGACTCAATACTCTCATCCGATCCAAAAACACTCATTGATCGGTTTTGGGAATCACTTATATCACTCATCTTATATTTGGGGATTACTTGTTTGGGATTTATTGGTTGGGTTTGAAGAATCTTTTGAAGTTTGCAAGCTTTCTACTTGGCAGCTAGAATGCAAAACTTGAGAAGTTTGTAAGCGACATAAGCTAAAAGAATAGAAGGCTCCTTTTATTTATAGCCAAAGGTTAGGCATGAAAATCAAAGAGGTGTTACAATTACATTTGTCAAGGAAACAACCAATGGCGGGTTGACACGTGTTAATTGAATTTGCCCAACCACCCTAAAAAATCTCTCGAACCTCGAGGTCCTGAGGGTAAGCATCCACGAACAATGTTAGCCGACCAACCCATTTGGCAGAGTGCAACCTAGCCGAGCATCGATTAGGTGCACTAGGGGGCTACTGTTGGGGTATGCTTGGTGCCATTACCCAAGGAATTTACCTTTGGAGCTTACACTACTCTTCTTTGATTGGAATTTCCTCCCAAGGTGATCTCCTAAGCCCCCTTTGGCTACCATGTAAAATATCGCCTTTATAGGAAGAGCACCTACTCAGCACGGATAAATACAACCTGAAACCAGATAGCAACTCATCTTCAAGCCCGATGCATGGCCTCATTATAGCGTTTCAGATGAAGGGTTAACCCCACTTTTGGAATTGTGACACTTGTCACGTACCTCCTGACACCACCTGATAGGACACCCAGATCATGGGTCAAACCTGCCTTACACTCAGCACAAGTGGTGGTCTATAAATAGAAAGCATTTACTCCATCTGAGAGATATGTGGACTCTCTCACCTGATCCTACTTTCGATCTCAGCCAAACTGGTACCTAACTTGAGCATTGGAGAGCCCTTTGCTAGCAGCATACTGGTGTCCCACTTGACCTCTGAAGTATACTCTTTTCTTGTTGCAAGTACTTATCGGGAAGCCGAGACAAGTTGAGCAGGTAGTCTGACCACCGTGCGCAGCTACACATAGAGTTAATTAGCAACAGGGCTGTTGAAAAATAGTATGCAGCGAAATTTTAAAATTTTTTTATATTAGAGTATTTTCCACAACACAAGTTTGACATGCTATATACATAAATTAACCAAATCTTGCTAACCTTGTAAATACCGAAAAGCTTCCTCAATTAGTGTAGGAAGTAACATTCCAGAAGGACCTCAACCAACTGGCCTTCTTTGCTATTCTCTATCCATGATCCGAGTGAGTGTGGGCTCATACGTACAACTCTTCCACCAGGTGACTCTCCTTCCAACCAATTGAAAGAACCCAAAGCTAGTGTTTGTGATTTGTGAACAAGAGTTGTTAGGGAGTTATAGAATCTCACTATCAGAGTATCACTCTTAATCTCTCAATTGATCTAAATAATAATGAGACTCACTCCCCTTTTATAGAGGTTGGGTCTAGGAGTCAGTCCTTATCAGATAATGCCTCAAAATTCAAATCAGAATCAAATTCAGATCAATATCTGATGAAATCTGGGTGAAAACATGTGATCTTTTTAACGCGCGATTGGCATGTCGATCTGTCTAACTAGCATGCCGAACTTGCCCCATTCATAGGACGAACCTAAGGATCGGCATGTTGAACTACTGATAAAAAAACTCAGCGAATCTTTTATTTTTCACCTGAGATTCTATAGAATAAAGTCTCAGTTTTATCTTACATTCCATTATCTCACCACTGGAAAACTTACCATCCATAGACGGTATACCATTTGGTTACACCTATGTATCCAAATGGTTGAGTGCTCTAATTTTTCAATTACAAGACAACGCATATAAGAGGATATCACTACTCCTTAAGGGGGGCTATGGATTCCATGTCTATGAATAATAGGTTTACGCTATCAAGAATCATGCCTCCAACGTACCGGAATGCATACCACTATTAAAATGTGGGTCTTACCCTTTGGTACATCAAAAGACACGAGTCAAGACAACAGGTCCACTTTTTATTTCAGGATTAAGATACAATACAAATGAACAATACAAATGATTGTCTAAAGTGAATCGATTTACTAAGACAGAATTATTAATCTAAATCAGTTCACTTTATGTCCTGATCCAACACATCATCACCTATGACAATGTGCCAATGTTTCTATTCACAGAGTCCACCTCCGATGGCCAAGACAAACCATCTCCTAAGAGGGATATAGATAACATAACAATCTTTACATGAATAAAGTGCCCAACTTTATTTTCTTAATTGCAGATCTTATGATTTAGACCGTCACCTTAAGAATCATGTCTTCCACATAATCTGTCCATCATATGCCTAATGCTTAAAGGTTTAGACCGACAATCTCAGACTATTGTTTGCTTAACATACATTCAACAAATATGAATGTAAAGAGGACAAGATTCGATAAATAAATAATTAATAAATTCTTTATTGATAAAAATGTCTTCAAAAATATATTACATTTTTACTCCTTAGAGCATACATGTCTAACAATCTCCCACTTGTACTAAGTTAGTAAATATAACAAATCTCGCATCCCCGTAGCTTCCACATGCCTCTCGAAGACTCTCCCAGTAAGTGTCTTCGTAAATGGATCAGCTAAATTGTCCTCTGAAGCGATTTTGCACACCGTAACATACCCGCCCTCAACGAAGTCCTTTATCACATAATACTTTCGATCAATATGCTTACTCTTCTTTTGAAATCTTGGTTCCTTAGCATTAGCTATCGCTACACTGTTATTACAGTACAGTGATACCGCCTTATCCATGCTAGAAACTACCCCAAGATCCCCAAAGAACTTGAGGAGCCACATTACTTCTTTTGAAGCATCACTAGCTGCCACATACTCGGCCTCCATCATTGAATCTGAAGTGCAATCTTGTTTTGCACTTCTCCAACTGATGGCACCTTCGCCCAAAGTAAACACAAAACCCGAAGTCGATCTCCTAGAATCCAGCAGGATTGAAAATCCGAGTTAATATATCCTAGAGGAGTTAAGTCCTCACCTGAATACACAAGCATATACCCTCGAGTCCTTCTCAGGTACTTGAAAATATGCTTAACTGCAACCCAGTGGTTCGGTCTGAGATCCGCCTGAAATCGACTTACAATCGCAACCCATAACAAATATCTGGTCGTGTGCAAAACATGGCATACATGAGACTACCCACTACTGAAGCTTAAGGCACCTTTTTCATGTATTCTCTTTCTTCCTCAGACTTTGGAGAGTCTTTCTTAGAAAGAGTAATTCCAGACCTAGATTGTTCCCCGCCTTTCTTGGAATCTTGCATTGCAGACCTCCTAAGAATTTTATCTATGTAGTTGGCTTGTGACAAAGCTATCATTTTGTTCTTCTTGTCCTGAAAGATTTGGATACCAAGAACAAAATTAGCCTCACCCAAGTCTTTTATATCAAACTGCTTGGTCAACCATAATTTGACCGATGACAATGCCCCAACGTCATTGCCAATTAGTAGAATGTCATCTACACAGAGCAGTAGAAAAACTACATTCCCATCGTTAATGTGTTTGTAAACACATGGCTCATCCATATTTTGTGAGAACCCATAAGTCTTGATCACTTGATAAAATCTTATGTTCCAAGAATGATAAGCCTGCTTAAGTCTATAAATTAACTTTAGCAGTTTACAAACCATACCCTCTTGACCCTTCACCATGAACCTATCTAGTTGTTCCATTTAAATAGACACATCAAGATAGCTATTTAGAAAAGCCGTCCTGACATCCACCTGCTAATTCTCATAGTCGAGAGTGACAGCTATGGATAAGAGAATCCGGATGGACTTAAGCATGACTATAGGCAAAAAGGTTTGCTCCTAATGAATTCCTTCCTTTTGCGTGTAACCCTTTGCTACTAGTCTAGCCTTAAACGTTTTGACCTTTCCATCCACTCCTCTTTTCCTCTTGTAGATCCACTTACGCCCTATGGGTTTTACCCCTTTGAAAAGATCCACAAGCTCTCAGACCTGATTAGTCTCCATAGACTTCATCTCTGTGTTCATGGCTTCTATCTAGAATTTCAAATCAACATCCTCCATAGCCTCTACAAAAGTATAAGGATCCCTGTTATGTTCATCCGGTTCAGCCAATAAGGCCTCCTGATTGAACAATACCTCTCGGGTTGACGCCCGATCCTCCCACTACGTCAAAGCCGCTTAGGTTGTTGTTCCAGTTCATTTGGTTTTTCTACACTGATTGGAATGGTTTCATTTGGAACCTCTGGACTGATTGGATCACTCCTTAACTCTTCAAGCACCACTTTGCTTCGAGGCTTAAAGTCGTCCATGTAGCTCTCTTCAAGAAAAGTTGCATTAGTTGAGACCACGACTTTATTTTCCTTTGGGTTATAGAAATAACCCCTTTTAGGCCCTTTTGGATATCATACAAAGATGCAAACTTCCGAACGTACTTCTAACTTATTCGCATCCTTAAATAGGACATGAGTCGGATATCTCCATATGCAAATATGGTTTAAGGATGTCTTCTTGCCCGTACACAACTAGTGAGGAGTTTTAGGGACCCATTTTGAAGGCACATTGTTTAAAAGATAACATGCAGTTTGCAGTGCATATCCCGAAAAGGGTGAAGGCAATGATGAATAACTCATCATGGACCTTACCATATCTAATAAAGTCCTATTCCTTCTCTCCACCACCCCATTCTGCTGCGGAGTGCCCGGCGCAGTCAAAAGGGATAAAATCCCATTCTCTAATAAGTGTCCCAGAAACTCATCAGAAAGATAATCACCACCTCGATCAGATCGAAGTGCCTTTATGGGTCTACCTAATTGTTTTTCCACTTTAGCCCGAAACTCCCTGAACTTGTTAAAAGTTTTGCTTTTGTGGTGCATCAAGTACACATACTCATACCTTGAGTAATCGTCAATAAAAGTGACGAAGTGTTCATACCCTTCTCGTGCCCAAATGTTCATCGGTCCACAAACATCACTATGCACAAGTTCTAGAACCCCTTCAGCCATATTGCCGATAGACTCGAATGGTATTTTGGTCATTTCACGCTCCAAACAAGATTCACATTGAGGTATAGATTCCCTTACCAGCCTTTGAATCCTATTTAGGTTAATATGACCAAGTCGTAAATGCCAAAGATAAGTCTTATTAGAGTGATAAGTTTTAAGTCTTTTAGAGTTATTATCATTCATCTTAGCATTAAGCAGTAAGTCCATCTTAGGTTTGATAAAATATAGATTATTTTGCATCCATCTAGAATAGATAAAATATTTGTTTTTATAAATCACCACTTTATTATTAAAAGAAACCAAATAGGAGTCTTTAAATAAACAAGCTACAAAAATTAAATTCCTTTTAAATTTAGAAACATAAAAACAATCTCGCAAATTAAATTCCTATAATTATCAAAATAGAGATGGACGTCTCTCACTGCTTTCGCCAAGACCAAGGATCCATTGCCCATCTGAAGCATGAAGTCTTCATGAAGCAAACTTCTCGTTTCTTTGAACCCCTATAGAGAAACACAAACATGATTAGTTGCACCGGAATCTATGACCCAAAGATAGTATACCATCGGTTACACCTATGTATCCAAATGGTTGAGCGCTCCAGTTTTCCAATTACAGGACAACGCATATAAGAGGATATCATTACTCCTAAAGAGGAGCTATGGATTCCATATCTATGAATAACAAGTCTACGCTATCAAGAGTCATGCCTCCAACGTACCGGCATGCATGCCACTATAGAGATGTGGGAGTCACCCATTGGTACATCAAAAGACACAAGTCGAGACAACGGGCCTATTATTCATCTTAGGATTAAGATACAATACAAATGATTGTCTAAAGTGAATCGATTTGCCAAGACAGAATTATTAATCCAAATCAATTCACTTTATGTCCCAATCCAACACATTGTCAACTATGACAACGCGCCAATGTTTCTATTCACGGAGTCCAACTCCGATGGCCAAGACAAACCATCTCCCAAAAGGGATATAGACAACATAACAATCTTTACATGAATAAAGTGCCCAACTTTATTCCCTCAATTGCGGATCATATGTTTTAGACCGTCACCCTAAGAATTGTGTCTTCCGCATAATCATCCCATCATATGCCCAATTCTTAGGGTTTAGACTGACAGTCTCAGACTACTGTTTGCTTATCATACATTCAACAAATATGAACGTAAAGAGGACAATATTTGATATATATATAAATGAATAAATTCTTTATTGATAAAAATGTCTCCAAAAACGTATTACATTTTTACTCCTTAGAGCATACATGTATAACATGGCCTCCAAACATGTCTTCCAGATTATCCAAGATCTGCTTTGTAGTTTCATAATCCTCATGTTGAGCCTGCAGCACGTTATTCATGCTAGCCATAACATAACACGAGCCTAATTGTTTGCATTTTTCCAATGATCGTACGCTTGGAATTGCTCATTAGTGGAGTCTCCTATAGGCTTGGGAGGACAAGGGGTTGTCAGCACAAATTTTAGTTTCTCAAAGGAGAGGACGATATCCAGGTTCCGTTTCCAATCATTATAATTCTTTCCGGTTAATTGGTTTTTGTCAAGTATCAAAGATAAAGCATTTTTAGATATTTTTAATCTACAATAAAGAATCATATACCAAACATAAGCAAACATACCATAATTTAGTAAGATAACACAATCATGTAAAAACTTACAAATGTGTTTATGTGTCAAAACCTTGAAAATATCACAACCTTACAACGATAATTCCTAACTCAGAATTCAACAAGCTCCTAGGGGAGTCATGCCAAATTCCATCAGAAGCATGGGTTCCCTCCTGATTAATATTTACCATCCAGGACCCGTATGATCCAACATATATTAATAATCGTTTCTTTGGCTATTAATTTAATTAACAGAGTTCCTAGGAGAGGTTAATAATAAATTTAACATGAGTATATAACCATCATTTCAATATTTTATCTATGATTTATAATCACCACCTAAGGGTGTGCAATTATAAATCATGCTAAAATACCTTATCCTTTCGGAGATCCAATTTGGTACATGATAGAAATCCCTTTCTAGGGGTCGAGACCACCATGTTCTTCCTATGGACTAACAATGGAGGCCTTAGGTCCTCTCTTCGAAAACCTTCTCCCACTCAACTTTTTGAAATCAAGGTTTTATTTTAAAAAGACATGCATGAACAATTTTAATATGAGCGGAACTCCCTATCCTATATGACATGTTATCAATATACATGACAAATTATATTATAACGCAGACAAGCAAAGCAATCAAGCAAAGCTACAAGCAAAATAATAATAAATAACCGTAATATTATAGTTCCACCCTAGAAGATATAAAATAAAGATTACAAGAGAATAATCGAAACATTTTATCAATTCTTCATTCTTAAATCCTCAAGTTGTTTCCTTCTTTATGTAATGCCCATCTTCAAGACTTCAATCCCACATAGATCGAATACTCCAAATTTCCAATCATATCCAAATTTGATGTTTCTTAGAATTGTTCCAAAAATAAAATTAAAACTGCACTGAAAACTGCACCATTTCTAGAAAAATTTCCAACTCTCTGCCGGCAAGCCGATCTGAGTGATCGGTTTGCCGGTCATGACCCACTAGCCTATCAATCTTCATAGATCGGCCTACCGATTCATGACAAATCGGCCTGCCGCGAGAGCCGCCTGATTTCTACCCCATTGACGGCCTACTGAACCTGAAGTTTGGCATGCCGAACTAGGGGGTTGGGCATGCCGACCGAGCAAAGATCACCCCTTTTAGAAAATATAGTTTCAATTGCAATTTATTAATTTTATTCTCAACAATTCAAAAACATAAAATCAAAGACTCGGGAAATACGTGGGGATACCATTATCCATCTTCTAGATCTGCTTCTAGGTCCGTCTTGTCCGAATGATTATTTAATTACAAAATTCTTACAAATTTGAAATTAAATAATAATACCTAGACGGAGATGATAGTCTGCCATCTAATTATATGAAAAACCTAGATATATATTCTAACCTCTAAGGAACCATAACCGGTATAAATTAATTAATTAATAAATAATTAAATAATAATTTAATCAACCATAATTAATTAATAAACATTCACCATATACTTCATGACAACACAAACTGATATAGAATCCTAGAGTGCCAACTCTCTATAAAATTAAATTCAAGCATAGGAGAGATCAAGATCACATAATTTATACATATAGCATGATCACAAACTAGTAAATTTACGCAAAAACCATGTCTTTGATACCAATTGTTGGAAAAATAATACGCAGCAGAAATTTAAAATTTTTTATATCAGAGTATTTTCCAAAACACAGGTTTGACAAGCTATATGTATAAATTAACCAAATCTTACTAACTTTGTAAATACCGAAAAGCTTCCTCAATTAGTGTAGAGAAGTAACGTTCTAAAAGGATCTCAACCAACTGACCTTCTTTATTATTCTCTATCCATGATCTGAGTGAGTGTGGGCTTACACGTATAGCTCTTCCACCAGGTGACTCTCCTTCCAACCAATTGAGAGAACCCAAAGCTAGTGTTCGTGATTTGTGAACAAGAGCTTTCAGGGAGTTTCAGAATCTCACTATCAAAGCATCACTCTTAATCTCGCAATTGATCTAAATAATAATAAGACTCACTCCCTTTTTATAGAGGTTGGGTCCAGGAGTCAGTCCTTGTCAGATAATGCCTCAAAATTTGAATCAAAATCAAATTCAGATCAATATCTGATGACATCTGCATGAAAACGTGTGATCTTTTTAACGCGCGATTGGCATGCCGATCTGTCTAACCGGGATGCCGAACTTGCCCCATCAGCAAGCCGAACTGTCGATAAAAAATTCTCAGCGAATCTTTTATTTTCCAACCAAGATTCTATAGGATAAAGTCTCAGTTTTAATTCAAATAACCTAATAGAAAAGTTATCTAATTAAAACAACTTTATCTAGATAATCTCTATGAAAATAATTGAATTCCTGATAATTCAACATGTTTATCTTGAATTAATTTAAAATTAATCCAACCGATAAATAGACATGAATTATTTGATTCTTTCAAATTTTAGCCAATCTAATAAATATGACATAAGTAACCAATTATTGAAAAAACACACCGTATCGTTACACGATTTTGTGAGCTAGCAAAGGGGACCAAATGGACCTATATAGTTCAAGCTCCAGATAATTATGAAACCCAATGTCCCAGATATACATTTCATAATTATCAACTCCAACGTTACTCCACTAAAAGCTTGGAACTGCACTCTCGAACTATATTGAATTATGAAGCCCATATAGCTAAGTCTCCATGAAATATCATAGTGTATCGTATCTCCATAGGATCATCCATAATTGGCTTAAGGACAAGTTCTGTCTTACTTTTCTGATTGTTTTTATCTTACATTCCATTATCTCACCATCGGAAAACTTACCATCCAAAGACGGTATACCATTCTATTACACCAATATATCCAAATGGTTGAGTGCTCCAGTTTTTCAATTACAAGATAACGCATTTAAGAGGATATCACTACTCCTAAAGAGGAGATATGGATTCCATATCTATGAATAGCAGGTCTATGCTATCAAGAATCATGCCTCCAACATACCGGCATGCATACCATTATTAAAATATGGATATCACCCTTTGGTATATCAAAAGACACAAGTCAAGACAACGGGCTCACTATTCATTTTAGGATTAAGATATAATACAAATGATTGTCTAAAGTGAATCGATTTGCTGAGACAGAATTATTAAGCAAATCAATTCACTTGATATCCCAATCCAACACATCATCACCTATGACAATGTGCCAATGTTTCTATTCACGAAGTCCGCCTCTGATGGCCAAGACAGACCATCTCCCAATAGGGATATAGACAACATAACAATCTTTACATGAATAAAGCGTCCAACTTTATTCCCTCGATTACGGATCTTATAATTTAAACTGTCACCTTAAGAACCGTGTCTTCTGCATAATCTGTCCATTATATGCCCAATTCTTAAAGGTTTAGACCGACAATCTCAGACTATTGTTTGCTTAACATACATTCAACAAATATGAACATAAAGAGGACAAGATTCGGTATATAAATAATAAATAAATTCTTTATTGATAAAAAGTCTCCAAAAACATATTACTTTTTTACTCCTTAGGGCATACATGTCTAACAAGGGCATCGATAGTGTTTAAGAGAAGTATTCTTTTCTTAATTTATTGATTGTTTTCCTAACGTGGGCTTTTTTATTACTTATTTTTTAGGTACATGTTGCTTAGGAAACTTACCTCTATCGTCGACCGTAAAAGAAGGCAAGATTGGGCTAGGTTGTTCCTCAAGCACCAAAGGTAACTTTTTTTTCTCTCCAAAATTTCTGATTATGTTCAATTTGATTATGGTTTTTTTTTTTTTTTTTGGTTTTGGTTCTTGATCTGAACTTTTATGTCTGATTTATGTTTGGTTTTGGTCATGTATAGCTCCATCTTTGTTTTTATTTCTTGCAATTACCAAAAACAATTAAAGATTTCTCTTTTCTATGATTTTCTTTGAAAATTTCTAGTACTTAGAGTTTAGGGTTTATCTTATGCGTATTCCTTTTTGTTTCAGCTTCTAATGGGACATAAGGATTATGTAGAGAAATTATACGATCTAAACATACTTCAATAACCAAATAGCATTTAGATCAAATGCGAAAACATGAAAAATCCTTACCTCCCACCATTGTTGTCTGTCAAAGAATGATGGTGTTGTCTGTGTTTTTTAATTTGAGTGCTTTTCTAAACCTTTGTAATCTCTTATCGATTGTATATTTTTTTGAAGTGAGATTATAGGCTTAGGGGAACCAAATTTTGTTTCTGAATTTTGTTGTTGCTCTATTCATCACAGAGTGTGTCTTTTAAACGTACAAAAACATGAGCAGTTACAAACTAGTTTTAAAAAATGTCATAACTACTCTTAAATTAATTGAAATTATAGGCCACATCCAGAGAGGGTTATTTTGTGTAAAAATTAAAAATCCCAACAGATTAGCCCTTGTGAAATCATGGGATCTAAATGTTTATGGCTTTATATCTATATATGTTGAAAACTTTATTTTTTCTTGAGAATTTATAAGAAAATAGTGAGATTATACTTTCTTTTGCACTCGATTTTTTTTTGTTTGGCCCTAATTTTTGTGTTTGCAGCATTTTCTTTGAATTTTTCTGAAAATTAATAGAGGATGTTGACGGTGATTTTTCTCCCCTGTATGCTAAAAGAATTGAAAAGAAAATAGTAGATTAGTTTATTAATTTATAGCTATTCATTTTTTCCCTGCTTGATTCTATTGCTTTTAATTTGCGAAACATATTTGAATTATTCTGGCATTTTCTCTTAAATGTGGAAGCTTCGCAAGTGTGTTCAAATTCGTTAGTAGATTTCATATCTGAATCATTTTGATTAGGAGTTTTATGTGTACTGTCATATTTTGCATCATGGTTTTTTGGTATTTGATTCTTAGTTGATTCTTAATATGCATTTTATATAGCTTACTAGTAATATGTGTTAGCCGGTTGTTTAATTTGTCGCTTTGTTTTAACTTTGTTATTCTTTGAAATCTTAAACAGGGTAAAATAGTCAAAAATTTTTGGAGAGTACTTGGAGCTTAGATTTAAGGACATCATTTTAGACTCAATAAGACTTATGTTTTATGCACTTAGACTCTTAGGGCATGTTTGTTTTATGCATTCTTTGGACTCAAATTTAGATTCGAGTATCAAGAATACTTAAGATACGTGTTTGTTTCCCTCAAAATCTGAATCTTTTGAGTATCAAGAATCTAAGTTTTTAGATTTCTGACCCCTCCTAAACTTTTGATAGTCGGATATTTTTGCTATAGTAAAAGTTAAAATTCTCGCTCCTATATTTGAGGAAAAAAAATCATAACTTCTTCATTTGATTTTCAAATGAGATGATTCTTTTTTCATTGTGTTCCTAATAAAGAGAGGAATAAATTTAAATCTATATTGCAAATTTTTTAAGATCATTAATACTAAGATTTTATTAGATTTTTTAATAAATTAAAAACTATTTTTACTACATCTCCAAACACAAATTCTAATTTTATTCCATACTTAGATTACAACTTAAATACACATCTAAACGTCAATTCGGATAACAATTTAAATTACTAACTCAAATTCTAATTCAAATCATACAACTCAAATCAAATCACTAATTCGAATCCATTTATCAAACAGGCCAGACATTTGGATAGGAATATTTAGATGTTGATTATGTTTTTGAATTTCGCTTTGGGTATGTTTAATTTTGGTTTCAATATGTTGTGTTTAGATATTTTGTGTCTTGTTAACTTTCTTTCCTTCTTTTTTTTATTTATTTTAAGTTAACTAGGTTGCAAACATGTCATATACGTATTTTTATCGTGTCAACCCATCATAGCCCGTTTAATAATTGTGTTAATCGTGTCGCATTACACATGTTATGTGTGGTTTGTGTTCGTGTTTGAGTTTCTGGCACGTTTATTAATCACGTTGTATTTCTATTTAAGCTAATTGTGTCATGCTGTAATCATGTTGACCCGAACACGAATTGCTAGCCCTAATGGCTTGATGCAAGACTCCTGCTTTGCACAGATAGGCTGGAAGCATGTACGCGGAATTTGGAGGAACTTGTGACCAAGCTCATATCCACCATCAACACTAAATTACCAGCCAACGGATAACAAGCCCCACCCATGACCTTGCAAAGTATAAGAAGTGGTCCAAGTCAACAAAACGAAGAACAGAATCAACCTACGAAGGAACAAAGGAACTTGTTGGTTCAACAACAACAACGCCAAGAGCAAAGACATTTATTTAAATGTCTAACCCGCAGAGCCAGAATCAATTCCCACAAATAAAGAAAAAAAGGACTTCTATCTTTGACAGGTTAGGAACGAAAGTAATAAAAAGGTGAATAGCACTTGGGCTTCCTCAGGATCAGTGGATTTTGCCACTATCGATTTGCGCAACTGGATCAGTGCACAACCCAATATACCACGTCACCGATTTGACAAGTGGCTCAATGCACAATGCAATGTGAAACGTCATCAACTCAAGTCAAGACTTGTACACTGCTCATGCATAAACAAAGAAGGCAAAAAAGAAGCAAACAATGTATGACAACCATATTGATCTGGATAAACCCTTGCTTTTCAGCACTCCTACCAATTGTTGAGACACTTATGGAAGGAGGGGTATCTCAGAAATATTATCAATAATTATAAAATTGTTACAAGTTAAAATTTGTACCATGATGTAATGGCTAATTAAAAGGCTAAATAAAATATTCAAATGAAATAAAAATGTCCCTGCATGTTCAGGAGCATTTATTTTATTTTGTCATTTGCTTTAGTCATTTCGTTCATTCGAAAAAAATATCAGGGGCAAAGGATGAGGAAGAAAATATAAAAAAAGAAAAATTAAAAAAGGATCGAACACCCACTCAGAAAAATCCAAAATATAGGCTTTGGGAAAGCTCAAAGCACTTGGTCAAGAACAACTTCGAGCATGTGTTCAGGCAAATTTCAAGCACCCTCGCACGAACAGTTGATCAAGGGCTTGGGCAAATTTCAAGTGCTCGAGGGGACTAAACTTTATAAAAAAGAAAAAAAGATCGCTTGAAGAATTTGGCAGATTTTTGGTCAAAGCTCATCTTCACCATGGCCAGAGCGCTATTTACTAAAGGACAATAAGCACCATCAACAAATTTAGAAGACAAATTTAGAGGTAGTTAGGAGAGGACCCACTTGTTCAATAACAACAATTCCAAGGGAAAGTTGCCTAAACGTCTGGCCACGAAGCAAAGCAAGTGCACTCAAGAAGAAAGGATAGAGATTTCCATTTTGCAAAAGTTAAAAACCTATTCGTACAAGAGCCACAATGAAATTCTACACTTTGGCCACATCGGAGTTAAAAGAGATTGTCCCCACCTTCAATATGAATGGCTTAGCATGTGACGATATATCTAACTCAAGTTGTCTAAGCTCCAAAGTCATCGACGTGATCAAGCAAACCAAAACTAAATCTACAAGGCAAACAAGAATGAAAGAGGGCCAAGATGGGGTTCAATAACAAGTTCTGTTGGAAAAATAGAAATTGGATGAATAAGAAATTGATGCTTATTAGTGGAGGTTAATGGAGGTCATAATTCTCATGTTATAACACCCAAATACATGGCTTAACGGGAGGTTATGGGCACCATTATCATCAAAAATGGAGGGTTACAACTGGTGGTTTGATGGGAGATTATGAGCACCATTATCATCAAAATGGAGGGTTACAACCGGTGTCATTATGCTCATAAAATCTGAATAAAACCTCATTACTTTGAGGGTTACAACTGGTGACATTATGTTCATAAAATTTGAATAAAACTTCATTATAATTTGGATTTTAACATCTATTCTCTTGAGCCTATAAATAGAGCTCTCGTTCACATGTTTGACAAACACATTGATGCAAGAATTTTGCACACACAAAGTATTCTTTGTTTTCAAAGTTTGTCTAGAAGTATAGTAAGCTTTTTGATGATAAAGGAAGATTCTTTTCAGGTTCGCCGGAGGCGGTGTTCGATCGTGTATAGACCATGGTCATTCGTCTTGTATCCTAGGAGACAGATGTCCGTCGAATCCTCGTACACAACTAGAGGAGACAAATCTGTTTTAAGGAAAGCGTGAGCTACACATGCCTTGACCGTTTTTTCGTCCAATTTTTCGTTTTAATTCAATTGAAGGTTTTGTTGTACTTGTCTCTCTGATTTATAACATTTTCAACTGTAACTTGTTCATTTTTATCCATATTACTTGCAATATTTTGTTAACAATCTTAAAACAGAGCATCCTTTGAAGATGGACAGGTTACTAGAATGAAGGAATAGACCTTATAATTCTCGTATTTTAATTGCTTGTTAACGTGTATTACAACTTCATTGTTTATTTTATTCAGTTTGAATATTCTTTTAATCTAAGTAGAACCATCCTATTATAATTTTTTGCTTGCATACTTGTTTATGACCACTTTATTGCGTTTCAACTTTGATAAAATTGGTTTCTTATGATATTGGTTTTGTTATTGTTATAAACGTATGCTTTTGTTATGAATGTTTGTAATTGTTACATTCAGGTTGCTTTTAGTTATTTGTTTTAGTTATTTAGTATGTCTTATTGTCACGTATAATAAACTTACTTTAGTTATTAAGGTTGTTTTAGTTGTTTGGAATTTGTTTTGTTACACTCACGTATTATTAACTTCCTACAACTAAATACATAACGTAAATAGTTGTAACATATATCTCGAGGTGAACGTTTGACACGGTTATAATCTCCCGCAAATGCAAAGAATCACATTTATTAGTAGAAATGTTTATGTATCTCGAGATGAACGTTCAACTTTGAAATTATTTTAAAACGTTTATGTATATTTATGAATGTAATGATGTATTCCATTTTTGATATTATCATAAAACGTTTATGTATATTTATACGTTCATATCATAAACGTTTATAATCCGTGTGCCTTATTTATTTATTTTTTTTGTTGTATTATAATATAAAAGTTTAAGTTATAACATAATCTGTTTACGTTCTTCTTGTCAACGTTTTGTCTGTTTTTGTTTTTTCGGTTATACATTATATTAAACTGTTTTAATATATACAGTTTGGTCTTTTATTTAAAAAAAAAACGTTAATTTATCTTTGGTACATAGTATTTTCAAAAATGGGTGATAACATAAACGTTGTTTCCACTAAGAATGTTCCAACTAGGAGCACTTCTGAGACACTGATGTCGTCTCCTAGGGTTCATGCCTAGACCTCAATGCAACCTTTGTTGGTTTTGGTTCCTGTGAACCACAATGAGAAACCTGAAAAATTCAATGTACTAAATTTCAAAACTTGGCAACAAAAGAGGTTCTATTTGAGAACACTAAATCTTGCGAGATTCTTAAAAGATGATCCTTCTACTGTTAGACAGGATGAAACAGATGTTCAGGCCTTGCTTACTATTGAAGCATGGAATCATTTTTACTTCTTATGCAAGAACTATATTCTAAATGGCTTGACTGATGCACCTTATAATGTGTATAGTCTGAAAAAAAAAAAAAGGGCCAAAGAAGTGTAGGACTCTTTGGACCATAAGTACAAAACAGAAGATGTCGGTGCTAAAAAGTTCATAGTTGGACTATTCATGAACTATAGAATGGTTCAAGAATGGTAGATTCCCAGACTGTAATCAGTCAAGTTCAAGAACTGTAATTACTCATTCATGAAATTCATATAGAAGGAATGGTAATTAGTGAGTCTTTTTAGGTAGCTGCAATTATAGAGATGCTACCACCTGCGTGGAAAGACTTCAAGAACTATCTAAAGCACAAGCGTAAGGAGATGAGCATTGAAGATCTTATTATTTGACTTCACATTGAGGAAGACAATAGAGGATCTGAGAAAAAGCTCTCTAACAAGTCTATTGCTAAGGCAAATATAGTGGAGCATGATAAAAGCTCCAAAATAAGAAAAACAAGTTAGGGTTCAAACTGGGACCTAAGAGAGGAATTTCAAAGAAGGAGAAATTCCAAGGGAAATATTTCAACTGTGACAAGGTGGGTCACAAATCAACGGATTACACAAGAGGAACAAGAAGAAAGAGGCCAATGTCACAACCCGCCTTTTCGGGCTGTGGTAAAACTCTTTCTTACATACTTTAGAGCAAAAATTTAGGAAATTTTTTTTTTCTTTATACAAATACTGTACATATACTGTTTAATAACTTTTGAGATACAAACATATACTTATATTTACATGATCATCCTTCTTTTACAATACAACTTATTAAACATTACTTTCAAAATATTTTAAAATACCATACAGCGGAAAACATACTGTGGCGAAAACCATACCCAGTCTGCACACATCATCCGTCCGCCAGCTCATCATTATAATTTATTCTGACCTTTTTGTCGGAATACCTACAGCATGAAAAACTTAATGAGCTAACGGCCAGTAAGTCCCATATAAACCCACATGCACGTTCAATAAAATGCATGATCATATTATGCTTTCTTATGATCCTTCTTTATCATTATCATTTCTTATCTTTAACTAGGGCCCAAGTGTTCGTACCATTGCGCACTTAGGTCTACGTAGCACCGTGACCATCCTGTAATCTTTAAACTCCCCTTGAGTCAGGAGTCGGTACGACACTTTTCTTAACTTTTGGTGATTCATTTACCAATTCACTTATTATGGTTAACATACCATGCATGAAGTGATGAATACATGTTATACATAACATAATCTACATAAATGCTTTTGTACGATATAGACCATACAGGTACATACTTTATATACACACTGGTACACATTAATATACACACAGGTATATAGCATAATATACTCACAGGTATACATAGCATAATGTACTCACAGGTACTTAACATAAAATATACGCACTGGTATACATAGCATAATGTACTCACAGGTACTTAACATAAAATATACACACTGGTATACATTAATATACGCATAGGTATACATAGCATAATGTACTCATAGGTACTTAACATAAAATATACACACTGGTATACATTAATATACACACAGGTATATAGCATAATATACTCATAGGTACTTAACATAAGATATACACACTGGTATACATTATCATATACACTCCGGTATGTGTTATTATATACATTCAAGTATATATATATTCCATATACTTACAAGTATACCCTTTCATTTTTTTATAAATTACACATGTTGTTGCATACATACAAGTATACACCTTGATATACATACAAGTATACACATATACATATTACACTCTAATCCTACAATTTCATACTGTAGGTGGGATGGGTACTTACTTGATATAATTGTCGGGCAACTTAACCACGATATCCTTTCTTCTAGATTCCTAGGATCCTGTTGGCCAATTACAAAGCCATTAGCCAAATTTTACTATGTTTCGATACGAAACATTTGTTAGTTAATAAATTGAGTTGCATTACTATGTTCAACTCTAAAAACCACTGTTTTTTCTTATTTCTATCTAACTTCACCATATTGTTTCTAACGAATGGTGGAAACCTTTCTAGTCGTTGTCTTATCCCATTGGAAACATTTCAAAGCGGTTCGGGTTATTTGGGCAGAAATGACGATTTTGCCCTCCGCGGGTTTACTAACCTACCCGAGCTCGATTTCGTTATTCTTATAAAAATAACCATATATTAATTCTAAAATAACATCCTAGTGGGTCAAATCTCTTTATTTCTCAATTATGCCCCATTTTCATTAAACTTGCGGTTTAGTCCCTGAACTGAAAATTTTGACGATTTTACCCCCGAGACTAAATTTTACTTCTTTGCACCAGAATTTTCTATTTTTGTCAAGGATCATTTTTGCTCAAAGTACCATATTCAAAATCCTTTGAGAAATGACGTTTTTGCCCCTTTTTCAAATTTTTCACAATTTTCATAAATTCTTGAAAAATTAAAATCTCATAAACGATTCAGTTTTTTGACGAACTGTCCGAGTTGCCTAACAGTTTCATCGAGATCTAGAACTTTTGTGTTTTAACTTTTTCCAAAATATTACTGTACAAGGGTGTTTTTGGCTAATTTCCAATTTTGCCGAGAGGAATTTTTTTCTTTCAATTTAGTCCCTGTGGCATTTTTACAAAAATCCATTTTAAACTTGCAATTTTACCCCTGTAGAAATCATTTCATACCTTAATCAATACATTCCCATGCTCAAACATCACCTTTGCAAAGTTAAACATTAAAATTACAAAAATACCCTTTTTTCAAAAATTGTAGGTTTGCACTAAAACTCAAAATTTCATAACTCAAAGTTATCATCCACCACATATACATGAACTTCCATCAAATACATGCTCAAAACCCCTTATGGGTTTGAAAGAATAAAAATCAAAACAAAATCTATAAAATTTTAAACTTTAAAGCTTAAAACTTACCAAAATAACACCCTTTTGGTTTCAAGCCTTCAAAATCCTTTTAGACTCCCTCCTAAGCTTCCTTTCCATACAAAAATACCATGGATTAATCTCTTGTCCTTTGCTCATGAAAAATCCCTTGAAAACCCATTAAAAGTTTAGGATTTTACCTTAAAGTTGTGGGAAAATCCTTGTTCTTGCTTGTAAAACTTGTTTGGGGTTATTTTTACAAGGTTTTGGGGCTGAGAAATTTTTTTAGAGAGCTGAGTTATGGCTGCCGAAGCTTGGAAGGAAATGAAGGAAAAGAAAATTGTGATAAACTTGCCATAAATGCATCTTTATCACATTTGGTGACTCATGGTAACCCATGAGTACACCACTAGGTGTCACAAGATGATTGGGCCACTTTTCTTGACATGTGGCCCAATAGAAAATCAAAGAGTGTCCACTTTATGGAGTTAAAAATTTATACTATGTAATTTTTCACCACACAGTATTTTTCCTATACTGCTGTGGTCAAATCAGTGTACTTTCTATCCTTAGACGGTATAAAAATATTTAACTTACTTTTTGTTTACTTTTGGAGGCCAATCATAACGTTTTTCGTATCTGTGTTTTCATTTAGCAGTATACTCATACTGCTTCGGCCTCCTTTTTACCTCTAATTTGGGTTTGGACAACTTCTATGTCATATTTACATTCTAATCACCCACTTATTTATATCACAATTTTACAATTAATCGTGACATAAATTTCATTTTATGGATATTATTTACAAATTTTTGAGTAATTAAACTCATAAAATCTGTATTCGGCAATATCCAACATTGCATCACATTTGCCATATAATTTACATTCAATGCCGTTTATTCCTACTTTATCGTAATTTTTACAAAAATTACAATTTTTACAAAAATTTACATTTTAAAAAGTAAATTAATTAATTAAACCTAATTAAATATTAGGTTTTATTAATGAATATTTTTCCCGGTCATTACAGCCAATGTGGTGGACACCATTACACAAGAAGTATTAGACATCAATCTTTCTACTGTGGTCTCTGAAGTCAACATGGTGGACCTCAACCCAAAGGAGTGGTGGCTAGACACAGAGGCCATACACCATATTTGTTATGATAGAGCAACCTTTACTGAGCTCATATTGTTAGATTCTAAAGAGAAGCTATATATAGGCAACTCTATCACATCTGAGATCAAGGGCCAAGGGATGGTATTTCTGAAAATGACATCAAGCAAGAAAGTCAAGCTGTAAAATGTGTTGTATGTGCCTGATATCCAGAAGAATCTCGTTTCTAGAACTCTGCTGAGTTCACATGGCTTCAAGATGGTTTTTGAAGCTGATAAATAAGTTTTGTCTAAACATGGGATGTATGTGGGAAAGGCATATGTGAAAAATGGAATGTGAAAAGTGAATGTAATGGCTATTAAGCCCAATTCCATTAATAAAACTAAAAAGCCTTCCACTTATATGCCTGAGTCTTCTAATTTATGGCATGGTAGACTAGATCATATTAATTATGATACTTTACGTAGACTAATTAACTTGGATCATATATCCATGTTTAATATTGATCCCAAACATAAGTATGAAATATGTGTAGAGGCAAAACTAACAAGATCTTTGTTCCAAACAATTGAGAGAAATACTGAGCCACTTGATTTGACAATATTTGTGACTTAAAATTTGTTCAAACTGGAGGTGGGAATAAATATTTTGTCACATTCATAGATGATAGAATAAAATATTGCTATGTGTATTTGCTTAAAAGAAAAGATAAAGTTACAAAGAAATTTGCTCTCTATAAACAAGAAGTTGAAAACCAACTTAATAATAAAATTAAGATAGTAAGAAATGACCGTGGTGGTGAATATGTAGAGCCATTTAGTGAATTTTGTGCATAACATGGTATTATTCATGAGGTTACGCCACCCTATTCACCTCTGTCAAATGGTGTGGCTAAACGCAAAAATTTTACCTTAAAGGATATGATGAATGTGATATTGATAAGTTCTAGATTGCCAACATGTGGGGGGAAGCCATTGTGTCGGCTAATTACTTTTTAAATAAGATACCCCAAAAGAAAGAAGACAAAACCTCTTATGAATTGTGGAAAGGCAGAAAGCCTTTCTTCAAATACTTGAGAGTGTGGGGGTGTCTTGCAAAGGTAATAGTACCTACACCAAAGAAGATGAGAATAGGTCCTAAAACGGTCGATTGCATCTTCATTGGTTATGCTCACAATAGTAATGCATATCGGTTCCTTGTATATGAATCTAAAAACCCTAAGATTCATAGGAACACGATAATGGAATCTAGGAATGCATCGTTTTTTAAACATGTATTTCCTTTTTAATCAAAAAGGGATGGTCTAAGTTCATCTAAATGAACGTTTGAGACTATTGAAGGGAATAGTTGGGATCACCAAGAAGTTGAAACAAAAAAAGAAGAGGAAGAGCCTAGTTGAAGCAAAAGGGCACAGACAGAAAAGTCATTTGGACCAGATTTTTTGACCTACATGTTAGAGGATGAACCTCAAGCTTTCAAAGAAGCTGTAAGCTCATCTGAGGTTCCTTTATGGAAAGAAGCCATGAAAAGTGAAATTGATTACATCATGCAAAATCATACTTTGGAATTAGTAGACCTTCCTCCATTAAAAAAAATCGCTAGGTTCTAAGTGGATTTTCAGACGAAAAAGGAAAGCAGATGGAACAATTGACAAGTATAAGGCTAGACTTGTTACAAAAGGTTATAGACAAAAAGAAGGCCTTGATTACTTTGATACTTATTCTCCTGCAACGAGAATAACCTCCATTAGAATGATTTTGGCGATTGCCACATTGCGGAATCTTGAAGTACATCAGATGGATGTAAAGACTGCTTTTCTTAATAAAGATCTTAAAGAGGAAATTTATATGGAACAACCTAAGGGTTGTATTGCTCCAGGACAAGATAAAAAGTCTGCAAATTGGTAAAGTCTTTGTATGTACTTAAACAACCAACAAAGCAATGGCATGAGAAATTTGACAATGTCATGACTTTAAATGGTTTCAAAATTAATGAGTGTGACAAGTGTATTTATGTCAAAAAAACAGATGATGGATATGTCATTCTTAGTCTGTATGTAGATTACATGCTAATCGTGGGTAGCAATGATTGGATGATCAAATCTACCAAAGACATGTTGAACTCAAGGTTTGACATAAAAGACATTAGACCTGTGGATGTAATTTTGGGAATCAAAATCAAAAAGTAGCCTAATGGACTCATCTTAAGTTAGTCAGACTATGTGGACAAGATGCTTGACAAATTTAGTAAAAATGACTCTAGCGTGGCCAAAACACCAATTGATATTAGTCAATATTTGGCCAAAATAGAGGAGAAAGTATATTCTAGGTGGAATATTCTAGAGTGATAGGTAGTTTAATGTTAATGAGTTGCAGAAGACCAGATATTGCCTATGTTGTAAGTAGTCTGAGCAGATTCACAAGTAATCTAGGAGATGACCACTGAAAAGTAATTGTTAAAGTACTTAGGTACTTACGATATGCTCATGATAATGGGCTACACTATACAAGAGATCCTGTTGTTCTTAAAGGGTATTCTAGTGCAAGTTGGATATCTAATATACAAAATTCTAAAGCTACAAGTGGATATATGTATTCACTTTGGGAGGTGCAACAGTTTCATGGAAGTCCTCAAAGCAGACGGTAATAACCAGATCCACCATGAAATCTGAATTTGTAGCCTTAGATAAAAGCAGTGAAGAAGTTGAATGGCTAAGGCATTTCTTGGAGGATATTCCTGAATGGCCTAAACCTACGCCAGCAATATGCATACATTGTGATAATCAATCTATTATTGGCAAGGCAAAGAATGTGATGTACAACGGTAAGTCAAGGCATACACATCGTCGACATAATACCCTTGGACAATTGATCTCAACTAGAGTCATGACAATAGACTATGGAGGGTCTAAAGAGAATATTGTAGATCTGTTAACCAAAGGACTAAATAATGATCAAGTTGAGAAAACATCAAAAGGAATAGGACTTGGCCAATGAAAAAATAGGTCAAAACAGTAGAAACCCAACCTTGTTGACTGGAGATCACAAGTTCTAGCTTCAATGAGATAACTAAACTAAATAGACAGAGTAGGATCACTGTGGTGTTTGCCCTAACCTATTCCTATAATAAAACAGTGATACCCATAGGGAAAGGTTAAGCAATTTGCTTTTGAAGATTCTTATGCATTGAATACGTTGGGAATTCGAGCGGAGTAATATGGGTTACTCTTAAAAGTAAGAAATCACCTATGTGAAAAAGAAGTGGGGTTGCTTCAAAGGAGAATTACTAAGGCTCAATTCTTTAGAAGCTCTTACCGAACCACAGAGGTGTTCATGGCAAAAATGAACATAACCATGAGAACTAAAATTATGTCGAGAGAATATCTGTGTGAGGTATGTTATTGTTTACACAAATGACAGAACAGTTCAAAGACATCGCATCTACTGGACAGCCAGTAAAGTAAACATACTTTCACAAGGAAAAGTTCAAGAGATAACGCCTACCTATCCTATGCAGGTATTAACCGTAGAACTCTATCACCATGTCGTGTCTTTGTTTTGCCCTTGCAGTCTATCAATTTCATTCATGTGGGTGATTTTTAGAAAAATGGTAATCGGGTGAATGATAAATTGATGCTCATTAGTGGAGGTTAATGAAGGTCATAATCCTCATGTTATAACACCCAAATGCATGGCTTATGGGAGATTATGAGCACCATTATCATAAAAAATGGAGGGTTACAACCGGTGGTTTGATGGGAGATCATGAGCACCATTATCATAAAAATGGAGGGTTACAACAGGTGCCATTATGTTCATAAAATATGAATAAAGCCTCATTACTTGGAGGATTACAATCGGTGACATTATGTTCATAAAATCTAAATAAAACCTAATTATAATTTGGATTGTAACATCGATTCTCTTGAGCCTATAAATAGAGCTCTCCTCCACATGTTTGACAAACACATTGATATAAGAATTTTCCACACATAAAGTTTTCTTTGTTTTCAATGCTTATCTAGAAGTATAGAAGGCTTTTTGGTGATAGAGTAAGACGCTTTTCAAGTTCGCCGAAGACGGTGCTCAATCAAGCATAGACCATCGTCGTTTGTCGTAGTATTTTGGGAGACAGATGTCCATCAAATCCTCATACACAACTAGAGGGAGTGAATCTATTTTAAGGAAAGCATGAGCTACATGTACCTCAATCTCTTTTTTATCCAATTTTTTGCTTTAATTCAGTTGAAGGTTTTCTTGTACTTGTCTCTCTGATTTATAATATTCTCAATTGTAACTTGTTCATTTTTATCCATATTACTTGCAATATTTTGCTAACAGGTTCAACCACAAGTGACAAGATATTTGAATATCTTATAGCGAAATATAATAAACTCATCCAAGAAAAGAAATCAAAAACCCCAGTTTTCAAGAGGCTTAAGGGACACTTGAAAGGAACTTTGATGAAGTCCACATCATATAGATCCCTTTGAGCTTACTAATGTATGCAATTATTAAATTGCAAGTTCAATTAAGTGCATGAAGAAATGCTTAGTTTAACATTTCCAAGAACCAATTTCTCCATAATGGTCAAGCCAAACAAAGCAAAAGAGGAGGACAAGTCATCCAAAGCAAGAGTATATGATCAACCAAAAGAATATAAGGCAACATATTCAAGTGGCAAAGAAGGTTTGGTTTGGAGAAGAACATGAAATAGCATAAAGCCAGATCAAGTTCAAAAAATAGAAAAACATAAAAATGAATTGCTACAGCATTGCCAAGCTGCAACATCTAATTTAGCAAGCCTCAATATGAAAGATATAAGCAACCATTACAAAGAATAATCTCAAGTTAAGTTGAACTTTTCAGATAAAAAAATGGACAGTTACAACATAGCTAAGGTACAAACAAAAAATTTCAAAAACAGTCATCAAGATAAAATTAACAATGAAGTCATCAAAGCAAGACTAGACAAGCTCATGAGCTCAAAGAATTACCATCGAATGCCACATATTGAAGGCACTGTAATGTTAAGTTTAGCAAGTACATACACATAAATGTGAATGTTCGTGAGATTTCCAAGTTGTAGTGCTACATATGGCAAGTTTGAACATAAATACATAAGGCATTGAAGAAGTAACTGGAGCACCATAGGTGCTTTACAAGTTTGAGTTCCAAGGCTTACTGTCCCGGTCTTACTTTTTTTACAATGTGATCGTACGACCTTAACAATTCTAATGCTAAGTCAGCCTAGAATTCTCCCAAGCTCACAAGACAAGGCAAGAATGATAAAAGTTGAGTAAGAACACCAAGAGAAAACTAAGGATAGGAAATGTAAAGTAGGCTTCTATTAATATATGCGAGTATTACAAACTTTGGAGGATTGATTCCGAATGAGGGGGTCTTCGTCCATTTATAGGCCATTGGCCTTCTAAGGAATGTTCTAGGTCTTTATGCAACATCCCTTGTCCTCAAACATTCTAGCATCTTTCCTATTACATATTCATGACCTAGAAGTTTCTAGAGTCTACTACAACACACTAGTATATTAGATACATCTCAAATGTTCTAGAAAGTTCTAGAGTTTTCCAGGGCTTCCAAGGAGTTCTAGAATCTTCCAGAGAGTTCTAGATGCTTCTAGATCTTCCTTGAGTATTCTAGACTTGTGTAGAACCTTCTAGAATATTATGAAATCTTCTAGAATATTATGGAAGCTTTTAGAATATGGTAGAACATTATACAAACTCCATGACTCTAAAAAGTTGTCTTGATTTTTCTAGGATATTTTAGGGTATTCTAAATGATTCCTGCACTTAAGGAATCTTTAGGAGTGCATTTAGTTGGAGTGTTCTTTGGACTCAAAGGACTCAAATTTAGATTCGAGTATCAAAAATCCTTTGTATACGTGTTTGTTTCCCCCAAAATCCAAATCCTTTGCGTATCAAGAATCCAAGTTTTTAGAGTTCTGACCGCTCCCTAAACTTTTGATACTTGGATATCTTTGCTATAGTAAAAGCTAAAATTCTCTCTCCTATTTTGAAAAAAATTATAACTTCTTTATTTGATATCCAAATGAGATGATTCTTTTTTCATTGTGTTCTTAGGGAAGAGACGAATAAATTAGAATCCATATTGCATATTTTTGAAGATCATTAGCATTAAATTTTATTAGATTTGTCAATAAATTAAAAACTATTTTCATTACACCTTCAAACACATAACTGAAATCAAATTATTAATTAAATCCATTTACCAAACAGAACCTAGAGAATCCTAGAGTCTTTATGAGCCTCTAAGGATTAGTGTAGGGTAAAAATTGTGCAGCTTGTGACATTACAATTTGCCAAAGAGGCTAATTTGCAATTGAAAGCATACTTGCAGATAGGCTAGGCTAATTCGAAAGCATGACACACCAAACTATCGCGACTATTTAATTAAGTGGAAGAATATGCTAGAGAGCGAAGCTAATTGGGAGCATGAAGATGCACTTTGGCAGTTCAAGGATAAAATTTGACAATTTTGAGAAGAAGGCGCAACGAGAACATCACAAGCATAGGTGGGGGAGAATGTCACTAGCTGTACAATTTTTGCCCCATCCTAACCCTTGGAGGCTCATAAAGACCCTAGGATTCTCTAGAGAATTCTCTAAGTGCAAGAATCAATTAGAATACTCTAGAACATCCTAGAAAAATCAAGACAACTTGGTAGAGTCATAGAGTTTCTAGAATATTCTACAATATTCTAAAAGCTTCCATGAATTCTAAAAGGTTTCATAATATTCTAGAAGGTTCTACACGAGTCTAGAATACTCAAGGAAGATCTAGAAGCATCTACAACTCTTTCGAAGATTCTAGAACTCCTTGAAAGACCTTAGAGAACTATAGAACTTTCTAGATCATTTGAGTTGTATCTAATATACTAGTGTGTTGTAGTAGACTCTAGAAACTTCTAGGTCATGAATATGTAATAGGAAAGATGCTAAAATGTTCTAGTATAAAGGAAGTTCCATAAAGATCTAGAACATTCTATAGAAGGCCAATGGCCTATAAATAGAGGTAGACTCCCTCATTTGGAATCAACCCTCTAAAGTTTGTAATACTCCCACATTCTAATAGAAGCCTACTTTACATTTCCTATCCTTAGTTTTCTCTTGGTCTTCTTACTTAACTTTCATCATTCTTGCCTTGCCATGTGAGTTTAGGAGAATTCAAGGCTAACTTAGCATTAGGATTACTAAAGCCGCACGGTCACGTTGTAGAAAAAGTAAGGCCGTGACAGTTGGTATCAGAGCCTAGATTTAGCCAAGACAAAGATAAGAGCAGGTATAGGATCAGACACTACAAATGTGAAGACATCGAAACAAGGGCGGGGTCGTGAATTGCAACTCGATCCCACAACACCAAAGCCATGGGGGAAGTCCAAGGACATGATTTCTAGATTTGATGCATGCTTAACTCAGGTGGAGGATACACAAATGGAAGACATAGACCAACGATTGGATGGTTTAGAGGCGAAGGATGCTGAACTTCATGGGCCATGGGTGAATCCCTTGGCAGGTTAGAATAGTCCTTTAGAAAGGACATGCAGGAGCTTCAAGAAGAGCTCTCGGCCAAGGTGGCTCATGTTTGAGATATGTACCAAAGGGAGATCAATAGCATGCTTGCCCAATTGGAGGAAGCACGCGCTGACCTTTCATTGTGCAAGAGGGCGGTTGCATCTAGTCTAGCCACACCAACCATAGAGGCATGCAAGATTGATGTGCAAAAACCCAAGAGCTTTATGGGCACGCGTAATGCTCACGAGGTAGACAACTTTCTTTGGGGATTGGAGCAATACTTTGGTGCTACAGGCATTATAGAGGATGTTGCCAAGATCTAATCTACCACTTTATACCTCACAGACATTGCCATGTTATCATGGCAAAGAATGCAAGAGGACATCAGGGGAGGTATGTGCACCATCACCACCTTTGATGCCTTTAAAAATGAACTTAAAAGGCAATTCTATATGGAGAATGCCAAGGAAGAGGCACGTGGTCGCATGCAGAGACTTAAAAAATCAGGTAGTATCTAGGACTATGTGAACGATTTCATAAATCTCATTCTAGAGATTCTAGATATGTCCGATAAAGACTCCTTTTTCCTTTTTGGATGGACTATAGCCATGGGTAGAGATGGACTTTAGGCGTTGTGGTGTGTAAGACCACGCTACAACCATTGCGAATGCTGAGAGCTTGATCGACTACTCAAGCCAAAAGGAGTCCAAGTCCAAAGAGAAGAAAGGCAACAACAATAAGGATGGGGAGACCACTCGAAGAACCATCATCACAAGGAGGGAGGTAAGGACCATGCCTCATCAAAGCAAAAGGATAAAAGGAAGCAAAAGGAAGGTCAAGACAACTCTAGGCCCAAAAACAATTGCTTCTTATGTGACAGACTACATTGGATTCATGATTGCCCTAAGAGGAAAGCCCTCAATGCTATAACCGCATCCTTTGAAGAACAAGAGACAGAACGTAATAAGGAGAGTGCTCATGTTGGCTCCATGCAACTCTTGAACGTTATTCAAAGTTCTCCAAAGACTCAAGCCAAGGGATTGTTATTCATGGATGCCAATATCAATGAAAAAACACTAAGGTCTTGATCGACACAGGTGTGTCCCATAACTTTATCTCTATTAAAGAAGCCCAAAGTTTAAGCCTTAAGGTAGTTAGTGGAGGGGGCTCCATCAAAGCCATCAACTCGTTGGCCAAGCCTATTTAAGGCATAACCCGGGATGTAAAGACCACACTTGGGGCATTGGTAGGTCATTTGGATTTATTGTGGTACCTATGGATGACTTCAAAGTTGTCCTTGGAATGGAGTTTCTTAACCAAGTGAAGGCTTTCCCAGTTCCATTTACCAACACCATGTGCATATTGGATAGCAAAAAGACTTGCATGGTACCTACAGTTAGGTCTACTAAGACTCAGTCTAAGATGTTATCTGCTATGCAATTTAAAAAAGGCTTGAGGAAGGAGGAGGATAGCTATTTAGCTATTCTCAAGGAGTACAACGATGAAGAATCGTCTACTCAATCCACCATGCCAAAGGAGGTACGGAATGTTCTTAATGAGTTCAAGGATGTCATGCCCAAGGAATACCCCAAATTATTGCCACCAAGGCGAGAGGTGGATCATCAAATTGAGTTGGAGCCAGGAACAAAGCCACTAGCCATGAGCTCGTATTAGATGGAACCACCAAAATGAGCTTGAGCCTACTTGAACAAGGCATCCAAGAGGATGAAGAAATGGATAGACAAGAAAGTGAGGCTATTAGAGTTCAAGGAAGGAGACCTTGTCATGGTGAAGTTACTTCCTTAACAATTCAAGTCCTTAAGCAAGGTCCACAAGGGCTTGGTAAGGAGACATAAAGGTCCATTCCCTATCATCCGTCATGTTGGTAAGGTTTCCTATCAACTCCAATTGCCTCTAAAGCTCAAGATTCATCCAATCTTTCATGTTAGTCTCTCAAAGCCACATCACAAAGACATAGAAGATCCTACTCGAGGGGAATCTAAACGAGCACCCACTGTAGTGGTGACTTCATTTAATAAAGAAGTTGAAAGCATACTCGTAGATAGGCTAATTCTAAGGTGCTGCATAGCAAATTATCATGAGTACTTAGTTAAGTGGAAGAACTTGCCAGAGAGTAAAGCTAGCAGGGAGTATGAAGATGCACTTTAGCAGCTCATGGATAAAATTCAACAATTTTGAGAGAAGGTGCGACGAGGACATTGCAAGCTTAGGTGGGAGAAAATGTCATAAGCCGCACAATTTTTACCCTACCCTAACCCTTGGAGGCTCATAAAGACCCTAGGATTCTCTAGAGTATTCCCTAAGTGTAAGAATCAATTAGAATACCCAGAACATCCTAGAAAAATCAAGACAATTTGGTAGAGGCATGGAGTTTGTACAATGTTCTACAATATTCTAAAAGCTTCCATGATATTCTAGAAGGTTTTGTAATATTTTAGAGGGTTCTACATGAGTCTAGAATACTCAAGGAAGATCTAGAAACATCTAAAACCCTCTGGAAGATTCTAAAACTCCTTGGAAGACCCTGGAGAACTTTGAAACTTTCTAGAACATTTAAGATGTATCTAATATATTAGTGGGTTGTAGTAGACTCTAGAAACTTCTAGGTCATGAATATGTAATAGGAAAGATGCTAGAATGTTCTAGGATAAAGGAAGTTCCATAAAGATCTAGAACATTCCTTAGACGGCCAATGGCCTATAAATAGAGGTAGACTCCCTCATTTGGAATCAACCCTCTAAAGTTTGTAATACTCCCACATTCTAATAGAAGCCTACTTTACATTTCCTATCCTTAGTTTTCTCTTGGTCTTCTTACTTAACTTTCATCATTCTTGCCTTGTCTTGTGAGTTTAAGAGAATTCCAGGCTAACTTAGCATTAGGATTGCTAAGGCCGCACAGTTACGTTGTGGAAAAAGTAAGGCCATGACATTAAGCTCTAAAGTAACTCTGTGAGTTCAGGCTTCAAAGGTGCTCTGCATGTTCAAAATCCAAACATACTCCACACTTTGAGCTTTGTAAGTCCAAGTTCTAAGTTTTAAGTTCAAAAATTGCTCTACAATTCTAAGCTCCAAAGGTGTTTATCACTTCAAACTCTACAAGTTTCAAAATAAACTTCAAACCTTGAAAGTACTTCGTAAGTTTGAGCTGACTCTACACTCCAAACTAAACAGATGTTTTGCATTCCAAGCAACAAAAATGCTCCTATTCAAGCTTCAAAGTTACTTTGTAAATCCAAGCTTTAAATGTGCTCAACTCCACACTCTAAGCTTCTAAGGAGTTTCTCAAATCCGAGCACCAAAATGGAACTATCCAAGCACCAAGTGCTAAAAGCTATTAGAGCATCAAGATTCTAGGGACCACCCAAGTTATAAAAGAGAAGAAAAACCTCCAAATTGTTTGGACCCAAGTACCAAAGAGCTCAAAGTATCCAATCATCAAAGTGTTCGGATTTGAGCACCAAAGGGCTCAAAATATCCAAGCATCAAAGTGTTCAGATCTGATCATTAAAGTGCTCAAGATGCACAAACACTTAGTACTTGAATAAAACCAGAGCACCAAAGTGCTCCTAATGCCTAAGCACTAAGTGCTTGTATTTGTCTTGAAAATCAAGATGCTCAGCTAGATGCAAGCACCAAAGTGTTTGGGATTTTTGAGTACAAAGTGACGGAAAGGATCATACAAAAAAAAGTGTTCGTAACATGCAAAAAAAATGTTTGGAACACGAAAAAAAAGTGTTTAGGACATACAGAAAAAAAAAAAGTGTTCAGAACATATACACATAGAAAAGTAAAAGTGTTCAAAACACATAGGAAAAAAAAGTGCTCTAAACACAAACACACCAGAAAAGAAAATATATTTAGAAGACACATAACAAAGTGTTTGGAATGCACACAAAAAAGTGTTCATAACACACACAAGAAAAGTGGGTGAAGGGGAAAAAAGGAAAGGAGCAAGGAAAGTAATAAGTGGGTAAAGAGAACTCACCAATGTTTGATGAAAAGAATGGAATTTAGCCTTGAAAACAAAGATAAAGTGTGGAAACGAGTTTTTATGTGAAGTATTGATAGAATCATTGCCAGTCAAGGATTGCTGAAGTAATGAGGAAGATTTTTTTGGAGGATAATAAGCAAATCCAAGATTTGTGGTTTCAAAGATTTTGCTAAAGTAAAATCATTTCACAAAAGGAAAAATTGATTTCGAGTGGATCTTTGTAATTGAATCCAATGTCAAATAAGGAAAGAAAATTTCTTATGGAGAAGGAAAGAACATCGAATGGAGATTAAAAAAAGTGATTGGAAGTGCTTAGGCCCAAGTACCAAAATGCTTGGACCCAAGCACTAAAGTGCTTGGACTCAAGCAAGAAGAAAGCTTAAAACGCCCAAGTATCACAGTGCTCGAGAATAATAAAAATTATAATAATATTAGTCTCCTTTGCTTGACGAGCAATGCTAAAAGATTGGGGGCTGATGTTGGAGTGTATTTTTTCACAATAAAATGTCAATGACATGGCAGTGACGCATAGCTCAAAGAGCATCCAAATGTCAGTTAGTCAGATGTCAACAATCCAAGCATTCTAGGCATATGAGCATTTCATGTTAGACTAGGTGCACTAAAGACAAAATGATGTAATAGTTTTAGGACATTTAATCAATAAAGAATTAACTATTTTCATTTATCAAATATGTCCTCTTTATGTCCATATATGTTAAATATATGATAAGCGTAAAAAATTCTAAGATTGTTAATCGAAACCATTAAGATCATGTATATGATGGACATATTATGCAGAAGACATGAATCTTATAGTGATAAACTAGATTTAAAAGGTTTGCGATTGAGGGAATAAAGTGGGGCACTTTGTTCATATCAAGATTGTTATATTGTCTATGTCTCTGAATGAGAGATGGCTTATCTTGGTCATCGAGTGGGACTCCGTGATAGAAACACTGATATATTGTCATTGGTGATGATATTAGATCGAGACTGAAGATAAATTAATTTAGTTAATAATTCCATTTAAATAAATTAATTCACTTTAGAGAATCATATCTATTGTATGTTAATACTGAAATGAATTAATGAGTCTGTATTCTTAACATGTGTCTTTTGATGTACCAAAAGGTGACATCCTGAATTAACTAAAGGTACGCATACCAATATGTTAGAGAGATAACTTTTGAATGATGTAAACTCGTTATTCATAGATATAAAATCCATAGCTATTTAGTAGAGTTAATGATATTCTCTTACAAGCATTATCTTGTAATTGGAAACTAGAACGCTTAGCTATTTAGATATATACGTGTAGTTGAATGGTATATTATTCGTATTAGATACGAATAGTAATTATTCCAATGGTGGGATAATGGAACATAAGATAAATATAATCAGAAGGTAAAATAAAATTTATCGTTAAGTCGATTACGGATATCCTATGAGGATGTTACACATAATAATCTGTCATGGATGAAAAACTTATTGAAGTTTTATAATTTATATATATATACTTCAAGAGTGTAACTCCAATCTTTTAGTAGAATAGCTTTAGAGTTGATAATTATAAAATATACATGTTGGGGTATATTATTTTACTATTATAGGAGCTTGAACTATATATATTCATCGGGTCCCTTTCGCTAGCTCACATATTTTCTTGTAACAATACGGTATATTTTTCCTACACATTGGTAACTTATGTTAATTCTTAGATTGGCTAAAATTTGGTTGATTGGATTTAATAATCCATGTTTAGTTTTTTGATTTGAATTAATTTTGTAAATTAATTCAAAATAAACATGTTGAATTATTTGAAAATATTTTATTTGTTTTGGGATTATCTATGTATGATTATTTTAATCAGATTACTCCTGTATTAGGTTATTTAAATTAAAATTAAGGCTCTATGATAGATAACCAACTCAAAGAAAGTGGCAATTATCCAATTGGTTCAAAACGGGTCGATCGAATAACTCTTAGAAGCTCAAAAACATGTGGCATAGATCTGCCACGATGTCATAGCTAACTGCCTCTGCTAGGTCAATGTAACGCCCCCTTACGGATACCACAGATGTCGTTACATTCATCCTTGTTTCATTACTTTTAAGATAAACCATTTAAATACGGTAAAGTTTATTAATCTTATCCCAGGACCCATGCATACATTTTTTTTACTAACTATCAATATTTCAAAACCCTTGTATATTTATTTAATTAGTTTATCAATACCAAATTAATGAAGCCATAATGCAAGAAAAATTTAAAATCATTATTTATTTTGTACACGGTTCAACAAGCCAAACTCTAGACACCGACAGGCCGAACATGGCTGGCAGTCCGAACTTCAACCACCGGCAGGCCATCTAAGGCTTTGTAAAAACTAGGTTTAAATCACTAAGATCGGCAGACCGATACAGGATAATCGACAGGCCGATACCAACATTGGCAGTCTAATTAATACTGATTGGTTGGTCGATCCGTTGCAAAAACAATAGCACATTAAAAACAAGTCCAAATTCAACATAGTGCTGAAAACGTTAACATACAATAAATAAAATCATTGTTCAGAGACTGCCATGACCCTATTGCCTCTATCTGCAACATGGTTATAAACTAAGTAAGCAAAATCTTTGTAATTACACTTCCTATCTCACAACATAAAACATTTTATGAACATTCTTTATGCAACATCACATTCATAATCATCATTAACATAATAGTGCACTTGACACAGTTTCATATAGAACATATCTTTCGTTACATTATCCATATTAAAACTTCATTCATTTTATCTTCAAATGCCAAAGTGTTACACCTTATCATCATCATAGGCGCACCGTCATGAAAGGAGAGGGGTAGCAAATCTCAAACCAAACCTGACATCATAAACATAAACATACCATAACATAGGGTGTGCAACACTTATTTAGGTGATACATATGTATATTTATATATATATATATATACACACACTTTTATGCTTTGAAATACATCATCATCAAAACATGTATAAACTTTTATACATCAAAACTTTCATAATAAAACATCATGTATAATCATCATGGAAATCATTATAAAACCATCATGAACATAGATTTCAAACTTTTATAAACTTCATCATGTTACAGGTGAGAATGTACTTACTTGATTAGCTTACTAAACCTAAATTTTTAGATGACGTCACCACGGTCTTGATGTGCTCACTTCTTGAAAAGTTCATGTCATACATTCATATACAAAAATAAAATTATGATTCATCTTCATGACATCATCCAATACCATATTACAACACGCATACATTCTTCTCTTGAGAACATTAATAAATAACACATTTTATTAGCCCTTTCAAACATTAGAACAAAACTGCCAATAGAAAATGCAACCTGACCCTTATGAATTCATAGCTTAATAAGTTACAATTCACACACAATTAAAGAAAAAGACTCTCGAGGGACAAAGCTAACATATAAATATAATATGATGATTTTTCGTTGGTCATAAAAAAATCCCATTAAACAATTAAAACAAGCCACACATCACACTACATAGAAACTCTCAACAACAACAAAGTAGTGAGCAGTGCCTAACTAACATTCATATAATAAAGTATTTATATCACAAAATAATTCCACAAAAATCCTGCATGTAATAAACACCTAGAACTATAACATATCCAAAAATTACCTTTAAATAAACTCCAAACATATCAGGCAATGAGTTACACACGATCATCATTCTCAAACAAATAAAATTAATTTATTTAGACCCTAAAATTTTTATGACAACCTATTAACATATAAATATAGAACCACAAAAAATTTCATTAACAAATAAATTTGTTTACTCATACAAAAATTCACACAACAAAAAGTCCAAAAATTCACTGATGGAACAGCCATAAAACCTAACCTTAATGGAACTACAATAACACATAAATTGTTCATCATATTACATGAGACTTTTCAGCTTAACACATAATATATATATATATATATGAATATATCTACCAAATTTCATGTGAAATAACATTCATTTTCCTTATGAACAAAAACTATATTTTTGTGCAACATAACCAATTAGCAATAGTTCACTATGAGTGGCAGAGACTAAAAAATTCAATATCTCAACATAGAAAACTCCAAATGGGGTGAAATTTTGAGGAACATGACATAACACATGCATAAACATCATACTAAAATTTCATTGCAAACGGAAATTTCTAGACAAAAATACAGCAGTCAAATTAAAGGAGAAAATAAATTTTAGAAATAAACCGAGAATGAATTCTTAACCAAAATGATTCTTCTCAAATTTCCTTTGAATTTTCCCAAGATAAAAACAATATTTCATTCAAATTTTTGTAAGAGAATTGAAGGAGAGAAGGTGAAAAACATTGAGGAAGAACGTGAGAAAATGTCTGAGATAATTTAGAGAGATAGGGAGAGAGAGTGTGTGTGATAGAGAGAGAGTGAAATTCATGTGAATGAAAATAATGCTAAGGGATCAATGTTCTCTATAATGTCGGAATTTCCTAACTAAAATTAAGACAAATTCACATGGGGAATGGAGAGAATTGGGGGAATTCAACTGATTTAGCTCTTCTTACCATATTTCAAACTTTCAAAATAGGAAACCATATCAAAATAATTCAATCATCCATAAAAGTCAAACATTCTATTACATTAAATAAGGAAAAAGACCAAAAAAATATGCTAATTAATCAAAATTTTTCATCCAATCAAATTAATCACCCATGCCATAATTTTGGTAATTACCTACTGATTACTTGTCAGCTATCTTTGGCCTACTGATGGTTTACTTCGGCTTACCGAATTCGCATGGTCTAGCCTGCCAATTAAATCCATCGGCCTATCGTTCCGTGAGGGACAATTCAGCCTGCTGAACTTGAAGGATCAGCCAGCCGAACAGTCGCATACACTAAAATATAATAAAATATTAATTAATTACTAAATAATTATCATCTATACAACATAAATGACATGAACACCTTGAGCACATCAATTTCACGTGACCGTTACCTGTCATCATACTTAAAATAAAATAGTCAATAACATAATATCATAACAAAAATACTTAACATCGTTAAATATCTATCATTATTCGTTATATGAAAAATGGCGGGTGTTACAATTCTCCCTACCTTATAAGAGTTTTGTCGTCGAAACTGAAAACAATTGTGGATATCTAACCCTCATGTCATCTTCACGTTCCCATGTAGCTTCTTTCACTTGGTGATTTCACCATAATATCTTGACCAAAGGAATCTCTTTGTTCCTTAAGATTTTAGTTTTCCGATCTAAAATCTCCACTGGCTTTTCTTCATAGCTGAGGTCTTCTCGTATTTCAATCGCCTGTGGCTGGATCACATGTGTAGGATCTAGGACATACTTTTTGAGCTCTGAAACATGGAACACATCATCAATGGTTAACATCTCCAATGACAATCTCAACTAATAAGCTACTTTGCCTATTCGCTTCACGATTTCATAAGGTCCGACAAACCTTGGGTTCAACTTGCCTTTCTTTCTGAACCTGATGACTCCTTTCATTGGTGCAACTTTTAAGAACACAAAATCACCTACAGCTAATTCTAAGGGCCTTCTTCTTTTATCAGCATAACTTTTCTATCGGCTTTGAGCGGTCTCTATTCTCTTTCGTATCAACTTAATCATCTAGAAAGTCTTGTTGACAAAGTCTATTTTTTCTCCATCAATGTTTTCCATTATCCTCTTTTCACCAGCTTTATGCCAACATATAGGCGACCTACATTTCCACCTACATAAGGCCTCATAAGGTGCCATTCCGATCGTTGCCTGGTAGTTGTTGTTATAAGCGAACTCCGCTAACGGTAACATTTTACACCAGCTGGTTTTGTAATCGAGAGTATAGGCCCGAAGCATATCCTCTAAGACCAAATTCATCCTCTCTGTTTGGCCGTCTATTTGAGGTTGAAAGGTTGTGCTGAAATGCAACTTAGTTTTCATAGTAATCTATACACTTTTCTAGAACTTAGACGTAAACATGCCGTCATGATAAAAAATGATAGACTTAGGGATTCCATGAAGTCGTACAATTTCCTTGACATAGAGTTCCGCTAACCGCTCCATAGAGTAAGTGTTCTTGATGGGAATGAAAAGCGTCATCTTCGTCAATCGGTTGACAACAACCCAAATGGCATCATATCCTTTCATAGTCCTCGGCAAACTGGTCATGAAATCCATTGCAATATCCTCCCATTTCTATTCCAGTGTCTGAATTGGCTGTAAATCGTCGCCAGGTCTTTGGCGTTCAACTTTGAGTTACTGGCATGTCAAGCATTTCTTCACATACATTACAACGTCATGTTTTATTTCAAACCACCAAAAACTATCCCTTAGATCGTTGTACATCTTTGTTGCACCTGGACGAATTGAATAAGGAGTATCATGAATTTCTGCTAAAATTTTTTCCCTTAAACCATCTACGTTAGGAACACATAAGCGGTCCTTGATATATAGAGTTCCATCATTAGCAACATGAAACTCTTCGCATTTTCCTTCCTTGATTTCCTGCTTAATTCTCGTGAGGCTTACATCTTCTTCTTACTTACTTCGAATCTCATTAAACAATGTTGGAGCAAGAGTTAGTGCTAAAAGCTGTCCTGTTATAATTTTTAGACCGAAGTCCAGAATTTCTTTTCTCAAAGGCTAAGACATTGCTTATAATGACATCAACGTTGCAGCCATCTTCCTACTTAGAGCATCAGCTACTCGATTAGTCTTTGTTGGATGATAAAGGATTTCATAATCATAATCCTACACCAGCTCTAGCCATCTTTGTTGTCTCATGTTCAAGTCCTTCTGAGTGAAGAAGTACTTTAAACTTTGATGATCAGTAAAAATCTTACATTGAACTCCATACAAGTAATGTCTCTGAATTTTTAGTGCGAAAACTACAGCCGCCAATTCAAGGTCGTGAGTAGGAAAGTTCTTCTCATAGTCTTTTAGCTGTCTCGAGGCATAAGTGATCACCCTATCATTCTGCATTAATACAGCACCAAGGCCTATCTTAGAAGTGTCACTGTAAATTATGAATCCATCATCCCATCAGGAATAGCCAAGACTAGAGCTGTAGTTAACCTTTTCTTTAGCTCTTGGAAACTCTTCTCGCATGCATCCATGTTGGAAACAAAGTGCGCAGCGGAATTTTAAAAATTTTTTCATCAGAGTATTTTCCAAAACACAAGTTTGACATGTTATACGTATAAATTAAACAGATCTTACTAACCTCAGTGTGCCGAAGAACCTCCGCGACCTGTGTAGAGAAGTAACGTTCCAGAAGAGCCTCAACCAACTGGTCTTCTTTGCTATTCTCTATCCACAACCGGAGTGAGTGTGGGCTCACACGTACAGCTCTTCCACCGGTGACTCTCCTTCCAACCAATAGAGAGAACCCAAAGCTAGTGTTCGTGATTTGTGAACAAAAGCTCTCAGGGAGTTTTCAGATGCTCACTAGAAGAGTATCACTCTTAATCTCTCAAATTGATCTGAGTAAATCATTAGACTCACTCCCTTTTTTATACCTATTGGTCCTTGGGGTCAGTCCATATCAGATTAGGTCTCAAAAATCGAAACAGAATCAAGTTCGGATCAATATCTGATAAGATACGCGTGAAAAACACGTAATCTTAGCTGTCGCGGTCGGCATGCCGAACTGTGAGATAGGCAGGCCGAACTGGCCAGTTCGGCAGGCCGAACTTTCTGATCGGCAGGCCGAACTGCCGAGAAAAAATCTCCGCGAATCTTTTATTTTCCACCCGAGATTCTAAAGGATAAAGTCTCAGTTTTGATTCAAATAGCCCAATAGAAAAGATATCTGATCAAAACAAACTTTATCAAGATAATCTCTAAGAAAATAAATCAATTCACAATAATTCTACAAGTTTATCTTGTTCTAATTGTCCAAAATTAAAACAACCGATAAACAGACAAGAATTATCCGAACGCCATAATTCAACAAGTTCATCTTGAACTAATTTCTTACATAATTAATTCAACTGATAAACAGACATGAATTATTTGATTCTTATAAATTTTAAACCAATCTGATAAATCCGACATAAGTCACCAATTATTGGAAAAGCACGCCGTGTCGTTACAGGATTTTGTGAGCTAGCAAAGGGGACCAAAATGGACCTATAAAGTTCAAGCTCATGATAATTATGAAACCCAATATCCCAGATATACATTTCACAATTATCAACTCCAACGCTACTCCACTAAAAGCTTGGAGCTGCACTCTCGAACTTTACAGAATTACGAAGCTCATGTAGCTAAGTCTCCATGACATATCATAGTGTATCGCATCCCCATATGATCATCCATAATCGGCTTAAGGACAAGTTCTGTCTTACCTTCCCGATTATTTTTATCTTACGTTCCATTGTCTCACCATTAGAAAACTTACCATCCAAAGATAGTATACCATTCGGTTACACCTATGTATCCAAATGGTTGAGCGCTCCAGTTTTCCAATTACAGGACAACGCATATAAGAGGATATCATTACTCCTAAAGAGGAGCTATGGATTCCATATCTATGAATAACAAGTCTACGCTATCAAGAGTCATGCCTCCAACGTACCGGCATGCATGCCACTATAGAGATGTGGGAGTCATCCATTGGTACATCAAAAGACACAAGTCGAGACAACGGGCCCATTATTCATCTCAGGATTAAGATACAATACAAACGACTGTCTAAAGTGAATCGATTTGCCAAGACAGAATTATTAATCCAAATCAATTCACTTTATGTCCCGATCCAACACATCGTCACCTATGACAACGCGCCAATGTTTCTATTCACGGAGTCCAACTCCGATGGCCAAGACAAACCATCTCCCAAAAGGGATATAGACAACATAACAATCTTTACATGAATAAAGCGCCCAACTTTATTCCCTCGATTGCGGATCATATATTTTAGACCATCACCTTAAGAGTCGTGTCTACCGCATAATCATCCCATCATATGCCCAACTCTTAAGGTTTAGACTGACAGTCTCAGACTACTGTTTGCTTATCATACATTCAACGAATATGAACGTAAAGAGGACAATATTTGGTATATATAAATGAATAAATTCTTTATTGATAAAAATGTCTCCAAAAACGTATTACATTTTTACTCCTTAGAGCATACATGTCTAACAATCTCCCACTTGCACTAAGTGAGTAAATACTGCAAATTTCGCATCCCCATAGCTTCCACATGCCTTTCGAAGACTCTCCCAGAAAGTGTCTTCGTAAATGGATCAGCTAAATTGTCCTCTGACGCGATTTTGCACACCGTGACATGCCCGCTCTCAACGAAGTCCTTTATCACATGATACTTCCGATCAATATGCTTACTCTTCTTGTGAAATCTTGGTTCCTTAGCATTAGCTACCGCCGCACTGTTATCACAGTACAGTGATACCGCTTTATCCATACCAGGAACTACCTCAAGATCCCCAAGGAACTTGCGGAGCCACACTGCTTCTTTCGAAGCATCACTAGCCGCCACATACTCGGCCTCCATCGTTGAATCCGAAGTGCAATCTTGCTTCGCACTTCTCCAACTGATGGCACCGCCACCCAGAGTAAACACAAACCCTGAAGTCGATTTCCTAGAATCCAGGCAGGATTGAAAATCCGAATCAGTGTATCCTAGAGGAGTTAAATCCTCACCCGAATACACAAGCATATACCCTCGAGTCCTTCTCAGGTACTTGAAAATATGCTTTACCGCAACCCAATGGTTCGGTCCTGGATCCGCCTGAAATCGACTCACAATCCCGACCGCATAGCTAATATCCGGTCGAGTGCAAAGCATGGCATACATGAGACTACCCACTGCCGAAGCATAAGGTACCTTCTTCATGTATTCTCTTTCTTCATTAGACTTTGGAGAGTCTTTCTTAGAAAGAGTAATTCCAGACCTAGATGGTTGCCCACCTTTCTTGGAATCCTGCATTGCAAACCTCCTGAGAATTTTATCTATGTAGCCGGCCTGTGACAAAGCTATCATTTTGTTCTTCCTATCCCGCAAGATCTGGATACCGAGAACAAAATTAGCCTCACCCAAGTCCTTCATGTCAAACTGCTTGGTCAACCATAATTTGACCGATGACAACGCCCCAACGTCATTGCCAATTAGCAGAATGTCATCTACATAGAGTAGTAGAAAAAACCACCTTCCCATTCTTAATGTGTTTGTAAACACATGGTTCATCCACATTTTGTGAGAACCCATAAGTCTTGATCACTTGATCAAATCTTATGTTCCAAGAACGAGAAGCTTGCTTAAGTCCATAAATAGACTTTAGCAACTTACAAACCTTACCCTCTTGACCCGCGACCTTGAACCCGTCTGGTTGTTCCATATAAATGGACTCATCAAGATAGCCATTTAGAAAAGCCGTCTTGACATCCATCTGCCAAATCTCGTAGTCGAGAGCGGCAGCTATGGACAAGAGAATCCGGATGGACTTAAGCATGGCTACAGGCGAAAAGGTTTCCTCATAATCGATTCCTTCCTTTTGCGTATAACCCTTAGCTACCAGTCTAGCCTTAAAGGTTTCGACCTTTCCATCCACTCCTCTTTTCCTCTTGTAGATCCACTTACACCCTATGGGTTTTACCCCTTCGGGAAGATCCACGAGCTCCCAGACCCGATTAGTCTCCATAGACTTCATCTCAATGTTCATGGCCTCTGTCCAGAGTCTTGAATCAACATCCTCCATAGCTTCTGCGTAAGTATAAGGATCCCTGTCATGTTCATCCGGTTCAGCCAAAAAGACCTCCCCATTGAACATATACCTCTCAGGTTGACGCCCGATCCTCCCACTACGCCGAAGCCCCTGTGGTTGTTGTTCAGGTTTGTTTGGTTTTTCTACACCGATCGGAATGGTTTCGTTCGGAACCTCCGGAGTAAACGGATTACCCCTCAACTCCTCAAGCACCACTTTGCTTTGAGGTTTAAAGTCGTTCATGTAACTCTCCTCAAGGAAAGTTGCATTAGTTGAAACCACGACTTTATTTTCCTTTGGGTTATAAAAATAACCCCCTTTAGTCCCTTTTGGGTATCCTACAAACACGCAAACTTCTGAACGTGCTTCCAACTTATTCAGATCCTTAAACAGGACATGAGCTGGACATCCCCATATGCGAATATGGTTTAAGGATGTCTTCCGTCTTGTCCACAACTCGTGAGGAGTTTTAGGGACCGATTTTGAAGGCACATTGTTCAAAAGATAACATGCGGTTTGTAGTGCATATCCCCAAAAGGATAAAGGCAATGATGAATAACTCATCATGGACCGAATCATGTCCAACAAAGTCCTATTCCTTCTCTCCGCTACGCCATTCTGCTGCGGAGTGCCCGGCGCAGTCAAATGGGATAAAATCCCATTCTCTAACAAGTGTCCCAAGAACTCGTCAGAAAGGTATTCCCCACCTCGATCAGATCGAAGTGCCTTTATGGGTCTACCCAATTGCTTTTCCACTTCAGCCCGAAACTCCCTGAACTTATCATAAGTTTCGCTTTTGTGGTGCATTAGGTACACATACCCATATCTTGAGTAATCGTCAATAAAAGTGACGAAGTACTCATACCCTCCTCGTGCCCGGATGTTCATCGGTCCGCAAACATCACTATGCACAAGTTCTAGAACCCCTTCGGCCCTATTGCCCTTAGACCCGTATGGTCTTTTGGTCATTTTACCCTCCAAACAAGACTCACATTGAGGTATAGATTCCACCCTTAAGTGACTTAAAGGTCCATCCCTTACCAACCTTTGAATCCTATTCAGGTTAATATGGCCAAGGCGCAAATGCCAAAGATAAGTCTTATTAGAGTGAGAAGTTTTAATTCTTTTTGAGTCATTATCATTTATCTAGCATTAAGCAATAAGTCCATCTTAGGTTTGATAAAATATAGATTATTTTGCATCCATCCAGAACAGATAAAAGATTTGTTTTTACGAATCACCACTTTTTCATTAAAAGATACCACGTAGGAGTCTTTAAATAAAGAAGATACAGAAATTAAATTCCTTTTAAATTTAGGAACATAAAAACAATCTCGCAAAATTAAACTCCTATAATTATCAAAACAAAGATGGACATCTCCCACTGCTTCCGCTGAGACCAAGGATCCATCGCCCATCCGAAGCGTTAAGTCTTCACGAAGTAGACTTCTCGTTTCTTTGAATCCCTGCAGAGAAACACAAACATGATTAGTTGCACCAGAATCTATGACCCAAATGTCACTGGATTCCTCAACCAAACAAGTTTCTAAATATAGAAGATCACACCTACCTCCCTTGGAAAGGAAGTCCTTGCAATGCTTCTTTATATGCCCGACCTTACCACAAAAGAAGCACTTAAGCTTCTTTGGGTTCTTCTTCTTCTTCTTCTTGCTCTTGGTAGCAATAGGAATAGAAGACTTCCCACTCTTGGCCCGTTGTTTCTTTCCATTCCCAGAGTTAGGATTGGAACCAGAAGCAGCTACCATATTGGCCTCTCCACCAGCAGGAGACTCCCTGATCAGCAGTTCAAACTCCTGTAACTGTTTCATCAATTCTGTTAAGGTCATATCCCGTCTATTGCTCAAATTAAAAGTAGCTCTAAACGGAATAAATTCCTTAGACAGAGTCTCAAAGACCATAGTCATCTGAGTTTCAGCATCGATGTCGGCTCCATTGGTTTGAGCCTCAGCGAGGTAACCCATGACCAACATCATGTGCTCCTTTACAGATGTCCCCGGTCTCTGTCTACAGTTTAAGAGTTTCCGAAGCGCCCCTTGCCGCTTTGTTATGGCCTGGCCTCCAAACATATCCTCAAGATTATCCAAGATCTGCTTCGCAGTCTCATAATCCTGATGTTGAGCCTGCAAGCACGTTGTTCATGCTAGCCATAACATAGCAGCGGGCCTGATCATTAGCATCTTTCCAGCGTTCGTATGCTTGGAATTGCTCATTACTTGAGTCTCCCGTAGGCTCGGGAGGACAAGGAGTTGTCAGAACATATTTCAGTTTCTCAAAGGAAAGGACGATGTCCAGGTTCCGTTTCCAATCGTTATAGTTCTCACCGGTTAATTGGTTTTTGTCAAGTATCGATGATAAAGCAGTTTTTAGACATTTTCAATCTACAATAAAGAATCATATACCAAACATAAGCAAACATATTTAATAATTTAGTAAGATAACACAATCATGTAAAATCATACAAATGTGTTTATGTGTCAAAACCTTGAAAATATCACAACCTTACAACGATAATTCCCAACTCAGAATTCAACAAGCTCCTAGGGGAGTCATGCCAAATTCAATCAGGAACACGGATCCCCTCCTGATTAATATATGCCATCCAGGACCCGTATGATCCAGCATATACTAATAATCGTTTCTTTGGCCATTAATTTTATTAACAGAGCTCCTAGGGGAGGTTAATAATAAAATTAACGTGAGTGTATAACCACCGTTTCAATATTTTATCCATGATTTATAATCACCACCTAGGGGTGTGCAACCATAAATCATACTAAAATACCTTATCCTTTTAGAGATCCAATCTGGTACATAATAGAAATCCCTTCCTAGGGGTTGGGACCATCATGTTCTTCCTATGGACCAACGATGGAGGCCTTAGGTTCTCTCTTCGAAAACCTTCTGCCACTCAATCTTTTGAAGTCAAGGTTTTATTTTAAAATTATGCATGAACAATTTTAATATGAGCGGCACTCCCTATTCTATATGACATGTTATCAATATACATGGTAAATCATATTATAATGCAGACAAGCAAAGCAATCAAGCAAAGCTACAAGCATAATAATAATAACCGTAACATTATGGTTCCACCCTAGAGAATAGAAAAAATAAGATTACAAGAGAATAATCGAGACATTTATCGATTCTTCATCCTTGAATCCTCAAGCTGTATCCTTCTTCATGTAATATCCATCTTCAAGTCCTCAATCCCGTATGAATCGAACACTTCATATTTTCGGTCATATCCAAATTTAATGTTTCTCAGAATCGTCCCAAAAATAAAATTAAAACTACACTGAAAAAATCGCACCTTTTCTGGACACCTGGCAGCTCTCGGTCGGCAGGCCGATCTGGGTGATCGGTCTGCCGATCATGGTGGTTCGGCCTGCCGAACATGAAGGTTCGGCCTGCCGGCAGAGCACCAAAATTTCTGCCCCACTGTCGGCCTGCCGGACCGTACGTCCGGCCTGCCGATCTGTGACCTTCGGCCTGCCGAACTGTGAGGTCCGGCATGCCGACCGAGCAGAAAACCCTCAATCCAGAAAATACAATTTTAATGCAATTCATCAATTTTATTTTCAACAATTCAAAAATATAAAATTAGAGACTCAGGAAATACCTGGAGACGCCATCATCAATCTTTGAGTTCCGACTTCTCGTTCCGTCTTCTCCGAATAATTATTTAATTACAAAATTCTTACAAATTAAAAATTAAATAATAATTCCTAGACGGAGATGATAGTCCGCCATCTAATTACATGAAAAACCTAGATACACATTCTAACCTCTATGGAACCATAACCGGTATTAATTAATTAATAAATAATTAAACAACATTTTAATCAACCATAATTAATTAATAAACATTCACCATATAATCATGACAACATATATATTATATAGAAACCTAGAGTGCCATCTCTCTATAAAATTTAATTCAAGCATTGGAGAGATTAAGATCACAAAATTTATGCATATAACATGATCACAAACTTGCAAATTTATGTAAAAACCTCGTCTCTGATACCAATTGTTGGAAACAAAGTGCGCAGCGGAATTTTAAAAATTTTTTCATCAGAGTATTTTCCAAAACACAAGTTTGACATGTTATACGTATAAATTAAACAGATCTTACTAACCTTAGTATGCCGAAGAACCTCCGCGACCTGTGTAGAGAAGTAACGTTCCAGAAGAGCCTCAACCAACTGGTCTTCTTTGCTATTCTCTATCCACAACCGGAGTGAGTGTGGGCTCACACGTACAGCTCTTCCACCGGTGACTCTCCTTCCAACCAATAGAGAGAACCCAAAGCTAGTGTTCGTGATTTGTGAACAAAAGCTCTCAGGGAGTTTTCAGATGCTCACTAGAAGAGTATCACTCTTAATCTCTCAAATTGATCTGAGTAAATCATTAGACTCACTCCCTTTTTTATACCTATTGGTCCTTGGGGTCAGTCCATATCAGATTAGGTCTCAAAAATCGAAACAGAATCAAGTTCGGATCAATATCTGATAAGATACGCGTGAAAAACGCGTAATCTTAGCTGTCGCGGTCGGCATGCCGAACTGTGAGATAGGCAGGCCGAACTGGCCAGTTCGGCAGGCCGAACTTTCTGATCGGCAGGCCGAACTGCCGAGAAAAAATCTCCGCGAATCTTTTATTTTCCACCCGAGATTCTAAAGGATAAAGTCTCAGTTTTGATTCAAATAGCCCAATAGAAAAGATATCTGATCAAAACAAACTTTATCAAGATAATCTCTAAGAAAATAAATCAATTCACAATAATTCTACAAGTTTATCTTGTTCTAATTGTCCAAAATTAAAACAACCGATAAACAGACAAGAATTATCTGAACGCCATAATTCAACAAGTTCATCTTGAACTAATTTCTTACATAATTAATTCAACCGATAAACAGACATGAATTATTTGATTCTTATAAATTTTAAACCAATCTGATAAATCCGACATAAGTCACCAATTATTGGAAAAGCACGCCGTGTCGTTACAGGATTTTGTGAGCTAGCAAAGGGGACCAAAATGGACCTATAAAGTTCAAGCTCATGATAATTATGAAACCCAATATCCCAGATATACATTTCACAATTATCAACTCCAACGCTACTCCACTAAAAGCTTGGAGCTGCACTCTCGAACTTTACAGAATTACGAAGCTCATGTAGCTAAGTCTCCATGACATATCATAGTGTATCGCATCCCCATATGATCATCCATAATCGGCTTAAGGACAAGTTCTGTCTTACCTTCCCGATTATTTTTATCTTACGTTCCATTGTCTCACCATTAGAAAACTTACCATCCAAAGATAGTATACCATTCGGTTACACCTATGTATCCAAATGGTTGAGCGCTCCAGTTTTCCAATTACAGGACAACGCATATAAGAGGATATCATTACTCCTAAAGAGGAGCTATGGATTCCATATCTATGAATAACAAGTCTACGCTATCAAGAGTCATGCCTCCAACGTACCGGCATGCATGCCACTATAGAGATGTGGGAGTCATCCATTGGTACATCAAAAGACACAAGTCGAGACAACGGGCCCATTATTCATCTCAGGATTAAGATACAATACAAATGACTGTCTAAAGTGAATCGATTTGCCAAGACAGAATTATTAATCCAAATCAATTCACTTTATGTCCCGATCCAACACATCGTCACCTATGACAACGCGCCAATGTTTCTATTCACGGAGTCCAACTCCGATGGCCAAGACAAACCATCTCCCAAAAGGGATATAGACAACATAACAATCTTTACATGAATAAAGCGCCCAACTTTATTCCCTCGATTGCGGATCATATATTTTAGACCATCACCTTAAGAGTCGTGTCTACCGCATAATCATCCCATCATATGCCCAACTCTTAAGGTTTAGACTGACAGTCTCAGACTACTGTTTGCTTATCATACATTCAACGAATATGAACGTAAAGAGGACAATATTTGGTATATATAAATGAATAAATTCTTTATTGATAAAAATGTCTCCAAAAACGTATTACATTTTTACTCCTTAGAGCATACATGTCTAACAATCCATCCATTCAAACTTCATTCCTTTACAAGTTAGATTTGTGAGAGGCGCTGTTATCCTGGAGAAGTCTTCCACAAACTTCCGATAATAACCAGCTAGACCCAAGAAGCTCCTTATCTTACTTGCATTCTTCGGTTGTTTCTAGTTGAGAACAGCTTTTACTTTAGTAGGATCTACCATTTTCCCTTCCCTTGATACCACATGACCTAAGAAAGACACTCTATCGAGCAAGAATTCACACTTAGAGAGCTTTGCATACAACTTGTGTCTCTTTAAGGTCTCCAACACAATTATCAGATGCTCAACGTGCTCTTTCTGGCTCTTCGAATAAACAAAAAATATCATCGATAAACACAATGACGAATTTATCTAGGAAATCCTTAAATACCTAATTGATCAGGTCCATAAAGGCTACAAGAGCATTCATTAGACCGAAAGGCATAACCGCGAATTCGTAGTGACCATATCTCAATCTAAAGGCTGTCTTAGGGATGTCTCCTTCTTTTATCTTCAACTGGTGATATCCCGATTGTAGGTCAATCTTTGAGAACATAGATGGACCTTTGAGTTGGTCAAACAAGTCATTGATTCAAGGCAATGGGTACTTATTCTTGATCGTCACCTTATTCAGCTCTTTATAGTCAATGCAAAGTCTCATAGATCTATCCTTCTTCTTGACAAATAAGATTGGGCTCCCCAAGGTGAATGACTAGGCCGGATGAAGCCTTTGTCGAGAAGTTCCTTTAATTGAGAATGAAGCTCCTTCAACTCTGTTGGGGCCATTTTGAATGATGCCTTCAAAATTGGGTTGGTGCCTAGAGCGAGTTTGATCTCAAATTCAATCTCTCTATCTGGGGGCAAGCTTAACAGATCATCTAGAAACACCTTTGAGAATTCTTGCACTATTGTAACATCTTCAATCCTTGCCTTTTCTTCTTGACTTTTGTCTACAATGTTTGCCAGATAACCCATGTAGCCACTTGCTAACAGCTTCTTTGCTTTCATGGCTGACAAAAACATACTTGGTCTCTTTCTGGACACGCCCACATACATAAACTTTTGTTCACCTTCTAGATGGAAGATCACCTTTCTTTTCCAGCATTCGATGGAAACATTGTACTTTCTCAGAAAATCCATTCCAAGAATCATGTCGTAATCATACATATCAATCATGATATGGTCGGTGAAGAGTTCCTTTTTAGAAATCCATAGAGGAACTATTCGCATATAGTGCGTAGACATCATCACTTCCCTAGAGGGTAGAGTCATAGGGAATCCCTGTCTCACTGGTTCTAAATGAACCTATAACTTCTTAGCAAAAGACGATGATACAAAAGAATGTGTGGCACCTGTATCAAAGAGAGCATGTACATTAATAGAAAGACTCAAAATCTGACATATGACCATATCAGAGGCTTCAGCAGCCACTTATTCTTTTGTCATTGCATAGATGCAGGCATTGGTAGGTAGGGCTTCAAGTCTTCCCTAATTAATCAGTGGTCCCTCTAAGGCAACTTGCATCTGATGGAGTTGGGCATGAGGAGCTCTCTTCTGAGCTCGAGCATTTATTTGATTAGGGCAGTTCTTGGCAAAGTGGTCTTCACACCCATAGATGAAACACTGGATCGTTCCCAAACAGCATTCACCTGGGTGTTTCTTCCCACATTTGGTACATGGTTGAATCTGTCTATTATTGTTGTTGTACTGACCACCATTATGCTTCTTATTACCTTGGCTCTGCTAATTTTGAGATTTGCCCTTCCTCTTGTTGTTTCTCTAGTTCTGGTTGTTGTTGTTGTTGTTGTTTCTACTTTGGGGGCGGTTCTGAGTGCTTGCATTATTTGTTGGCTAACCTGACTGAGGTTGGTTTCTTCTTAACTTTGACAAATAAAATTCAGCTCGTTGTGCCCTCAAGACGACCTGTTCATGGTTTTTGGGTGGACTTGCCCCATCAACAATTGTAACAATCTCTGGCCTGAGGACTCTAATCAGTCTTCAGACCCTTTCACTTTCATTGCTAACCATCCTTGGGCAAAGACGAGCCAACTGATCAAATTTAGCCACCACATAGGTGACTGACATATCTCTTTGGTGTAGGTTCTCGAACTCATCGTAATGCTTTTGTGTAATGTTCATGTGGAAGAACTTCATGTTGAACTTATGAAAGAAATCAGCCCATGTCATCTCGTTAACATTCCTTCTCTATTTGATTCCTTCCCACCAGATTCTGGCCTTTATGGTGAGGCAGTACGAGGCACAGAGGACCTTTTCATTTTTAGTGAAACCCATGAGCTTCAGAGTGGCTTCAATTGTCTTCAGCCATCCTTGCACGGCCAGAGGATCCTTAAAATGTTCAAAATCCACTCCCTTGATCCTCTTCCATCTGACTAATAGTGGTTCCTGGTGGACCAGTTTTGGTTCTAGGGTAGGAGCCAGAACTTCATCTCCCTGTGGCTGGGAAGGAGGATGAGGCACGTTCTCACCTTGTCTTTTGCCACCTTGACTATTGGCTCTGAGTTCCTCTATTTCTTTTCTTTACTCTTCGAGTTGCCTTTGCAGTTTGGCAATCATTGTCAAATATCCTTCATTAGTTTGAGCACGAGTTTGAATCCTTCTATGGCCGTTCGTCTTTCATTTCCTAAAATAATTTTGAACTTGGGAATAAACTTCCAATTTTATCATATGAGACAGGATTTCACTACTAAATTATACACTAGGGTACTTATCATTAACCAACTAAATCTTATACTTATCATCAACTTGCATCCTTAACAATTAACTTAAAATACACTTACTTGGAGGACTTAGACTGACGTATGGCGATATGAATTGAAAACAGAAATTCGCACTGATAACAAAGCCTATAATGCCCCCTTACGGACACCACAGATGTCGTTACATTCATACTCGTTTCATTACTTTTAAGATAAACCATTTAAATAAGGAAAAATTTATTAATATTATCCTAGGATCCATACATACAATTTTTTTTTAAATGGAGGATTCATGTGTATGATAGAGAGCATTAAGGGGAAAGTCAAAAATTGCTCCACTTACCATATTTCACAATTTCAAAATAGGAAACCATATCAAATAATTCAATCATCCATAAAAGTCAAACATTCTATTACATTATACAAGTAAAAAGACCAAAAAATATGCTAATCAATTAGAATTTTTCATCCAATCAAATTAATCACCCATGCCACAATTTTGGTGATTACCTGCCAACAGTTTACTTCGGCCTACTAAATTTCTACGGTCTGGCCTACCGATTAAATCCATCGGCCTGCCATTTTGTAAGGGACAATTCGACCTGCCAAACTTGAAGGATCAGCCGGCCGAACAGTCGCATATACTAAAATATAACAAAACATTAATTAACTACTAAATAATTATCATGTATACAACATAAATGACATGAACACCATGAGCACATAAATTCCACATGACCATCACCTATTATCATACTCAAAGTAATATAGTTAGTAACATAATATCATAAGGAAAATTCTTAACGTCATTAGATATCTATCATTATCCATTATATGAAAAATGGCGGGTGTTACAGTTAATGACCTAAGGCTCATGCATTTTTGTAATGAGATTTGATCTAGACTTAAATTTTGAAGCCAAATATGGTAAGAATGAGTGTCCATCTAACCTCCATAAATAGAAAACATTTTTCTATTGTTATTTAGATTACTTGAGAAATTTAGAGAGATTATTTTGTTGGAGAAACTCTGAAACTCTCATGGAGCTATTGTTTAACATCAAGAACTATAATTCTTGATTTTATAGGCTGAACGATGTGTGTTCACTCACACTCCAATCATGGAAAAGAGAATAGCAAAGAGTTTATTGAGGCTCTTCTGGTTGAAATCTTGTGTAGCAGTTCTAAGAAAATTCTATCAGAAGTGTGGTTTCCGGCCTACTAGAAGTATGGAGATCTTAGATTAATTTATATACATAGCATATCTAACTTGTTTTTGGATAAGGTTTTAATTAAAAAAATTAAAATCTACTACATACTTCTTTTCCAACATTCTAAGCATCCGAGCATTCCAGCATTCCAAGCATCCGAGCACTCTGAGCGTCTGAAACATCTCTAAAGTATTAAAAGTGGAAGCTTAAAAGTCACATGGTGTCATCAAGTAATGTAACGGGCAGTGATAAAAAGCAACTAATGACCAATAATTAGATCATATTTAATGAATTACCAGTTGTAGTGCCCAAGAGGTGAATAATTTTATATTGCATTTAAAAGATAATTAACTCTAATAGGAGAATTAAACTCCTCTATTTCCAACATGATATAAGATTCCCTCAAATTGAGAGGAAATGATCATAGACACAATTCTCAATACAAAGCCTTGAGGAAATTATATCAGACTTCGGTTTTTACTTATATTGTTCTTAAGGTTTTCTTTGCATCCTTTAAATTTTTCTTATCATTCTTGACAAATCTTCTTTTTTTATCTTAATTTCTTGTTTAAGGATGTTGATTTTGTGTTGGATGAAATTTTGCTCCTACATTGTATTTGTAGCTAGAAGATAAAAAATGAAAAGGCACATCTATATAGGTTAGAATCATATCCTATTCTTTTATTGATTTTTTTGGTACTTGATTTATTTTTTTTCCAATTTTATTAGCTCAATAAGCCTGCCCTTGTTGTGAAGCCCCCTTATCCAGTCTACCATGCCGCTGTTGAAGTTGTTTTGCTCATCCTGATTACCGGGCTTTCTCCCACTCACAACTTCCAACTCAAGAACTCCAAATGCGTAAACATCTGTCTCCACCATGGCCCTGCCCGTGAGAAATGATTCGGGAGCCATGTAGCCCGGTGTCCCAGCGATCTCCTTTGTAGAGTGGTGAGTCTTCTCGCTTTCTCGAATCATGCAAGCCAATCCAAAGTCTCCAAGCTTGGCATTGAATTTTGAGTCCAACATAATGTTGCTGGCTTTTATGTCTCTATGAAGGACCCTTTTCGCACAACCATTACGCAAGTAATCTAAAGCTTGAACCACACCGCATATTATGTTATGCCTCCTTTCCCAGCTCAATTCTTGAGTCTCCATGCCAAGCTTCTCATCGCTGAATATGAACTTGTCTAGGCTTCCATTTGGCATGAACTCATAGACAATGAGGAGCTCATTGCTTTCATAGCACCATCCAATCAACTTCACCAGATTTTTGTGGCTGAGGCTGCCAATCGTCGTGACTTCTGCTACAAACTCTTGCCATCGTTGATGAGAATCCTTCGAGACTTGCTTGACTACTACCACCTTATCTCCTATATATCCTTTATAGACGGTTCCAAATCCCCCTTTTCCCAGTTTGTTCTTGAGGTTGAAGTTGCTTGTTGCTCATTTTAGATCTTTCAGTTGGAACTTCTTAGGAGCCATGGAAGAGCCTCGAATATGCTCTTCTATCCTCGGATACGCCTCCTTCAGATCCTTCTTGTGACATTGTCTTTCCCAGTACAAGTAAAAAGAAATACCAAGTATAGAAACTGCTGCAATTGGGACAACAATCCAAACCCACAACGGATTAGGATTTGCATCAATATCTGAACTGTGGAAATCCCATGACAGAATGCAATTCCTTTGGGTGTTGTTTTCGCCTGTGGAGCCCGAGAATCCCACGTAGACCTTATCCGGAAGATGGTCTGAGAGATTCAGAGGCTAGGTTAATACCGGATTCTCCACAGTCTTCACTGTTTCATTAGTAAGCCAGACAAACACACTTATGTTCTTCCCATCATACTGAATTCGTATGGTTACATTGCTTCCGCTTGAAAGATTGACGCCGTAATCGTTAAGAGATACTTGTTTGATGGAGTAGATGCTGTTTAGATTCAAACCCACATGGTTGTCATTGATATCCTCCAGAAAACTCTTCCTTGTGTCGAACTCCACTGCTACAGTTCCCTCTTTAGATGATCCATTTGTGCTTTGGTTCACAATCCCAAGCCATTTCCCTTGACTCTGGCCAGGAAGATGGGGATTTATCGTTAAGATAAACGCCAATCCTTCACCAAGTGGGATATACTCTGTAGGATAGGGAGAGATGTTGAGCATAAAGGTGGAATTGAAAGAAGCCATGGTTTACTTATCCCCTTTTTTTCTCCATAGTTTTAGTGGATTTTTGTACAATGATCTTCCTGATTGATTCATGATTCTTGAAGGCTCACTAAGATCAGGTGTAACTTGGATGGCATTAAGAGTTATGCCGGAATTTTCATGAAAGAATTGAATTTCGTCCTCCTCTTGAAAAGTTGGATAACTGAAATTCAAGCATTCCACTTTGTAAAAGCACCACTCAAGAGGGCTACAACAAGGATTTTAGATAGAAGCAAAGAAAAGCAAAGATTGCCCATGAACAACAATTGGGGATAAAGTTTTGAGGAAAAGCTTCAAAAATTGATGGATCAAAGGATTTAGAATCTCATACTTTTACAAAATAACATAAAAGATTAACAAAAGATTTTTCAAAGTAGTAAATATACTTAACATAAAATTTATCAAAATTAATTTGTTTGAAAAATAAACTTTTAAAGTGTCAAAAATTAGATAAACATTGTGCCAACATTGTTCGATAACCTGATCGGTTACTTTAGTCAATTAATGGGTCACTAAACACATTGGCTTGAGGTTGTCTCGGTCACCCACCAGTCAATCTGACATTATCCACTACTCGACCAATGCTATTGAAATGGATCCGTTGGAAAGCGTGGCAAACTCGAATTTTTAGCTTAGTTTTGCATATACAAAAGGGCTTTTGAGGTCTAAACTTATTAAGAAACCATTATTAAAAAAAAAAGGCTTTAAATTCGTCCGATACTCTCAAACTCCGTAACCAAACTAGCATTTATTTCATCTTGATGAAACATCGATTATACGTTAACTTGAACCAAACTTTGAGATATTCTCCAATTGGGTGTTCATATATCTCCTATAGTTTAAGTTTATATGGAATCCAAAATATCAAAAATATTGACTAATCAAACTCTCAAATCCAAAATTCCCTAAAAGAAAAAACCAAATCCAAAATGATCAAGTTCATATTTTGCCCAATGAACTCTGAAACTCAATCTAAAAGCTTACCATGAAGCCCCGGCCCACAAAGCCTCCTAAGTGGCAAGTGGTGGAAAAGTAGTATGTAACGAAATTTTAAAAATTTGTTATACCAGAGTATTCTCCAAAACACAAGCTTGACACACTACTATATGCATAAATTAACCAAATCCTACTAACCTTGTATGCCAAAGAGATTCCTCAAGCAATGAATAGAAGGGCATTGTTGAAGGACCTCAACCAACTGGCCTTCTTTACTATTCTCTATCCATGACTGGTGTGTGTGTGAGCACACTCATACAGCTCTTCCACAGATGACTCTCTTTCCAACCAATTAAGAGATACCCAAAACTATCGTTCGTGATTTGTGAACAATAGTTCTCTAGGAGAGTTTTAGAGACTCACAGTATAGAGTGCTTACTCTTGATCTCTCAACTAATCTAAATAACTTATGAGTCTCACTTCCCAATTTGTAGAGATTGGGCCTAGGAGTCAGTTCTTATTAGATAAGGCCTCAAAAAATTGAAACAGGATCAATTCAAACTCGTACAGCTCTTCCACAGATGACTCTCCTTCTGACCATTTGAAAGGTACCCAAAACTACCGTTTGTGATTTGTGAACAATAGCTCTCGAGGGGAGTTTTAGAGACTCATAGTATAGAGTGCTCACCCTTGATCTCTCAACTGATCTAAATAACTTATAAGTCTCACTCCCTTATTTATAGAGATTGGGCCCAAAAGACAGTTCTTATCAAATAAGACCTCACCATCGAGACATAAAGTGAATTGATTTGGATTAATAATCTGTCTTAGCAAATTGATTATCCTGAGATGAATAGTAGACATGTTGTCTTGACTTATGTCTTTTGATGTACCAAAGGGTGACATCTACATTTTATGTTGGAAAGCATGCGGTACGTTGGAGGCATGAGTCTTGATAGTATAGACCTGTTATTCATAGATATGGAATCCATAGCTCCTCTTCAGGAGTCGTTGATATCCTCTTATATGTGTTATCCTATAATTAGAAAACTGGAGCACTCAACCATTTGGATACATAGGTGTAACCAAATGGTATACTGTCTTTGGATGGTAAGTTTTCCAATGGTGAGATAATGGAACGTAAGATGAAAATAATCGGGAAGGCAAGACAAAATTTATCTTTAAGCTGATTATGGATAATCCTATAGGGATACGATACATTATGATATGTTATGGAGACTTAGCTATATGGGCTTTGTACTTCTATATAGTTCGAGAGTGCAGCTCTGAGCTTTTAGTAGAGTAGCGTTGGAGTTGATAATTATGAAATGTACATCTGGGATATTGGCTTTTATAATTTTTGTGAGCTTAAACTATATAGGTACATCATGTCCACATTGCTAGCTCATAAAAAATCCTATAACGATACGGCGTGCTTTTCCAACAATTAGTGACTTGTGTCAAATTATTAGATTGGCTAAAAATTTGATAGGATCAAATAATTCATGTCCATTTATTGGTTGAATTAATTTTGTGAAAATTAATTTAAGATAAGTTTGTTAAATTGTCAGAAATATTTATTTTCCTAGAGATTATCTAGATAAAGTTGTTTTAATCAGATTACTTTTTTATTGGGTTATTTGAATTAAAAGTGAAGCTCTATCGCTAGAATCTTGGGTGGGAAATAAAAGATGCGCAAGGATTATTTATCTTAAGTTTAATAGGTCGATCTTTAATTTTGGCCTGCCGATGGAGTAAATTCGACAGGCCGATCTGCCAATTCGACTTGCCGACTGAATGATTTCTAATATCGCATTTTTTGGATGCGATTTTTTTATCTGATATTGATTCTGATTCAAATTTTTGAGGCCTTATTCGATAAGGACTGACCCTTGGGCCCAACATTTATAAAAGGGGAGTGAGACTCATTGTTATTTAGATCAGTTGAGAAATCTAGAGTAAGGACTCTGCTAGTGAGACTCTGAAACTTCCCGAAGAGCTGTTATTCACAAATCATGAACTTTAGCTTTGAGTATTTTTCAATTGGTTGAAAGAAGAGTTGCTTGGTGGAAGAGCCATACGAGTGTGCCCACACACACACTGGTAATGGATAAAGAATAGCAAAGATGGCCTATTGGTTGAGGTCCTTCTACAATGTCCTTTCTTTTCATTGATTGCAAGAGCTTTTCAACAAACAAGGTTAGTAAGATCTGGATAATTTATACATATAGCATGTCAAACTTGTGTTTTGGAAAATACTGTGGTATAAAAAATTTTAAAATTCTGCTACGTACTACTTTTCCAACAATTGGTATCAAAGAAATGGTTTTTACCTAATTTTACAAGTTTGTGATCATGCTATTCATATATATTATGTGATCTTGATCTCTCCTATGCTTGAATTTAATTTTTAGAGAGTTGGCATTCTAGGGTTTCTATATATTTATATGTTGTCATAGAATATATGGTGAATGTTTATTAATTAATTATGGTCAATTAAATTATTATTTAATTATTTATTAATTAATTAATTTAAGCGATTTATGCTTCCTTAGAGGTTAGAATGTGTATCTAAGTTTTTTATGTAATTAGATGGCGGACTATCATCTTCGTCTAAGAATTATTATTTAATTTTAAATTTGTAAGAATTTTGTAATTAAATAATCATTCGAAGAAAACAGATCTAGAAGATAGATATAGAAGATAGATGATAACATTCCAAAGGTATTTCCTGAGTCTCTATAGGTATTTCCTGAGTCTCTAAAATTTTAAGTTTTTGAATTGTTGAAAATAAAATTGAAACATTACGTAAAACTGTATTCTCTAGAAAAACATGATTTTTGCTTGGTCGACAAGCCAAACCCTCAAGTTTGGCAGGCCGATGGTCGCAGATTAGCATGCCAGATATGAGATTTGGTAGGTCATTCACAGCACAGAAATCTAGTGGCTCTGGTAGCAGGCCAAACTTTTCAATTTGGCAGGCCGATGTGTCATGATCTATAGGCCGGCCTGAAAAAATTGATAGGCCAGAGGGTCATGGCCAACAAGCCGATTACACAGATCAGTATGCCAGTAGAGAGCTATAAATTTTTCAAAAAAGGTATGTTTTTCTATGCAGTTTTAATTTTATTTGGGACAATTCTGAGAAACATTAAATTTGGATATGACCGAAAATATGGAGTTTTTGATCTATGCGAGTTTGAAGACTTGAAGATGAACATTACATGAAGAATTATACAATTTGAAGATTTAAGGATGAAAAATTGATAATATTTTTCAATTTATCTCTTATAATCTTTATTTTCTTTTCTCTAGTATGGAACCATAATATTACGGTTATTTATTATTATTTTGCTAGTGGCTTTGCATGGTTGCTTTGCTTGTCTACATTATAATATGATTTGCCATGTATATTGATAACATGTCACATAGAATAGGGAGTGTCGCTCATTAAAAATTGTTTATGCATGTTTTTAAAATAAAACATTGATTTCAAAAGATTGAGTGGGAGAAGGTCTTCGAAGAGAGGACTTACGGCCTCCATCATTAGTCCATAGGTAGCACATGGTGGTTCGACCCCTAGGAAGGGACTTCATTATATATCGGGTTGGATTTTTGAGAGGATAAGGTATTTTAGCATGATTTATGGTTGCTCACCCCTAGGTAGTGATTGTAAATCATGGATAAAATATTGAAACGATGGTTATACACTCATGTTGATTTTATTATTAACCTCCCCTAGGAGCTTTGTTAATAAAATTAATGCCTAAAAAAATGATTATTAATATATGATGGATCATACGGGTCCTGGATAGCATATATTAATTAAAAGGAGATCCGTGTTCCTAATTGAATTTAGCAAGTCTCCCCTAGGTGGCTCGTTGAATTATAAGCTGGGAATTATTGTTGTAAGGTTGTGATATTTTCAAGGTTTTGATACATAAACACATTTGTATACTATACATGATTGTATTATCTTACTTAACTATTCTTGTATGTTTGTTCATGTTTGGTATATGATTCTTTATTGTAGATTAAAAATGTATAAAAATATTTTATCATCGATACTTGACAAAAACCAATTAACTGGAGAGAATTATAATGATTGGAAATGGAACCTAAACATCGTATTGTCCATTGAGAAACTAAAATTTATGTTGACGACACCATGCCCTCCCGAGCCTATAAGAGATTCTACCAATGATCAAATTGAGCATATGATCGTTGAAAAAATGCTAATGATCAGGCCCACTGCTATGTTATGGCCACCATGAATAACGCGCTATAGGCTCAACATATGGATTATGAGACTACTAGGCAGATCTTGGATAATCTATAAGACATGTTAGGAGGCCAGGCCTTAACAAAGTGGCAAGGGGCGCTTCAAAAACTCTTGAACTACAAGCAGAAACTGAGGACGTCTATAAGGAGCATATGATGTTAGTCATGGGTTACCTTGCCAAGGCTCAGACTAATGGAGCTAACATCGATGCTGAAACTCAGATGACTATGGTCTTTAAGACTCTGTCTAAGGAATTCATTCTGTTTAGAACTACATTTAACAATAGACAGGATATGACCTTGACAGAATTGATGAAATAGTTACAAGGTTCAAACTGCTGATCAGGGAGTCTCTTGCTGGTGGCGAGGCTAACTTGGTAGCTGCCTCTGGTTCCAATCCTAACCTTAGGAATGGAAATAAGCAATGGGCCAAGAATGGCAAATCTTCTATTCCAGCAAATGGCAAGAACAAGAAGAAGAAGAAGAAGAACCTGAAGAAGTTAAAGTGCTTCTTCTGCGGGAAGGTAGAGCACATAAAGAAGAATTGCAAGGACTTTCTTTCCCAAGGAGGTAGGTATGATCTTTTATATTTAGAAACTTGTTTAGTTGAGGAATCAAGTGACACTTGGGTCATAGATTCCAAAGCAACTAATCATTTTTGTGTCTCTCTGCAGGTGTTCAAAGAAACGAGAAGTCTACTTCATTAAGACTTCACGCTTTGGACGGGAGATGGATCCTTAGTTTTAGTTGAAGCTGTGGGAGACGTCCATCTTCATTTTGATAATTATAGGATTTTAATTTTGCGAGATTGTTTTTATGTTTCTAAATTTAAAAGGAATTTAATTTCTATAGCTTGTTTATTTAAAGACTCCTATTTGGTTTCTTTTAATAATAAAGTGGTGATTCATAAAAACAAATATTTTACCTATTCTGGATGGATGTGAAATAATCTATATTTTATCGAACCTAAGATGGACTTATCGCTTAATGCTAAAATGAATGATAATAACTCTAAAAGACTTAAAACTTCTCACTCTAATAAGACTTATCTTTGGCATTTATGACTAGGTCATATAAACTTGAATAGGATTCAAAGGTTGGTAAGAGATGGACCTTTAAGCCACTTAAAGGTAGAATCTATACCACAATGTAAATATTGTTTGGAGGATAAAATGATTAAAAGACCATTTAAGTCTAAAGGTAATAAGGCCAAAGGGGTTCTAGAACTTGTGCATAGTGATATTTGCAGACCCATGAACATCAGGGCACGAGAAGGGTATGAGTACTTCGTCACTTTTATTGATGATTGCTCAAGGTCTGGGTATGTATACCTGATACGCCACAAAAGCAAAACTTATGACAAGTTTAGGGAGTTCAGGCTGAAGTGAAAAAGCAATTTGAAAGACCCATAAAGGCACTTCGATCTGATCAATGTGGTGAATACCTTTCTGATGAATTCTTAGGACACTTATTAGAGAATGGGATTCTATCCCATTTGACTGCGCCAGGCACTCCGCAGCAAAATGGCGTGGTTGAGAGAAGTAGGACTTTGTTAGACATGGTCAGGTCCATGATGAGTTATTCATCATTGCTTTTGTCCTTTTGGGGATATACTCTGTACACCGCATGTTTTCTTTTGAACAATGTGCCTTCAAAATCAATTACTAAAACTCCTCACGAGTTATGGACGGGCAGGAAGACATCCTTAAACCATATTCACATACGGGGATGTTCGGCTCATGTCCTACTCAGGGATGCAAATAAGTTGGAAGCACGTTTGGAAGTTTGCGTGTTTGTAGGATATCCAAAAGGGATTAAAAGGGGTTATTTCTATAACCCAAAGGAAAATAAAGTCGTGGTTTTAAGTAATGCAACTTTCATTAAGGAAAGTTACATGAACAACTTTAAGTATCGAAGCAAAGTGGTGCTTGAGGAGTTAAGGAGTGATTCGATGACTCTAGGGCCTCCAAATGAAACCGTTCCAATCAGTGTAGAAAAACCAAAAGAACCTAAACAACAACTTAAGGGGCTTTGGCGTAGTGGGAGGCTTGGGCATCAACCTGAAAGGTATATTTTCAATGGTGAGGCCTTCTTGGCTGAACCAGATGAAGAAGGTACGGTCCTTACACTTACATAGAGGCTATTTAAAAATGTAATATGTTTTTGGAGACATTTTTATCAATAAAGAATTTATTTATTATTTATATACCAAATCTTGTCCTCTTTACATTCATATTTGTTGAATGTATGTTAAGCAAATAATAGTCTGAGACTGTCGGTCTAAACCTTTAAGAATTGAGCATATGACGGACAGATTATGCAGAAGACACGATTCTTGAGGTGACGGTCTAAATCATAAGATCCGCAATTGAGGGAATAAAGTTGGGTGCTTTATTTATGTAAAGATTGTTATGTTGTCTATATCCCTATTGGGAGATGGTTTGTCTTGACCATCGGAGGTGAACTCCGTGAATAGAAACATTGGCACATTGTCATAGGTGACGATGTGTTAGATCAGGACATAAAGTGAATAGATTTGGATTAATAATTTTGTCTCGGCAAATCGATTCACTTTAGATAATCATTTGTATTGTATCTTAATCCTAAAATGAATAATGGGCCCGTTGTCTTGACTTATGTCTTTTGATGTACCAGAGGGTGACACCCACATTTTAATAGTGGTATGTATGCCGGTACGTTGGAGGCAGACTCTTGATAGCGTAGACCTGTTATTCATAGATATAGAATCCATAGCTCCTCTTTAGGAGTAGTGATATCCTCTTATATGCGTTATCCTGTAATTGAAAAACTGGAGCGCTCAATAATTTGGATACATAGGTGTAACCGAATGGTATACTATCTTTGGATGGTAAATTTTTCGATGGTGAAATAATAGAACGTAAGATAAAAATAATTGGGAAGGTAAGACAGAATTTGTCCTTAAGCCGGTTATGGATAATCCTATGGGGATACAATATACTATGATATGTCATGGAGACTTAGTTATACGGGCTTCATAATTATATATAGTTCGAGAGTGCAGCTCCAAGCTTAAGTGGAGTAGCATTGGAGTTTATATTTATGAAATGTATATTTGGGATATTGAGCTTCATAATTATGGGGAGCTTGAACTATATCGGTCTATTTGGTCCCATTTGTTAGCTCACAAAATCCTGTAACGATACGGCGTGCTTTTCTAATAATTGGTGACTTATGTTAAATTTATCAGATTGGCTAAAATTTAGAAGAATCAAATAATTCATGTTTGTTTATCGGTTGAATTAATTTTGTGACAAAATTAATTCAAGATAAACTTGTTGAATTATTGGGATCGGATAATTCTTGTCTATTTATCAGTTGATTTAATTTTGAAGAAATTAAATCAAGATAAACTTGTAGAATTATTAGGAATTCATTTATTTTCCTAGAGATTATCTAGATAAAGATGTTTTAATTAGATAACTTTTCTATTGGATTTTTTAAATTAAAACTGAGACTTTATCATATAGAATCTCGGGTGGAAAATAAAAGATTCGTAGATATTTTTTATCGGCAGATCGGCATGCTGATCTTCAAGTTTGGCCTGCCGATGGGGCAAGTTCAGCCTACCAATTAGACAGATGGCTTGCCTATGCGTGATAAAAAGATCATGCGTTTTCATGCAAATTTCATCACGTATTGATCCGAATTTGCTTCTGATTTGAATTTTGAGGCATTATCTGATAAGGACTGACTCTTGGACCCAACCTCTATATAAAGGGAGTGAATCTCTTTATTATTTAGATCAATTGAGAGATTAAGAGTGATACTCTACTAGTGAGATTTTGAAACTCCCTAAGAGCTCTTGGTCATAAATCATGAACACTAGCTTTGAGTTCTCTTAATTGGTTGGGAGGAGAGACACTTGGAGGAAGAGCTGTACGTGTGAGCCCACACTCACTCCGATCGTGGATAGAGAATAGCAAAGAAGACCTATTGGTTGAGGCTCTTCTGGGACGTTACTTCTCTTCACGGATTGCGGGAGTTCTTCGACATTCAAAGGTTAGTAAGATCTGGTTAATTTCTGCATATAGCATGTCAAACTTGTGTTTTGAAAAATCCTTTGATATAAAAATTTTAAAATTCCGCTACGTACTATTTTTTCAACAATTGGTATTAGAGACATGGTTTTTACTTAAATTTATGAGTTTGTGATCATGCTATATGTATAAATTATGTGATCTTAATCTCTCCTATGCTTGAATTTAATTTTATATAGAGTTGGTACTCTAGGTATCTATATAATTTTTTGTTGTCATGGATTATATGGTGAATGTTTATTAATTAATTATAGCTGATTAAATTATTATATAATTATTTATTAATTAATTAATTTATACCGCTTATGGTTCCTGAGAGGTTAGAATGTATATTAAGGTTTTTCATGTAATTAGATGGCGGACTATCATCTTTGTCTAGAAATTATTATTTAATTTTAAATTTATAAGAATTTTGTAATTAAATAATCATTCGAAGAAGTCGGATCTAGAAGGCAGATCTAGAAGATAGATGATGGCGCTCCCAGGTATTTTTTGAGTCTCTAATTTTATGTTTTTGAATTATTAAAAATAAAATTCTTGAATTGCATTAAAAATTGTATTTTTTGGAAAGGGTGATTATTGCTTGGTCGGCATGCCGAACTTTTCTGTTCGACAGGCCAATGGTCGCAAATCGGTAGGCCAGACATGAGGTTCGTCAGGCTGTCAGTGGGGCAGAAATCAAGTGGTTGTGGCGGTAGGCCAAACTTCTGGTTTGGCAGGCCAATTAGTCATGAACCGGCAGACCGATCTGAAAAGTGTTAGACATGTATGTCCTAAGGAGTAAAAATATAATAAGTTTTTGGAGACATTTTTATCAATAAAGAATTATTCATTGGTTATATACCAACTCTTGTCCTCTTTACGTTCATATTTGTTGAATATATGTTAAGCAAATAAAAGTCTGAGACTGTCGGTTTAAACCTTAAGAATTGGGCATATGATGGACGGATTATGTAAAAGACACGATTCTTAAGGTGATGGTCTAAATCATAAGATCCGCAATCGAGGGAATAAAGTTGGGCGCTTTATTCATGCAAAGATTGTTATGTTGTCTATATCCCAATTGGGAGATGGTTTGTCTTAGCCATCGGAGGTAGACTCCATGATTAGAAACATTGGCACATTGTCATAGATGATGATGTGTTGGATCGAGACATGAAGTCAATTGATTTGGATTAATAATTTTGTCTCGGCAAATCGATTCACTTTAGACAATCATTTGTGTTGTATCTTAATCCTGAGATGAATAGTGGGCCCGTTGTCTTGGCTTGTATCTTTTGATGTACCAAAGGGTGACACCTACATCTTAATAGTGGTACGCATACCTGTACATTGGAGGCATGACTCTTGATAGCATAGACCTATTATTCATAGATATAGAATCCATAGCTCCTCTTTAGGAGTAATGATATCCTCTTATATGCGCTATCCTGTAATTGGAAAACTGGAGCACTCAACCATTTGGATACATAGGTGTAACCAAATGGTATATTGTCTTTGGATGTAAGTTTTCTGATGGTGAGATAATAGAACGTAAGATAAAAATAATCGGGAAGGTAAGATAGAACTTGCCCTTAAGCCGATTATGGATTATCATATGGGGATACGATACACTATGATATGTCATGGAGACTTAGCTATACGAGCTTCGTAATTCTAGGTAGTTCGATAGTGCAGCTCCAAGCTTTTAGTGGAGTAGCATTGGAGTTGATAATTATGGAATGTATATCTAGGATATTAGGTTCCGTAATTATCAAGAGCTTGAACTATATAGGTCCATTTGGTCCCCTTTGCTAGCTCACAACATCCTGTAACGACACGGCGTGCTTTTCTAATAATTGGTAACTTATGTCAGATTTGTCAGATTTATCAGATTGGTTGAAATTTGGAAGAATCAAATAATTCATGTCTGTTTATTGGTTGAATTAATTTTGTGATAAAAATTAATTCAAGATAAACTTGTTGAATTATAAGGATCGGATAATTCTTGTCTGTTTATCGGTTGATTTAATTTTAGATAAATTAGATCAAGATAAACTTGTAGAATTATTGGGAATTAATTTATTTTCTTAGAGATTATCTAGATAAAGTTGTTTTGATCAGATAACTTCTCTATTGGGCTATTTGAATTAAAACTGAGACTTTATCCTATATAATCTCAGGTGGAAAATAAAAGATTCGCGGAGATATTTATTCGGCAATTCGGCCTGTCGATGGACGTGTTTGGCCTGTTGATGGGGCCTGTTCGGCCTACCGATCAGCGAAGGATAAGATCACGCGTTTCCACGTAGATCTTATCAGATATTGATCTGAACTTGATTCTGTTTCGAGTTTTTGAGACCTAATCTGATAAGGACTGACCCTAGGACCAATCTCTATATAAAGGGAGTAAGTCTTAAGAGTTACTTAGATCAATTGAGAGATTAAGAGTGATACTCTGCTAGTGAGAATCTGAAAACTCTCTAAGAGCTTTTGTTCATAAATCATGAACACTTGCTTTGGGTTCTCTCGATTGGTTGGAAGGAGAGTCACCTAGTGGAAGAGCTATACGTGTGAGCCCACACTCACTCTGGTCGTGGATAGAGAATAGCAAAGAAGACTAGTTAGTTGAGGCTCTTCTGGAACATTACTTCTCTTCATGTTTTACGAGGGTTCTTCGGCACACAAAGGTTAGTAAGATCTGGTTAATTTATGTATATAGCATGTCAAACTTGTGTTTTGGAAATTACTCTGATATAAAATTTTTAAAATTTCATTGCGCACCCTTTTTCCAACAAAAAGATCGTCAGGGCCGTGAGTCATGACCAGCAGGCTGATCATACAGATTGGCTTGCTGGCAGAGAGCTGAAAATTTCTCCAAAAAAGGTGTATTTTTTAATGTAGTTTTAATTTTATTTTTGGGACAATTCTGAGAAACATTAAATTTAGATATGACCAGAAATTTGGAGTATTTGATTCATACGGGATTAAAGACTTGAAGTTGGGCATTACATGAAGAAGGATACAGCTTGAGGATTCAAAGAAGAAGAATCGATAAAATGTTTCGATTATTCTCTTGTAATCTTTGTTTTCTATTCTCTAGGGTGGAACCATAACATTACGATTATTTATTATTATTTTGCTTGTAGCTTTGCTTAATTGCCTTGCTTGTCTGCATTATAATATGATTTGTCATGTATATTGATAACTTGCCATATAGAATAGGGAGTGCCGCTCAATTAGAATTTGTTCATGCATTTTTTTAAAATAAAACCTTGATTTCAAAAGATTGAGTGGGAGAAGGCTTTCGAAGAGTGACCTAAGGCCTCCATCGTTGGTCCATAGGTAGAACATGGTGGTCCCAACCCCTAAGAAGGGATTTCTATCATGTACCAGGTTGGATCTCTGAGAAGATAAGGTATTTTAGCATGATTTATGATTGCATACCCCTAGGTGGTGATTATAAATCATGGATAAAATATTGAAATGATGGTTATACACTCATGTTAATTTTATTATTAACCTCTCCTAGGAACTCTATTAATAAAATTAATGGCCAAAGAAACGATTATTAATATATGCTGGATCATACAGGTCCTGGATGGCATATATTAATCAGGAGGGGATCTATGTTCCTCATTGAATTTGGCATGACTGCCCTAGGAGCTTGTTGAATTTTACATATAGACACATTTGTATGTTTTACCTGGTTGTGTTATCTTACTAAATTATCATATGTTTACTTATGTTTGTTATATGATTCTTTATTGTAGATTAAAAATGTCTAAAAACGTTTTATCTTCGATACTTGATAAAAACCTATTAACCGAAGAAAATTATAATGATTGAAAATGGAACCTGGATATCGTCCTTTCTTTTGAGAAACTGAAATTTGTGCTGACAACCCCTTGTCCTCCTGAGCCTATAGGATATTCCACCAATGAGCAATTCCAAGCATACGAGCGCTGGAAAGATGCAAACGATCAGGCCTGTTGCTATGTTATGACTAGCATGAATAACGTGCTATAGGCTCAACATGAGGATTATGAGACTGCTAAATAGATCTTGGATAATCTAAAAGACATGTTTGAAGGCCAAGCCATAACAAGGCAAAAAGGGGTGCTTCAGAAACTCTTGAACTATAAACAAAGACCAAGGACGTCTGTAAAGGAGCACATCACGTTGGTCATGGGTTACCTCGCTGAGGCACAAACAAATGGAGCCGACATCGATGCTAAAACTTAGATGACTATGGTCTTTAAGACTTTGTCCAACGAATTTATTCCATTTAGAGCTACTTTTAATTTAAGCAATTGGAGGGATATGACCTTAACAAAATTAATGAAACAGCTACAGGAGTTCGAACTCTTGATAAAGGGGTCTCCTGTAGGTGGAGAGGCCAATTTGGTGGCTGCTTCTAGTTCCAATCCCAATTCAGGGAATGGAAGAAACAACAGGCTAAGAACGGGAAGTCTTCTATTCCTGCTAACACTAAGAGCAAGAAGAAGAAGAAGAAGAACCCAAAGAAGCTTAAGTGTTTCTTTTGCGGGAAGGTAGGGCACATAAAGAAGCATTGCAAGGACTTCCTTTCTAAAGGAGGTAGATGTGATTCTTTTGTATTTAGAAACTTGTTTAGTTGAGGAATCCAATGACATATAGGTCATAGATTCTGGTGCAACTAATCATGTTTGTGTTTCTCTATAGGGGTTCAAAGAAATGAGAAGTCTGCTTCATGAAGACTTCACACTTTGGATGGGCGATGGATCCTTGGTCCTGGCGGAAGCAGTAGGAGACATACATCTTTATTATGATAATTATAGGAATTTAATTTTGCAAGATTGTTTTTATTTTACTAAATTTAAAAGGAATTTAATTTCTGTTGTTTGTTTATTTAAAGACTTCTATTTGGTTTCTTTTAATAATAAAGTAGTGATTCGTAAAAACAAATCTTTTGTCTGTTTTAGATGGATGCAAAATAATCTATATTTTATCAAACATAAGATGGACTTACTGCTCAATGCTACGATGAATGATAATAACTCTAAAAGGCTTAAAACTTCTCACTCTAATAAGACTCATCTTTGGCATTTGTGCCTTGGTCATTTTAACCTGAATAGGATTCAAAGGTTGGTAAGGGATGGACCTTTAAGTCAATTAAAGATGGACTCTATACCTCAATGTGAATCTTGCTTGGAGGGTAAAATGATCAAAAGACTATTCGGGTCTAAGGTCAATAGGGTTGAAGGGGTTCTAGAACTTGTACATAGTGATGTTTGTAGACCAATGAACATCCAGGCACAAGGAGGGTGTGAGTAACTACTCAAGATATGGGTATGTGTACCTGATGCATCACAAAAGTGAAACTTATGACAAGTTCAGGGAGTTTTGGGCTGAAGTGGACAAGCAATTAAGTGGACCCATAAAGGCACCTCGATCTGACCGAAGTAGAGAATACCTTTCTGATGAGTTTCTAGGATACTTATTAGAGAATGGGATTTTATCCCATTTGACTACGCCAGACACTCCGCAGCAGAATGGCATAGTAGAGAGAAGAAATAAGACTTTATTAGACATGGTATGGTCCATGATGAGTTATTCATCATTGCCTTTATCCTTTTGGGGATATGCATTACAAACCGCATGTTATTTTTTGAACAATGTGCCTTCAAAATTGGTCCCTAAAGCTCCTCACGAGTTGTGGACGGGCAGGAAGACATCCTTAAGCCATATTCACATATGGGGATATCTGCCTCATGTCCTGTTTAAGGATGCGAATAAGTTGGAAGCACGTTTGGGAGTTTGCATGTTTGTAGGATATCCAAAAGGGACTAAAGGGGGTTATTTCTATAACCCAAAGGAAAATTAAGTCATGGTTTCAACTAATGCAAATTTCCTTGAGGAAATTTATGTGGATGACTTTAAACCTTGAGGCAAAGTGGTGCTTGAGGAGTTAAGGAGTGATCCAATCACTCTGGAGGTTCCGAATGAAACTGTTCCGATCAGTGTAGAAAAACCCAAACAAACCCGAATAACAACCTAAAGAGCTTTGGCATAGTGGGAGGATCGGGTGTCAACCCGAGAGGTATATGTTCAATGGGGAGGCCATTTTGGCTGAACCGGATGAACATGACAGGGATACTTATACTTACGTAGAGGCTATGGAGGATGTTGATTCGAAACTCTAGACAGAGACCATGAACACAAAGATGAAGTCTATGGAGACTAATCAGGTCTAGGAGCTTGTGGATCTTCCCAAAGGGGTAAAACCCATAGGGTGTAAGTGGATCTACAAGAGGAAAAGAGGAGCGGATGGGAAGGTTGAAACCTTTAAGGCTAGGCTAGTAGCTAAGGGTTATATGCAAAAGGAAGAAATCGATTATGAGGAAACCTTTTTGCCTGTAGCCATGCTTAAGTCCATCCGGATTCTCTTGTCCATAGCTGCCACTCTCGACTATGAGATTTAACAGATGGATGTCAAGACGGCTTTTCTAAATGGCTATCTTGATTAGTACAATTATATGGGACAACCAGACAGGTTCAAGGTCAAGAGAAGGTAAAGTTTGTAAGCTGCTAAAGTCAATTTATGGACTTAAGCAGGCTTCCCGTTCTTGGAACATAAGATTTGATCAGGTGATCAATACTTATGGGTTCTCCCAAAATGTGGATGAGCCATGTGTTTACAAACACATTAAGGATGGGAAGGTAGTTTTTCTACTGCTCTATGTAGTTGACATTCTATTGATTGGCAATAACGTTAGGGCATTGTCATCGGTCAAATTATGGTTTACCAAACAGTTTGACATGAAGGACTTAGGTGAGCCTAATTTTGTTCTCTGTATCTAGATCTTTTGGGATAGGAAGAACAAAATGATAGCTTTGTCACAAGCCAGCGACATAGATAAAATTCTCAAGAAGTTTGCAATGCAGGATTCCAAGAAAGGTGGGCAACCATCTAGGTCTGGAATTACTCTTTCTAAGAAAGACTCTTTGAAGTTCGAGGATGAAAGAGAATACATGAAGAAGGTGCCTTATGCTTCGGTAGTGGGTAGTCTCATGTATGCCATTCTTTGCACACGACCAGATATTTGTTATGCAGTCGGGATTGTAATTCGATTTCAGGCGGATCTAGGACCGAACCACTAGGTTACGGTAAAGCATATTTTCAAGTACTTAAGAAGGACTCGAGGGTATATGTTTATGTATTCAAGTGAGGACTTGACTCCTCTAGGATATACTAACTCGGATTTTCAATCCTGTCTAGATTCTAGGAAATTGACTTTGGGTTTTTTGTTTACTCTGGGCAGCAATGCCATCAGTTGGAGAAGTGTGAAATAAGATTGCACTTCGGATTCAATGATGGAGGCCGAGTACGTGGCAGCTAGTGATGCTTCAAAAAAAGCAGTGTGGCTCCACAAGTTCCTTGGGGATCTTAAGGTAGTTCTTGGTATGGATAAGGCAGTATCACTATACTGTGATAACAATGCGGCGGTAGCTAATCCTAAAGAACCAAGAATTCACAAGAAGATTATGCATATTGATCGAAAGTATCATGTGATAAAGGACTTCATTGAGGACAGGCATGTCACGGTGTGCAAAATCACGTCAGAGGACAATTTAGCTGATCCATTTACGAAGACACTTACTACAAGAGTCTTCGAGAGGCATGTAAAAGCTATGGAGATGAGAGATTTGTCATATTTACTCACTTAGTGTAAGTGAGAGATTGTTAAATATGTATGCCCTAAGAAGTAAAAATGTAATATGTTTTTAGAGACATTTTTATCAATAAAGAATTTATTTATTATTTATATACCAAATCTTGTCCTCTTTACATTCATATTTGTTGAATGTATGTTAAGCAAATAATAGTTTGAGACTGTCAGTCTAAACCTTTAAGAATTGGGCATATGATGGACAGATTATGCAGAAGACACGATTCTTAAGGTAACAGTCTAAATCATAAGATCCGCAATTGAGGGAATAAAGTTGGGTGCTTTATTCATGTAAAGATTGTCATGTTGTCTATATCCCTATTGGGAGATGGTTTGTCTTGACCATCGGAGGTGAACTCCGTAAATAGAAACATTGGCACATTGTCATAGGTGACGATGTGTTGGATCGGGACATAAAGTGAATAGATTTGGATTAATAATTTTGTCTCGGCAAAACGATTCACTTTAGACAATCATTTGTATTGTATCTTAACCCTAAGATGAATAGTGGGCCCGTTATCTTGACTTATATCTTTTGATGTACCAGATGATGACACCCACATTTTAATAGTGGTATGTATGCCGGTACGTTAGAGGCAGACTCTTGATAGCGTAGACCTGTTATTCATAGATATGGAATCCATAGCTCCTCTTTAGGAGTAGTGATATCCTCTTATATACGTTATCCTGTAATTGGAAAACTGGAGCGCTCAATAATTTGGATACATAAGTGTAACTGAATGGTATACTATCTTTGGATGGTAAATTTTTCGATGGTGAAATAATAGAACGTAAGATAAAAATAATTGGGAAGGTAAGACAGAATTTGTCCTTAAGCCGGTTATGGATAATCCTAGGGGTATACAATATACTATGATATGTCATGGAGACTTAGTTATACAGGCTTTGTAATTTTATATAGTTCGAGAGTGCAGCTTCAAGCTTTTAGTGGAGTAGCATTGGAGTTGATAATTATGAAATGTATATTTGGGATATTGAGTTTCATAATTATCGGGAGCTTGAACTATATCGGTCCATTTGGTCCCCTTTGTTAGCTTACAAAATCCTATAACGATACGACATGCTTTTCCAATAATTGGTGACTTATGTTAGATTTATCAGATTGGCTAAAATTCAGAAGAATCAAATAATTCATGTCTGTTTATCGGTTGAATTAATTTTGTGACAAAATTAATTCAAGATAAACTTGTTAAATTATTAGGATCGGATAACTCTTGTCTATTTATCAGTTGATTTAATTTTGAAGAAATTAAATCAAGATAAACTTGTAGAATTATTAGGAATTCATTTATTTTCCTAGAGATTATCTAGATAAAGGTGTTTTAATTAGATAACTTTTCTATTAGGTTATTTAAATTAAAACTGAGACTTTATCCTATAGAATCTCGGGTGGAAAATAAAAGATTCACTGAGATTTTTTATCGACAGATCGGCATGCCGATCTTTAAGTTCGGCCTACCGATGGGGCAAGTTCGGCTGCCGGTTAGACAGATCGGCTTGCCTATGCGTGATAAAAAGATCACACGTTTTCACGTAAATTTCATCACATATTGATCCGAATTTGCTTCTTATTTGAATTTTGAGGCATTATCTGATAAGAACTGACTCCTAAACCCAACCTCTATATAAAGGCAGTGAATCTCATTATTATTTAGATCAATTGAGAGATTAAGAGTGATATGCTACTAGTGAGATTATGAAACTCCCTAAGAGCTCTTGTTCACAAATCACGAACACTAGCTTTGGGTTCTCTCAATTGGTTGGAAAGAGAGACACTTAGAGGTAGAGTTGTACGTATTGGTCCATACTCACTCCGATCGTGAATCAAGAATAGCAAAGAAGACTAGTTGGTTGAGGCTCTTCTAGAACGTTACTTCTCTTCACGAATTGCAGGAGTTCTTCGGCATTCAAAGGTTTTTAAGATCTGGTTAATTTATGCATACAGCATGTCAAACTTATGTTTTAAAAAATATTTTGATATAAAAATTTTAAAATTCAGCTGCGTATTATTTTTCCAATAGTTTGGAAGTTTGCGTGTTTGTAGGATATCCAAAAGGAATTAAAGGGGGTTATTTCTATAACCCAAAGGAAAATAAAGTCGTGGTTTCAACTAATGCAATTTTCCTTAAGGAAAGTTACATGAATAGCTTTAAGCCTTGAAGCAAAGTGGTGCTTGAGGAGTTAAGGAGTGCTTCGATCACTTTGGGGGCTCCAACTGAAACCGTTCCAATCAGTGTAGAAAAACCAAACGAACCCGAACAACAACCTAAGGGGCTTCGGCATAGTGGGAGGATTAGGCATCAACCTGAGAGGTATATTTTCAATGGTGAGGCCTTCTTGGCTGAACCGAATGAAGAAGGCAGGGATCCTTACACTTACATAGAGGCTATGGAGGATGTTGATTTAAAACTCTGGATAAAGGCCATGAACATAGAGATGAAGTCTATGAAGACTAATCGGGCCTGGGAGCTTGTGGTTCTTCCTGAAAGGATAAAACCTATTGGGTGTAAGTGGATCTACATGAGAAAGAGAGGAATGGATGGAAAGGTCAAAACCTATAAGGCTCGGCTTGTAGCTAAGGGATATACACAAAAGGATGGAATCGATTACGAGGAGACCTTTTCACTTGTAGTCATGCTTAAATCCATCCGCATTCTCTTGTCCATAGCTACCGCTCTCAACTATGAGATTTGGCAGATGGATGTCAAGACGACCTTTCTAAATGGCTATCTTGATGAGTCCATCTATACGGAGTCTGGAGGGTAAGATTTGTAAGCTGCTAAAGTTAATTTATGGACTTAAGCAAGCTTCTCGTTCTTGGAACTTAAGATTTGATAAAGTGATCAAGACTTATGGGTTCGCACAAAATGTGGATGAATTATGTGTTTACAAACACATTAAGGATGAGAAGGAGGTTTTTCTATTGCTATATGTAAATGACATTCTGCTAATTGGCAATGACATTGGGGCGTTGTCATTGGTCAAATTATGGTTGACCAAGTAGTTTGAGATGAAGGACTTGGGTGAAGCTAACTATGCTCTCAGTATCCAGATCTTTCGGGACAGGAAAAACAAGATGATAGCTTTATCCCAAACAAACTACATAGATAAAATTCTCAGGAGGTTTACAATGTAGGATTCCAAGAAAGGTGGGGCAACCATATAGGTCTGGAATTACTCTTTCTAAGGAAAACTCTCCAAAGTCTAATGAAGAAAGAGAATACATGGAAAAAGTGTCTTATGCTTTGGTAGTGGGTAGTTCATGCATGCCATGCTTTGCATGCGACTGGATATTTGTTATGCCGTTGGGATTGTAAGTCGATTTCAGGTAGACTTGGGACCAAACCATTCGGTTGTGGTCAAGTATATTTTCAAGTCCTTGAGCAGGACTTTAAGGTATATGCTTGTGTATTCGGGTGAGGACTTAACTCCTCTTGGATACACTGACTCAGATTTCCAATCCTATCTGGATTCAAGAAGATCGACTTCTGGTTTTGTGTTTACTCTAGGCAGCAATGCCATCAGTTGGCTACTTAAGATTGCACTTTGGATTTAATGATGGAGGCCGAGTATATGGCAGCTAGTGATGCTTTGAAAGAAGCAGTATGGCTGCACAAGTTCCTTGAGATCTTAAGGTAATTCCTGGTATGGATAAGGCAGTATCGCTATACTATGATAACAGTGTGGCAGTAGCTAATGCTAAGGAACCAAGATTTCACAAGAAGAGTAAGCATATTGATCGAAAGTATCATGTGATAAAGGACTTCATAGAAGGTGGGCATGTCGCTATGTGCAAAATCGCGTCAAAGGAAAATTTAACTAATCCATTCATGAAGATACTTACTGGTAGAGTCTTCGAGAGGCATGTGAAAACTATGGGGATGCGAGATTTGTCATATTTACTCACTTAGTGCAAGTGGGAGATTGTTAGACATGCATGCCCTAAGAAGAAAAAATGTAATATGTTTTTGTAGATATTTTTATCAACAAAAGAGTTTATTTATTATTCATATACTAAATTGTTGTCCTCTTTACGTTCATATTTGTTGAATCTATGATAAGCAAACAAAAGTCTAAGACTGTTAGTCTAAACATTTAGAATCAGGCATATGATGGACAAATTATGCGGAAGACATAATTCTAAAGGTGACGATCTAAATTATAAGATCCGCAATCGAGGGAATAAAGTTGGGTGCTTTATTCATGCAAAGATTGTTATGTTGTCTATATCCCTAACGCGAGATTGTTTGTCTTGGCCATTGGAGATGGACTTCGTGAATAGAAACATTGGTACATTGTCATAGGTGACAATGTGTTAGATCGGGACATAAAGTGATTTGATTTGGATTAATAATTCTGTCTCAGCAAATCGATTCACTTTAGACAAGCATATGCATTGTATCTTAATCCTGAGATGAATAGTGGGCCCATTGTCTTGACTTATGTCTTTTGATGTACCAAAGGGTGACATCTACATTTTATGTTGGTACGCATGCTGGTACATTGGAGGCATAACTCTTGATAGCGTGACCTGTTATTCACAAATATAGAATCCATAACTCCTTTTCAAAAGTTGTTGATATCCTCTTATATGCGTTATCCTGTAATTGAAAAACTAAAGCGCTCAACTGTTTGGATACATAGGTGTAACTGAATGGTATACTATCTTTAGATGGTAATTTTTTCGATGGTGAGATTAATGGAATGTAAGATATAAATAATCGAGAATGTAAGGCAAAATTTATCCTTAAGCAGATTATGGATAATCCTATAGAGATACGATACATTATGATATGTGATGGAGACCTAGCTATACAGGCTTTGTAATTTTATATCGTTCAAGAGTGCAGCTTTGAGCTGTTGGTGGAGTAGCATTGAAGTTGATAATTATGAAATGTATACCTGGGATATTGGGTTTCATAATTGTTAGGAGCTTGAACTATATAGGTCCATCAGGTCCCCTTTGCTAGCTCATAAAAAATCCTATAACGATGTGACATGGTTTTCTAATAATTAGTGACTTGTGTCAAATTATCAGATTGGCTAAAAATTCGATAAGATCCGATAATTCATGTCAGTTTATCAATTGAATTAATTTTGTGAAAATTAATTCAAGATAAACTTGTTGAATTATCGGGAATATTTATTTTTCTAGAGATTATCCAGATAAAGTTGTTTTAATCAGATAACCTTTTTATTGAGTTATTTGAATTAAAACAGAGGCTCTATTACTAGAATCTTGGGTGGGAAATAAAAGATTTGCAGGGATCATTCATCGTAAGTTTGGCAGGCCGATCTGCCAGTTCGGCCTACCAACCGAATCACGCATTTTTTAGACGCGATTTTCTTATCTGATATTGATTCTGATTCAAAATTTTGAGGCCTTTTCTGATAAGGACTGACCCCTGGGCCCAACCTTTATAAAAGGGGAGTAAGACTCGTTGTTATTTAGATCAGTTGAGAAATCTAGAGTGAGTACTCTGCTAGTGAGACTTTGAAACCCCCCAGAGAGCTGTTGTTCACAAATCACAAACTATAGCTTTGGGTATTTCTTAATTAGTTGGAAGGAGAATCACCTGGTGAAAGAACTATACGAGTGTACCCACACACACACCGGTCGTGGATAGAAAATAGCAAAGAAGGCCAGTTGGTTGAGGTCCTTCTACAATGTCCTTTCTCTTCATCGATTGCAGGAGCTTTTTGGCAAGCAACATTAGTAAGATCTGATTAATTTATGCATATAGTATGTCAAACTAGTGTTTTGAAAAATACTCTAGTACAAAAAAATTTAAAATTCTATTGCGTACTACTTTTCCAACATATTTACTGATTATCTACTCTGCTTTTATACTCTCTAAAAATTTCTCTCTTTCTCATTTTCAACATTTCAAATTCTTTTTTTTTTTTTATCTTCGTTTGTTGTGTCGATCCTTTTTGGCTATGTGCAAGTTTGTTATTTACTTGTTCTCTAACCTCCTTTACTTCGATAACACAGTATGTAAACTTTGAGATCTAATAACATTTTTATTTTTACAATATTTTTTATGCTTTTGTACATTTTTTATTTTTTATGTTTTTGATTTTTTTGAAACATGATAATATCATCAAGGCAGTTATTGGTGAAATGAATTTTATTTTCTACATTTTGTTAGAGAATAATTACCCGAAAAGCTTTGAAAAAAATGGATTTATATTAAAAAAAACTATAATGGAATTTATCTAGATTTCTATCCCACGAGGTTGAAAGTCTAGCTCTATCACCGAGAACAGTGCGTGTAAGGTACATGTGATTTGTGAACAATGAAATAGTGTATATAGGAATATTGCAGATTAAGAAATGTGTACTTAACTTATTTCTTCATTTTTGTGTTTTCATTTTATTTCCTCAATTTTGTGTTTTTATTGAGGAATTATTCAATAAACCAAGTGTCCTACGTCATTTTGATTAGGTAATACACTCGTCCAATGAAAATAAAATATTTGATTGGTTTATCTATGTCAACTTTTTGTAATTAACTTTCTCTTTCCTCACGTGTATATAATATGTAGGTGTGCCCCCATTAACAAGAACTTTCTCTCGTTTATTTGAGTGCTTTTAGGGTTCAAAACTTATGGACTTTTTATCTTTTTTACTTTTATTTTTATTATTATTTTAAATGTCCAATTAATTTATTTGGTCATTGCTAACTTCTACTATTTCTTTTGACTGATGTTTGATATTCTTTTTTCTTTCCTTTTTTGTTTTCATAGAGATCAACTTTTAAGTCTGTTATTTTATTTGTTTTTCTTTTATCTCCCATATTCGTTTTCTCTATCTTACAAGTTACAAGTCTCTCCATATTTAGTTTTTTCTGTTAACATAAACTTTTTATTTTAAAAAATAATAAATTTAATGTTTTAAGTTGTATTTTAAATTCTTACAATGATAGTATTTTAGAGTACACATAATAATATATGCTATTGTCAACCTAAAAAAGCTAACTTTCTTTACTTGAAATTTGCACATCCATGGTGTAAAAATTCATTTTTTTTTTAAATGTCTTAGTATATGCCCCCCCATTGGATTTATATCCTGGATCCATCACTAGACAAGTATACTACATAAACAAAATGACATAGTACATCTGGTCTATTAAATAATTTCTCATTGTTATTTTAGAATTTTGCCCTAGACAACATTGGAAAATGTGTTGTAACTTTTTCTACTTCAATTGGAAAACATTGATCCTTTCCAAAAAAACAAAAAAAAAAAAAGCAAAACAACATTGCTCTGCATTGTGAAAAGAGAAAAGCTAAAATAATTATAGGGTTTGTCTATGGTCTACACCCCCCAAATGTACAAACCGTTCGCCCCAAAGTAACATTCTTTTATAGGCAAAGTAACAATTTTCATAGAATAATAACAATATGTTATATTAAAGATAACGTCAAGCTATGATCATCTAATATTGTTCTATATTTTGTTCTAAAATAGATTTATACCATATCCTTAGTGTGGAAAATTAGAAATAGCTATGTTTTTTTATAAAAATATTGCGACTCCATTTTAGAACATAATTTGAAACGATCTAAAATAGATTTATACCATATCCTTAGTGTGGAAAATTAGAAATAGCTATGTTTTTTTATAAAAATATTGCGACTCCATTTGAGAACATAATTTGAAACGAAGAATTCAGTCTAAAAAAAATAAGTTTGAACAATTGGTCCAAATTGAAATTCTCAATTCAAACTTGTTTTGAATATGCATTCAACTTATTCCTCTTTTTTTTTTCTTTTTTAATTTGGTGTCTCCGCAATAAGGATATGGTATACATCTTATTTTATAATATAATATAGGACAATATTGAATGATTAAACCTTGATGTTATATTTTATATAACATATTGTTATTATCCTATAAAAAAATTACTTTGCCTATAAATGAATATTACTTTGGTGCGGGCGGTCAGCACCTTTGGGGTGCAGACCGTGGACATGTCTAATTATTATAAACCTAAAAGGAAAAAAAAAAAAAAGAATTGTCAAATGGGATCATTGCAAAAGGATGCATGGTAAGTAAGGATGATGATTCTTGTTGTGGGTCATGTTCATATTGGGTTGAGCGTCAAATGTATCAAAAATACCTCAACACTAACACAAACCATGACACCAAAGAGCTGCGAAATCTAATACTAATATGACCTGCCTTGACACGTATTGAAACAAATACAATCTATCCTAACCCATGACATATGAAACACACAACCCTCAATTAACCCGCAACTCAAAACCAACTCGCAACCCGAACTTAACCCGCAATTCAAAATCAACTCATAATATTTTATAACTTTTAAATTATAATTTATGCACTAAATAAACAAAAGTAAAAAAAAAAACACATTTTCTTAAAATTTGGTCACTTTCATACTACAAATATATCCAATTTAGTGTCAATTTATTGATTCTATATACTACCAAAATATTTTTAAAAATAATAAAGTAATAAGCTACGAGTCAATTTAGCGTCGAGCGAGTTGACATAAACATGACCTTTTTTTATGGGTCAATTTTAGTTCAACAAGAAAATGACCTACAACTAATTTTTATGACACTAACCCATATAAAATCGTGTCATGTTGTGCTATCGTAATCTATATTACTAGCCCTAATGGTAAGTGACTGCCAAACTTCCCACATAATATGCCAGATTAGATGGATAATATTTTAATTTTTGTGTAAGTACTACCAGCCAATAATCTGCCTATGTTGTGGAAGAAAAAACTATAATAAGACTCATCTTCTAGTTTTTCCACCCTATTTATTTCCATCCAAACTTTTCCCCTACCAAACATATTAGCTTATCAATTTTCATCCTAAAATCTCTCTAATATTTCTTTCCTTCCACTTTTCACTCAAGCCAAACAAAGGATAAAATTAGGCCCTTTGAAAAGAGTAATAAAGGCACATATTTTTGTAATTTAGAAATTAAAATAAACACACTATAACATAAAATAATTCAATAAAATCTAATTTTTATAACCCAACTAATTATGACAAATTAGATAAAATAAAACTCATAATGGAGTCATATTCATATACATGTGTGTGTCAAAGATTGAAAAATCATTTCCACCGACATTTCTATAGAAATTTTTATATTTTGGAAGTATCGATGAAAACAAGGGTTTCATATCCTTTTTGCAAAATATCTAGAAATTTTTGAAAAAAAAATATCCATAGATGATTTTTTTTATGGAAATAATGATTTCTATAAAAACTATGGTGTTAAATGACAAAATATTGGAAATTTTACGGAAATTTTGATAAGTGCCAATGAGAGTATTAAATTAAACCTCACTAGAATATATAGTCGTCATTGAGCAAAGGGTAAGTAAAGGTCATTCCCGCATACAATTGTTTCTAGTTAATTAGTTATAGGCTCTAAAACTTAAGACACACTAAAACTAGATATAAGTTGGGGGTTTTGATTATTAACTAAATTACTATATTAAATAAATCACAAGAAAATAAATGATTACAAAACAATGATAATGAAACAAGTTAAATAATCATTCTCCACTACTATACAATAACTATTAAATTAAAGGGAGGGAAATAGGCCAATCTAATAAAGGAATAAAAGTTATTAGGCCAAATTTAGTAAAGGTTAATAAATAGACCATTTGACTTTAAATCCATATTAATTAGATAACATAATTACTAAAATAACCTTAAATTAAAAACCTTAACAATTGTCTCTTTCCTTCTCTTTCTTTCTCTCTAGTGTGGCTCACCCAAATCTCTATGCATCTACCCTTGCACACTAATGTTGACGTGCTAAGGTTGGCGATCATCAACGATAACAAGATATTTCAAGCCCTTCGGCCCCCCTTTCCTCATCTTCTCTCTTCAATATTGGGATTCTCCAAACGCCATTGGAGTGGTCATCGCCAAAGAAGACAACACTATTTCAAGGCTGGAGGAGATCAAAGATACAAAGATCTGTATTGACCTAAATCGTTGTCAAAGATGTGAACCTACTCAAAAGAGATCGAAGGTGTCACTCGCTAATGTCATCCGTTGCTAGAGACACGTGGATCATTGTCGCCCTTTGCTAGAGATGTGCGGAGATTTATGTATGTAAATCCTACAATGGTGATGAAAAGGAGAGGAAAAGAATAGTGTTAGGGCTTCTAAGTAGAGAAATTTGAAAGTCTAGGATTTTTTGTAATTTTATATGAATTAAAATGTAGATTTAAATCTGGTTGGCCTATTTATTAATGTTTTTTTAAATTTAGCCTAACAATTTTCATTGTTGCATTATTTTGGTCTATTTGTTCCAATTTCTCTTAAATTAATCACTGAATTGCCTCCAATTCTGTATTGATACTACAAAATAAACTGTAGATAATGACAAGTTTTGTTGTCTCAATCTTTCCTAACTGTTTTGTTTAATAAAACAATATCTTTATTAAATATTTTTCCATTAAATAGCATAACAACATTTCTAGATTCAATTCAACAGAAGCATTAAGATGAGAAAGATAGGTTGTTCTAAAAAACAAATACACATGCTCGGTTCATTCAACCTAGGTTGTGTTTTACATGTAATCAAACAAAAGCCTCTCGTAATTATTGACCACAATTCACTATTCATGATTTTTTTTAAAAAAAGACAATTATAGATCAAAAATTTCAATCTAGCAATAGATAATTATAAAGTCTTATTTAGTTGTGCACCCAAAAAAAAAATAACCATGAACAATAATTATGGAATAACATAAACAATTTCAATTGGAAAATTGAAAGATAATTCTAACAATCAATTACATAGCCATGTCTAAGGTTTTGAAATCACCCTCAACCAAGAGTAGACCTAAGCTAACATAGAAAAAGAAAAGAAAGAAGGAAGAAAAAGAAAAATGGTTACAGCATTGAAGAAGAAGGAAGAAGAAGAAAAATGGTTATAGTATTGAAGAGCCTTCTTCACAAATGATTCTCCTTAAGCCAACACTTAAGTCTCTATCTTATCTCTCTCTTTTTATCTATCCTAAAACTGAAAAAAACTAGTGAAAAGGTGCTTGGTTTTGCTCCAAGATAATGTATTTATAAGCTTCGAATTCACAGCACCTAGGCATTCAAAATTTTACACATCAGATCTTTCAACATCTGCCATTGCGGCGCCCTCTTCTTAGGTTCTAGTATGGAAATTTGCTATAATGGTACCTAGGTGTTCAGTTTGCTGATTTTTGATTAAGTCATCCCCTTTAACATTACAACTCCAATTCTTCATAGTTGTGGCATTCAAAACTTGTCAAATTCATGGTTCTTTACTCCAAAACATTCCTTAAAATCCAATACACCTACAAAGCAAAAAGCACAAAACATTAATAAAAACACAAGAAAACATAAAGAACTAACAAAGAAAACATAACAAAATTAATAAAAAATTATATAAAAATAAACACTTATCAAATTTTTACAAAAATATCTACTTAATATCTGTGCTTTATAACTTTTTTTTAATTTACTTTTAAAATGTTATAAATTCATGTCTTTTTTATTCATCTTTTTTCATATAGTCATTCATAAATATACTTTTCAATGTTATAAAATTCATGTTTCTTATTTACTTTTTAAATGAAATCTATAGTCTTTTGTATTTTAATAAATTTTATATAAGGCGATGGTCAAATCCTTAGAACAATAAAATTGAAGGAGAACTAAAGAAATGGAGAGCTTTGTATTGTTTCTTACTTCTTAGTAATTGAGTTAACTAACAATTTGTTATACATAGAGAGGTAATGGGTAAAATTCAAGAAACATATACATGACATATTTAGAATTATAAATAAAAAATAAAAAAAGAAACTATTCAAACTTTGTGTCTTGGTATCAATATTGTTTAAAGTACAAAAGTATTTGAAACATCTTTGAATCTCCTAAAAACTCTTAATGTTTATACATGTTTTCTTATCTTGTATGAAATTATGCATGTAAAGTACTTGTACGAAATATGATTTCAAACTCTTCACCTTTATATGTAGTCAGGTGTGATTTTGTCATTAACTTAAGCCTACCACATATTATGATCACTTTTTGTCATTCATATATATTACATACGTAGTATTTTGGTTAGGAGATTTATCTTATTTATGTGTTATTAATAATTTTAAAGTTTTTTAAAGTCTCTTTTAAAATTAAAATGTTTTAGGATATTTTTTGTATTTTACACCAATTTCTACCGATATTAAGTAAATTTAAGTACCGATAATTCTATGGATATACATATTTTCATTGTGTGAGTGACAAAAAAAGAAAAATAAAAGAAAAAGAGGAAATAAAGTGGTTGATAAAGGAAGTTGAAACAAAGTTTGATGGTGTTCCTTAGAAATATGGAATTGAGCTCTATTAAGGTCCTAGAATTGTACTATGTTTAAGATGTGACTTGGGCCATAAATTAGCCATTATCCAACTATTTACCTAAGCCAAGCATTACAACTAGAAATGGAGCTGTTGGAAAACATAAATGCAGCAGAATTTTAAGAAAAATTTTAAATAAAAAACATTTTCCAGATAACAAGTTAGACATGCAATGTATATAAATTAATTAAGATCTTAATTACCTCTTAAAATGGGTATCGCACTTCTAACAAAAAAAACTTCGACAGAACTACTGCTAAGAATTACGTCCAAAAGACCTTCAACCAACTAGTCTTCTTTGCTATTCTCTTTTCTACAACCGGAATACAAATAGGCACACGTCGTTCAATTTTACTCTTGGTAACGTCTCCTCCCAACCACAAGAGAAAACCAAGAGCTAAGTTTCAGGATATTGAACAATAACCCTATAGGAGTTTCAGAGTTTCTCTCTCAAGAATACTCTCTCTAAATTTCTCTAGTGACCTAAACAACAATAAGAACAAGTATCCTATTTATAGTTACTGGTGGGGAGTCAATTTTACTTAGATAAGACTTCTAAATTCGAAACTAGGTCAAAATCTATATCAATATGAGTAACAGGATTATGCCCAATTGGCCTGTTGGTCCTGCCTACCGGCCTACCGATTGTACTATTTACGCAACTAAGTTACGCTCCACCAACAAGTCGGACGAAGGCACCAGCCTGCCAGTCCGCCCAGTTTTGGAAACTTCTATATCTTATTCTACATGATAATCTTATATAGAGCCTTAGTTTTAATTCAAATAACCCAATAAAGAAGTTGTCTGATTAAAACAGTCAGATATAAATAATTCCATGTCAAATAAAATATATTCAAATAATTCAACATGTTTATCTTAAATTAATTCAATTAATATACTAACATGAATTATTAAATCCAATCAACTGAATTTAAGTCAATCTAAGAATTAACATAAGTTACCAATATGTAGAAAAAATATGTCATATCGTTACAGAAAATATTATGAGCTAGCAAAAGGGACTCAATAGACATATATAGATCAAGCTCCTATAATTATAAAATAACACATCCTCAACACGTTCATTTGATAATTATCAACTCTTAAGCTATTCCACTAAAATTTTAAAGCTACACTCTTGAACTATATATAAATTATGAAACTCCAATAAACTAATTATCCATGGCATATCATAATGTGTAACATCCCCATAGGATATTCATAATTGACTTAAGGATAAAATTCTGTTTTACCTTTCTGATTATTTTTTATCTAATGTTCTATTATCTCACCATTAGAAATTTATTATTCATAACCAATACAAATAGTATATCATTCAGTTATACCTATATATCTGAATGGTTGAGTGCTGTAGTTTTCCAATTACAGGATAATACCTATAAGATAATATCATTAACTCTACAAAAGAGCTATGGATTCCATATCTATAAATAACGAGTCACGTCAATCAAGAGTCATGTCTCCAACGTACACATGCGTACTTTCAAATAATTCAAGATGTAATCCTTTGATGCATCAAAAGACACAAGTCAAGAATACTGGCCCATTAATTTATTTCAAGATTAAGATATGACATACATGATTGTCTAAAGTGCATTAATTTAAACACGTTGAATTATTAATCAAATCAATTCAATTTTTGTCCCAATCTAATATATCATCACCTGTGAGAAAATACCAATATTTCTACTCGCAGAGTCCAACTTCAATGGCTAAAACAAGCCATCTCCCGTTAGAGATGTAGACAACATAATAATCTTTATATGAATAAAGTGCCTAACTTTATTCCCTTGATTACAGATCTTTTCATTTAGACTATCACCTTTAAGATTCATGTCTTCTGCATAATCTGTCCATTATATGCACAATCTTAAAGATTTAGATTAATAGTCTTAGACTTTAGTTTGCTTATCATATATTCAACAAGAATGAACATAAAGAGGACATATTTGATATATGAAATAATAAATAAACTCTTTATTGATTAAGTGTCTCCCAAAAACTATTATATCATTTAATCCTTAGGGCACCTAGTATAACAGGAGCATACTCTAGAATTAATCCCAAGGCTTAGTCAACATTTGCATTTTTCTTCAAGATATGTTCTATAGTCATTCTTTGAGGAAATTTTGAGAAATCACCAATTTAACACAATTTACTAGTCTATTTTTTTTTATTTTTAGTTTTGTTTTTGTTTTGCTTTTGCTTTTGCTTTTGCTTGAGGACAAGCAAAATCTTAAGTTTGGGGTTTACAACTCTATGAAAATAGAGTTATTTTACCTCTTTAATGCATTTTAAAGTGCTTAGTCTTTGGGAATTTTTTTTATTTTATTTTTATGTTATTATTTCTCTTTTTATTTTATTTCTCATTTTTTTCTTTTACTTGAGGACAAGAAAAATAATAAGCTTGGGGGTGTGTGACAACGCCATGAAAATAGAGTTATTTTGCCTCTTTTATGCATTTAAAATGCTTAGTCCTTTAAGAATTTTTTTAGTTATTTTTATGTTATTATTTCTCTTTTTTATTTGATTTCTCTTAATTTTTTTCTTTTGCTTGAGGACAAGCAAAATAGCAAGTTTAAGGGTGTCATAACTATATCAAAATAGAGTTATTTATGTCATTGAATGCCCATATTTTTGCTATGTTTTCAATATTTTTATGTGATTTCATTTAATTTTGTTTATTTTTTATATTTACTTTTATTTTATTTTGGTTAATTTAACTTAATTTGTTTTATTTTATTCAAATTTTTTTATTATTAATATTATTGTTATTGTTATTACGACCCTCTCTTTATTTTATGTTATCCTCACTTGTTTAGATATACAGGTAATAAGGGCTAAGATAACAATTTCGAGCAGCAATTTGGGGTCAAAAAGATGTTAAAATTAAAATTCAAACATACCTGAAATGTGGCCCAAAGTTCAAATTCAGACATGCCTAAAATGTAGCCCACTCACACAAATATCAAAGGGCTAAAAGTCGTCGTCCCAGCCGTCCGATCAACGCTTCAACAAACCTGATCCGTGTGTGGCATCCACTCCCCACACCTATGATAACTCTATGAAATAGAGTTATTTTACTACATTTTTAAGTACAAAATTGGCTTTGTTCTTCATATTTTAATTTGTTTTTAATTTATTTTATTTTGTATTATTTAATTTTGTTTTATATTCAGTTTTGTTTAACATTAATTTATTTTGTTCAATTTTATTTTAGTTGTAATTAATTTTCTTTTGTTTTAAATATTTTTCTGCCCTTTAATATTTAATTTCCTCTATTTAATAGGTAATATTTGCGACAAAAATGTAATAAAAAAATCCATTAGGTTCCGTTTTAATAGAAAAGAGAGAAAAATAAATGAAAAATTAAATCTTATTTCGGATGGATTTTGGCCGTCCGATTTGAACGACAAACGGTCAGAATTTTGACCGGTTACTACACGCGCTGAAGCAAGGGGTGTGGCCGACAGCTGCGTCAGACGCTTAGTTCACGCGGGCCACACACAATACAGCTTTGTTTCTCTAGTCCGTGAGCGCGTGTGTAACGCGCGTTCCAGGAGCGTTTAGCGCCATTTTTTTGGTGAAATCTGAACAAAATTGATACTCTTTTCTGCGTGAACGAAGATTTGCAGCTGTAAGATAGGAAGATTTGCGCATCATATGTGCAAAATTAGGCAGCAGATTCAGCTACCAACAGTTTTCAAATTTTTTTTATTGCAAATTAAGGCCTTTTGGAGGCTTTAAAACCCTGCAGAAGTTTATCTATATATACTTTTGAGTGTTTTTAGCAGTGTGAGAGTATTGTTAACGTGGAAAAAGGACCACCGTTCGTGACAAATTGGAGTTCTTTCTAAACCATCTCTTTTATGTGTTTGAATTTTTGTTATTTATGTTAATATTTGTTTGGTTTGCTATTGTTATTATGTTTTAATTTTAATTTTTGTTGGGATCATGACGTAGTTTAAATTATGAATATTTTATGCTCTTAAATTTTATTATTATGATTTCATATTTATGTTGAGTATTTATTTTTGAACTTAATGCTTTTAAATTTCTAGTGAACATTAGAAAGATGTGAGGATCAAATTGAAACTATGAGAAGATATTTATGACTTAACTCATGATTTTGTTCTTAAAAATTATCATTTATTTGATTTTGTTCTTATTTTAGAGATGATTGAACAATCCAACACTCCAAACACGGGCTCGGCTGCCTCTTAACATATTGGAAACTGAAAATTCTCCTATTATTTTGTGAAGTGATCAAAATTCAAATCAAGTAAGTTAGTAGAGAAAGCCCTAAAAGAAAAAAAACACTTGATTTTGTTCATCATTTCATTTGTAGCATTCTATTATTTTTGAACCCAGTGAATAGGCTTTAATCTTTATGGACTCTATACTTTGTTCATCACTTCATCTGTAGTTGATGTTTCTTGTTGCAGTGAATGATTATATTGTTGGAAACAATAGTGCGCAGCAGAATTTTAAAAATTTTTCATCAGAGTAATTTCCAAAACACAAGTTTGACATGTTATATATATAAATTAAACAGATCTTACTAACCTCAGTGTGCCGAAGAACCTCCGCGATACGTGTAGAGAAGTAACGTTCCAAAAGAGCCTCAACCAACTGGTCTTCTTTGCCATTCTCTATCCACAACCGGAGTGAGTGTGGGCTCACACATACAACTCTTCCACCGATGACTCTCCTTCCAACCAACAGAGAGAACCCAAAGCTAGTGCTCGTGATTTGTGAACAAAAGCTCTCAGGGAGTTTTCAGATGCTCACTAGAAGAGTATCACTCTTAATCTCTCAAATTGATCTGAGTAAATCATGAGACTCACTCCCTTTTTATACCTATTGGTCCTGGAGTCAGTCCATATCAGATTAGGTCTCAAAAAATTGAAACAAAATCAAGTTCGAATCAATATCTGATAAGATCCACGTGAAAACGCGTAATCTTATCTCCCGCTGATTCGGCAGGCCAAACATTTTGATCGGCAGGCCAATCAGGCCAGTTCGACAGGCCGAACAGGTCATCCGACAGGCCGAACTCCCGAGAAAAAATCTCCGCGAATCTTTTATTTTCCACCCGAGATTCTAAAGGATAAAGTCTCAGTTTTGATTCAAATAACCCAATAGAGAAGTTATCTGATCAAAACAAACTTTATCAAGATAATCTCTAAGAAAATAAATCAATTCACAATAATTCTACAAGTTTATCTTGTTCCAATTTTGTCCAAAATTAAAACAACCGATAAACAGACAAGAATTATCTGATCGCAATAATTCAACAAGTTTATCTTGAACTAATTTCTTACAAAATTAATTCAACCGATAAACAGACATGAATTATTTGATTCTTACAAATTTTAAACCAATCTGATAAATCCGACATAAGTCACCAATTATCGGAAAAGCACGCCGTGTCGTTACAGGATTTTGTGAGCTAGCAAAGGGGACCAAAATGGACCTATAAAGTTCAAGCTCATGATAATTATGAAACCCAATATCCCAGATATACATTTCACAATTATCAACTCCAACGCTACTCCACTAAAAGCTTGGAGCTGCACTCTCGAACTTTATAGAATTACGAAACTCGTGTAGCTAAGTCTCCATGACATATCATAGTGTATCGTATCCCCATATGATCATCCATAATCGGCTTAAGGACAAGTTCTGTCTTACCTTTCTGATTATTTTTATCTTACGTTCCATTGTCTCACCATTAGAAAACTTACCATCCAAAGATAGTATACCATTCGGTTACACCTATGTATCCAAATGGTTGAGCGCTCCAGTTTTCCAATTACAAGACAACGCATATAAGAGGATATCATTACTCCTAAAGAGGGGCTATGGATTCCATATCTATGAATAACAAGTCTACGCTATCAAGAGTCATGCCTCCAATGTATCGGCATGCATACCACTATAGAGATGTGGGAGTCACCCATTGGTACATCAAAAGACACAAGTCGAGACAACGGGCCCACTATTCATCTCAGGATTAAGATACAATACAAATGACTGTCTAAAGTGAATCGATTTGCCAAGACAGAATTATTAATCCAAATCAATTCACTTTATGTCCCGATCCAACACATCGTCACCTATGACAACGTGCCAATGTTTCTATTCACGGAGTCCAACTCCGATGGTCAAGACAAACCATCTCCCAGTAGGGATATAGACAACATAACAATCTTTACATGAATAAAGCGCTCAACTTTATTCCCTCGATTGCGGATCATATGTTTTAGACCGTCACCTTAAGAATCGTGTCTTCCGCATAATCATCCCATCATATGCCCAATTCTTAAGGTTTAGACTGACAGTCTCAGACTACTGTTTGCTTATCATACATTCAGACAAATATGAACGTAAAGAGGACAAGATTTGGTATATATAAATGAATAAATTCTTTATTGATAAAAATGTCTCCAAAAACGTATTACATTTTTACTCCTTAGGGCATACATGTCTAACAATCTCCCACTTGCACTAAGTGAGTAAATACTACAAATTTCGCATCCCCATAGCTTCCACATGCCTCTCGAAGACTCTCCCAGTAAGTGTCTTCGTAAATGGATCAGCTAAATTGTCCTCTGACGCGATCTTGCACACAGTGACATGCCCGCCCGCAACGAAGTCCTTTATCACATGATACTTCCAAACAATATACTTACTTTTCTTGTGAAATCTTGGTTCCTTAGCATTAGCTACCGCCGCACTGTTATCACAGTACAGTGATACCGCATTATGCATACCAGGAACTACCTCAAGATCCCCAAGAAACTTGCAGAGCCACACTGCTTCTTCCGAAGCATCACTAGCTGCCACATACTCGGCCTCCATCGTTGAATCTGAAGTGCAATCTTGCTTCGCACTTCTCCAACTGATGGCACCGCCACCCAGAGTAAACACAAACCCCGAAGTCGATTTCCTAGAATCCATACAGGATTAAAAATCCGAATCAGTGAATCCTAGAGGAGTCAAGTCCTCACCCGAATACACAAGCATATACCCTCGAGTCCTTCTCAGGTACTTAAAAATATGCTCTGGATCCGCCTGAAATCGACTTACAATCCAGACCGCATAGCTAATATCCGGTCGAGTGCAAAGCATGACATATATGAGACTACCCACTGCCGAAGCATAAGCCACCTTCTTCATGTATTCTCTTTCTTCATAAGACTTTGGATAGTCTTTCTTAGAAAGAGTAATTCCAGACCTAGATGGTGGCCCACCTTTCTTGGAATCCTGCATTGCAAACCTCCTGAGAATTTTATCTATGTAGCCGGCCTGTGACAAAGCTATCATTTTGTTCTTCCTATCCCGAATGATCTGGATACCGAAAAAAAAATTAGCCTCACCTAAGTCCTACATGTCAAACTGCTTGGTCAACCATAATTTGACCGATGACAACGCCCCAACGTCATTGCCAATTAGCATAATGTCATCTACATAGAGCAGTAGAAAAACCACCTTCCCATCCTTTATGTGTTTGTAAACACATGGTTCATCCACATTTTGTGAGAACCCATAAGTCTTGATCACTTGATCAAATCTTATGTTCCAAGAACGAGAAGCCTGCTTAAGTCCATAAATTGACTTTAGTAGCTTACAAACCTTCCCCTCTTGACCCGCGACCTTGAACCCGTCTGGTTGTTTCATATAAATGGACTCATCAAGATAGCCATTCAGAAAAGCCGTCTTGGCATCCATCTGCCAAATCTCGTAGTCGAGAGCGGCAGCTATGGATAAGAGAATCCGGATGGACTTAAGCATGGCTACAGGCGAAAAGGTTTCCTCATAATCGATTCCTTCCTTTTGCGTATAACCCTTAGCTACCAGTCTAGCCTTAAAGGTTTCGACCTTTCCATCCACTCCTCTTTTCCTCTTATAGATCCACTTACACCCTATGGGTTTTACCCCTTCGGGAAGATCCACATGCTCCCAGACCCGATTAGTCTCCATAGACTTCATCTCTATGTTCATGGCCTCTGTCCAGAGTTTTGAATCAATATCCTCCATAGCTTCTACGTAAGTATAAGGATCCCTGTCATGTTCATCCGGTTCAGCCAAAAAGACCTCCCCATTGAACATATACCTTTCAGGTTGACGCCCGATCCTCCCACTACGCCAAATCCCCTGAGATTGTTGTTTAGGTTTGTTTGGTTTTTCTACACCGATCAGAATGGTTTCGTTTGGAACCTCCGGGGTGAACGAATCACCCCTTAACTCCTCAAGCACCACTTTGCTTCGAGGTTTAAAGTCGTCCATGTAACTCTCCTCAAGGAAAGTTGCATTAGTTGAAACCATGACTTTATTTTCCTTAGGGTTATAAAAATAACCCCCTTTAGTCCCTTTTGGATATCCTACAAACACGCAAACTTTTGAACGTGCTTCCAACTTATTCGAATCCTTAAACAGGACATGAGCTGGACATCCCCATATGCGAATATGGTTTAAGGATGTCTTCCGTCTTGTCAACAACTCGTGAGGAGTTTTAGGGACCGATTTTGAAGGCACATTGTTCAAAAGATAACATGCGGTTTGTAGTGCATATCCCCAAAAGGATAAAGGCAATGATGAATAACTCATCATGGACCGAATCATGTCCAACAAAGTCCTATTCCTTCTCTCCGCTATGCCATTCTGCTGTAGAGTGCCCAGCGCAGTCAAATGGGATAAAATCCCATTCTCTAACAAGTGTCCCAAGAACTCATCAGAAAGGTATTCCCCACCTCGATCAGATCGAAGTGCCTTTATGGGTCTACCCAATTGCTTTTCCACTTCAGCCCGAAACTCCCTGAACTTATCATAAGTTTCATTTTTGTGGTGCATTAGGTACACATACCCATATCTTGAGTAATCGTCAATAAAAGTGACAAAGTACTCATACCCTCCTTGTGCCCGGGTGTTCATCGGTCCGCAAACATCACTATGCATAAGTTCTAGAACCCCTTCGGCCCTATTGCCCTTAGACCCGTATGGTCTTTTGGTCATTTTACCCTCTAAACAAGATTCACATTGAGGTATAGATTCTACCTTTAAGTGACTTAAAGGTCCATCCCTTACCAACCTTTGAATCCTATTCAGGTTAATATGGCTAAGGCGCAAATGCCAAAGATAAGTCTTATTAGAGTGAGACGTTTTAAGCCTTTTTGAGTCATTATCATTTATCTCAGCATTAAACAATAAGTCCATCTTAGGTTTGATAAAATATAGATTATTTTGCATCCATCCAGAACAGATAAAAGATTTGTTTTTACGAATCACCACTTTTTCATTAAAAGATACCACGTAGGAGTCTTTAAATAAAGAAGATACAGAAATTAAATTCCTTTTAAATTTAGGAACATAAAAACAATCTCGCAAAATTAAATTCCTATAATTATCAAAATAAAGATGGACATCTCCCACTGCTTCCGCTGAGACCAAGGATCCATCGCCCATCCGAAGCGTTAAGTCTTCATGAAGTAGACTTCTTGTTTCTTTGAATCCCTGTAGAGAAACACAAACATGATTAGTTGCACCGGAATCTATGACCCAGATGTCACTGGATTCCTCAACCAAACAAGTTTCTAAATATAGAAGATCACACCTACCTCCCTTGGAAAGGAAGTCCTTGCAATGCTTCTTTATATGCCCGACCCTACCACAGAAGAAGCACTTAAGCTTCTTTGGGTTCTTCTTCTTCTTCTTGCTCTTGATAGCAGCAAGAATAGAAGACTTCCCACTCTTGGCCCGTTGTTTCTTTCCATTCCTAGAGTTAGGATTGGAACCAGAAGCAGCTACCATATTGGCCTCACCACTAGCAGGAGACTCCCTTATCAGCAATTCAAACTCCTGTAACTGTTTCATCAGTTCTGTCAAGGTCATATCCCGTCTATTGCTTAAATTAAAAGTAGCTCTAAACGGAATAAATTCCTTAGACAGAGTCTCAAAGACCATAGTCATCTGAGTTTCAGCATCGATGTCGGCTCCATTGGTTTGAGCCTCAGCGAGGTAACCCATGACCAACATCATGTGCTCCTTTACAGATGTCCCAGGTCTCTGTCTACAGTTTAAGAGTTTTCGAAGCGCCCCTTGCCGCTTTGTTATGGCCTGGCCTCCAAACATATCCTCAAGATTATCCAAGATCTGCTTCGCAGTCTCATAATCCTGATGTTGAGCCTGCAGCACGTTGTTCATGCTAGCCATCACATAGCAGCAGGCCTGATCATTAGCATCTTTCCAGCGATCGTACGCTTGGAATTGCTCATTACTTGAGTCTCCCGTAGGCTCGGGAGGACAAGGAGTTGTCAGAACATATTTCAGTTTCTCAAAGGAAAGGACGATGTCCAGGTTCCGTTTCCAATCGTTATAATTCTCACCTGTTAATTGGTTTTTGTCAAGTATCGATGATAAAGCATTTTTAGACATTTTCAATCTACAATAAAGAATCATATACCAAACATAAGCAAACATATATAATAATTTAGTAAGATAACACAATCATGTAAAATCATACAAATATGTTTATGTGTCAAAAACTTGAAAATATCACAACCTTACAATGATAATTCCCAACTCAGAATTCAACAAGCTCCTAGGGGAGTCATGCCAAATTCAATCAGGAACACGGATCCCCTCCTGATTAATATATGCCATCCAGGACCCGTATGATCCAGCATATATTAATAATTGTTTCTTTGGCCATTAATTTTATTAACAGAGCTCCTAGGGGAGGTTAATAATAAAATTAACGTGAGTGTATAACCACCGTTTCAATATTTTATCCATGATTTATAATCACCACCTAGGGGTGTGTAACCATAAATTATACTAAAATACCTTATCCTTTCAGAGATCTAATCTGGTACATGATTGAAATCCCTTCCTAGGGGTCAGGACCACCATGTTCTTCCTATGGACCAACGATGGAGGCCTTAGGTCCTCTCTTCGAAAACCTTCTCCCACTCAATCTTTTGAAGTCAAGGTTTTATTTTAAAATTATGCATGAACAATTTTAATATGAGCGGCACTCCCTATTCTATATGACATGTTATCAATATACATGGTAAATCATAGTATAATGCAGACAAGCAAAGCAATCAAGCAAAGCTACAAGCAAAATAATAACAACCGTAATATTATGGTTCCACCCTAGAGAATAGAAAACTAAGATTACAAGAGAATAATCGAGACATTTATCGATTCTTCATCGTTGAATCCTCAAGCTGTATCCTTCTTCATATAATATCCATTTTCAAGTCTTTAATCCCATATGAATCGAATACTTCATATTTCCGGTCATATCCAAATTTAATGTTTCTCAGAATTGTCCCAAAAATAAAATTAAAATTGCACCAGAAAAATTGCACCTTTTCTGGACACTCGACAGCTCTCGGTCGACAGGCCGATCTGGATGATCAGTCGGCCGATCTTGCTCCATCGGCCTGCCGATCTATGCAGGTTCGGCCTGCCGAACTGAAACTTCGGCCTGCCGACAGAGCACAAAATTTTCTGCCCCACTGTCGGCCTGCCGGACCATACGTCCGGCCTGCCGATCCGTGACCTTCGGCCTGCCGAACTGTGACGTCCGGCATGCCGACCGAGCAGAAAACCCTTAATCCAAAAAATACAATTTTAATGCAATTCATCAATTTTATTTTCAACAATTCAAAAACATAAAATTAGAGACTCAGGAAATACCTCGAGGCACCATCATCAATCTTCTAGATTCGTCTTCTCTAAATAATTATTTAATTACAAAATTCTTACAAATTAAAAATTAAATAACAATTCCTAGACAAAGATGATAGTACGCCATCTAATTACATGAAAAACCTAGATACACATTCTAACCTCTAAGGAACCATAACCGGTATTAATTAATTAATAAATAATTAAACAATGATTTAATCAACCATAATTAATTAAAAAACATTCACCACATAATCCATGACAACATATATATTATATAGAAACCTAGAGTGCCATCTCTCTATAAAATTCAATTCAAGCATAGGAGAGATTAAGATCACAAAATTTATGCATATAACATGATCACAAACTTGCAAATTTATGTAAAAACCTCGGCTCTGATACCAATTGTTGGAAACAATAGTGCGCAACGGAATTTTAAAAAATTTTCATCAAAGTAATTTCCAAAACACAAGTTTGACATGTTATATGTATAAATTAAACAGATCTTACTAACCTCAGTGTGCCGAAGAACCTCCGCGATCCGTGTAAAGAAGTAACGTTCCAGAAGAGCCTCAACCAACTGGTCTTCTTTGCTATTCTCTATCCACAACCGGAGTGAGTGTGGGCTCACACATACAGCTCTTCCACCGGTGACTTTCCTTCTAACCAACAGAGAGAACCCAAAGCTAGTGCTCGTGATTTGTGAACAAAAGCTCTCAGGGAGTTTTCAGATGCTCACTAGAAGAGTATCACTCTTAATCTCTGAAATTGATCTGAGTAAATCATGAGACTCACTCCCTTTTTATACCTATTGGTCCTGGGGTCAGTCCATATCAGATTAGGTCTCAAAAACTTGAAACAGAATCAAGTTCGGATCAATATCTGATAAGATCCACGTGAAAACGCGTAATCTTCTCTCCCGCTGATTCGGCAGGCCAAACATTTTGATCGGCAGGCCGATCAGGCCAGTTCGGCAGGCCGAACACGTCATCCGACAGGCCAAACTCCTGAGAAAAAATCTCCGCGAATCTTTTATTTTCCACCCGAGATTCTAAAGGATAAAGTCTCAGTTTTGATTCAAATAACCCAATAGAGAAGTTATCTGATCAAAACAAACTTTATCAAGATAATCTCTAAGAAAATAAATCAATTCACAATAATTCTACAAGTTTATCTTGTTCCAATTTTGTCCAAAATTAAAACAACCGATAAACAGACAAGAATTATCTGATCGCAATAATTCAACAAGTTTATCTTGAACTAATTTCTTACAAAATTAATTCAACCGATAAACAGACATGAATTATTTGATTCTTACAAATTTTAAACCAATCTGATAAATCCGACATAAGTCACCAATTATTGGAAAAGCACGCCGTGTCGTTACAGGATTTTGTGAGCTAGCAAAGGGGACCAAAATGGACCTATAAAGTTCAAGCTCATGATAATTATGAAACCCAATATCCCAGATATACAATTCACAATTATCAACTCCAAAGCTACTCCACTAAAAGCTTGGAGCTGCACTCTCGAACTTTATAGAATTACGAAGCTCGTGTAGCTAAGTCTCCATGACATATCATAGTGTATCGTATCCCCATATGATCATCCATAATCGGCTTAAGGACAAGTTCTGTCTTACCTTCCCGATTATTTTTATCTTACGTTCTATTATCTCACCATTAGAAAACTTACCATCCAAAGATAGTATACCATTCGGTTACACCTATGTATCCAAATGGTTGAGCGCTCCAGTTTTCCAATTACAGGACAACGCATATAAGAGGATATCATTACTCTTAAAGAGGAGCTATGGATTCTATATCTATGAATAACAAGTCTACGCTATCAAGAGTCATGCCTCCAACGTACCGGCATGCATACCACTATAGAGATGTGGGAGTCACCCATTGGAACATCAAAAGACACAAGTCGAGACAACGGGCCCACTATTCATCTCAAGATTAAGATACAATACAAATGACTATCTAAAGTGAATCGATTTGCCAAGACAGAATTATTAATCCAAATCAATTCACTTTATGTCCCGATCCAACACATCGTCACCTATGACAACGTGCCAATGTTTCTATTCACGGAGTCCAACTCCGATGGTCAAGACAAACCATCTCCCAGTAAGGATATAGACAACATAACAATCTTTACATGAATAAAGCGCCCAACTTTATTCCCTCGATTGCGGATCATATGTTTTAGACCGTCTCCTTAAGAATCGTGTCTTCCGCATAATCATCCCATCATATGCCCAATTCTTAAGGTTTAGACTGACAGTCTCAGACTACTGTTTGCTTATCATACATTCAGACAAATATGAACGTAAAGAGGACAAGATTTGGTATATATAAATGAATAAATTCTTTATTGATAAAAATATCTCCAAAAACGTATTACATTTTTACTCCTTAGGGCTTACATGTCTAACATATTTTTCTTAATTTGTACTTTTGAATATGATCACTGTCTTTAAGCATCAAACTTGTTGGGAATGCTTTATGTATTATCATCTTATATTTTCTACAAATTTTCTTCTGTTTCTAAAAACAAGTTTCAAAAAATTACATAGGGCAATAGCATAGGTATAAACCGCCTCAACCCGCCCGCACCCACCTGCAACCACCCAAAACCAAACCGAAATCACCCGCCATGTGGTGGGCGGTTTGTGGGTTGGTTAATCGTCATCCCGTCATCTAAAAAAACCGCACCGCACCCGTCCAAAAACCATCAAACTACCGTCGTTTACCCCTACTTGGACCGCACAAGCCCAACGTGAAGCGCCAGCACGTGGCGAGCACCCGAAAACCAATCTTTACTAGTCTTTAGGCTATAATTCTCTCCAGCTAGCGTGTGAGGAAAGGAAGAAGGGAGCCTCTATCTTATCTAGTAGCTCCATTTTTGGGGAGGAATCAGCCCCCATTTCAGAACAAGAGAGTTTTTAGGACTCCATTTTTTTATGGAGTGCTGATCCCAAAGAAGGGGAGGAATAAAAAAATAAAAAATCTATATTTAGTTTATTTTTATTTGAGTTTAGAATTTATTTTTAGTTTTAGATTAGTTATTTCATTTTTATTTGGTAAACACCATTTAAAAGGGTATTTCAAAGCTTCAAAAAACTGAGGAAGAATATTTAAAGAAGAAGTTTTAGAGATTATGACACTTTTATTTGATGATTTTTTTTCATTTTTATTCTCTAAATCTTTGTATATTCTAAAAATGTTTGATTATTGGTATTGCTTAATTTTATTTGCGATTGTGTGTTGCTAAATTTCTTAGTTTAACGAGCTATAGACACAAGTTGAGATTATGCTTGGTGTATTTCTTTGGATTATTGCATGTTTACTTCCATTTTCTATTTATTTGTGTTTCTTTGAGTTTAAAGTCTCTAATTGTTTAATCACCAATATGTTGATTTTGTATTTAGGATTAATACTTAGGAAAAGATGATCTAAAATATGGGTTTTTTGGAAATACAACATAGGGAATTGTAAAGATGAGAGATTTATGGTTTTCTTTGTTGTCAATTAACAAAACTTGCTTAATGAGCCCATAATAATTTATTTTAAATAAGGATGTTAGAATTAATTATTTTGGGTATTCTTCAATTGGGTACTTGGGAGAGAAATATTAAGATATATAAGTGTTCTATGCCGATAAATTGAAGAGATTAATTTGTTAACAATTTAGACAATTACCAATCAAAATAGAAACTTGGTAAAATAATTCCTCTAGACCTGTTTTGTTATAGTTGATTTTTATTTTCATTTTAGTTTCTTGTTTTTCATTTTCATTTCTTTTATTTCTATTTTATTTTAGTTTCGGTTGTCTAAATAATTTTAGAGTCAATCTAATGTTGGTACTTAACTAGTATTGAACACAATACTCATGAGAACAATATCTGTACTTCGGTACACTTTATTACTTGTACAACTTGTGCACTTGTGGAATTCGTAAACACAAACATACAAGCTTAGTTCATTCATTTTAGGTTATGTTTTCACATGTTATGAAACAACAACCTCTTGTAATTATTGACCATAATCGCTACTCATGGTTAGAAAAAAAACAAGACAATTATGAATCAACAATTTCAATCTAGTAATAGATAATTATCGAATCCTATTTAGGTGCGCACCCAAATAACATAAGAAAATAATCATTAACAATAATTTTGGAATGACATAAATAACTTCAATTGGATTATTATAAAATAATTCTAACAATCAATTATATAGCCATGTCTAGGGTTTTGGAATCACCATCAACCAAAAATATACCTAAACTAACAACATAGAAAAAGAAAAAGAAAGAAGAAAAAGAAGTAGAACGGCTATGGCGTTGAAGAGTCTTCTATGTAGATGGTTCTTCTTGACCCACAACTTTGAGTCTCCTTTCATCTCTCCTTTTTTTCTAAGTCTAAGAAAAATTGGTGAGAAAGTTTTTGGCTTTGCCCTAAGATGATGTCTTTATAAGCTTCGAATTCCCAGCGCCTAGGACCCCAAAATTTTACAAGTCAAATCTTCTAGAGTTGCGATGCCCAAAGCCTTGTGCCACAACGCCCTCTTCTAGGGTTCTAATATGGAACTTTGCTGCAATGGCACCTAGGCGCTTAATGTGCTGATTTTCAGCTTGATTCGTCCCCTTTAGCGCTATAGCTCCAATTCTTCAAAGCCGTGGCGCCTAAAACTTGTCCAATTCATGATTTTTAATTCCAAAACATTCCTTAGCATCCAAAACACCTACAAAACACCAAAAAACTAAAACAAAAAACGCAAGCAAACCCAAGAAACTAACAAATAAAATATAAGGAAATTAATAAAAATATGTATATGAAATTAAAGCTTATAAATTTTTTGCAAAAATATCAACGAAATATCCATCCATTATATTTATTTTTTTTTAATTTACTTTGAAATGTTATGAAATTCACTGTCTTTTTTATTCACTTTTTTTTAATATAGTTTTTTATAAATTTACTTTTCAATGTTATAAAATTTATATTTTTTATTTACTTTTTAAATAAAGTCTATAGTTTTTGGATTATGATAAACTTTATATAATGGGATGAGGAATCCTTGAGGTAATAAAATTGGAAGAGAACTAAAAAGTTGAAAACTTGCTATTGTTTCTTACTTCTTAACAATTGAGTTAATTCATGATTTGCTATACATGAAGAGGGAGTGGTAAAGATCAAAAGACAAATACATGACATATTTAGAATTACATAAGAAACTATTTAAACTCTGTCTTGGCATCAATATTGTTTAAACTAAAAAGATATTGCAAATACCTTTGAACCTCCTAAAAACTTTTAATGGTATTGATATTTTCTTATTTTGTATGAGAATATGCATGCAAAGTATTTGTATTAGATTGAAATTATATGCTTATTATTTATCATATTATGGTTACTTTTTGTCATTTATATTTATCACATACTTAATATTTTGGTTCATAGTTTTACTTAAATTATGTATTATAAATAATTTTAAAGCTTCTTAAAATCTCCTTTAAAAATAAAAACTTCACATTTTACACTAATTTTTATAGACATTAATATTTTAGTAAAATCTAAACACTCATATTTTTATGGATATCCATATTTTCACCTGTTTTGTTCTACGGATTAAGAACCCCCTTGTTCCGCAGGCTAATTTAATACTTTCGGATTAGATTTTTTCAATCTTTTATCAATAAAAAATACTCCCCTACCCAATCCAATACGAATTAGTTTGAAGTGGACAGATTGCGAGATTTTGCTAATTTTGTGAACACCCCAGTGGCGCCTATAAGAAATAGGATATTAGACTCGAAGAAAGAGAACCGAAAAAACACCCACGATGATAGAAACGACAGATAATGTCAGAGCATGAAAGAAAATCGAAAAATAAATACAAGAATCAGAAAGAACGTAGCGAGCAGATTTTTGATCATATCGAGCAACAAGTTGTAATCATCACCCGCACACTGCTTTCATCATATTCTTTATCAAATAAATTTTCAAAAAAAAAAAAAATTTCAAAACCTAGATCTCAACTCCGCAAAGAAAAAAATTAAAAATTTTGAAAAATTGAACCTTCAGAAGTAAAACAGCATCACGAGGTCCGAAGATGCAGAGAGGGACGCCGAGGAGAGAGAAATTGCAGGGAGGCAAAGGAAGACGAAGAAAATACGAGCAGCAAATGCACAAAAAAGATTCAGATTGAAAACTATTATTTAGCTTGGTGAAGAAATTGAGGGGCATCACAATTGCCTCTCAGCTTGTTTTCTTATCCACACGGTGTGATTTGTGCAATTCGCCGCTTCTAGTATTATCCCTCTTTGCTTTCCCTTTCCATTTCTCTCTCCAAAGAGAAATCCAGAGGATTGCCCCCTTCCTCTTCTGCAAACCCACACTCTCCTCTGCCTTTGTACTTATATACTCTGGATTGTCCCAACAAACCACGTTAGGGCTACGATTTTCTTTTTTATTTTTTTCCTTAAAAAAATGAAAAATATTGATTTTGCATCTTTTATATTTACACTAGTAGAGGGACGTGGAGGTAGATTATAATTAAAAAAACGTAATTTTATTTATATATTTAAAAAAAATGTTGTACAAATAACTTTTAAAAAAATGCATTTATTTTATTTTGACAGTCAATGTTTACTTTGTATGGTCTATTTATCATTAAATTTATAAAATTTACATTTTTTTGATCCCTTGGTTGATAAAGTGGTCATTTTGGGACAAACACAAGCGTAGACATAACAGGTTAGAATTTTTTGAGTAAAATAGTAAAAGAAACAAACATATTTAAAAATATATCCTAAAAGAAAAAAAGATTTAGAATGGTGACACAATTTGATTTTTTTTAATTTCAATTATGTATTTTTCTTCATGATTTTTTTTTCAAAGCTACTTTTTAAATCACTTTATTTTTAAAAAAATCTCATGTGCCGATATTGTGTTTATGTTTGAAAATAAACAATTTATTAAATAAGTCAAAATCATATTTTTCATTACCCAAGTAAAATTTGATTTAACACAAAAACATTAACACACACAAATTCGATCATGAAAGAAATGAAAGGACCTAAGCATAAGAGAATAAAAAATGATCACAAGCAAGTCCATTATTCTAGTGAGAAGGCTGAGATTAGAGATTTAAAAAATCTATACGAGAAATTTATAAAGTTGAAATAGTGAGAAAATGAAAAACGAACCAAAAGGAAAAGTATAAGAATGATAGGGATTAAGAGGCTACAATAAACATATAGAGCAAAAGGAAAAAAAATAGTAAAGGACCAAAAAATGTCAAGCACTATTTGTGAGAGACCATAGTAAATAAATAGAGTTTAGAAAAAAGAAAAAATAAATAAAGCATTAAAATAGTGAAGTTAAAAAGAAAAATTCAAGTAGCAAACTGCAGGAGATAAATAAACCAAAAAATAAAAAAGTAAAAAAAGGGCAAAAAAGATTGATAAAAGAAAGAAAGGTAAAAAAGAAAAAGAAGAAGAAAAGAGAGGAGTAAGGCACCAAAATGACCGAACTAGAATAGTTGAACTTTAAAGGTTAAAAAATATAAAGCGGAAAAAGTAAAAAATAAATAACTAAATTAGTAAAAAGGAAGGAAATCAAAAAGAAAAAAAAATTGTAAGCTTCAATAGGCTTAAAAAAAAGACCTTTTAATTGTAATTTTTTTTGGGTGTTTAAAATAAAAACACTAGAAGTTTTCCTTTGTCCTTTATGAAATCTAATTCCTCAATTCAATTTGATGATGATAGTTAATTAAAACTACAGAACCATGAAAATTTGAGGACATTGTTCGTTATGAATATAACGTAAATGGACACTTTTTTCTTTGGATGGGGTAAATGGACAAACAAACATTATTCATGGTCCATTAGGGGAAAAAAATGCCGCACAGTAGCATGATCTAGTCATACATTACTGTAGTTTCTCAGCCACTTTTTAAATTATTATTATTAATATTATTATTATTGATAAACATGTTAATGTCTACTTGTGTCCTTGAATAAGAACCCTTTTTTGTAAATTCTCTTCGTTTCCAATGCAAATATAGGACTTTCAATCACTTATGTACACAAAAGCATCTTCACATATGGCTGCAATGACTACTGTCATAGAAACAAAATTTGCAGTAACAGCTCAATCTCTTAATGCCTTGATGCAAACCAATCACCACAATCCGCGAGGTTTAGATTTTGGAGAACTTTTTTGTTTTTTTCTCTTAATGATTTTGGAGAACTTAACTACATGGACATCGTAACAAATGTAAAACAATCTCACAACACAATAGAAACAACCTATCAGCATGAAACCACAGATTTTGGATGGGGCGAAGTGTGCAACTGTGAAAGGGCTGTATCGGTTTCCTCATTCTCATCCAACAGTACAGGAGTTCCAGAGATAGGTTTCCTACAAATTAAAAAACAACCCGGTGAGCATTTGGATTTTCACGCATGAATGTTTTTTTGAGTTGAAAAAGGATGAAGCAAATACAATTACAGATTTAAACGGTAAACAATGCAGCTTTGATAGGTCCATGATAAGATATACTTCACTGGGAAAAGGTTTAATACTTGTTGGTGAAATGACTTCGCAGCTTAGTGTTTTCATTTCCATTTTGCACGAAATAGACAGGCATATCTGAATCATAAACTCGTCTAGACTCTCTTTTTGCTTTTTTCTTTAGGCTTCAAAAGAACTCATCAAGGAATTTCCTTGTTTAAGTGGTATAACAAGTGGCAAATGTGTTCTAAGAATCAAAATGAACATTAGCATGAAGTGGGCAGCTACATCAGATGAATGAACTCCTCTAGACACGACCTTTTATTTTTGTTTTTCCTTTCGGCTCAAAAGAGAGCACAACTAGGAATTTCTATGTTTGAGTTGAGTGAATCAAACAAATGCCAACTACGTTTTAAGAAACAAAAGTGAATATTAATTAAAAGCTCAAAAAGGAAAAATAAAAAAAAAATAAAAAATAAAACTAGCATGTAGCAGACAGCAACTTCAAAAGCATAAACTCCTCTAGAACTTTTCCTTTTCCTTTTGGCTCAAAATCAAAAGAATTCATTAAGGAATTTATATGATTAAGAGGATCTAAAAAAAGCCCAATGTTTTCTGAGAATCAAAATTAATATCAATCACATTAACATGTAAAGCCATTCCTGGGTTAAAAATTTGATAATTCGGTTGACTTTTTTACTTTCAGAAGAACAAGTAGCACAGATGTGGTTACCCAATCAAATGTCAGACAACAAATAAAACTACAGGTTCTCTCAGAAAAGGTAGAAATTGTAGGGGCAAAGAAACAAGGATCCAAGATCATACCTCTGAGAGATTAAACTTTCTTCAGACAATGCCTTTTCTAACCTCTCCTCGAATGGTGTCGCATGCCAACTCACCTTCTGATCCTAAAATGATAATATGGACGTTAAAATGTGCTTTTATTACATGAGACAAAAATGAAGAAAAACAAAACAGCATCTTATACCTCCTTGTACTTGTTTGTTGAGTTAGGAATTCCATTCCCATCCCACCACTTGGGTGAAATCCGAGTAGGTTCTTCCTCATTCCAATGAGCAGCAACCATCCCAATGATCGGTCTGTCCATAGGGGTCCTAGCAGCTCGAGGACGATCAGAAACACCCACAAAGTTCTGATTGTTGCCATCCTGAGTAGATCGTACTGGCTTCAACCAACTAGACAAACTAGCTTCCACCTTTACTTCTAAAGAAGCTTCTTTTGCCCTCACTTTTGACTTAGGGGTTGCATTTTCGGGCTCGTCAAGAGGTTCTCTTAGCTCACCTGAAAGTTGGTAGGAGTTCAGATCTTCTTCCTTCAGTACATTCCATTTAGAGACACTTTCAACTGGGTTCAAGACTGGATATACATATTGCGACCTGATTCGGGTTCTCCCATTCGGAAAGTTATCCAAGTTTGCAGGGAAAACAGTTCCAGGTGTTTGCATCTCATCAGAAAGCTTGTGTGGGGTTGGATATGGTGATGGCTTCAACATGCTTTGATTACCAGGGGACTCTAATTTCTTCAAATTCTGGCTATAGTTTTCAGATGAACCCCTAGAGGAAGACACGTCCCAGTCACATTCAAACCGCACGGATTTTTCCTTACATTGAGTATTTGTGGCTGAAAGCTGAGGTGAGTCTGATGCATGAACTTTGGCTGCTGTGGAAATGCTACCAGTTGCACTGCCTTCAGTAGAGCCGATAGAAACGCTCCTCATCTTCTGTATGTTTGATACACAGCCACTGAAAACAAAATAACAAAGGAAAAACATCAAATATTGCACATGTTTTTTAAAAGATCTTAATGTGGAAAAAACAAATTGAACTACAAATTCCCTTTCTTTTTTTTTAAAAAAAAAAAGGAACTACTTTCTCTATCATAAAAGATAAATGAAGAGTATTAAAAAGAAAATAATAGCATATCTATTGATTCAGGATATTCATGTTGAAGTACAACCTGCTAGGCGTTTGCTCCAAAGAAGCTGAAATCATAACCCTTTCTTCACAGAGTTTAATTGGTGTGGTAGGTTGGTCAATTTGATTGTTCAACTGAAGTTTCTCAATGGATGTGTCAGGAAGCCATGAATGGAACCTTGAAGAGCCGGAATCTCCACCATGAAGAGGTGAACTGTTCAACCTGGAAGACGCTTTGCGAATTTCAATAGGAGTTTCTGCCAAGGTACCACATGCTTTAAGAAACTTGGCCTGTTAAAACGAGTTTATAAGCACAATGGATGCCATAAGAATCAAACTTCATGCTCAAAAAAGAAAAAAAAAAAAAGGCAGAGATATTCATAAAACTAACTAAACTCCATAAGGTCCCTGCTATCTGTAGCAAGTTAAATTTCCACACCAATTGCCATGCTAATAGTAATAATGATCTCTAACCATTCTTTAAATCATTGTATATGCTTTTGTAGAAAAACGCAAAATTACTCTGAACATCTACTACAACAATAAAACCTGTACAGCTCAAAAATCATATTTACTGCCACTAGCATAAAAGACCAGCAATAAACTAACACAGCATATATCTTAAATCTCGCAATATTCGGCAACCCTTGAGTCTGTAATGTGACTATAAAAGCAAAAGCTAAGCTGGCCAATTGATTCTAACTCTGCTTCAGTAGTCAATCATTTAGATTAAAACTAAATCTAAAAGAACATCATTAAAAATTCAAATTATAAAGTCTCAGCTATTCAACTGATTTCAATACCACATTCATGATCACCAAATTAGATTAAAAACTACATCAAGAAAAGCAGAACTAAACCAGCACCAAGCAATCTTACCTCCTTCTTTAGCTGCTTACTGGTTTCTGGGGAGCCAAGGGAAACATTGCCCTTATTCTCTGCAGGAGAATCTTCTTTGTCTTCAAAATGAGCACGTAAGTAAAACAAATGGTCAACCATGGCATCTTCAGATTTTAATTTGAAAAAACAAAAGATTGAACTGAAACAGATATATACCTTCGGAGAGAAACAGAGACGACAAACGATTTTGGGATATTACAACCTCCTGATCATAACGCAAAAAAAAAAATGATCATCAGAAACATAATCGATTTTTGTTTGTTCACTTTCCTGCAGCATTTCTCAGAAGCAAACAGAAATAACCTAATCAATTCAAGTTAAAAAGAAATAGAACGAAAGAGAAAAATCTCAAGAATCCATTTCTACAACATTCCAGTCGATTTTCTTGGTAACCAAACAGGAAAACGGAAAAGGCAATAAATCGCTCTTTCACCGCACCGTGAGCTTGGGGTGAGAAGATTCGGCGACGAGTTGGGGTTGGGAGCGATTTCTGTGGTGTCGATCGTCCCTGACGCGGAAGCATCCAATGAAGCATCCCATTGCTGCCGAAATCGTCTTGTCGAGGAAGCCCAAAACCGATCTGAACACGAACACGAACCCTCGGTCACGGAAGCATAACATGGATTTTCCCGAGAAAAAAAAAAGATGAAGAAGAAGAAAGAAAGGAAAAAAAAAATTATAAAAACCCTAAGAAAAAAGCTTCTTTCGAGAGGGTTTATTGGTGATCTGAGAGAGACTGGGGACGCACAGAGAGAGAGAGTTGGTGGGTCGTATTCGAATTTTGAACTACCAAGACGAGGGAAACATGTACGCTTCTCGTGAAATAATGGGACTTTGCATTAGAAGCTTCGCGGCGTGTCGAAAATTCTTGTACTCGCTCTAATATAAAAGCCACGCGTACTAAATTGAGGATAATTTGTAATTTTAATAAACTATTGGGTGAAAAAAAGGGTAAAAGATTGATGTAGAAAAGCGAGTGGTATTTTGCTGTGCAGCTTTTTTTAAAAGGAAATCATGGAGCTTTTTTTCTTTTTTTTTTTTTGAGAATGGAAATTATGAAGGTATTCTCATTGGATTTTTTTCTTTTCCTAGAAAGAAAAAGATGATGGGGTTGTAATTGCTAGGACATGTAACGTCTGATTGAAATATTTGTGTCAAATCTCTTTTCATTGTTATTATACTCTTTTTGTCGAGCTTTTTTTTTTTTTTTTGGTAAGCATACAACTAAGAATCCCAATTTCCTTGTCATGGGGTTGGATATTTTTTGTTTCTTGCTCTCTTTTCCTTTCTTGGTCGGGCATATTTCTTGGGGAAAATACAAATAAGAATTCCGCTTTTATTGTCTTCTTAATGAAAAATTCTCAGGTATGTTAGAAAGGAATTAACATTGGTTTGGCAAACCGATTCCAACCAATAACAATGTAGTACGTTTGACAATGTAGTTAAAATCAAAAGTTAATAAATTTACTATATGTAGCATGTCATATGTGAGAGCTTATATTATAGCTTATATTTTTTTTACATTATAACAGTTAGGGCTATGTAATTGAAATGACATTATCCAAACAAAATCATAAAGTTTTTAACAGCTACAGTATAATATAAAAGGCTGTTACAATATAAAGCATTCATATATTAAGGTTTTTAAACCAAAATATTCAGATCAAATCGATTTCTCAAACATCCTATTACAATATCAAGGAGTAATTCCAGCAAAAAGAAAGATAAAAAAGTGATAACATATATATATTTATTTATTTGTTTATTTATTTATTTGAGCATAATCTCCTAGGAAGGACAATAATAAATAAGCAACGTTTCAAATGAATCCTCAATATTCAATCCCAAAACTAGTAGAAGAATAACCTGCCCCTTTTTGGGAAATTATGTAATAAAGGATCACCTTTTGTATTCTTTTCCCCTTTTGATCCAAAATCGAAATGTTTATTCTTTTAAATCCAAGATTGCATGACCTCCAAAATTCAACAAAAGTAAAGAGAATTTTGAGTTCACTGGCCCACCTTCTCTTTATAAGCACAAAATTAGCATTAGAAGGCTTGTATATTTTCTTGCATTATTGGTCAGGACGGATGTTGTGATTGCTAAATGACAACGTCGATACTTGACTCTTTTCTTCCAAAAATAGAAAACGAAAAGGAAAAAGAAAAAAATTGACACCTAACTCTTGTATATAACAATAGAAAAAAAAAAAGTATAAAATTCTCATATGCTATAACATAATACAATAATTTGCTACTATATAAAGCTTTTGCATGTTATAGTGTACCGTTTCAACTATTCTTTTAAACACCCTATTTGACTTAATAAAAAGTGTAATCTATTTCAATCTTAAAAGCTCGCATAGATGGATCTTTTTTCTATGTTTAAAGTTCTTGTAATGCCATCCTGTGAATATATTGCTACTTTTATATATATATATATATATATATATATAGAGGCTCTGATCTTGTTCCTTATTTTTAAGTTGCGTTGATTATTCTTGGAATTAATAGTGTTTCTTTCACAACTATTTTAACGGAGTTATTTGCATGAAATAAATAACTGAAACTGAAACTTCATAAGAACTAGTAGTGTCAAAGATCGATACTACTATCCTTATACCACCTGGCCGTAACTTTGCTAAGATTTAACATTATGATTTCCCGGCTGTTTTTATTGTTTTGTCCAAAAACACTACGTACATAGAAGAGCTTCAATTTTCTTATCCAAAAAAAAATGTAGGGAGAGAGGAGCTTCAATAATACGTTTGAGGCATTTCCTTTGACTGGTGGCTAATTTTAGCCTTACATGGTGGCATGTCATATGTATCTCAAAGACGTGAAAAAGAAATAGCCACCTAAACACACACACACATTTTTTTTTTTTTTTTTGAGGGGCCTAAACACACGATATTGTTTTTAAAGGTTTATTTTTTTATTAGTTTTATTGTAGGGACCCAGTTCTTCTTATCGATGAGGATGCCCTTGCCAGTACTATGGAAGTATTATATTTTAGTTCCAAATAGTAATAAAAAAAAGGGTTAATTGTTGGTGATCGGTGAGGAATTAAGAGAAAAAAATATATATATTTCCCTCTATTTACTGTAACAAGGCCCCTCGCTTATACCTTTTGGGTCCGTTTGTTTCGATACTCGAATCACGGTTTGAATCATTTTGCTACAGTATTTCCTCTTACAAAATTTAAATCTTCATTCAAATACTCTATTCAAATACTCGAACCAAACGGGATTTTTTTCCTCTCCCGTCTTCTCTCACTCTCCCTTTCTCACTTACCCCTCACACATCTTTTTTTTCTTTTTTTTGGCTGAAGCTCTAATTTATTGCTTAACTTCATTGCATTCCCTTCGCTTTCACCATTTCTCTCCTGAACTCTTCTCACCTCCTTGCATTCCTCCAATCCAATACTCTCTGTTTTGTCTTTGTTAAACCTACGATGCCACTTTTCCCCTGTCAACCTAACCATCGCAACTTTAGTCTTAAAAGCCCTAAACTATGATTCTTCAAAATGTGCAACGTCTTTAATTAAGCTTTCATCTCCTTCATTTCGGTTGAGTAACATTTGGGCTAAGTACTCAAAATTTATCTGATAACAACTTGGAAAAACTCTTTGTCTGCTGCTCATGTGTGGTCCTTGTCTCACTCGGTCCACTTCAAGGATTTAGGGATCACGTTTGATCTGATGACTAAGGTAATATAATATCAGAAGTGCTAAGCACAAGTCTCTTATCTGAGGACTCCAATATCTGTCCAAAATTTTGTCTCAAATAGTGTTCAATTAATTAAATTTTGACACGTTATTTAAAAGTTTTAAAGGCTTTTTAATCCAATACTCGGTTTAAACCCTACTTTTCATTGATGTCAATCTCTTTTCTATTTTTTCTTTTTGTTTTTTGAGACATTTAATCTCTCTACTCCGTAAAAGTTTCTTCCTCTTCTATTTTTTTTAATTACTGTAAAGATGTCTTTTCATTCTCCATCCAAAAAAGTTATCAAAAAGGTCTCCATGAAAAAAACTTTGCTGCACAAGTCGCATAGAGTTCGATTAGCAGATGCCTTATCTCCTCCTCCTTTTTTTTTTTAGTAATAAGTATGACCATAAATTGTGACAAATTTCAAAATTATTTTTTTACTAATATGTTTTTAAGAGGACTTTTTTTTTTCCTTGAGAGAAGGAGCAAAATATCATATTTAGGTTAAAACTTAGTAAATAATGTCATATAGTTTTAGAATATATAGTCAACAATATCTCATGAGAAATTGAGAATAAAACCTCAAAATACTTCCACCTCATTCTCCTTTATATCTCTCACCCTCCTCCTTCGTCGGCACCACCAGCGACCAAGAAATACAATATTATTTTAATAATACTGTATTACTTGTAAATACAAAAATTCACTAGCTACTTCGACGGATGTCGTCGATCGAAAAATATAGTATTAACTTTTAAAACCGTATTATCGTGTAAATACAAAAATTTACCAACAACTTCGCCGAACCGTCGGTGATTAAGAAATATAGTATTACTCAAGCAATACTGTATTACCATGTAAATATAGAAATTTACCAACGACTTCGTTGAATTACCAACGGCTGAGAATACAATATTAACCTGATAATACTATATTATAGTGTAAATACAAAACTTCACAGGTGACTTCATCGGACCACTAGCAGCTGAAAAATACAATATTACTGTGTAAAAACAAAAATTTCACTAGCGACTTCATTAGACCATCGGTGACAGGAAAATACAACATTAACCTAACTTTGTAATACTGTATTGTTGGATAAATACAAAAATTCATCGATGACTACACTAGACAGCTAGCACCGACGACAACATCGATGACCGCAAAAAATAATATTCACCTTTAAATACTACATTTACATTAAATACAAAAATTTATCGGCGACATTGTCAGACACCATCGACACTAGCCACGTCACCAGTAGCCAATAAATACACAAATTTCACAACATTAAAAAAGAAATAGATTTCACAATGCTAAAAAAACCTCTATAAAAAAACTCAAAAAACACTCTATATAAACAAATCCTAATTTCACCACTAATCATCCATCGTCACACTCCAGCGACACTCTAGCACTTTTATCCATGGGCCGATGAGGCAAAAGTCCTCTGATGACAGCATCGCCTCATTGCAATCAAAACGAGTCGATCTTTATAACACTGGTGGCCACACGCTTGTCCATTTGCTCGTGTTCAACCGATTCAAAAGAAGGCAGAGAGCAAAACCCCAGAGATCCTCAATGAACTTCACTGCCGTCGAGAGGAAAATTTCACAACTTCTCAGTAGCAATCTTTGTCAGGAGCTCTCACAATCTCTATCAGAAGCTCTCCCCCGACTCGTTGAAGATACTCCTCAACTATTTAGAGCTTATTCAGCATGTGGTGGCATCAAAGCTTGGTTGTGAATGGTGGATTCCTCGTCGAAGATCTAACGAAAGAGGACGATTAGGGAGAGAGAAAGAGAGAAATAGATATGACGAGAGAGCAAGATTTTTTAAAGAAATAAGAAGAGTTTATATCTAATAGGGGTATTTTAAACTCTTTATATTTGTAGAATATTGAATATGATATTCTCTACATATTTTTAAATCTACTGATATTATTTATCCATTGAACAATAAAATCTGCTATTTTGTATAATTTCATAATTTCTCTTTTTTTGTTCTTGTTTGCAATGTACTATATTCTTCTTCTAGGTTCAAAAGAAGAGCATAACAAGCTAGATTCTTTCGTCCTTCAAGGCACGTCTTCATGAGTCGCTCACTCATCCCTTGATCATTACCACCCTAGTAAGTGATCGTCGTCCCCCTATTAGACAGAAGGGTTACCTTCCTAAGGTGGCAATCCACTAGGGCATTATACCTAGATAACCAATCCATTCCTAAGATCACGTCATAGGAACTCATAGGGATTACAATCAAATCACTTTTCAAGATCTCACCCATAATCATTATCTTACAAGATTTACATAAACAGTTTACATACACTCGCCCCAAGGGTGAGGTAATTACCATAGGCTCATCAAATTCCTCTATTTCTAATACCAAGGCATGTACAAAAGAACTCAAAATGAGAGAATGAGTGGCACCAATATCAAACAAAACATGAGCTAGGGATTGAGAAACCATAACCATATCGTTACCAACTGCATTGCTAGACTGAGCATCCAAACTCCCTAAAGTTATGGTATGAACTTAAGTTGATGCCTTTCCTTTCCCTCTATTAGCATTGCCAAGTCCTGGATTTGTCGGCCAACACTGCAATGGTGGAGATGATTGCACAATCGCTGTATTGGGTGCTCGATATTGTGGGGCATTCCATTGGAAATTTTGCAGCTGATGTCTCTGCACTGGGTAGTGCATCTACTGAGGAGTGAAGTAATGAAACTATAGCTACGGGATTTGTTGAGGCTGAGGCAGAGTGAAAGACTAAGGCTGAGGTTGACAACTTGCTCCCTCTCCAACCTGAGATTCTTGTCGAGCATTCCTTCTTGGGCAGTTTCTCTTGATGTGTCCTGGTTGTTAACAATGGTGGCAATGGAAGTTGTAAGGGCCGCCTCGTCTGCCACTTGATGAACTGTTACTCCCGCTATTCGCGTTACCTTGCTGATGCTTCCCCTGAGCTTAACGGTTGATATTATCTCTCCAGTTGCTCTTTTGAGGTCCTTCTAAGGTCCTTAATCGGTTATCGTAGCAGAGAGCATAGTTGCTTTCCACAGATAAAGTTGACGATACTAAATTACCAAAATTTTAGAGTCGCAAGGCAACAATTGTTGTCAGATGGATGCTTTAAGACCTCCCTGAAACTTAATACACTTTTCCTACTCAGAAGCCATGGCAGATGAAGCAAATTTGGCCAGCTCATTGAACTTTACTTCATATTCCCAAACCGTTATATCACTCTGTTCTAATCGATAGAATTTGGCGACCTTCTAATCCCTGTATCCCAAGGGAAAATATTGCTCATAGAACAACTCTTCAAATCAGTCCCAATCAATATTCATGTTGTTCTCCATGCATTTTGCCTGCTTCCACCAAGTGTTTGCACTTCCTTTCAATTTATATGCCGCAAACTCCACTTGATATTCTGCTAGTACACTAAGGTATCCAAGTGCTTTACCACTGAGTCTAACCAATATTCGGCTACTTGCAGATCTCCGTTTCTGTCAAAAGTTGGGATAGATGCGTGTTGAAATTCTCTGAAGTACTCATGCCGACGACTTGCCATGGAATCCTCAGGCCTAGCCCTTGCCGCCATTTGTCAGAAAGCAACAAATATAGCCCCCATCATGCCCTCATCATTTCTAGGGTTTGCGTCAACAATAGCTGGACATTGCCTAGGTACCATTCTCTCAGTTTTGAAAACAAAATTAGACTGTCAATGGTTTCTCATTGTCGTACCTATGTGTGCACAATTCCCAAGGTTAATAACCTAGGGCTCTAATACCATTTTGTCACGTACACCAAACCGGGTAGTGACGTGACGAATTAATTAAGTTAATTAAACCAAATTTTTAATAAAAATTAGTAATTAAATAATTTTTATTTGAGAATGTGGCAATTTAAAACCCTTCTTAAAGCAAGTTAATAAAATAAAATAATAAAGACAATTAAAAGTAAGTAAATATGAGTCGAGCCCTACCGGATCCACATTTGTGCACACATATAGTATCGACAGCAATATATTACAACCACAGTCCAATATGACAAATAAAATTTAAATTTTACATGTCTTGAATTGAGATAAGTAATTAACCTAAACAAATTCCTATAGCTTACGAGTTTACCCAATAGAATCCCAATCAGTCTTAAGCTCAAGTCCATCTAGAAGGGGGGAAAAATTTAAAGACAAAAGAAAATATGGGCAGAAGGCTCAGAAGGACTAAGCTTTAAAAACATTAATTTGAATATAAAATTTTGTAATAACTTAAGAAATATAAAGTATAGAAAATGAAATTTATCAACTTGATTCTTACCATTAATCCAATTATTCATCCAAAAATGGTCTCATTAACCAATCTTTAAGTAAAGCCATTATATTCACCACCGTAGTGGCCTAGTTGGGTTTCGAGACCTGCCCCAAGGTTGCACTCTATACAACTTGATCTTTGAATATGGCATCATGCTCTAATATATCATTCTATACAGCATATATGATACGTTAGGTATTCTATCATTATTTAGGCCTCATCTTACCAGATATTTTGATTTACATTTATTATTCAGTTTATCATGATCATTCATTATTCAACAAATAATGAAATAAAAAAAAAACATGGCTACCAAAGAAAAAGGTTTGGAGTCCTACCTCGATATCCGGTACCGATGCTCAACACTGTAGCCCCGACCTGCTATATGTTAGCTCTACGAAACCATGAGCAACCTTAAATTTGAATTAGATCTGTCAACATCTAACTTAAGGTATTCTACACTACTATGCTATCTTATAGTGTCTTAGTGTGCCATTAAAATTCACAAAACCATATCACAAGGTCAAAGTCTTTATCTAGGTTTTAAATAGTAAAAACAAATGAAAACCAGCAAATTTCACAAAGCCTAGTCAGCCTACCGAACTTCCTGGTCCAGCCTACCGAACTCCACAGTTCGGCCTACCAGTCGTATAGAACCAGTCTGTCGAACTACTCTAGGTTCGGCCTATCGACAATACAAGTCCGGCATGCTGAACTCATGAATCTTGCCTGTCGATGCTCATGATCGATTGCCAAACTGGAAAATTCTAGGAGGTCCGAGACTTCGAGCCTTGGCCTTCCTGAGTCTACAATCCATTCTAAGCCTATTTTTCAGTTCCCAGAGCATGCATAATGTCCATAAATGCTAGAAAAATGCATTGGGACACTTTTTCACACTTTTTAACAAGTTTTACACAAAAAATTTCAAATTATTCTGAAAATGAGAAAAAGAGGAAAAACTTGATTTAGCTTGATTTCGTCAAATCAAGCTTAAATTCATGAGGGTTTGGGTTCTACTAACTTAGATAGAAGGGTTTCTAAGCCAAAACAAACTCGAATTTCAACATTCAAAGAAAATTGAAAAATTTGGACAAAAGTTTGAAATTTGAAAAATAAAGTAACTAACCTCGAATTTGGGCTTGAAACCAAGTTTGTGGAGGCTCAATCTTGCTTTCAAGCTTCCAATCCAATTGAGAATCAAAGCTGTTGCTCAAATTTTTTTTTTGAAATAAAAAATGAGAGAGAGAGAAACGGGAAGAGAAAGGGGGAGAGAGAGAGTAAGCTGAGGGTGAAGGGGAAAAAGGGGAAAGATAGAAATAAATAGAAGGGCTAAGTGGTTTTTCTGTTACAAAACAATGTCCCGCACATGGTTTTCAATGTGGGATATGTTGGTTATTTGACAAATTTTTTTTTTCCTTTAAAATTCAAAATAACAAATATAAATAAAAATAAAAATAATTAAGAGTGAGATTAATTTGAAAATATCACAAAATAAATAGATTAAGCTCAAATCATATTAAGGCACACTAATATACCACTTTACACATTAATCACACTTAATTAAATTCTGGGTGTTACATGCTAACAATTGAATCTTGGTCATCTTCTTCCTCAAAACCTTCCCAAAAATACTCTTCATCTTTAACTGTCACTCCCCTAAGTTGTATTCTCCCTCTGCTTTACATATTAGGAATATTTTTTGTTTGTGCATTTTCTATCCTACCTATCCGTTCGTGACTCTACTCCATCTCTACTCTAAACATTCTCCTCATCTCTCCCATTAAACCTTCCATGAGCATCTTCGGATCGACCTCCCCTAACACCTCTCTAGTAATATTTTTGTTCTTGATGTTGGACATGTTGGCTGCAAAACAAATTTAAAGAAGAAAGAAGAAGAAAAGTACCTCACACACTCCTTTATGTGTTTCACTCAAAGAATAAATTGCTCAATTGCACTCATGTTTTCCACCCTATTCCACTCTTACCTTTTTCCACTTTTAGTAATTCTCTATAGGTTCTTATCAAACTAATCAAACAAATATCAAAATTTTCAGTAATAATTCACCAAGAACTCACCAAGAGAAATTTGGAATTAAGAGGATAGGGAACAAGGGCTGTGAAAAAGTATTAGGGATTTCAAAATTGTAAAAAAAAAAAAAGAATTAGGAATTAAGATGTAAAATTGAAATAAAAATTTGTGAATTAGGAAGATATAAGATTGAACAAGAATGTAAGAATTGAATAAAAAATGCAAGAAAAAAAATTGTTTCACGTTTCTATTTTTTATATATATAAACGTCTTTTTTCTTCTTCTTTTTTTGGCTACTGTCTTTTTTTGTCGAATTTTTTTTTTTTGGTTGAATTGGATATTCTAAGGAAAGGAGGGAACCCAAATTTGAGCAAGAGAAAAAGGAAAAAAAAAAAGGATAGACAAACCTGAGAGTGTAACCTTGCTCTGAATGCCAACTAATACAAACCCTGTCAATAAAGTGACGAGACCCTTGAATCAAATAAGTCTCCAAGATCATTTAGGAACAAGTATGAATGAAACCGTGACTTGTTGCTTATAGCAAAGCAAGAACCATGGTATAAAGAAGACACTACAATCAATTATAGAACGATTGATTGATAAGTTGAAGGTAAACGCTACAGAAATTCCGATAAGTTCGAAAAGTTCTAAAAAAAAAAAGAGAATTTTGATCTCACAAAGTATGAATAAAATCTAAATGGTATGTTTCATTTCATTGAGCAAATGGCTATTTATAATACAATATGTCCACAAATTTAAGGAAACTAAATCCTAGATAATCAACCATTAAAAAAAAAGTCTATTCCTAAAAGGAAAATAATCAAGCAATTTCAAAATCAGGTAACTAGACTAAAGTGGGTGCCTATATAAGAAAAGGAAACTACTCCATAATCAGATAAGCATCTAAATGAGAAACTAATTAAATGGGAAACTAATCAAATCAAAAAAAAGGAAAGTACTCAAAATGGCAACAAGCCTTACAATTCAGCTCAATAAAAATGCCTATATCTAGTGGGTACTCAAAAAAAAAAAAAAAAAAAAGGAAACTTCTCAAATTAGAATAAGGAAACTAGCAAAAGAGGGAAATTAGCTTAAAATTAGAAACTAGCAGAAAACTAGAGGCGTCATCTTTGAAGCTCACTTTGAGGAAACTTTTCTAAATTATTCCAAAGCTTGAATTTGGGTAAACCACACTTGTTGTTGGTGTTTTTCATCTTCTTTGGGCCTGCACAAATTGTCTCAATCTAACTACTTTGAATCAGCCCATTAAGATTGTCTTTGAACCTTCTAGCTCTAGCCCTTGTACCTGGCTCGATTGGAACTTGAATTGGATCCATATTCTATGTATTAGGCATGTACTCATCAATTGTTAGAGAGTAGTCTTGGAGACTCTCAATGTTTTCTTTCATAGTTGGTGCTTCATTACCATAAGACAAACTCAAGCACAAGAAGACTAGTCAGACAAAGAAATTGGGAAGCAATGTTGGAACTTCTAATGTGAGTTTTGCTACAAAATGGAAAGGAAGTTTTAACAATATGAAATTGTGAGGCAATTTGAAGATTCGTAAAGTTCTTTCTGATTTGTCAAATGCTTTGGATGGCAAAGTGTTGGTGGCTGAAACTTAGCCCCGTTTAGCCCAAAAAGATCTATTATGTTGAAATACCCAAGGATTAGGAGTCTCCGGGCATTCAAAAAGGCTTGGAAATTATTCTAAAGGTCGTCGCTATATATAATTTTTATATGGTAACAATGTTGAGTGGAAGGAGAGCTACATCCTTTATTCAAAGGTTAGGTTTTCTTGATCATAATTTTCTCGTTGGATTCTGGTGGGCATAAGGGTGGTATTATGTTGTTATGGAAGAAGGAAGTTGAGTTTTACATTCAGAATTACTCTTGCAGTCACATTGATGCTCTTATTGCTGATAGTAGTGGTTTTGGGTCTCCGGGGTATACGAACAACCTAACCATTAGGATCAAAGACCCACATGAAAACTTCTTCATCAATTGAGGGGCATGAGTGATCTACCATGAGTTTGTGTAGGGGAATTTAATGAAATTATGTGTTTTTTAGAGAAGAATGGAAGGACCGATAAAACTTAGGCTTTCATGGAATAGTTCCAAGAGGTGATAGATGAATATGAACTAGTTGATCTTGGCTTTTCTAGTCCAGCCTTTACTTAGGCCAATAGAAAGGAAACAACTAAGAATATACAAGAGCGGCTGGATTGAGTCCTCGTTTCTACGAGATATCTGGTCGAATTCTTAAGTACCACAGTTCATCATTTGGATTTTTGGGAAGCCTATTTCAATGGACTCGATGGCTCAGCATAGGAGGAATAGGCTTGGCAGGAGGGGTGGAATTCAAATCCGCTTTGAACCTTGGTGGATGAAAGATAAGGAGCTTGTAGAGGCGTTGCCTAATGCTTAGGAATTTCACCCATTTGTTGGGTCTGTAGAAGCATTAGTGGGAGGTTTGGTGAGATGTGTGGCAAAGCTTAAAAAATGGAGTTTAGAAAGTATGGTAGTATTTCTCAAAAGTTATGCAAGATACAAGAGCAACTTGAGGAGCTAATGGATAGAGAAATTATAGGGGCTAACTAAAATAAGATTCGAGACTTAGAGCAACAGAGGAATAGGCTGTTGGATGTTGAGGAGTATTATTAGCGACAAAGGTCTCAAGCTGATTGGTTAATGGCAAGTGATCGAAACATTGGGTTTTTTCATATTAAGGCATTCCAGCGCTGGTCTAAGAATGAAATCTTTGGACTTAAAGATGAGCGGGAGATTTAGCGTCAGGATGAGAATAAGGTTATGCAGATAGTTGAAAGGTATTTTGGTGGTGTATTTTTATCACATAGGCCCTCAGAAGAAGAGATAGCCTGTGTCATAGAATTACATAATCTGCGCATATTGGCTGATGTCAACGAAAAGCTGTTATTCTCATTTACTTTGGATGAAATTATGATAGCGTTGTTTAGCATGCATGAAAACAAAGCTCCAGGCTTGGATGGATTCCACACTGCCTTTTTTAAGCATAATTGGATGATGGTGGGCAATAGTGTTGTGAATGTGTGTTCAAAAAATTCTAAACAGGGAAGAATTTGAAGAATGGAATTCTACTCTTGTTTGCCTTATTCCAAAGATCAAAAGCCCCTTAAAAGTCTTTGAGTTTAGACCCTTTAGTCTTTGCAAGGTGGTCTAGAAGATTGTCACTAAGGCCATTGCAAATAGGCTAAAGGATACATTAGCAAAGATTATATCACCCTCTCAGGGTGCATTTGTGCTAGTAAGATGATGTAGTAATTTTCAAACACGCAAGTACACATGGTCATATCAAGTAATATAGATCATGTGTTAAGTATCGTTTGTTAGACATGTATGCCCTAAGGAGTAAAAATGTAATATGTTTTTGGAGACATTTTTATCAATAAAGAATTTATTTATTATTTATATACCAAATCTTGTCCTCTTTACGTTCATATTTGTTGAATGTATGTTAAGGAAATAAAAGTCTAAAATTGTCAGTCTAAATCTTTAAGAATTGGGCATATGGTGGATATATGATGCGGAGGACACGATTCTTAAGGTGACAGTCTAAATCATAAAATCCGCAATTGAGGGAATAAAGTTGGGCGCTTTATTTATGTAAAGATTGTTATGTTGTCTATATCCCTAATGGGAAATGGTTTGTCTTGATCATCGGAGGTGGACTCCATGAATAGAAACATTGGCACATTGTCATAGGTGACGATGTGTTGGATTAGGACATAAAGTGAATTGATTTGGATTAATAATTCTATCTCAAAAAATTGATTCACTTTAGATAATCATTTGTATTGTATCTAAATCCTAAGATGAATAGTGGGCCCGTTGTCTTGACTTATTCTTTTGATGCACCAAAGGGTGACATCTATATTTTTAATAGTGGTACGCATACTGGTATATTAGATGCATGACTCTTGATAGCGTAGACCTGTTATTCATAGATATGAAATCTATAGCTCCTCTTTAGGAGTAGTGATATCCTCTTATATGCATTATCTTATAATTAAAAAACTGGAGCGCTCAACTATTTGAATATATAGGTGTAACCAAATGGTATACTGCCTTTGGATGGTAAGTTTTCGATTGTGAGATAATAGAACGTAAGATAAAAATAATCAGGAAGGTAAGACAGAACTAGTCATTAAGCCGATTATGGATAATCCTATAGGGATACGATACATTATGATATGTCATGGAGACTTAGTTATTCGGGCTTCGTAATTCTATATAGTTTGAGAGTGCAGCTCTAAGCTTTTAGTGGAGTAGCGCTAGAGTTGATAATTATGACATGTATATCTAGGATATTGGATTTCATAATTATCAGGAGCTTAAACTATATAGGTCCATTTGGTCCCCTTTGCTAGCTCACAAAAATCCTGTAACGATATGGTGTGCTTTTCTAATAATTTGTGACTTATGTCAGATTTATCAAATTGCTAAAATTTGGAAAAAATAAAATAATTCATGTTTGTTTATCGATTGAATTAATTTTATGATAAAAATTAATTCAAGATAAACTTGTTGAATTATCAAGATCAGATAATTCATGTCTATTTTTCAGTTGGATTAATTTTGAATTAATTTAAGATAAAGTTGTTGAATTATCAGGAATATTTATTTTCTTAGAGATTATCTAGATATGGTTATTTGAATCAAAATTGAGGCTCTATCCCAAGAATCTCGGGTAGGAAATAAAGATTCGTAGGGATCTTTTATCAGAGGTTCGGCACGCCAATCTTTAAGTTCGGTTTGCCGATTCAGGAGGTTCGGCAGACTGATCTGCCAGTTCGGCCTGTCGATTAGGCAATAAAAGGATCATGCATTTTCACACGAATTTTATCAGATATTGATTCTGATTTGATTTTGATTCAAATTTTTAAGGCCTCATTTGATAGGGATGGACTCCTAGGCCCAACCTCTATTAAAGGGGAGTGAGTTTCATTATTATTGAGATCAGTTAAGAAAATCTAGAGTGAGACTCTGAAACTCCCCAGAGAGCTATCATTCACAAATCACAAACTATAGCTTTGGGTATTTCTCAATTGGTTGGAAGTAGAGCCACCTGGGAAAAGCTGAACGACGTGAGCCCACGCTCACTCCAATCGTGGATAGAGAATAGCAAAAAAAGACTAGTTGGTTGAGGCTCTTCTAGAATGTTACTTCTCTTCACAGATTGCAGGAGTTCTTCAGCATTCAAAGGTCAGTAAGATCAGGTTAATTTATATATATAGCGTGTCAAACTTATGTTTTAGAAGATATTCTGGTATAAAAAAAATTTAAAATTCCGCTGCGTACTATGTTTCCAATAATTGATATCAGAACCAAAGTTTTTACATAAATTTGCAAGTTTGTGATTATGCTACATGTATAAATTATGTGATCTTTATCTTTCCTATTTTTGAATTTAATTTTTAGAGAGTTGGCTGTCACAACCCGCCTTTTTACGGGTTGTGGTTTAACGTTTTCCTTACTTATGTATTTATAAAAACTTGAAAATATTTTTTTTTCTTTTTAATAAATATATTACACATATATATTGAATTTTTTTTTATAATTATGTATATAATTACACAAACAACTTTCTTTTTTTTAAAACAACACCTATTTAGAATGTCCAAAAGAGGTTTTGTCTCACTTAACCATACTATATCAATTATACAGTATGATCCAAAATAACTTAAAATACACAGCAACGGAAACATATCTGTGGCTGTATCCACACCCTGGTCTGCACATTGCTCATATTCCTCGGCTAGCTCATTAGCATATTCATTTTGACCTTCTAGTGGAAATTCCTACACCATGAAATAACTAGGTGAGCTTATGCTCAATAAGTCCAAATATAGCGCACATAAATCTTATACTAATATGTAGATCCATTTATGCTTTCTTATGAACATTCCTTATTCTTGTTATATATTTTCTTTCATTAGGGCCCAAGTGCTCGTACCATATGTGCACATAGGTCTTCATAACACCGAGAACATAACATAATTTTAACTTTAAACTCCCCTTTGCTTTGGAAGCTGGTATGACACTTTCCTTATTTCTGGTAGATTGGTTATCATACCATGCATGACAATATATGCTCAAACTAAGTGCAAAACATTTACACTTTTTAATTGTGTAGCGCACACAGACATGTTCACATAAATACACTATATCCTTAAACCTACTTTTTCATACTGTAGGTGCATTTGGAACTTACTTATTTTTACTGATAAAAAGATCGTCTTGAGGTTTTCCTTGTTACTCATTTAAGGACCTGTTTGGCCAATTATATCATTATTAGCTAAATCATCACCATTAGCTATACGTCAATAAGATATTTTTTTTTCTTGATTACTATTTCGTAATACTTTTTTGACTACTTAAAGTTCAACTATTCTCTCGTTGTTCTCTATCTTATACGTTTCGAGATCCATACTGCTCATTTTATGAAAAATGATGTTTTTGCCCTCGATGGGCCACTTTGAATTCTTAGGCCTGATTTGACTAATTTCACATGAAATGTCGCTTATTAGCGTGAAAACAAGTGTTCAGAGCATCGGGTTACTAGTTTGCAATAAAAGCCCAAGTTAAACAAAGCGTTACAATTTTATCCCTCATTTGAAAATTTTTGACGATTTTACCCCCAGGACCAAAAATAATCTTTTTAAACCAGTAGTCTCTATTTTTTAAGAGGATCAAATTTTCTCAAAGTACCATACCCTAATTCTTTTTGTAAAATGACGTTTTTGCCCTTAAAATTTTTTTCTCCACTTTAACAAATTTTGTAAAATTTATATCTCACAAACGGAAGCGATTTTCGACGAACTACCGCATTTCCTAATAGTTTTGTAAAAATCTACAACTTTCATGTTTTGACTTTTTCAAAATTCCCACTGGAAAGGGAAGTTTTTGGCCCTTTTTTAATTCTGCCGAGAACAAGAATTTTTTTTTGCAATTTGGTCCCTAGGGAAAATTTTGTAAAAAGCAACTTTAAACAGCCTTTTAGCCATTGCTTATGTAGTTTCCTTGCCTTCTCAAAAAATTTTCATGCCAAATCACTATTCTTTTACAAAACTAACATAAAACTTACAAAATTACTCTATTTTACACCAATGACCCCTTTTTACATTTAACCCCAATTTCACAATACAACCACATCTTAAACCATGTACACAAACAATCAAACCATAAACTTGCTTAAATATCCATATGCCTTTTGAAATAATCCAAATCCAAACAAAAACCAAATAAACTTTAGATTTAAAAAGTTAAACTTACCAAAAAAAAAAAAAAGGATTGATGATCTTAGCCTTCCAAGGGCTTCTTTGAATCTTTTTTCCTAGGCATATTCATATAAGAAAATATTTGGTCACAATACCCTTCCAAACCAAGAAGAAAATTTGAGAAAAAGTTTAGATTTTTACCTTAAAAATATGAAAAACCTTGATTTTTGAGCTTGTAACTTGGTTGGAGAAGGTTTTAGTGAGAATTTTGATTTGAAATTTTTTTTGAGAGGGTGGGACTAGGGCTGCCGAATGTGGGGGATAGGGAAATAAAAAAAAATTGTCACTTTTTAAGTCTTTTAATTAAGACTTATCCATCCCTTTTTCTTTTTCTTTTTCTTTTTTTATAATTCGCATGTTGGGTGGCTTTAGGTGATTGGGCCACCTTTCATGGTGTGGTGGCCCAATAGAAACTCATGGTGTGTCTACTTAGAGGGCCCCCCAAAATCTCACACTATATAATTTTTTACCACGTAGTATTTTTCTTACACTGCTGGGGTGAAATGGTTGGAAATTATATTCCTATACTGTATAGAATATCCTATCTATTCTTTAGTCCACTTTTGGAATCAATACATAGTATTTTTTGTATCTGGTTTTTACCTTAGCAATGTATTTACACTACATTGAAACCCCTTTTATGCTGTTTTAAGGTCTTAGCACACTTTTCTACTTTATTTGATCTTAATCACCCATTAATTTATACCACAATATTATAATTAATTGTGATATAAAATTCGTTTCATGGATATTTTTTACAAATTTTTGAGCTTTTAAGCTCACAAAATCTGTATTTAGTAATATCTAACATCGTATCAAGTTTATCATAAAATTTCCTGCTAATATTGTTTATTATACATTATCATAATTTTTACAAAAATACGATTTATAAGGGTAAATTCATTAATTAAATCTAATTAAATATTAGATTTTATTGATGCATTTCCCTTGGCCATTACAACCTACCCTCCTTAAAATTTTCGTCCCCGAAAATTAGAACAATTCTGGGTAGAGTTTCCTCATTTCATCTTCTCGTTCCCAGGTTGCTTCTTCCACTTGTTGATTACGCCATAAAACTTTGACGAGTGGTATCTTTTTGTTTCGTAACTCCTTCTCTTCTAGAGCCAAGATTTGAACTGGTTTCTCCTCATAGGACAGGTTCTCTTGCACCTCAATAGGCTCATGCTGAAGTACATGCGAGGGATCAGGTACATTTTTTTAAGCATGGATACATGGAATACATTACGTACCGATGCCATTTCAGGGGGTAGGGCAAACTTGTAAGCTATGTTGCCTACTCTTTCCAACATTTCAAATGGTCCAATGTACCTTGGACTGAGTTTTCCTTTCTTCCCGAACCTTACTACTCCTTTCATTGGCATTATCTTCAAAAAGACCAAGTCCCCCACTTGAAACTCTAAAGGTCTCCAGTCGTCGGTCTGCATAACTATTTTGCTGACTAAAAGCAGTTTCCATCCATTGACGGATTAACTTTACATCTTCTGTTGTTCTTTGAACAAAATATGTGGTCGATAACGCCTTTTCTTTGGTTTCATACCAATGCAAAGGTGATTTACATCTTCTTCCATATAGAGCTTCATATGGAACCATATCTATAGAGGTTTGATAGCTGTTGTTGTACTGCAAATTCAATCAGTGGAAGCTTTTTATCCCATCCTCCTTTGAAATCTAGCACATAGGCTCTTAACATATCCTTCAGAGTCTGGATGGGCCTTTTCGACTGACCATCCGTTTGAGGGTGGAAGCTGTTCTGAAAGTCAGCTTTGTTCCCATTGCTTGATGAACACTCCTCCTGAACTTGGAAGTGAATCGACCATCACGATCAGAGATGATGGATTTCGGGACTCCATGGTATCTAACTATTTGTATGACATAGTATCGTGTCCACCTATAGATGACATACAATTCAGCTAGTCGTTCAATAGAACTGCTAAGTTTAATGGGTAAAAAGTATGCTGATTTGGTCAATCTATCCACAATTACACATATAGTATCGTGTCCTCCTATAGTTTTGGGTAGTGTGGTCACCAGGTCAATAGTTATCCGATCCCATTTCCACTCTGGAATTTTGATCTTTTTCAATTCACCTACCGGTCGCTGGTGTTCAGCTTTCACCTTTTAACAAGTGAGACATTTACTAAAAATCATGCGACATCATTCTTCATTCCATGGCACCAATAATGTTCCTTCAAGTCCATGTACATCTTGGTAGCTCCTAGATGAGTAGCATACGGTGTCTCATGAGCTTCTTCTAGTATTTGCTTCTTTAGTTCTTCATCATTAGGAATGCAAAACCTACCCCTATAGCAGAGGATACCATCTTCTAGGATGCTAAATTCTGTTTCCTTATTCTCAAGGACTTCATTTTTATACTTGAGTAATGAAGAATCCGCTTCTTGTTCTTCCTTCAAATTTCCAATATGGTTGGTCAGAATGACAAATCAGCTAATCTTCCTATGACCACCTCTATTCCTGCTTTCATCAAATCTTTTTGAAGAGATCTTGGTATCAATCACATCACTGTAAGATAAGACGTTGCTCTATGACTGAGTGCATCTGCTACTCGGTTAGCTTTTTTGGGATGATATAAGATTTCACAATCGTAATCCTTAACTAGTTTGAGCCACCTTTGTTGCCTCATATTGAGTTCCTTTTGTGTGAAAATGTACTTTAGACTCCGATAGTCGGTATAAATCTCACATCTGGCTCCATACAAGTAATGGCGCCAAATCTTCAGTGCAAATAAGACTGCTGCTAATTTCAAGTCGTGCATTAGGTAGTTCCTTTTATGATCCTTCAGCTGTCGGGATGCGTACATAATCACCTTTCCATTTTGCATAAGTATGGCTCTTAGGCCTGTTTTTGATGCATCGCTGTAAACTATGAAGTTTCCAAGGTTTAGATCCAGTATGGTCAGTACCGGGGCACTCGTGAGTCATCTTTTTAATTCCTGGAAACTCTCCTCGCACTTCTTGGTCCATTCATATTTAGCTGCTTTCCATGTAAGGGCTGTGAGTGGTGCGGTGAGTCTAGAGAACCCTTCCACAAAATGTTGATAATAGCCTGCTAGACTGAGGAAACTCCTTATCTCGGTAACACTTTTTGACGTAGGCCACTTATTTACTGCTTCTACCTTTGAAGGGTCAATAGAAACTCAATCTCGTGAGACCACATGTCATAAGAAATGAACTTTTTCCAGCCAAAATTCACATTTTGAGAACTTGGCGTACAATTGATGCTTCCTCAGCAGCTATAGTGCAAGCCTCAAATGTTCCTCATGCTCTTCTGGTGTTCTCAAGTAAATCAAGATATCGTCGATGAAAATGATGACAAATTTGTCGAGGTAGTCCTTGAAAATCTAATTCATAAGGTCCATAAAAGCTGCCGGGGCATTAGTTAGGCCAAATGGCATGACACAAAACTCATAATGCCCATACTGCGTTTGAAACGCCGTCTTCGATACGTACTCCTCCTTAACCCGAAGTTGATGATACCCAGAACGTAAATCGATCTTCGAAAATACTGTTGCTCCCTTCAAGTGATCAAATAGATCATCAATTCTCAAAAGTGGATACTTATTCTTAATCATGACTTTGTTCAATTCTCGATAGTCAATACACATTCGTAAAGTTCTGTCTTTCTTTTCACCAACAAAATAAGCGTTCCCCATGGAGAATGACTTGGCCGAATAAATGCTTTGTCCAACAATTCTTGCAACTGCATCTGAAGTTCTTGAAGTTCTCCCAGAGCCATACAGTATGGTATCTTTGAGATTGGTGCTATACCAGGTGTCAACTCGATCTCAAACGAAATTTCTCGTTCCGACGGTAACCCAGGCAGTTCATCCGAAAACACGTCGATGAATTCTTGCACTATATGGATGTTCTCTGGTCCTAACTGAGCTTCTTGGTCTTTATTTACTAGATTCACCAGATAACCAGTGCATCCACTCTCCAACAATCTCATTGCTTTCAATGTCGATATTAGCGCCTTGGGAATTTTGGGAATCTTCCCTGAATACACAAACTTTTCACCTCTAGAAGGTCGGAACGTGACCTTGCGATGTTGGCAATTAATCTTAGTAGCGTATTTTCCTAGGAAATCCATTCCCAATATAACATCATAATCTTAAATATTAATTATTATTAAATCGATAAACAATTCTCTACCGCAAGTGATAATTGGTATATAACGTAGGCAATAATCAAAACTTAATACCTCCCTAGAGGGAAGTACAGTCCTAAAGGTACATTCTATCCTATTCCCTTCATATCTTATTCATTTTGCAAATTTAAGTGATGCAAACGAATGTGTTGCTCCAGAATCAAATAAAACATAAGCATCAGTTTTGGCAACAGAGAGCTGACCTGTCACCACTGCTGAGGTTCTTGCATCATCCTCTTTCTTAGCATAGGTATAGATTCTTCCACTAGGCTCTAAAGCTTCCAGTCAGCCTTGATTGATGTTGGGACCTTCAATCCGTGCTTGAACTGTGTGTAGCTGAGTTCCTTGAGGCCTTTGCTGGTTTTGACTATTCTGATTCTAAGAAATGGAGTAGCAGTTTATGGCATAATGTGCTTCTTTGCCGCAGATGTAACATTTATTAGTGCTTGCTTTGCACTCCCCTGCATGTCTTTTTCTACATTGACTGCAAAGAGGTTTGCTATTTCCTCCATCATTTACTCTTTTTTGGGATTGTCCCTTCTGATTTCCTTAGTTGTTTGCATGCCACTTTCTCTTATTATTGTTATTACGATTGTGACTAGTTCGATTGCTCTGAGTTTGACCTTGGCTCAAATTACTTCCCTATCCTTTTACTTACGAGGCTTGGTTCTGCTTAGCCAAAGCCTTTTCCTCCTTTGAGTCTTAAAGATCTTTGCCCTTTCTTCCTTATCATGGGAGATCTTGAATTCAGCTCTCGTCGCCCGTTCTATACAATCTTCCACATCCTTAGGAGCTTGCCCTCCACTATCAACTATAAGAGCAATATCGGTCCAAAACATCCTCATTAGTCTTCTTATTCTTTCTCAATCAGTCGACACCAATTCAGGACAAACACGTGCCAATTTATTGAATCTTTTCATAGCATCAGCCACTGACAGATTCCATTGTCGAAAATTGTTGAATTGCTCTTGTTGTGCAGCCATAGTTTCCACATTAAAATAAGCCCGTCTAAACTCCTTGACAAACTCAGACCAGGTAATTACATCCACGTTTCTCCTGCGCTTAATAGACTCCCACCATCTTTTCACATCCTTAATGAGGGAGAATGAGGCACATAGAACTCTTTCACGATCGTTAAGTCCTATAAACTTCAAAACCCTTTCAATACTAGTGAGCCAGTCATCTGCGATCGACGAATCTATAAAACCATCAAACTCTAGGACTTTCATCCGTCGAAATCTCTCGTAAAATTTAGTAACAGGAACTGCAGGAGCTACTGGAACTACCGGCTCTACCTACGGGGCTAGCGATGGTGGTGGTAGAGAAGTCGCACGTGCTAAGGGTGTAGGGTTTTGTTGAGCCAGCTGCTTTCTCAACCCTTGCATCTCTTGCTAGTGAGCTTGGAGCCTCTGTTATAGCTTGGTGATCAAGGTCATTAAATCTAAGTTTACTGGTCCTTCAGGTACTTTCGCCATCGATTATGGTTTAAAATCCTACCGTAAAATAAAACATTACATCAACACTCATATTATCGACTTAATAAAATTATCAAAATTTTCTCAAGTCACATGCATCCATATAAATGCAAGAAATAACATAAACTTATCATTTCATTAATTTCTTCTTTTCTCTTACATCTTCCATTGTCAAAACTTTACATAGATGGCTAACATACACACCTAGTAAACCTTCTTACACAAACTTTTTATCATTTTTGGGAGTAGTCATCTCTTTCGGCCAACATAAACATTACTGCTGAGAAGGACACCATTTTACCAGTAGTACACTCATGTACAAAATCAACAAGTCAAAATTACACTAACAACATAGTTCTATACACTAATAGTATCAAAAAGTTATCAAGTGCCCATTTTCTTCCTAGTCTGAGTCAACCTCTAACATATCACTATTTTCTGGGTCCTCCATTGGGTCTTCCTCGTCCTCCTCACTAGAGTCGATGGATTCATCATCACTAGCAATAATAGGCTCAGGGGGTATGGGAACGTCCTCAGGTTCCTCCTCCTCCTTTTCCTCGTCATCCTCATCCATTTCCATTAGAGGGTCCTCAAGGGATGCTACCACATTCTGTTCTACATGCAACACTTCCATAATGAAGTCATCTAAGCTGGGGAAGTCTCTAGGGTATTGAATCTGTTGCTGTATCTCCACAGGCAAGTCCCTTCAAATCAAACCACAAATACGCCTCAAAGCTATCTCTGGTGGGATCAACGGTATCATAGCACGATGAAATCTTAGGATATAATGGTCCACTGGTTCTCTTACGTACTTACCCCATATCGGTTCTACACGCATATACAGCCAGCAGCGCCAATCTGCCCATAACATAAAAAACACTTGAACTTGCATATTGGCGGCGAGTGGTAAAGGTGCAAATTCTGCTAAAATTTGTTCCCTAAAGCCTTGCTAGTCCATACGTTGTTCGTCGGGATCGATTCTAAGTCACCATGCAAGCGCTTCTCTCTACAACTGTGTTAGCCCAAGAATAACTATCGAAGAGGGGGGGTGAATTGGGTTTTCAAAAACTTTTACAATTATTGGAAATTTTCTAAAGTAAAATAGTTAAGAAGTAAATATGAGAATGAGATAATATGAGCACAACCAAGTAACAATTAAGCAGCGATTAAGTAAAGAGTAAGGAGAAGAAATGCAAACGCTATTTATAGTGGTTCGGCCAATATGCCTACGTCCCCTGTCACCAAGCTAAACTCCTTTGCTTGACCTCTTGCACTATTAGACTGTCCTTTCAGCACGATCACTCCTTTATACAACCGGTGACTTGCTCAACCTGAGGCTCACCACACCTTCTTACAAAGTGACAATTTTCCTAGAGATTGTCTAACCAAGAATTCCCCAAATTTACAAGGCTTTGGAAGCCCAACAATGAAAATAATGTGGTTGTAATTTTGATACACTCACAAAATATACAGTCCAAAACAAAAAGAGATGAAAATACAACTATGGTACATTTTTGGAGGTGTGAGTAATTCTCAATTAGAGTATGAAACAATTTTGGCTCAAGAGAATGTGAGAGTGATGAATGCTTGAGAAGAACAATGTAGAATAATGTCAAATTTCACTTGTGTTCCTTCATCATTTATTGCACATTGAATGGATGGGTATTTATAGCTCCCTAGTGCTTAGAAACATCTGAACACATCAATTTTGAGTCAAACTAGTCGTTGCAATTAGAGCTCCAACGGTCAAAAAACTAGCAGTTACAGATAGTTCGGTAGGCCGAAAGTTAAGTTCGGCTGGTCGAAGATTGAGGTGCTAAACGTCAAGTTCTCAACGGTCACCAGATCGGTAGGCCAGTTCACAATTCAGCAGGCCAAACTTTGAACCATCGGCAGGCCACTAGAGCCTCTGCAAAATGGGTTTTGAAAACCCTCAGATCGACAGGCCGAAGCAGGGTGTTCAGCAAGCTGATCTTCAAAACTTCAGCAGGCCGAAGATACCTTCGGCAGGCTGTCAGAGCCTCTGCAAACGAGGGGTTAAAAATCCCCAGATTGGCAGGCTGATGCAAGGTTTTCAACAAGTCGACCAAATTAGGTTGGCAGGCCGATCTGCCTTAGGCCAAAAAGCCTATGTGACCTGTTTTTGAAACTTGTTTTACATCAACTTGTTTAGGCACTACTAAAACAGTTTAAGTCATGCAATTTGAAATTCAAAACAACATCAAATGCAAGTATGCAATGTGAGTGTGTGCCCTTGAGCTTTCTTTTGATAATTCAATTTGAGAATTGCTCACTTACACTTTTAGACTAGATAATCTAAATAAAAACTTGTAATCTTCAAGTCCATGTGAGTTCTCTTTCAAAAGACTTCTTCCACAAGCTTTCTTGAACTGTCTTCACTTGATTTCTTGAAAAGTAAGCTAAGTGACATGCAAGATAATTATTGGTTTAAAAGAGTATTTTGGACATATAATAAAAATTGTATTTGTTATCATCAAAAGAGTATTAACATAGCTTTGTGAAACCTTGGAACCAACAATCTCCCCCTTTTTGATGATGACAAAACAATTTTTGATTGTTTTTGAAAAATTTCAGTAGCTCCCCCTTAATATGTGCAGGATTTTCAAAAATTTTGGAAAAGCACCCCCTTAAGGTGATATTCTCCACTATTTAAATGATAAGATTTAAAAAAAATGAAAGAGCTCCCCTTGAAAAATATGCTTTCCTTTAAAACATCAATTTTCATTGCAAATGCTAAGATACCAGTAAAAGATCAAGACAAAAAATATAAGAATGCAAAGATATAGCAATATCACAAGTACCATCAACCTTATATCTCCACAATCATCAAGCATCATCAAGAACCACCATCCTTATTGCTCCACAATAAAAACTATGCATATTCTCCCCCTTTTTGTCATCAACAAAAAATAAATAAGGGAGATTGATATACCAACAGAAAATACCAAAATAGTCATTGAAAGGTTGAAATTGTTATAATTCACAAACAAAGTGCATAAAATTTTCTAAGTCAAACCAAAAGAAAATAAATGAACAAAGAGAAAGCATGATGAGGGATTTTATGGTTGGCTCAATGATCCTCTGCCAAAGTGCATTTGTCGAAGAAGATTAAGGATCTCTTGTTGACCAGCTTGCAAATTTGCAATGTCGGTCCCCATCTTTTGCTGTTGCTCAAAGAGAAGTTGTTGGTGCAAGTAAAGCCTTTGAAGAGTGATGATTCTTCATCGTCATCGTGGCCACCTTGAGCTACAATGTTGGAGCTACAGTGTTGGCCATCTCTTCTTCTTCTTCTTCTTGAACACCTTGAGGAGCAGCTCGCCCACCGGCGAGCACCCATTGCCCTTGTACTTCCTCAAACCCCATTTTGCTAATGGTTAAGGCATCAAAAGCATTATAAGATTTATAGAGAGCGATGTCCTTCTCATCAGTAGTTCGCACATTAAATGTATAAAAAATTTTGGTAAGAAGCATTCCATATGGCAAACCAGTACTCTTTTTCCCTTTAGCGACATCAATCATCCGTTGTACCAACAAAAGGGGTAAATTTATTTTAGTACGACTAAGAAGACAATAAATAAGGTGGAGGTCAATAAGCTGGATAAATGGACATTCTAGTTTTCCAATAATTGTAGTCGATGCCATTGGAAATCAGAAGTCTATTTGTGGATTGACCTTCTACACTTTGGGTAGCCAAGCTCAAGATTGTAAAATCTTTTTGAAAAATTAAAGCGAGCTTCCGGCTTTGATACTAATTGTTATCCCAAGAATAACTACCCAAGGGGGGGGGGGGGTGAATTGGGTTTTCGAAAACTTTTACAATTATTGGAAATTTTCTAAAGTAAAATGCTTAAGAAGTAAATATGAGAACGAGATAATATGAACACAACCAAACAACAATTAAGCAGCGATTAAGTAAAGAGTAAGGAGAAGAAATGCAAACGCTATGTATAGTGGTTCGGCCAATATGCCTACGTCCACTGTCGCCAAGCTAAACTCCTTTGCTTGACCTCATGCACTATTAGACCATCTTTTTGGCACGATCACTCCTTTATACAACCGGTGACTTGCTCAACCCGAGGCTCACCACACTTTCTTACAAAGTGACAATTTTCCTAGAGATTGTCTAACCAAGAATTCCCCAAATTTACAAGGCTTTGGAAACCCAACAATGAAAATAATGTGGTTGTAATTTTGGTACACTCACAAAATATACACTCCAAAACAAAAAGAGATGAAAATACAACTGTGGTACGTGTTTGGAGGGGTGAGTAATTCTCAATTAGAGTATGAAACAATTTTGGCCCAAGAGAATGTGTGAGTAATGAATGCTTGAGAAGAACTATGTAGAATAATGCCAAATTTCACTTATGTTCCTTCATCATTTATTGCACATTGAATGGATGGGTATTTATAGCTCCCTAGTGCTTAGAAACATTTGAACACATCAATTTTAAGTCAAACTAGCCGTTGCAATTAGAGCTCCAATGGTCAAAAAACTAGTCGTTACAGACAGTTTGGCAGGCCAAAAGTTAAGTTCGGTAGGCTGAAGATTGAGGTGCTAAACGTCAAGTTCTCAAAGGTCAGCAGATCGGCAGGCTGGTTCACAGTTCAACAGGCCAAACTTTGAACCACTGGCAAGTGAAGATGTTGGAAACAAAGTGCGTAGCCGAATTTTAAAAAATTTTCATCAGAGTAATTTTCAAAACACAAGTTTGACATGTTATATGTATAAATTAAACAGATTTTACTAACCTTAGTGTGCCGAAGAACCTCCGCAACCTGTGTAGAGAAGTAACGTTCTAGAAGAGCCTCAACCAACTGGTCTTCTTTGCTATTCTCTATCTACAACCGGAGTGAGTGTGGGCTCACACATACAGCTCTTCCACCGGTGACTCTCCTTCCAACCAATAGAGAGAACCCAAAACTAGTGCTCGTGATTTGTGAACAAAAGCTCTTAGGGAGTTTTTTAGATGCTCACTAGAAGAGTATCACTCTTAATCTCTCAAATTGATCTGAGTAAATCATGAGACTCACTCCCTTTATATAGCTATTGGTCATGGGGTCAGTCCATATCAGATTAGGTCTCAAAAACTCGAAACAGAGTCAAGTTCGGATCAATATCTGATAAGATCTGCATGAGAAACGCGTAATCTTATCTCCCGCTAATCGGCAGGCCGAACAGGCCAGTTTGGCAGGCCGAACACGTCATCCGGCAGGCCGATCTCCCGAGAAAAAATCTCCGTGAATCTTTTATTTTCCACTCGAGATTCTAAAGGATAAAGTCTCAGTTTTGATTCAAATAACCCAATAGAGAAGTTATCTGATCAAAACAAACTTTATCAAGATAATCTCTAAGAAAATAAATCAATTCACAATAATTCTACAAGTTTATCTTGATCTAATTTATCCAAAATTAAATCAACCGATAAACATACAAGAATTATCTGATCGCAATAATTCAACAAGTTTATCTTGAACTAATTTCTTACAAAATTAATTCAACCGATAAACAAACATGAATTATTTGATTCTTACAAATTTTAAACCAATCTGATAAATCCGACATAAGTCACCAATTATTGGAAAAGCACGCCGTGTCGTTACAGGATTTTGTGAGCTAGCAAAGGGGACCAAAATGGACCTATAAAGTTCAAGCTCATGATAATTATGAAACCCAATATCCCAGATATACATTTCACAATTATCAACTCCAACGCTACTCCACTAAAAGCTTGGAGCTGCACTCTCGAACTTTATAGAATTACGAAGCTCGTGTAGCTAAGTCTCCATGACATATCATAGTGTATCGTATCCCCATATGATCATCCACAATCGGCTTAAGGACAAGTTCTGTCTTACCTTCTCGATTATTTTTATCTTACGTTCCATTGTCTCACCATTAGAAAACTTACCATCCAAAGATAGTATACCATTCGGTTACACCTATGTATCCAAATGGTCGAGCGCTCCAGTTTTTCAATTACAGGACAACGCATATAAGAGGATATCATTACTCCTAAAGAGGAGCTATGGATTCCATATCTATGAATAACAAGTCTACGCTATCAAGAGTCATGTCTCCAACGTACCGGTATGCATACCACTATTGAGATGTGGGAGTCACCCATTGGTACATCAAAAGACACAAGTCGAGGCAATGGGTCCACTATTCATCTCAGGATTAAGATACAATACAAATGACTGTCTAAAGTGAATCGATTTGCCGAGATAGAATTATTAATCTAAATCAATTCACTTTATGTCCCGATCCAACACATCTTCACCTATGACAACGTGCCAATGTTTCTATTCACGGAGTCCAACTCCGATGGTCAAGACAAACCATCTCCCATAAGGGATATAGACAACATAACAATCTTTACATGAATAAAGTGCCCAACTTTATTCCATCGATTGTGGATCATATGTTTTAGACCATCACCTTAAGAATCGTGTCTACCGCATAATCATCCCATCATATGCCCAACTCTTAAGGTTTAGACTGACAGTCTCAGACTACTGTTTGCTTATCATACATTCAACAAATATGAATGTAAAGAGGACAATATTTGGTATATATAAACGAATAAATTCTTTATTGATAAAAATGTCTCCAAAAACGTATTACATTTTTACTCCTTAGAGCATACATGTCTAACAGACGCCCGATCCTCCCACTACGCCGAAGCCCCTGAGGTTGTTGTTCAGGTTTGTTTGGTTTTTCTACACCGATCGGAATGGTTTCGTTCGGAACCTCCGGAGTCAACGGATCACCCCTCAACTCCTCAAGCACCACTTTGCTTCGAGGTTTAAAGTCGTCCATGTAACTCTCCTCAAGGAAAGTTGCATTAGTTGAAACCATGACTTTATTTTCCTTTGGGTTATAAAAATAACCCCCTTTAGTCTCTTTTGGATATCCTACAAACACGCAAACTTCCAAACGTGCTTTCAACTTATTCGGATCCTTAAACAGGACATGAGCGGGACATCCCCATATGCGAATATGGTTTAAGGATGTCTTCCATCTTGTCCACAACTCGTGAGGAGTTTTAGGGACCGATTTTGAAGGCACGTTGTTCAAAAGATAACATGCGGTTTGTAGTGCATATCCCCAAAAGGATAAAGGTAATGACGAATAACTCATCATGGACCTAATCATGTCCAACAAAGTCCTATTCCTTCTCTTCGCGACGCCATTCTACTACGGAGTGCCCAGCGTAGTCAAATGGGATAAAATCCCATTCTCTAACAAGTGTCCCAAGAACTCATCAGAAAGGTATTCCCCACCTCGATCAGATCGAAGTGCCTTTATGGGTCTACCCAATTGCTTTTCCACTTCAGCCCGAAACTCCCTGAACTTATCATAAGTCTCGCTTTTGTGGTGCATTAGGTACACATACCCATATCTTGAGTGATCGTCAATAAAAGTGACGAAGTACTCATACCCTCCTCGTGCCCGGATGTTCATTGGTCTGCAAACATCACTATGCATAAGTTCTAGAACCCCTTCGGCCCTATTGCCCTTAGACCCGTATGGTCTTTTGGTCATTTTACCCTCCAAACAAGATTCACATTGAGGTATAGATTCCACCTTTAAGTTACTTAACGGCCCATCCCTTACCAACCTTTGAATCCTATTCAGGTTAATATGGCCAAGGCGCAAATGCCAAAGATAAGTCTTATTAGAGTGAGAAGTTTTAAGTCTTTTTGAGTCATTATCATTTATCTCAGCATTAAGCAATAAGTCCATCTTAGGTTTGATAAAATATAGATTATTTTACATCCATCCAGAACAGATAAAAGATTTATTTTTACGAATCACCACTTTTTCATTAAAAGATACCACGTAGGAGTCTTTAAATAAAGAAGATACAAAAATTAAATTCCTTTTAAATTTAGGAACATAAAAACAATCTCGCAAAATTAAATTCCTATAATTATCAAAATAAAGATGGACATCTCCCACTGCTTCCGCTGAGACCAAGGATCCATCGCCCATCTGAAGCGTTAAGTCTTCACGAAGTAGACTTCTCGTTTCTTTGAATCCCTGTAGAGAAACACAAACATGATTAGTTGCACTGGAATCTATGACCCAGATGTCACTGGATTCCTCAACAAAACAAGTTTCTAAATATAGAAGATCACACCTACCTCCCTTGGAAAGGAAGTCCTTGCAACGCTTCTTAATATGCCTGACTTTACCACAGAAGAAGCACTTAAGCTTCTTTGGGTTCTTCTTCTTCTTCTTCTTGCTCTTGGTAGTAGCAGGAATAGAAGATTTCCCACTCTTGGCCGGTTGCTTCTTTCCATTTCCAGAGTTAGGTTTGGAACCAGAAGCAGCTACCATATTGGCCTCACCACCAGCAGGAGACTCCCTGATCAGCAGTTCAAACTCCTGTAACTGTTTCATCAGTTCTGTCAAGGTCATATCCCGTCGATTGCTTAAATTAAAAGTAGCTCTAAACGGAATAAATTCCTTAGACAAAGTCTCAAAGACCATAGTCATCTGAGTTTCAGCATCGATGTCGGCTCCATTGGTTTGAGCCTCAGCGAGGTAACCCATGACCAACATCATGTGCTCCTTTACAGATGTCCCCAGCCTCTGTCTACAGTTTAAAAGTTTTCGAAGCGCCCCTTGCCGCTTTGTTATGGCCTGGCCTCCAAACATGTCCTCAAGATTATCCAAGATCTGCTTCGCAATCTCATAATCCTGATGTTGAGCCTGCAGCACGTTATTCACGCTAGCCATAACATAGCAGCGGGCCTGATCATTAGCATCTTTCCAGCGGTCGTACGCTTGGAATTGCTCATTACTTGAGTCTCCCGTAGGCTCGGGAGGACAAGGAGTTGTCAGAACATATTTCAGTTTCTCAAAGGAAAGGACGATGTCCAGGTTCCATTTCCAATCGTTATAATTCTCACCGGTTAATTGGTTTTTGTCAAGTATCGATGATAAAGCGTTTTTAGACATTTTCAATCTACAATAAAGAATCATATACCAAATATAAGCAAACATATATAATAATTTAGTAAGATAACACAATCATGTAAAATCATACAAATGTGCTTATGTGTCAAAACCTTGAAAATATCACAACCTTACAACGATAATTCCCGACTCAAAATTCAACAAGCTCCTAGGGGAGTCATGCCAAATTCAATCAGGAACACGGATCCCCTCCTGATTAATATATGCCATCCAGGACCCGTATGATCCAGCATATACTAATAATCATTTCTTTGGCCATTAATTTCATTAACAGAGCTCCTAGGGGAGGTTAATAATAAAATTAACATGAGTGTATAACCATCGTTTCAATATTTTATCCATGATTTATAATCACCACCTAGGGGTGTGCAACCATAAATCATACTAAAATACCTTATCCTTTCAGAGATCCAATCTGGTACATGATAGAAATCCCTTCCTAGGGGTCGGGACCACCATGTTTTTCCTATGGACCAATGATGGAGGCCTTAGGTCCTCTCTTCGAAAACCTTCTCCCACTCAATCTTTTGAAGTCAAGGTTTTATTTTAAAATCATGCATGAACAATTTTAATATGAGCGGCACTCCCTATTCTATATGACATGTTATCAATATACATGGTAAATCATATTATAATGCAAATAAGAAAGCAATCAAGCAAAGCTACAAGCAAAATAATAATAACCGTAATATTATGATTCCACCCTAGAGAATAAAAAACTAAGATTACAAGAGAATAATCGAGACATTTATCGATTCTTCATCCTTGAATGCTAAAGCTGTATCCTTCTTCATGTAATATCCATCTTCAAGTCTTCAATCCCGTATGAATCGAATACTTCATATTTCCAGTCAAATCCAAATTTAATGTTTATCAGAATTGTCTCAAAAATAAAATTAAAACTGCACCAAAAAAATTGCACTTTTTTTGGACACCCGGCAGCTCTCGGTCGGTAGGCCGGTCAGGGTGATCGGCCTGCCGATCTTGCAGGTTTGGCCTGCCAAAAATGAAGGTTCGGCCTGCCGACAGAGCACCAATATTTCTGCCCCACTGTCGGCCTGCCGGACCACACGTCCGGCTTGCCGATCTATGACCTTCGGCCTGCCGAACTGTGAGGTTCGGCATGCCGACCGAGCAGAAAACCCTCAATCCAGAAAATACAATTTTAATACAATTCATCAATTTTATTTTCAACAATTCAAAAACATAAAATTAGAGACTCAGGAAATACCTGGAGGCACCATCATCAATCTTTTAGATCCGTCTTCTAGATCCGTCTTTTCTGAATAATTATTTAATTACAAAATTCTTACAAATTAAAAATTAAATAACAATTCCTAGACGGAGATGATAGTCCGCCATCTAATTACATGAAAAACCTAGATACACATTCTAATCTCTAAGGAACCATAACCGGTATTAATTAATTAATAAATAATTAATCAATGATTTAATCAACCATAATTAATTAATAAATATTCACCACATAATCCATGACAACATATATATTATATAGAAACCTAGAGTGCTAACTCTCTATAAAATTCAATTCAAGCATAGGAGAGATTAAGATCACAAAATTTATGCATATAACATGATCACAAACTTGCAAATTTATGTAAAAACCTCGGCTCTGATACCAATTGTTGGAAACAAAGTGCGCAGCGGAATTTTAAAAATTTCTCATCAGAGTAATTTTCAAAACACAAGTTTGACATGTTATATGTATAAATTAAACAGATCTTACTAACCTCAGTGTGCCGAAGAACCTCCGCAACCTGTGTAGAAAAGTAACGTTCCAGAAGAGCCTAAACCAACTGGTCTTCTTTGCTATTCTCTATCCATAACCGGAGTGAGTGTGGGCTCACACGTACAGCTCTTCCACCGGTGACTCTCCTTCCAACCAATAGAGAGAACCCAAAACTAGTGCTCGTGATTTGTGAACAAAAGCTCTCAGGGAGTTTTTTAGATGCTCACTAGAAGAGTATCACTCTTAATCTCTCAAATTGATCTGAGTAAATCATGAGACTCACTCCCTTTATATAGCTATTGGTCATGGGGTTAGTCCATATCAGATTCGGTCTCAAAAACTCGAAACAGAATCAAGTTCGGATCAGCATCTGATAAGATCTACGTGAGAAAAACGTAATCTTATCTCCCGCTGATCGGCAGGCCGAACACGTCATCCGACAGGCCGAACTCCCGAGAAAAAATCTCCGCGAATCTTTTATTTTCCACTCGAGATTCTAAAGGATAAAGTCTCAGTTTTGATTCAAATAACCCAATAGAGAAGTTATCTGATCAAAACAAACTTTATCAAGATAATCTCTAAGAAAATAAATCAATTCACAATAATTCTACAAGTTTATCTTGATCTAATTTATCCAAAATTAAATCAACCGATAAACATACAAGAATTATCTGATCGCAATAATTCAACAAGTTTATCTTGAACTAATTTCTTACAAAATTAATTCAACCGATAAACAAACATGAATTATTTGATTCTTACAAATTTTAAACCAATCTGATAAATCCGACATAAGTCACCAATTATTGGAAAAGCACGCCGTGTCGTTACAGGATTTTGTGAGCTAGCAAAGGGGACCAAAATGGACCTATAAAGTTCAAGCTCATGATAATTATGAAACCCAATATCCCAGATATACATTTCACAATTATCAACTCCAACGCTACTCCACTAAAAGCTTGGAGCTGCACTCTCGAACTTTATAGAATTACGAAGCTCGTGTAGCTAAGTCTCCATGACATATCATAGTGTATCGTATCCCCATATGATCATCCACAATCGGCTTAAGGACAAGTTCTGTCTTACCTTCTCGATTATTTTTATCTTACGTTCCATTGTCTCACCATTAGAAAACTTACCATCCAAAGATAGTATACCATTCGGTTACACCTATGTATCCAAATGGTCGAGCGCTCCAGTTTTCCAATTACAGGACAACGCATATAAGAGGATATCATTACTCCTAAAGAGGAGCTATGGATTCCATATCTATGAATAACAAGTCTACGCTATCAAGAGTCATGTCTCCAACGTACCGGTATGCATACCACTATTGAGATGTGGGAGTCACCCATTGGTACATCAAAAGACACAAGTCGAGGCAATGGGTCCACTATTCATCTCAGGATTAAGATACAATACAAATGACTGTCTAAAGTGAATCGATTTGCCGAGATAGAATTATTAATCTAAATCAATTCACTTTATGTCCCGATCCAACACATCTTCACCTATGACAACGTGCCAATGTTTCTATTCACGGAGTCCAACTCCGATGGTCAAGACAAACCATCTCCCATAAGGGATATAGACAACATAACAATCTTTACATGAATAAAGTGCCCAACTTTATTCCATCGATTGTGGATCATATGTTTTAGACCATCACCTTAAGAATCGTGTCTTCCGCATAATCATCCCATCATATGCCCAATTCTTAAGCTTTAGACTGACAGTCTCAGACTACTGTTTGCTTATCATACATTCAACAAATATGAACGTAAAGAGGACATGATTTGGTATATATAAATGAATAAATTTTTTATTGATAAAAATGTCTACAAAAAGTATTACATTTTTACTCCTTAGGGCATACATGTCTAACAGAAGATGCCTTCGGCAGGCCTCTAGAGCCTCTAGAGAACGGGTTTTGAAAACCCTCAGATCGGCAGGCCAAAGTAGGGTGTTCGGCAGGCTGATCTTTGAAACTTCGACAAGCCGTCAGAGCCTCTACAGACGAGGGGTTAAAAATCCCTAGATCGACAGGCCGAAGTAGGGTTTTCGACAAGCCGACCAAATTAGGTCGGCAGGCCGATTTGCCTTAGGCCAAAAAGCCTATGTGACCTATTTTTGAAACTTGTTTTACATCAACTTGTTTAGGCACTGCTAAAACAGTTTAAGTCATGCAATTTGAAATTCAAAACAGCATCAAATGCAAGTATGCAATGTAAGTGTGTGCTCTTGAGCTTTCTTTTGATCATTCAATTTGAGAATTGCTCACTTACACTTTTAGACTATATAATCTAAATAAAAACTTGTAATCTTCATGTCCGTGTGAGTTCTCTTTCAAAAGACTTCTTCCACAAGCTTTCTTGAACTATCTTCACTTGCTTTCCTGAAAAGTAAGCTAAGTGGCACTCAAGATAATTATTGGTTTAAAAGAGTATTTTGTACATATAATAAAAATTGTATTTGTTATCATCAAAAGAGTATTAACATAGCTTTGTGAAACCTTGGAGCCAACAAACTATCCCGAGGCTAATAAAACCTAAAGGTGAGGTGGAGTATGGCATGTGGCAAAAATTACTTCTATAGTGTGAAGCCACTCGGTCAGAACCATGGGCTGTCGACTCCTGTAATATCAAGGTGGCATCATATCTTGGAAAGCAATGCTTGCCCTTCGATCCGTTTTCGCGTTGGGTTCATCAGGTGGCACCGCCATCTACTCTATTTATCTTAATTAATATAATAATTCCATATAAAGTAAAATTTTAACATTCTTATACTTAAAATTAAACTATCTTACTTGAGCGGTGGTAGAGGAGCATGTGGCAATGTGCAGTAGGATGGCAGGACATCTGCTCTGATACCAACTGTCACAACCTGCCTTTTTCCAGGTTGTGGTTTAACGTTTTCCTTACTTACGTATCTATAAAAACTTGAAATTTTTTTTCTTTTTAATAAATATATTACACATACATACTGAAATTTCTTTTATAATTATATGTATAATTACACAAACAACTTTCTTTTTTTTAAAACAACACCTACTTAAAATGTCCAAAAGAGGTTTTGTCTCACTTAACCATACTATATCAATTATACATCATGATCCAAAATAACTTAAAATACATAGCAACAGAAACATATCTGTGGCGGTATCCACACCCTGGTTTGCACATTGCTCATATTCCCCCGCCAACTCATAAGCATATTCATTCTGTCCTTCTAGTGGAAATTCCTACAGCATGAAATAACTAGGTGAGCTTATGCTCAGTAAGTCCAAACATAGTCCACATAAATCTTATACTAATATGCATGATCCATTTATGCTTTCTTATGAACATTCCTTATTTTTGTTACATCTTTTTTTTTTCATTAGGACCTAAGTGCTCGTACCATATGTGCACGTAGGTCTTCGTAATACCAAGACCATAACATAACTTTAACTTTAAACTCCCTATTGCTGCGGGAGTAGGTACGACAATTTTCTTATTTCTGGTGTTTCATTTACCAGTCCAGTTATTTTGATTATCATACCATGCATGACAATATATGCTCAAACTAAGTGCAAAACATTTATACTTTTTAATTGTGTAGCACACACAGACATGTTCACATAAATACACTATACCCTTAAACCTACTTTTTTATATTGTAGGTGGGTTTAAAAGTTACTTGTTTTTACTGATAAAAAGACCGTCTTGAGGTTTTCCTTGTTACCCGTTTACGGACCTATTTGACCAATTATATCATTATTAGCCAAATCATCACTATTTACCTATATGTCAATAAGGTATTTTTTATTTCTTGATTACTATTTTGGAATACTTTTCCAACTACTTAAAGTTTAACCATTCTCTCATTGTTCTCTATCTTATACGTTTTGGGGTCCGTACTGCTCATTTCATGAAAAATGATGTTTTTGCCCTCGATGGGCCACTTTGAATTCCTAGGCCCGATTTGACTAATTTCACATGAAATGTCGTTTATTAGCATGAAAAAAAGTGTTTAGGGCATTGAGTTACTAGTTTGCAATAAAAGCCCAAGTTAAACAAAACTTTACAATGTTATCCCTTGAAAGTTTTTTACGATTTTACCCCCGGGACCAAAAATAATCTTTTTAAACCATTAGTCACCATTTTTTTAGAGGATCAAATTTTCTCAAAGTACCATACCCTAATTCTTTTTGTAAAATGACATTTTTGCCCTTATATTTTTTTTCCAACTTTTACAAATTTTGTAAAATTTATATCTCACAAACAGAAGCGATTTTCGATGAACCGCCCACAATTTTTAACTGTTTCGCTGAGATCTACAAGTTTCTTGTTTTGACTTTTTCAAAATTTCCACTAGAAAGGGAAGTTTTTGGTCTTTTATTAATTCTGCTGAGAGCAAGAATTTTTTTTTTTTGCAATTTGGTCCCTAGGGCAAATTTTGTAAAAATCAACTTGAAACAGCCTTCTAGCCACTACTGATGTAGTTTCCTTACCTTCTCAAAAAATTTTCATGCCAAATCACTTTTCTTTTACAAAACTAACATCAAACTTGCAAAATTAACCTATTTTACACCAAATGACCCCTTTTTACATTTAACCCCAATTTCACAACACAACCACATCTTAAACCATGTACACAAACAATCAAACCATAAACTTGCTTAAATATCCATATGCCTTTTGAAATAATCCAAATCCAAACAAAAACCAAATAAACTTTAGATTTAAAAAGTTAAACTTACCAAAAAAAGGGATTGATGATCTTAGGCTTCCAAGGGCTTCTTTGAATCTTTTTTCCTAGGCATATTCATATAAGAGAATATTTGGTCACAATACCCTTTCAAACCAAGAAGAAAATTTGAGAAAAAGTTTAGATTTTTACCATAAAAATATGAAAAACCTTGATTTTTGAAGCTTGAAACTTGGTTGGAGAAGGTTTTAGTGAGAATTTTGATTTGAGAAAATTTTTGAGAGGGTGGGACTAGGGCTGCCGAATGTGGGGGATAAGGAAATAAAAAAATTGTCACTTTTTAAGTCTTTTAATTAAGACTTATCTACCCCTTTTTCTTTTTCTTTTTCTTTTTTATAATTGGCATGTTGGGTGGCTTTAGTTGATTGGGCCACCTTTCATGGTGTGGTGGCCCAATAGAAACTCATGGGATGTCCACTTGGTGGGCCCCCCAAAATCTCACACTATATAATTTTTTACTAAATAGTATTTTGCTTATACTACTGGGTGAAATAGTTGGAAAAGATATTCTTATACTGTATAGAATATCCTATCTATTCTTTAGTCTACTTTTGGAATCAAAACACAGTATTTCCTGCATCTGGTTTTTACCTTAGCAGTGTATTTACATTGCGTTGAAACCCCTTTTATGCTGTTATAAGGTTTTAGCACACTTTTCTACTTTATTTTGATCTTAATCACCCATTAATTTATACCACAATATTATAATTAATTATGATATAAAATTCATTTTATGGATTTTTTTACAAATTTTTGAGCTTTTAAGCTTACAAAATCTGTATTTAGTAAAATCCAATATCGTATCAAGTTTATCGTAAAATTTCCTACTAATATTGTTTATTATACATTATCGTAATTTTTATAAAAATACGATTTATAAGGGTAAATTCATTAATTAAATCTAATTAAATATTAAATTTTATTAAATGAATTTCCCTTGGCCATTACATCGGCACTCTAGGGTTTCTATTTTTTTTTATTGTCATGAATTATATGGTGAATATTTATTAATTAATTATGGTTGATTAAATTATTATTTGATTATTCATTAATTAATTAATTTATACTGGTTATGATTTCTTAGAGGTTAAAATATGTATCTAGGTTTTTCTTGTAGTTAGATGGCAGACTATCATTTCCGTCTAGGAATTATTATTTAATTTTAAATTTGTAAGAATTTTGTAATTAAATAATCGTTCAAAGAAGACAGATTTAGGACGTGGATCTAGAAGATGGATGATGGCGTTCTCAGGTATTTCTTGAGTCTCTAATTTTATGTTTTTGAATTGTTGAAAATAAAATTGATGAATTGCATCAAAATTGTATTTTCTAGAAAGGGCTGATCCCTGCTCGGTCGGCATGTCGAACCCTCTAGTGCGGCATGCCGATGGTTGCAAGATCGGTAGGCCGGACGTGAGGTTTGGTAGCCCGTCTATAGGGCAGAAATCTATTGGCTCTAGTGGCAGGCCGAATTGTCATGACCAGAAAACTGACCTAAAAAAATCAACAGGCCGATGGGTCATGACTGGCAGATTGAACACACAGATCGGCTTGTCGGTAGAGAGCTAAAAATTTTTCTAGAAAAAGTGTAGCTTTCAATGCAGTTTTAATTTTATTTTTGGGACAATTCTTAGAAACATTAAAATTTGGATATGACCAAAAATATAGAGTATTCGATCTATACGGGATTAAAGACTTGAAGATGTGCATTACATGAAGAAGGATACTACTTGAGGATTCAAGGATGAAGAATCGATAATATATTTCGATTATTCTCTTGTAATTTTTATTATCTATTCTCTAGGGCGGAACCATAATATTACGGTTATTTATTATTATTTTGTTTGTAACTTTTCTTGATTGCTTTGCTTGTCTGTAGTATAATATGATTTGCCATGTATATTGATAACATGCCATATAGAATAGGGAGTGCTGCTCGTATTAAAATTGTTCATGCATGTTTTTAAAATAAAACCTTTATTTCAAAAGATTGAGTAGGAGAAGGTTTTTGAATAGAGGACCTAAGGCCTCCATCGTTGGTCCATAGGTAGCACATGATGGTTCTGACCCCTAGGAAGGGACTTCATCATGTACTGGGTTAGATCTCAAAGAGGATAAGGTATTTTGGCATGATTTACGATTGCACACCCCTAGGTGGTGATTATAAATCATGGATAAAATATTGAAATGATGGTTATATGCTCATGTTAATTTTATCATTAACCTCCCGTAGAAGCTCTGTTAAAAAAATTAATGGCCAAAGAAACGATTATTAATATATGCTGGATCATACGGGTCTTAAATGATATATATTAATCAGGAAGGGATCTGTGTTCCTGATTGAATTTGGCATAACTCCCCTAGGAGCTTGTTGAATTCTGAGTTGGGAGTTATAGTTGTAAGGTTGTGATATTTTCAAGGTTTTGATACATAAACACATTTGCATGTTTTTTCATGATTGTGTTATCTTACTAAATTATTATGCTAGGTTTGTTTATGTTTGGTATATGATTCTTTATTGTAGATTAAAAATGTCTAAAAATACTTCATCATCGATACGTGGCAAAAACCAATTAACCGGAGAGAATTATAATGATTGAAAACGAAACCTAAATATCTCCTCTCCTTTGAGAAACTGAAATTTATGCTAACAACCCCTTGTCCTCCCGAGCCTATAGGAGATTCCACCAACGATCATATCTAAACATATGATCGTTAGAAAGATGTTAATTATCAGGCCCGCTGCTATGTTATGGCCAGCATGAATAACGTGCTATAGGCTCAACATGAGGATAATGAGACTGCTAAGCAGATCTTGGATAATCTGGAAGATATGTTTGGAGTCCAGGCCTTAACTAAGTGGCAAGGGGCACTTTAGAAACTCTTAAACTCTAAGTAAAGACCAGGGACATCTGTAAAGTAGCACATGATGTTGGTCATGAGTTACCTCGCTGAGGCACAAACCAATGGAGTCGACATCGATGCTAAACTCAGATGACTATGGTATTTGAAACTCTGTCTAAGGAGTTTATCCCATTTAGAGCTACTCTTAATTTAAGCAATAGACGAGATATGACCTTAACAGAAATGAAATAGTTACAGGAGTTCAAACTGCTAATCAAGGAATCTTCTACTAGTGGCGAGGCCAATTTCGCGGCTGGTTCTGGTTCCAATCCTAACCCTGGGAATGGAAAGAAGCAACAAGCCAAGAATGGGAAGTCTTCTGTTCCTGCTAACAACAAGAGCAAGAAGAAGAAGAATAAGAACCCCAAAAAGCTAAAGTGCTTCTTTTGTGGGAAGGTTGGGCACATCAAGAAGAATTGCAAGGACTTCTTTTCCCAAGGAGGTAGGTGTGATCTTTTGTATTTAGAAACTTATTTGCTTGAGGAATCCAGTGACACTTAGGTCATAGATTCTAGTGCAACTAATCATGTTTGTATTTCTCTATAGGGGTTCAAAGAAACAAGAAGTCTGCTCCGTGAAGACTTCACGTTTGGGATGGGCGATGGATCCTTAGTCTTAGTTGAAGTAGTGGGAGACGTCCATTTACATTTTGATAATTATAGGAATTTAATTATGCGAGATTGCTTTTATGTTCATAAATTTAAAAGGAATTTAATTTATATAGCTTGTTTATTTAAAGACTCCTATTTGGTTTCTTTTAATAATAAAGTGGTGATTCGTAAAAACAAATCTTTTATTTGTTCTGGATGGACGCAAAATAATCTATATTTTATCAAACCTAAGATAGACTTACTGCTTAATGCTGAGATGAATGACAATAACTCTAAAAGACTTAAAACTTCTCACTTTAATAAGACTTATCTTTGGTATTTGCACCTTGGTCATATTAACCTGAATAGGATTCAAAGGTTGGTAAGGGTTGGACTTTTAAGTCACTTAAAGGTGGAATCTATACCTCAATATGAATCTTGTTTGAAGGGTAAAATGACCAAAAGACCATTCGGGTCTAAGAGCAATAGGGCCGAAGGGGTTTTAGAACTTCTGCATAATGATGTTTACAGACTGATGAACATCTAGGCACAAGAAAGGTATGAGTACTTCGTCACTTTTATTGACAATTACTCAAGATATGGGTATATGTACCTGATGCACCATAAAAGCAAAACTTTTGACAAGTTTAGGGAGCTTTGAGCTGAAGTGGAGAGCCAATTGGGTAGATTCATAAAGACACTTCGATTCGATCGAGGTGGAGAATACCTTTTTGATGAGTTCTTAGTACACTTATTAGAGAATGGGATTTTATCCCATTTGACTGCGCCGGGCACTCCGTAGTAGAATGGCATAGCGGAGAGAAGAAATAGTACTTTATTGGACATGGTCAGGTCCATGATGAGTTATTCATCATTGCCTTTATCCTTTTAGGGATATGTACTACAAACCGTATGTTATCTTTTGAACAACATGCCTTCAAAATCGGTCTCTAAAACTCCTCACGAGTTGTGGATGGGCAGAAAGACACCTTTAAACCATATTCGCATATGGGGATGTCTGGCTCATGTCCTGTTTAAGGATGCGAATAAGTTGGAAGCACGTTCAGAAGTTTGCATATTTGTAGGATATCCAAAAGGGACTAAAGGGGGTTATTTTTATAGCCCAAAGGAAAACAAAGTTGTGGTTTCAATTCATGCAACTTTCCTTGAGGAGAGTTTCAAGGACGACTTTAAGCCTTGAAGCAAAGTGGTGCTTGAGGAATTAAGGAGTGATCCAATCACTCCAGGAGTTCCGGTAGAAACCATTCCAATTGATGTAAAAAAACCAAACAAACCCGAACAACAACCTAAGGGGCTTTGGTATAGTGGGAGGATCGGGCATCAACCCTAGAGGTATATGTTTAATGGTGAGGCCTTTTTGGCTAAACCGGATGAACATGACAGGGATCCTTACACTTATGCAGAGGCTATGGAGGATGTTGATTTGACACTCTAGACAAAGGCCATGAACACAGAGATGAAGTCTATGGAAACTAATCGGGTTTGGGAGCTTGTGGATCTTCTCGAAGGGGTAAAACCCATAGGGTGTAAATGGATCTATAAGAGGAAAAGAGGAGTAGATGGAAAGGTCAAAACCTTTAAGGCTAGACTGGTAGCTAAGGGTTACACATAAAAGGAAGGAATCGATTACGAGGAAACTTTTTCGCTTGTAGCCATGCTTAAGTCCATCCAGATTCTCTTGTCCATAGCTGCCGCTCTTGACTACGAGATTTGACAAATAGGTGTCAAGACGGCTTTTCTAAATGGCTATCTTGATGAGTCCATTTATATGGAACAACCATATGGGTTCAAGGCTAAGGGTCAAGAAGGTAAGGTTTACAAGTTGCTAAAGTCAATTTATGGACTTAAGCAGACTTCCCATTCTTCGAACATAAGATTTAATCAAGTGATCAAGACTTATGAGTTCTCACAAAAAGTGGATGAAACATGTGTGTACAAACACATTAAGGATAGGAATGTGGTTTTTCTACTACTCTATGTAGATGACATTCTGCTAATTGGCAATGAGCTTGGGGCATTGTCCCATTCTTCGAACATAAGATTTGATCAAGTGATCAAGACTTATGAGTTCTCACAAAAAGTGGATGAACCATGTGTGTACAAACACATTAAGAATAGGAATGTGATTTTTCTACTACTCTATGTAGATGACATTTTGCTAATTGGCAATGAGCTTGAGGCATTGTCATCGGTTAAATTATGGTTGACCAAGTAGTTTGACATTAAGGACTTGGGTGAGGCTAATTTTGTTCTTGGTATCCAGATTTTTTAGGATAGGAAGAACAAAATGATAGCTTTGTCCCAGGTCGGCTACATAGATAAGATTCTCAAGAGGTTTGCAATACAAGATTCTAAGAAAGGTGGCCAACCATCTGGGTCTAGAATTACTCCTTCTAAGAAAGACTCTCTAAAGTCTGAGAAAGAAAGAGAATACATGAAGAAAGTGCCATATGCTTTGGTAGTAGGTAGTCTCATGTATACCATGCTTTACACACGACAGAATATTTGTTATGCGGTCGGGATTGTAAGTCAATTTTAGGTAGATCTAGGACCAAACCATTGGATTGTGGTAAAGCATATTTTCAAGTACCTAAGAAGGACTCGAGGGTATATGCTTATGTATTTTGGTGAGAACTTAACTCCTCTAGGATATACTGACTCGGATATCCAATCTTGTCTGGATTCGAGGAGATTGACTTTGGGTTTTGTGTTTACTCTAGGTGGCAACGCCATCAGTTAGAGAAGTGAGAAGCAAGATTGCACTTTGGATTCAACGATGGAGGCCGAGTATGTGGCAGCTAGAGATGCTTTGAAAGAAGCAATGTGGCTCCGCAAGTTCCTTGGCATCATGAGGTAGTTCTTGGTATCGATAAGGCGGTATCACTGTACTGTGATAACAATGCGGTGGTAGCTAATGCTAAGGAACCAAGATTTCATAAGAAGAGTAAGCATATTGATCAGAGATATCATGTGATAAAGGACTTCGTCGAAGGCGGGTACGTCACGGTGTGCAAAACGGCATCAGAGGATAATTTAGCTTATCCATTCATGAAGACACTTACTGGGAGAGTCTTCGAGAGGCATGTAGAAGCTATAGGGATGCAATATTTGTCATATTTACTCTCTTAGTGCAAGTGAGAGATTGTTAGATGTGTATGCCCTAAGGAGTAAAAATGTAATATGTTTTTGGAGACATTTTTATCAATAAAGAATTTATTTATTATTTATATACTCAATCTTGTTCTTTTTACTTTCATATTTGTTGAATGTATGTTAAGCAAACAAAAGTCTGAGACTGTCGGTCTAAACCTTTAAGAATTGAGCATACGATGGACAGATTATGCGGAATACACGATTCTTAAGTTGACAATCTAAATCATAAGATTCATAATCGAGGGAATAAAGTTGTGCGCTTTAATCATGTAAAGATTATTATGTTGTCTTTATCTCTAATGAGAGATGGTTTGTCTTGACTATCGGAGGTGGACTCCATGAATAGATAGAAACATTAGCACATTGTCATAGGTGACGATGTGTTGGATTGGGACATAAAGTGAATTGATTTGGACTAATAATTCTGTCTTGGCAAATTGATTCACTTTAGATAATCATTTGTATTGTATCTTAATCTTGAGATGAATAGTAGGCCTGTTGTCTTGACTTATGTTTTTTGATGCACCAAAGGGTGACATCCACATTTTTAATAGTAGTATGCATGGCGGTACATTGGAGGCATGACTCTTGATAGTATAGACCTGTTATTCATAGATATGGAATCCATAGCTCCTCTTTAGGAGTAATGATATCCTCTTATATGCGTTATCTTGTAATTGAAAAACTGGAGCGCTCAACCATTTGGATACATAGGTGTAACCAAATGGTACACTGTCTTTAGATGGTAAGTTTTCCGATTGTGAGATAATGGAACATAAGATAAAAATAATCAGGAAGGTAAGACAGAACTTGTCGTTAAGCTGATTATGGATAAGCTTATGGGGATACGATACATTATGATATGTCATGGAGACTTAGCTATTCAGGCTTCGTAATTCTATATAGTTCGAGAGTGCAGCTCTAAGCTTTTAGTAGAGTAGCGTTGAAGTTGATAATTATGAAATGTATATATGGAATATTGGGTTTCATAATTATCGAAAGCTTGAACTATATAGGTCCATTTGTTCCCCTTTGCTAGCTCACAAAAATCCTGTAACGATACGACGTGCTTTTTCAATAATTAGTGACTTATGTCAGATTTATCAGATTGGCTGAAATTAAAAAAAATCAGAAAATTCATGTTTGTTTATCGGTTGAATTAATTTTGTTATAAAAATTAATTCAAGATAAACTTGTTGAATTATTGGGATCAGATAATTCATGTCTGTTTATCTGTTGGATTAATTTTGAATTAATTCACGATAAACTTGTTGAATTATTAAGAATATTTATTTTTCTAGAGATTATCTATATATCACTGTTTTAATCAAATAACTTCTCAATTGGATTATTTGAATTAAAACTAAGGCTCTATTCCAAGAATCTCGAGTGGAAAATAAAGATTCACAGGGATGTTTTATCGAAGGTTCAGTAGGCCGATCTTTAAGTTTGGCCTGCTGATTTAGGAGGTTCAGTAGACCGATTTTCCAGTTCGGCCTGCCGACTGGGCGATAAAAGGATCATGCGTTTTATGCGAATTTTATCAGCTATTGATTCTGATTTGAATTTTTAAGGCTTTATCTGATAGGGACTGACTCTTGGGCCTACCCTCTATAAAAGGGGAGTGAGTCTCATTATTGTTGTGATAAGTTGAGAAAATCTAGAGTGAGACTCTGTCAGTGAGACTCTAAAACTCTCTGGAGAGTTATCATTCACAAATAACAAATTATAGCTTTGGGTATTTCTCAATTGGTTAGAAGAAGAGCCACTTGGGAAAAGCTGAACGATGTGATCCCACACTCACTCCAATCGTGGATAGAGAATAGCAAAGAAGACCAATTGGTTGAGGCTTTTCTGGAATGTTACTTCTCTTCATGGATTGCAAGAGTTCTTCGAGATTCAAAAGTTAGTAAGATCTGTTTAATTTATACATATAGCATGTCAAACTTATGTTTTGGAAAATACTTTAGCATAAAAAAATTTTAAAATTATGTTGCGTACTATTTTTCTAACATTGTTCTCACGAGGATTGATTTTAATTAATATATTAATAATTTATATTTATATTTATATTATTGTTATTATATATATATATATATATTAATAACATAGGGGCTTTGAATTTAACTAAGTTACTTAAAATTAAAATAAAAAAACTAAATAAATAAAAACAAATAAAACTAAAATGTGAAATAATAATCAAAATGCGAGTTAAGACTCAAAATGCAAAAATAAATTAAAAGGAAAATTAAATTAAATTAAAAATGCACAAATCAAAGATTTGAATCAATGGTAATAGAATTCGATAAAAGTTCATTCTCCACTGTTAGACAATAATTATGCAGTGATCATAGAAATTTCTAAATTTTTATTAAAATTACCAACCGTAGATAGTAACAAGCTCGCTATCCCGTTCTTTCCTTACTTTATAGTTTAGTAAAACAAGCTCTTTACTAAATCTCTTTCTATTAAACATCCTAAAATAAGCTCTCTAGACTCAATCTAAGGGAAACATTATGTTAAGAAAGATAGGTTGATATAATCAATAAATACACAAATTCGGTTCATTCAACTTAGGTTATGTTTTACATCACAATCAACCAAAAGCCTCCCATAATTGCAAGTCATAGTTTTTTACTAATGGTTAAAAATACAAAACAATTATAGATCAAGATTTTTAACCTATCAGTATACAATTTCCTAGTTTCATTTAATTGTGCACCCAAATAAAACAAGAAAATAACCATAGTCATTAATTATAGTGAAACATAAGCAATTTTAATTAAAAACTTGGAGAATAATTCATACAAACAATTACATAATCATGTCTAAGGCTTTGAAATTACCTTTAACCAAAAATAAATTTAGCTAGACATAATTAGATTTAAAAATAAAAACATAAAAACTAGGATTTGCAACTCAACAGATTGATAGAATTTAAGGAATGGTGATGATCCGTAAGAGTCTTCTTGTAGAAAGCTCTTTGGATTTCTCCTTCTTTTTTTGTTTCTCTTTTTTTTTCTTCAAAAGTTTGAATGTTTATTGAATTTTTGAACGAGGAATTGATGATTTGAACTTAGGAATTGCTGCGAATTTACAGGCGAACTCGTGGATTCTATACAAAATCTTACATACAAAACAGACGAGGGAACAACAGTTGTAATAGAGTGGTTGGATTATTTGGCCGCAAGTTGCTGATATAATGCGGCCCTAGATTCAAGGAAAGAAGCAATTGCTTATTGTTTAGTAAAAATCTTTTTCTTTCTTTCTACGCTGATTCCAGCTGGTGCGAGTGTAAATTTTAGCTTGAAATCAGGCGTGATGCGGCTATTGAGCGAACATAAATGGACCCAATCTGAAGCATTAACTAGCAGAAAGTAGACTAACCGTGCTGCTAGAAATAAGGTGGGCCAGTTTGGGGTTCAGAACCGTTAGATCTCCTGAGGTATGGACAATGGACGGACAGGATTGCGGGCTTTAGTGCGCTCGCTCATATGCCGCATTAGCTCCCCACAGCGCCCATGTGATATGGGGTCCTGATGCCACGGCTTGGCTTGAGTGCGGCTTCAGGCACATGAAGGGTGTTGACAGCTCGACGGCTGCTCCCAGCTTGGCTTCATTTCTGATGGCTCAAAAGTCTTTACCCAAAACTTCAAAAAATTAAGCGCTTATTTGTTTTGTGGTTTGAATTACTGTTTAAATTATTTTATTATAGTATTTTTCTTACAAAAATTTAAATCTTCATTCAAATATTCTATTCAAATACTCGAACCAAACGGGTTCTTTGGCCTGAATTCAAAAATTCTTTACACTTTTCTTTCTATTTTCACCGCAATTTCTGACTTTTCTTATAAATAGACTTAAAAGAAGATAATTATTTTACAAAACAAAAATTACTAAAATAAGTAAATATTCACATTTAACACAAAATTAAATTAAAACTAAGAACACACTTTTAAAATAAAAATAAAGATAAAATCAAAGTCAAAATAATACTTAATTAAACTTGTAATTTTAAAATATATTTTACAAAAAAATTAAAATAATTAATACTTAAAAATACTTTTAAAAATTAACAAAAATATAATTAAACAATAACAACATGAAATTAAACATATTTTAGAGAAAACACATTAAAATGCTAAGAACATGCAAAAATACTTAATTAGAAATTTTAATAATAAATAAAATATTTCAAACTCATAGTACACTTTTGCATGAATAATGTTATAGCGGCTTTTGAGATGCTCCATGCTCTTAAAAGGAAAAATAATGGTAGAACGGGTTGGTTAGCTCTCAAACTCCATATGAACAAAGCATATGTCAGGGTTGAGTGGGTGTTTTGGAACTGACGACGGCCAAAATGGGCTTTGCACAAAATTGGGTCTCTTTAATAATGAGGTGTATTTCTTCGGCCAGATTCTCAATCCTAGTGAATGGCATACCAGCGGGAGATGTTAAAGCACAGCGGGGTTTAAGACAGGGCTCTCCACTCTCCCCTTACCTCTTCCTTATCTGTGCGGAAGGACTCGACAATGATATCGGGACTAAAACCACTGGTTTTGCTTGTTCTCGGCAAGCCCCCAAGGTTAGTCATCTTTGCCTTGCAGATGATAGCTTAGTGTTTTGTGAAGCTGATGGTATGGAGTGCATCACTATGAAGGAGATGTTACAATGCTATGAAAGGGCGTTAGGTCAAATGATCAATTTTCAAAAGTCCGCTATAACAGTCAGTCCTAATGTGGGTGAGGAATTGAAGAACGATATCCTTCGTATTTTGGGTCTTAACGAAGCAAATGCCCATGACAAAAACCCGAGGTTACCGATTGTGGTTGGGAGGAGTAAAATGTAGACTTTCTGGATGATTAAGGAATAGGCGTGTAAGAAGGTTCAGCTTTGGAAAGGGAATATGTTCTCATAAGGTGGTCCAGAGGTTCTAATTAAGGCAATGGAATTTGCTATTCCCACATACTCGATGAGTGTATTTCGATTGCCATAATCCTTGTGTGAGGAAGTCCAAGGATTAATTGCCCAGTTGTGGTGGGGTCGGGATGATAAGAAGAAGATGCATTGGTGGTCTTGGGAAAAGCTGTGCAAGCCTAAGTCATAGGGTGGTTTGGGATTCAGAGATTTAGGTGTTTTCGACAGCTTATGTTGTCAAAGCAGGCATGGAGATTAATTCAAAATCCCGAGTCTTCAGCAGGATACTTACCTTCTGGTTCGTTGCTGCATGCAGATTTGGGATCAAGCCCATCCATTGTTAGGCGAAGCTTGCTTTGGGGTAAGGAGCTTATCAAGCTTGGTACTAGATGGAGAATTGGGAATGGACAACTGATTCGCATGTTTCAGGACTCATGAATACCTAGGCCTCACTCTTTTCGGCCTGTCACACCTCTGAGTGAAACTACTCAAGATCTGCCACTTTCAGTTCTTTTGACCTCAGATTTTAATAGTTTGGGTGGATGGAATTGAGAGGTGGTTAATGAAGTGTTGTTGCCAGTGGACTCGAAGCTGATCAGATCCATTCTGGTTGGACGTTTTCAGGGAGCTGATGAGCTTTTTTGGCATTTTGACAATAGAGGTAATTATTCTGTGAAGTCTGAATATTTTATGGCTCTGTTCTTGCAGTGAATGTAAACTCAGATTATGCAGGGTCCTTTGGAGGGGAGTGTTGATCGTTGATGGTGGAAAATGTTTTGGCACTTAAATATTCCCCACAAGATCAAGCTCTTCATTTGGCGAGCTTTTCATAACATTCTCCCACATGGGGGAATCTTTCTAACTGGGGAATTGTGTGTCCAAGTGGTGCCATAGATGTCTAGAAGGTAAAAAAATTGTGCTTCATTCCTTGGTCTCTTGTCAACTGTCCAAAGAAGTACGGAATGAAAGCACCTTTCACGAGTCTATTGTAAGGTTCCGAGGAGATTGGTTCGAGTATTTTTCTCCTCTTCATGGCATGAATAACTAATAGTAATGATTTTGAAATGATGTGTGTCATTTTGTGGATGATTTGGAAGGATAAGAATTTGGCTGTACGTGCAGAGAGGAGGAGTCCTGCTTGCAACATATTGCAAAATACGTTTTAGTGGCTCTGAGTTTCAGAAATTCCAGTCTTTGCAGTGTATGAGGGTGCAGCAAGTTTCTCTAGCCCCTAGTCAATGGTTTCTGCCAGCCAACCTTGATCTGAAATTGAACGTTGATGCCTCTGCTCTTCCCCATGCCGATAGTGTGGGAGTTGGAGGTCTCATTGGTGACTCAACTGGGTTTGTAATGGGAGCCTTTGCCAAAAAGATACCAGGACTTTTTAGTGCTTTTGCAGCAGAGTGCTTAGTTAACTGTGAAGGACTGATCTTTGCTCGTGAAAGTGGCCTGTGGATCTCCTCATTTGAACGTGATTCCTCTTTTGTTCCTATTGCATATTACAAATTTAAATTTTTCTTGAAACTAGGACAATGATGATGATTGCACAGAGATGGAATTTCAGTCACGTCGAAACTTGGAGTTTGTAGAAGACAACAAGAAAATAGAGTTAAAAGTTGATTTTAAAGCAACTCAAAGTTCATTGGCTACTTCTCTACATGTGCAAATTTTGCTGCATGCAGCAAATTTATACACCCCATCAGAGTTCAGAGCTTGGCAAGGCCTATGATTGTATTGTGCAGGTTTGCAGAGCTTGGCAAGTCCTATGATTGTATTGTGCAGGTTTGCGATGATATAAATTATAAAGTTGGGTTTTTACGTGGTTGAATTAAACACAATCTTTGATACACTAGTATGCAGTTGTACGAGATTTGAGTTTGTAGGAATTTTGTGCTCACATGCTTAAAGTTCTTTATTTGAAGAATATATACTATTTCGATTCACAGAGTCTTTTGAATATGTTGTCAAAATTCTCATGAAATTTCCTTGCTTTAGATAATCTAATAGCACTATGCTCTTCATATCCTTATTTCTCGAGCACCATTTAAGCGACCCATCATTTTCCTTCTTCCATACCCCATCATATTGATAATACAGGACAATCTCTGTCATTTTCCTATAAACAAAAATAATATCACTATTAAAGAACATCAAGAAATACAAAAGAAGAAGAAGAAGAAGAAGAAGATGTTTGTTCCAACTAAATATATGAATAAACCAGTAAGAAACAAGATCATTCCGCTTGGTTCAACACATGGAGCAGTTGGAGTGGTCAAAAAATTCCAAAGACTATTTAATTTTTCAGTAATTTTTTGACCGATTGGACTATTCCAACAAGTAAGATCCTTTTGACTAGTCTAAAATTTTCCATTTGGCTTAATGAATCAGAACGGTTGACTCAATACTGTTTGTTCTGCTTCCGCTTTAAATTTTCAGTTTTCACTTGGAAAAAGATCGAATTGGCACAAACTTGTTTTTACACAAATATAAATGTTCTACCTCTAAACAACAACTTAAAGTTAAAGAGAAGTGCTTGATATTTAAAATACCAAGTTGGGAGCTTGATTTCTCCAGCATTTGGAGCTTAATCTCTCTTGAATGTTGTAAGAAACAAAACCGAGAAGTGGACAAAGATAGACATCAGAGAGAATGGATGGACACAGGGGGTAGTGCCAGTGCCGGTGGGAGAGGCAACAATGGCTTGCAAAATGGGAGGGAGAGAGGGTTTTCTTTGCAGAGTTTTTTTTTTTTTTTTTTTGGGGGGGGATTTGGTTGCGTCCTTTAAAACCCTAATTTTATTTTTGACGTGCCTTTTGTTAATCCCTTTTTCACTTTTACCCCTACACTTGATAGTATTTTTTTAAAATTTTTTTCACTGACCTACTAAACAAACTTACATTTAATTTATATATTAAGTGATAGTTTTTCATTAATTTTTTTTTAATGAAACCAAACAATAGATTCCATGACAGAAAACTATAATCAGTAGTGAATTATAATGGTTTACTTATAAATCGAACAAACTGTATATCTATCACCTAAAAACAAGGAGAACTGAAACGTAGTTTTTTTATGTTCCTTTACTGAAATATACGATTTATAATTATTTATGAATCGGACAATTTTGCGATGATTTATATAATTATAATTATTATATATGAAACAATAAAAATTAAAAATAATAAATTTTGAAGAAGAAACATGCTTTTTTGAGGGAGATTCTTTTATGCTAGAATCTATCTTTATTCTTTTATTAAAAGTGGAGCACAATGATTTTTTGAGAGGGAATAATTTTCCAGCATAGGTTGTACAGCGAGTATTTTTTTAAAAATACTTTTGTCCTTAAAAAGTAATTTGATTAATAGGTAATATAATAATAAGAAATCTCATTAAATAAGGGTGTGTGAAAAGCATAATGAGGGGTGTCAATATAGTCACCTTTTTCTTTTTACATCTGATTTTATTTTTCCTATTTTCTTATTTTGTGAAAAAGGTATTTTGGAGATGAAAAAAGTTTTATTGAAAGAGACAGTCAACAATTTGAAACGTTTAATAGGGTGTTTAACATGATGGTGGGAACCATTGGTTAGAACCGTTTTTACTGTAGCACGTAAAAGCTTTACATTATAGCAACTTTTTTTTTTTATTGTAGCATGTGAGAGCGTTATACTGTTTATAACTAAGATAGTGGTTAAAACTACTCGTGCCAAATAGCATGTAAATTAGAGACTTGTGACTCGAAGAAATGTCTCTTTTAGGGCTTGTTTGGTACATCGTATTGTATTGTATTGTATTATATTGCATTTTTTGTATATCATAAAATATAATACAATGCAATGCAATACAATATAATACAATATAAAATGCCAAACATGACCCCAAGGTCATTTTTAGTGGGGCCTAATAATTATTCTTCCGCGTTAACTGGTTTAGCAATTAGTTATATAGCCTTGTTGCTATTGTCTGGTCTGCGAGGGTGGAAGCATCATGATTTCATATTATGGAAGGAGTAACCCTTAAGTTAAAAAGTAACCCTCACTTTTAGGTATGATATTTTTCCTCCGGAGACCGATTCCTTATAAGACAAGAATGGGGGAATGCTAACGCGCTTAGGGCAAGGGTAAGGATAATTTTTTGTTCTTTAATTTGATAAAGATGGGGACTAGAAAACATTCGATGCCTCACCATTGTCCCGACATACATATTTAAGAAGACAAATTGAACACATTATTTTATTTTAACATGCATTTAGTATTATCCCTAAGTCTAATATTATTCTGTATACATGTTTTTGTTGAAGCATGGTTTATTTTATGAGAACATAGAATTTAAATTGAATATGTGATAAATGCAAACATATTTCTTTTCAAATTTACCAAAAATTTTTGTTGACAATAAATATTATGGTGGAGATTAGGACAAGTATGGGAAAACACCGTAATGAGGATTCTTTGACTTTATCCTTGCCTTTCCTTGAGTGGGGATGGGGTTATTTTATGGGGCCAAGATTGAGGATAGGAAAGCATTCTTCAGCCCTACTCCATTCCCCGCTTATTGCCATTCTTAATTTAGTTGATGACCTTCATGTCACCTTTATGTCATGGAAAATGTTCCAAATTGTATTTCTACATTAATATTGAAGAGTACTATTAAGGAGTAAACATAAATATCTTTAATTCTTGACACAAGTAACGCTCTACAAAATGAGCCCGCCCAAGTTTTCATTTAATTTATCAAGGAGGAAAATGAAAGGCAATAGCAACAAAAACAGAAAGCAAGTCTTCTTAGTCTTTATTGGGCAAATGCTACTTCTAATGATCATGTATGCAAATATACCACTTTTTTTAGAAACAATTGAAACCTACCATTTAAAGCATGTAAAAATTAGGGTTTAAATTTCTCCTTTCTCTATCCTCTCCTTACTTTCCTTGCCCATGCTGCACCAACTATTCCAATTGCAGCCATGACCTCGTCCATCCTTGCATGCCATTATCACTAGAGAAGCAACGTCTCATGTTGAAATTGTCGTTTCATTCTCCAGCCATTTCTGTGATTATCTTTAATGAACTCAATCTGAGGCCAAAACTTTTCGATTGAACCCTATTCAAAGGCCTCTGCCAACAATCTCATCATTCGAAAGTTGATTGATTGTACACGATGGTGCAAGTTTTGAAGTCAACATCAAAGAGATGTGACGTTAATCATGGGGAGATCGGCCTCAGAGGGAGGTCCTCATCACCACTTCCATTCAGCATTGCCCAGATCTCTTCATCATCGCTGCCACTTTAGGTCATTATCAGTAGTTCTATCTTTTCATTAGATCTCCCTTGATCGCAAGTCTTGGTAGATCTCTAGCAATGTCACCATAGTCACAAATGTTTCTCTCTAGGTTCTAACAAAACATTAAGTGTTAACCTCACCAGTAATGTATAAGATTTACCTTCAATCCTATATTTTAGTTCCCAACATCTAAAAAATTCCATTTTGGTCTCTAACCTTTTACCTTGTTTCAGTTTTGGTCCTTCCATCAATTAGGTATCAAATATTTAATGGAACATTTTAAAATGTCCAACTTTGGTCCCTAATCAATTATTTTGTTTCACTTTTGATCGTTACATTGGTTAAAAAAAACTAGGAATTAATTTAAAAACTAAAGTGAGAAACTAAATAGAATGATTTTGATTTATATAACTAAAATGAAAAATAATTTAGCATATTGTAATTTAGATGAGCTTTATTTTTTAATAAAAGTAAATTTGAATATTTATTGTCAATGTATTGTCTATGCATGTGTATATATAGTAATTATGATGTGCAGAATTATGATTATCCAACTGTGTATATATATAAATCATTACGCATAGGTTATTTAAAATATGTGATTATCCAATACTTATATAATGGTATTAAAAATTCAACTTATCTTTTTCTAAATTAATATTTATATTACTAACAATATGATAAAATCGTCCTTTTTTTTATTACATGCATCAAAATCGTTCTATTTGGGTTTTCACTTTAGATTTTCTAAATTTTAGTCCCTAATAACTCAAGTGAAAACAGAAGCACCAAAAGTGAAACAAAATAAGAGATTAAGAACTAAAGTAAGACATGTTTTTAAAAGTTTTCCATTAAATATTTGACTCCTAACTAATAGAGAGATCGAAAATAATACAAAGTAATATATTAAAGACAAAAATGACTCTTTTTAAAAGTTAAAGACTAGATTAGTATTGAAGGTAAACTTCAATGGTGTAAGTAAATGAGCGTGTGTTAAAAATGGTATATGGCCAAATTAACTCGAGAGAAATGCAACAGCCTCACCTTGGGCTTCAATGCTTGGGCAGCTTGCTCGTTAGCCCATATCCCGTCTACTGGTTCATGCAGGCCTAGTATTCACGCTCGTCTGGCTACTAAAAAAAACGTAGACATATTTGACGCTTTAGGAGGAGGGGAATGCTAGATTTTTAAAACTTTTTGAAGTAAATATAAAGTTTTGAAAAATATATATAGCAATTATTAGATTTATAATATAAATAACTTATTTATTATGCAATATTTACATTGCAAACAAAGAGGTAAATATATTATTTATTCCATAAATTGGTTTAATTGTGTAAATAAGTAGTATTTACATTATAAACAAAGGATAGATATATTATTTATACCATAAACTTGACATTTATTACAAATATTTTTCAAAACTTGACTATTTACTACAATTAGTATTAAAAAAGTGATATTTCTTACGATTTTTTTTTTTTTTTTGGCAATGAAAAGACGTGTTTGCATGTTGTTTTTGGTTGCTAAGGAAGACATTTAATTTGGCTATTTGGAATAATAAAATCAATAGAGTCGTACAATGTCATTGTTTAGAATTGGATTGTCAGATCTAACCAAAAAAAAAAAAAAACCAAAGAAAATGGTTATACTGCTATTTTTTTTAATTATTTTTTGATATATTAAAGTTATACTGCTGTCTTGTGCTTGGTATTCACTCATCTCATTCCAAGCGACAGTGTGAAACATAAAAGTGAAAATTTATGTCCTATCACACTCCAAACATAGACCAAAGACCCAGCTTCGTGGTTGAGAGAGAAAAAGAGAGACGAAAAGGAAATGCGTTCAAGGCTTCCCAAGTCGCTATAATAAGTCATAATTAAACATGAGTCCAAAAAAAAAACACAAACACACACACACACGTAATTAATCTAATAACTAGCAAGTGGAGGACAAAGAATGGTCGGTCTTTTAATTGGGCCTAGGTAGTAACAAAGAAAGAGCCCACGAAAGGATATTCTCTTCCAGTTGGCATAAATTAACCTTTTGCGTGCTGAACATTCTTCACGTGGCAGCACAGAAAAAGTAGATGATCGATCTAGCTCGTTCAAAATATTTGGGAATATTAATGGCTACAAGTGAGGCACGAAAATGAAGACTGACCCGTCATTTTTCTTGAACATATTGATCACTCGATCACTCTGGTCCTTTGCATGTATATTTGTTTGTCTACAACATTTTATTCAATGTTGAATAATACATCATATGTATTTCGGGTAATGACTAAGTAACGGGTTCACTTTCCCATGGGATAGGACTGATACGTATAAGACTTTTTTATTAAGTTGCGGTAACACCGGTGATTTTTTAAGCATACATGTTTCTTGCACTTCCACTTAAAATTTAGAATATTTCATCATTGCGCAAGTATGGACCGTGAAATTTCCTCTATTTGTTTTTGAACATTAACCCTTACATAGAATTGGGGGTGAATATTGCTCATACAATTACATACAGAATATAATGTTTTGGGGGTAAAAATATTCCACTGACCAAACAATGACGTTTCAATTACTATGTAAAGAAGTAAAGAACGACGACATCTGGACGGAAAAGCAAAGCGTAAAGGAAAGCAAAAGAAACAACGTAATGAATCCACATAACCAAAACAACAAAGGAGCAAAATCAGAACTCAGGAAGCCCAAGAGCATAAATGAATAATCAAACCGAATAGAAGTAAAGGCGGAACAACTTGAACACGAGACAAAACTCAATCGAAGGTTGAAAACCAAACCATCAAGAATGGACAGTGGATCTTAGAATAAACCAAAGTTCCCATGCACTCCTGAGCCTATAAATGGGAGTGAGTGCTAGGAAAATAGAATGATTTTCTTGATTTTATATTGTCATTTTTTATTTTGATATTTTTTTGCAAAAAATTTTGTGATGAGCATAGGAGAGTTTTTGTTTGTAGGAACACCCATTTTCCCAACCTTGATGTTTCAGAGAGGATCAAAGGTCAAGAATCAAACAAGCAGCAGTTCCTAGGAGTTAGAGCATGCAAGTACATATTCGTGCGTGTGAATAATGTGCATATATACGAGTACCATTGGTAATCATGTTGGATTGTATTTTTGGCTCCATAAAAAACAAAAGGTAATAAACGAAAACTTAGCCGCATTCATGCTTAGGTAGAGCCCTATTGTTCTTTGGTTGGAGGAAATAACTCTCCCTATCTTGTCTATCCGAATTCTTCATTTGTTAATAACACGTACGCGTAATTTTTACTTTAAAAAAAAATATGGTAGTAAAAAATTACAAGTACTGCTGCTATTATTATTATTATTTTTTCTATGCACCCTAATTGATGGAGGATAGATGGAAAGAAGGAAGAGAGAGAAATAGAGGCACATGGAGAGAGGAGGGGGACAGAGAAGGAGATTCACACACAATTCATTCATCATATTCTCAATTGGAATTTGCACAATTGCTAACGTATTTACATAGATCTAAATTAATAAAAAACAACTAAACTTTAAGTACTCCTAATAGATAAATGTGAATATGAAATTTTTCTGGAAGCCAATGTAAGTATAAATGTAAAATCTAATACTAAAGAGAAAACATATCTCAACCGATAGCTATATATAATTTTAAATTAAAAGTCTAATCTTTGTTATCTGACATCACGTTTCATTAGTTACTACTTTCAATAATAATTTTACAGGAATCTCGAATGACACATCAAAAGATAAAACCTTGCTGGGTTTATAATGGTTGTTTTTGAGTGATTTGACAAGCAATGATCATTCCTGCAGAAGATTTAATTTAATTAATTTGTTATTATTTTTTTTTACGTTTTTATAATAAAAAGGGGGTTTTTGATTTGATTAGCTAAATTAGCATAAATTTAAATTCACATAACAAAATAAATATACAAGCGTAAAATTTTGAGGATTAAAAACAATACTAATAAAATAGGTTAAAAGTTCATTCTCCACCGTTCGACAATTTTTATGCAATTAATCCTAGAATTATTCCTGAATTTTTCGTTGAAATTAACAATCATGAATAGTAACAAGCTCTGTTATCCCGATCATTTCTTACTTTGTAGTTTAGTAAAATAAGCTCTTCACTAAATTTCTTTCGAGTAAACAATCTTGAACAAGCTCTCTAGATTTAAACTAATGAAAGCATTATACTGAGAAAAATAGGTTGTTCTAGACAACAAACAAACAGGTTCGGTTAGTTTAACCTAGGTTATATGTCACATGCAATCATATGAAAACCTAACCACAATCAATAACCACATTGTGCTACTTATGATTAAACACACATGACAAATACGGATCAAGGTTTCTAACCTAGCATTAAGCAAATTCAAAGTTTCATTTGGTTGGCCACCCAAATGACACAACAAATCAGCTATGAACAATACTTTTGATGAAACATAAGAAATCTGAACTAGAAATCTAGAGAATAATTCATACAATCAATTACACAAACATATCTAAGGCTTTGAATTCACCTTTAACTATAAGATAATTAGCTAGATATAATTGAAATGGAAAATAAAAACATAAACTTTAACAAATATTACTACTCAAATTGATGAACTAGGGGGAGTGTTGATGAAGATCTTCAAGAATTTCCAAGCAATAGACCTCTTCATCTCCCACTTTCTCCTTTTCTTCCTCACTATTTTTGCTCCAAATTCTGAGTTTTAAGCTGCTAAAATCGTCCCTTATCTAGGTTATTATGTTGCTTATATAGTATTTGGGTTTGGGAATAGTAAAAATGAGTTTTGATGTTGAAAATTTGGTCAAAAACACTTTTGGAGGCGTAGGCACGCAAGGCGCGCAGTTGGCTTTGGTGCATAAGGGGTGTGGGACTGCACGCAGCCTAGGGCATGCTGGGTGCGCGGCCTAGGGTGTTGGGGCGGCTTGATGGCCCTTTGGGTTGATTTATTCGATTTTGGCCTGTTTTGAATCTGAATCTTGTTCCACGACTTCTGTTAGCTCCAAATTGAATACTTGATATTTTAACTTCAAAAAACATTATTATTCTTCCTCTTTTTATTCTTTAATATTAAAATACATAAAAATACAAAATACAAATAAAACATAAGATTACTAAAAAACTTAGATAATAAATACAAGGAAAAATGACGCAAAAATAAAACAAAATATGCATTTATCAAATTCCTCCACACCTAACTTTTACTAGTTCTCAAGCAAAACTCAAACAAAAAATACAAAACGCTAATCTTCCAACTTTCAACCTCAGAGAACACTAAGAGATATGATCTTGAAATCAGACAAGTATTGAACTAAATCCATATTTATTCAAAAGCTTATATGTCCTCTGATGATCGTACTCAGTGCATTTGTGCATTAGCCATTTTAAACAATTATCACTGTGTACCTGCTATGAATAAGTAAACACTCAAAAGCTTTACAAAACAAAAATTAAAATCAAACACAAAATAAAATGAAGGTGCCAAACATCATAGGCTCTTCCTTTGGTACAAATCTCCACTGCACTGAAGACACCACCTAAAATCAAAAGACTTTCAATACATGTTGTAACGGAGCCAAAGGGTAGTGGTTCAAGAAAGAAAGGTATGGGCAATGTAACGGCTCTAAAGACTTCATGGCATTAGAGACATCTTGGAAATCTAAAAATTCCTGAGATATTCAAAACCCAAAGAAGTATTTATAAAGGCCAAGTTTATTGGCGTTGGCCTCAACTTCAATCAAAATGTGACCTTGCACAAACCAAAATTATAACAGAATCGTTCATAACATTTACTTTCTGATTTTTTTTATTTTTTATTTCTTTCTTCTCTTTTTTTATTTTAATTTATTTTTTATGAGCGATTATTTCAATATTTCCTTTTCTTTGTTCTCGATTTGTACTCTTGATGAGATCGTAAAGGTATACATTTTCTTAGGATAAAATCATTTATTTATACTCTAATTAATAGCATTTTTGCGTTGATAACTATTTTAGCATCTTAGGATGTCAATGTATTTAAAAAATATGCTTTTAGTATCCTTTTATATTTAATAATATTTTTTGTAATTTTTAGAGTCATTTCGATGTGTTAAATATATGTTTAGTTTGTAAATAATCAAACCGTAAAAATAATTAGTGGTAATTTTATTTTGAGTCTTAATGTATTTTATAGTGTGTTTTACATTTGTAAATATGTTCGATAATATTTTTAGTACTTTCTAAAAATATTTTCAAGTCTTAAAAATTATTTCTATGTCAAACCGAAAGAGACTGGAATTTTAAAAGTTTGTAATTATTTTTGTGTGTTTTATTGTAAAATAAATATTTTAAATTATTTTAAATATTTTTTTGTAAAATAATTAATTTTAGTGTGTGTTTGAATTTTAGATTCAAAATCTAGTTGAAAACGGAGCAAAATAGTGCAAAAAGGGCACAAATGGACCTCAAATGCATAAGAAATGAAAGGAACTCAAAATTAAGAAGAAGGCCACGTGGCAAGCCCTGGACCGTTGGATTGCGCTGCCAAAAGCATCCTGGCTGTTTGCGCGTCCTTGTTAAGCCTCTAGATTTAGTGTGATGTGTACACGTGCGCTCTTCTTCTCAGCCTTTCGATCAGCTTATTACGATTTCATCCAATGGCCAAAAGCCCTTCTCAGGTCCCATACGATTGAAGTCGTCCATTGAGTCAGAGTAAGTGTATTGGATGGTCTTCAAGGCGTCTCTACTTTAGTCCACTGCGTTGTGTTCCACTAGATCGCATAGGAAAACCCTGCACACTAAAGGGGTAAATCACATGAAAAGAAAAGAAAGAAAATTTTATAAACCAGCTCATGTTGATTCGTTGGGCTACAACTGAAAGAAAAGAAAAAGAAAAGAAAAAAATAAAAAATTAAATAAAATATAATAAAAATATTAATAAACAAATGTTAGTAGTAGTTTTCTACTACTATAAAAGACATTCCCTCCCCATCCTCAGACAGCCTTTTGGCCAACACCACCTATTCTGCTTTCTTCAACTGTTGAGCTTTTAGCTTAGCTATATACTCCTTTTTAGAGAGTTTGGTGAGGCAGAGAAATGTCCTTATATATATAGTACTTTGGTGTGGATTTTAGCATTATATTTGCTTCGTAATGTTTATATTTTTATAGAATAAAACGTATTTTCCAAGTCTTTAATAATTATTGTTACTATTTTTATGCTGTCTATTTTTATATAAATTTAGTCATGCTTTGTTTATGTAATTTAATTGTGTTGCATAATTAATATTAATAATAATGAAATAATGCTTAATTTTATGGAATGTCTTTTACAGTAGTATGATTTGTTATATTGTCGATTTTAGATACTGCATAAGATGAAGTATTGCTGGAATTAATGCAAAAATTTATTCCATTAAAATATAATAATTTTGATTTGTTATTATCTTTTCTATCTCAAAATTGTGTTAATTATAATTGTAGTGACAACGGTTATAGTTTTCATTAGTGCACTAAATTATTAGTGAGAGATGAATATTTTACTACTTTTTATGGAAAAACTTTTACTGCATTATAGCTTGCTTTATTGTCGCTTTTGATTGACTTATAAAATTAGTAAAAGTGCTTGCAATTATCAGAAATAGATATAATAAATCAAATGCTTTATATAATCATTATTTAGAGTAAAAATTGAATATCAGTTATAAAACATACAAGGGATTCTCAAAGCTTCACCGTTTTAATTTTATGTTTTAAAATCCTCTTTTAAAATTCTAAAAAAATAATATTTGTTTTCTTTTATGTTTTGTTTTGAAAAATTCCCTTTCAACTTTAAACTGAAAATTTTCAATCTTTCAAGTCCCACCTCCTAGTGGATACGATAACCTTTCTATACTACAAATATTTGCATTTAAAAAAAAAACATTTTGGGTGACACAACAACTCTCCTCCACACTTATTCTTTATCCCTAACCTGATTTCTCACAAAATTCTCGTGTTACTTAAGATGCATCTCTAAAGTTCCAATTCATCTTTAGAACAAAGGTAAAGGTGTAAGTATGATTAGGTTCGATAAGAAAATGTGGTTAGCCAAACAAAGAGGTTTACATGAAGGGCCAAATTGCTTACTAAAAGGGATGTTCTCTCTAGAAAATCTATCAAGGCTTTGGCTGATTTAACTTTAGTGCTAGGAAAATCCAAGTGCCTTATGATTCAAAATGATGCTCGATCAGCCGTTCATCTTGACAAAGCTCTGATAGAGTTCTAATTCAAAACACCTACTTTCAAAACCAAATTTATATGAAAAAGATAAAAGAGAATCTAGTTTTCCAAGCATGTGTATCTTAGTACCGAATAACATGGCTATTGTGAAGAAAAAAAAATTGAGTATAATCATCATAAAAACATATGAACTAATGAATAACGTAAGATTCAAAAAAACACTTATCTACAATCAAAATCATAGCAATAATGCTCAGTTCTCATCAAAGTGGCTGAAAGATACCCTAGGACTCAAAAACTTAAAACAAAATAAAAAAAGTTACTTAAAACAAAATCGAAAAAGTTTTTATGGTTTTTTTATATTTTATTTTTTAAAAGTATGCAAATGTATGCAAAAATCTAAACTTAGAGAATGCCAATGAAACCTTCCTATGATTTTATGCATTTTGAGAGGATGTGGATAACCTTGTCCTCTATAAAGCTGTCATTCACTGGGGCCATCTTCAGAATTAATTCTCGGGATATGGAGCAATGCACATATTAGTGATATATGAAATATACAAATACACAAAAATTTCAAAACACACAAAAATCTCAAACCTTCCTTCCACACTTAATTCTTACATTTTCCTCAATGGAAGACTAAGCATGAAAGAAAGTATAAAAACAAATACATTTATGAAGCAAACAAACAAAAATACTGAAAAGATAAAATGCAGAAAGTTAGAAAGATCAAATATGTTATAGTTCGCTCTCTATTTATTAGGTTGCCTCCTAACAAGCACTTGGTTTAACGTCCTTTGCCTGATGTAGACCGACTTTTATTCATTCATCTTCCTTCTTGCTTGAAATGTATCACCTCACTATCAAACTCCAAGGTTAAAGTTCCTTCAAACACATCAATTTTTGCTTGTGCAGTTTTTAAGAATGGCCTTCTAAGGAGTATAGGTGCTGAATTGAGCGAAGAATGATTCTCTATGTCAAGCACATAAAAATTAGTAGGGAAGACTAATCTATTCACCTGTGCCAAAACATCTTCTATGAATCGCATGGGAATAACATCATAGTGATCAATAAGTTGTAGAATCACACTAGTTTTCTTAAGTGTACTGATATTTTAAGAAGCAAAAATTGAATATGGCATGATATTAATTAATGGTCCTAAATATATCAATGCTCGATCAAATTTAGTGTTTCCAATGGTACAAAGTATTGTGAACATACCTTGATCCTTGCATTTTGGAGGGATCTTCTTTTTCAAAACCACCGACACATTCTCCCTCACACTTATTACCTCATTACCTTTCAGTTTATACTTTACGGTGCACAATTCTTTGAGGAACTTGGCGTAGCAAGGCGCTTGCTTGATGACATCTAAGAGTGATATGTTTATCCACACTTTGTGTAACGTCTCCAAAATTTCCTTCTCTTGCTCATCCTTCTTATTCTTTGCCAACATGTTAGGAAAAAAGCTGGGATTATATAACCAGCCATAAGGTTCCTGGGACTTACCTTTTGGGATCGGTGATTTGTTAGTGGAAGAGGGGGATTCTTCTTTCTTAAACATATCCTCCTTCTGAATGCTCTTCTCTTCCATTAGAACCTTTGGTGGCGGAGTCTCTAGATGCTTCCTACTCCTCAATGTAATCGCACCAACGTTCTTTATTGGGTTAAACATAGTTTGAGAGGGCAATTTTCCTAAACTTTGTGCCTTAAACCATTTCATAGCACTAGCCAATTGACCAATTTGAGTTTCCAAACTTTGGAACCTTGCTTTTGTCTCTTGTTGAAACTGCAAGAAGCCAGTAACTAAGGCCTTAACTATGTTGTCGAGAGAAGGATCCGACTTTGGTGGAGTGGGTTGGGGTCAAGCTTGGTATGATTAATGCATTGGTTGAGTGAAACCGGTGGACGGTTGACCATTGGAATTGGTGCAGTCACTTGTTGAGTTCTCCCATAGCCGTGATTAAGATGGTCTTTCCATCCTTCATTGTAAGTGTTAGAGAAGGGGTCATATTTCCTTGGCTGCCCTTGGAATCCACCAATCGCATTGGCTTGTTCCGTGGTATCATCTTGCAAGGTTGGGAACATCTAGGTGAAGTGACCGAAGGTGGAACAAATTCCAGGTGCCTTTGCTTGTTGTACATTTCCTATAGCCATTTGTTGAAGAACAGAATTCAGACAAGAAAGTTGTTCTTCAATAGTGGAAGCAGTGCCAACTTCATTCACTTTCTTTGGTGGTGGTGGTGGTGTTCTTGACAGGTGTGAAATTGTTGAGAATTGGCAGTCATATTTGCAATGAGAGCTCTTGCATCTTTGGGAGTTTTGTCAACTAAAGCTCCTCCACTTGCGGCATTGATCATGCTTCTATCCTCGACATAAAACCTTCATAGAAGTATTGGATGAAGAGTTGCTCAATGATTTGATGGTGGGTGCAATTGCACGCAATTTCTCGATCTGTTCCCAACACTTATAGAGGGACTCGCCATTGTATTGTCGGATATCACAAATTTCTTTTCGAATGGTGGCTGCCTTGGATGTAGGGAAATACTTCTCAAGGAAGAGTTTCTTTATTTCATTCCGTGTAGGATAGGTGTTGAAAGGTAGGTAGTAGAGCCATTCTTTAGTGGAATCCACCAAAGAGAAAGGAAAGGCTCTCAATTTGATTTGCTCTTTAGAAATTTCAGTTGGTCTCATGCTTGAGCATACTACATAATACTTTTTGAGATGTTTGTATGGATTTTCTCTTGCAAATCCATGGAATATGGGCAAAAGGTGGATCAGTTCGGACTTGAGCTTGAAAGTTGCTTCAAGGTTAGGGTATAGAATGCAAAGCAGTTGTTGATCAAGAGCCAGTGCTGCTAACTCTTTGAGTGTCTGATTGTTTGCCGTCATTTCTTCTTGTTCAGATTGAACCAAGTGTTCCCAAGAATCACTTGATAATGATAAGTTAATGTTGAGAGCTCAGTTGAACTCCAGTGATAAACTGGTGTTGCACGTGAAAGTGACAATGGAAATAGTGGTGGTGGATGTGACTTTGTGGCTCTGGATGTTTCTAAAAGTTTGTCCTCAATGTATTTGCTGGACATTTAAACTTGCAAAAACCTAAAAAATAAGAAGAACAAACAAAGACAAAAATAGGTAAAATTGCAATAAAAGAGAAAATTGATAATAACTTAATTATAATTTTAATCTCCGACAACAGCACCAAAATTTAAAGATAAAATCTTGTTGGGCTTATAATGGTCATTTTTGAGTAAAATGGCAAGCAAGGGCCATTCGTGTAGAGGATTGAATTTAATTAATTTGTTATCATTTTTAAATTTTTTTTTATAATAAAGAGGGGTTTAATTTGATTAACTAAATTAGCATAAATTTAAATTCACAAAACAAAATAAATAAACGAGCATAAAATTTTGAGGAGTAAAAATAATAATAATAAAATGGGTTAAAGGTTCATTCTCCATCGTTCGACAATGTTTATGTAATTAATCCTAGAATTATTCCTAAATCAGTTGAAATTAATAGCCGTAGATAGCAACAAACTCTGCTATCCTGATCTTTCCGTACTTTGTAGTTTAGTAAAACAAGCTTTTTGTTAAATCTTTTTCTATTAAATGGGCTCTGCCAACATGCACACAGGCAGACAGCAGGCACGCTGGCCACGATTTAGGCTGCGCTAGCGCACAACTGGCTCTGGTGCAGGGGCCGTGCGCATGGTGGGACATGCTACTCGCTGACAGGAAGGCTACATGTAGGCGGCTTGATGGCTCTTTGGGTTGCTTTAGTCGATCCAGCCATTTAAACTCCAAATCTTGTTTCATGACTTCCGTTTGGACTCTAAATTGAATACTTGTATTTTAACTCCAAAAATCTTCATTTTTCTTCCTCTTTTTATTCTTTAATAATAAAATACCTAAAAACACAAAATATGAATAAATCATTAGATTACTAAAAAACTTAGACAATAAATGGAAAAAAGAAAAAAAAAACAAGGCAAAAATATAAAAAATATGCACTTATTTACAAGCATAAAAGTTTCTTTTTTAATTCGATATTGTTCACATAACTCCATGATAATGAAGCCAAACAACACGTGGTACCACAAAAACTATTAGTTGCAGCTCTCGAATTTTCATGTGGGAATGCATATACCTTGTCAAGCGTGATGACAGATTATACTGCTAAACCGAAAATTGATCATGCATATATAAACCTTTAGCAAAGATCAAAATAAGATAATAAAAGTAAAAATTATGCATGGACAAACAAAATCTGTGGACCACCACAAGTTAAGGTACAATGTGGGCCTCAAACATGGAAAGGCACAAGTTGAAGTGGTGGGTGGATCTGAAAGCATATGGGCGGATCTTCCTTCTGATATATGCTTCAAAGCAACGGCAAACTCATATACCAATAATAAATACGACAAACCAAAAAACGTGAACGTGTGGAACCGACAGGGGAGGCTTATGGCAAAGCCAGCGCTGTGGCTGTGGGGACTGGGGAGAGACGACAGTCGACAAAATAGCCAATTTTGTTTTTTGTTCATTTTTTTTCTCTCTCTTTAAATTCTTTAACCATGAATCCGACAGAACACCGAAAGCTGTCATACTTTCACTGCCTTTTCTGTATCTAAATTAATTTGGCGTTAGTCGCCGTCTTGGAAATCTCTGAAAGCAAGCGACTTAAAACGACATATTGTATTTATGTGATCATGGTCTTAATTAAAATGGAATAAAGCAGTAAACACGCTTAACAAGGATTAAATATTCCAATATGACGGATAACTATAAACAGACAGCCCGCCTTCAGGTAAAATAATTACAGGAACAATTAGTAATGATTAATATGCCTAATAGTAGGGATGGTAGTGAGATCAGGATTGGAAGTTCAAGAACAAATCTTTTTTCTTTTTTTTGCAAAAAAAAGTGAAGCTTCATTTTATTTAATATACATTGGAACCCAGGCGGGGATAGTTAACTGTTAATAGGGAATATGGGGCAAGAATGGGGACAAAAAGACAAGTCGGGGTTGGGGCGGGAAGCTTACCGTTACCGACCCACCAGCCGCAATAAAATATTTTAATAATTACATAAATGTATTTATTAATCCTATTCTTATAATTATTTTCTACGTATCTTTTTGTAACAATTTGGTTTGTTTTGTGAAAACATTAAATTTGAAATAAAATTAGGATGAATTTCAACTTACTAGCTTTTTGTTTCCATCTCATTAAATTTTTGTCAAAGATAAAAAAAAAGCATGGTGTAGATTGGCATAAATATGGAAAAAGCTCCTCAATAGGGATTTCTTGACTTCGTACCCGCTACCATAACGCAAAAGTGCTCCCCGACCGTGCCTTTTCCTGTTGCCATCTCTTTAGATGCTCAAACTCATCAGGCAACCCCGACCATAGAATAATAAAAGCAAACCAATATACTATCTAGTGGATTACTCTAATACTACTTCGCCATCTAAATTGTCCTTTCTTAACACTATAAAATTTATGCCATTACTTTTTCCTTTGATAATTAAAGAGCACAAAAGTAAAAAGGTGAGTTGATACGATGCAATTTCTAATTTTTAAATAATAAAATCTCAAGCCAAAAAAGAAATAGAACATGAAAATATTGAAGTGTAAGCCTACATGTTAAAATCTCATGTGGGAGGCTAAAATTTGCAGGTTTATTTCCATTTGTACCCCTTAAACTTTACGCACATTCCTATTTTATCTACGATGCTTAAATCTCGCACTTCAATACTCCAAATGTTTAATAGTCCCACTGGATATTTTCTAATCAAGTTGACCTGCGAACAAATAACATTTTCTGTAAATCTATATTTTGAATACAAAATAAGGTATGCCTAAGAACACGATCAAGATATTAACAGGATTTCTAGTTGAATTTGAATTGAAAATTATCTTAAGTTGTAGTCCAAATTTCAAGCCAAATCTCCACGAAATTTGATCCTAGCCCAAGTGAAATGTATCTATACTTTTCCATATTTTAGGCTTTGCTTAACACATGTTTTGATTCATATTTAGAGCTTGGTAGTGAGAGAAAAATCAAAGTACCTCAGGCTTATTTTAAATAGCTGTAAAAATGTTGTCATCGTGCATTTGTCGGCATGAAGTAAATCTGACATGGAGCTGAAGACATAGTGTCCTAGGACTATGTTGTGAACCGAAGGCAAACAACCTAGCTTGGAATATGTCGTTTAGACCGAGAACGAGCTAAATAGTTGGAGTAAGTTGCCAGACCGAATGCAAGTTGCGGTAGAAGAAGATGTCAAAAATTAGGGTTTGGTAGAGTTTAGAAGCAAACTTGTTATTCTATTGAGCAAATTGCACTGTTACACCTTGAATTATTTACTTTTTGTATAATACATCTTAAACTTCAATCTTAGCACAAGACACCTTGAACTTTAAAATCATTGGCAATCGAAGTCAAATAGCTACTTTTAATTTTCGTTAAGTATTATTTTTCACATATTGAGCTTTAATTTTTTTTCTTAAAGTGACGAGCTCTACTCTTAAGAAAACTCACGTGCTAATGTCATGACCAAAATTGTCCATCCTTTTTAATGCTTGTTATAACTATTAGACCTCAATTGCTAATCATTTCAAAATTTAGAGTGTATTTTGCTAAGATTGAAAGTTTGGGGTGCATTTTGCAAAAAACGAATAGTTTAGGATGCAACAATACAAGTTACCCTATTCCATTAGTTGTACTATAATTCAAAGTCTAATAAAGGTCCTTCTACGTTCGCTGATGTGATTATATACCTATGATTTTGTCATTTCTTGAGTTTTTTGCCATGTTAAATAACAACATCATTGTGTTAACATTTTTTTATAATTATATACACAATTTTATAGTTGTGGTAATATATGTTAGTATTTTTCTTAATTATTATTGGTGTGTCTTTGTCTAACAAAAACAATTAGAGAATTATTTCCTGTAGAGTTTTTTTTCTTTCAACATTTATGTGCATGCTAATACAAAAAAAATGCACATTTTTTCTTTCCTTTTTTTAATAAATAAACACAGGGGTTGTTTGTCATCACATTGATGCATTATATAGATCATACCTTATGTCGTATACGTAAATAATAAGATAAATGGACTTTGACCTAATTTCATACTCATCTAAATCTAAAAGAAGTGAATACCAACCGCATTGAATTTCGACTTGATAGAATTTAGGGGCATCCCTTCAAAAGTTGAAACTCCAAAGCAGGTTGAAACCCACTTGATGGAGCATGTTGGGCTGCATACAGAGCATCTAATGCCATATATGGTCTAGCGATAATACACTACGCAGTGGGGGACAAGCCTGTGAGTCTAACAAAGTGCTACGGCACTCACGTACGTACGTAATTGCATGTCTATCTGTTTAAATGGGTTTGTTTTTTTTTTTTTGGGGTTAAAAAGGGCCTTTTTTTGGCCTCTTTAGAAAAAATAAAAATAAAAATAAAAGAAGAAGAAGTGCAGGTTTTCCCCCAAAATAAACGCAATGGGATTGTTAGATACGCACAAAGCACATCTCCTCCTGCAAGTTTAGACTGGAACTATACAGATCCCTTTTCAATTCTTCAAAAGCGTTCCCATGTATAGGATTGTCGCAATCTAGATACCTGAGATTTTGAAAATCGACAGCCATATCTTGTACTATTGTTACCTAAGCCACATGTGCTCACACCTAGATATGGCTGTTGTTGTTGCTTTTTTTCTTTTTTTTTTTCCTTCTTTCTTTAATGACATACCATGTATTTATAGCGATCTAATAGGTTCGGTTATGCTAAATAAGAAGAGAAAATAGTAGCTAGCCAAAAAAGAAAAAAAAAAGTGAAAAAAAAAGTCAACCAAAAATCTTCTTAGGAAAACATAATAAATGGTGCACCAATACATGCCTCTAGTGTATTAAAGACAACCCAGTTGGCCGTATAGTTGTCTAACTTTAAGTCACCAGGCGGATAATTATTGCTTCAAACGTGTATTTAAGATAAGACTGTAGAGTTTGAACTATGTGATAGTTTTATATTATATTAAATTTTATTTTATATTATAGTGTCATAATTTTACACTGTTTTTTTAAACTCCTAACATATTTGTGTGTACTAATTGCTTTTTTTTGTTGATCACCGCAACCTTTTCGATTTATTATATAACCTAAGCAAAGTGCATGTTTTTAAACTTGAAATTTAATAAAAATCACATAATACAAATCTTACTAAGTTTTAGTGATAGATAATTTTTTATACCATACTACAAAAGGCATCATTATTTATGTGGACTTTGGACGTTTAAAATGCTCTAATTTACAACACTGTGACGAATTAGTTCAGTCACGTTGAAGAAAGTAATTTGATTTTGAAGTTTTTTAAATACAATTGCATCATTATTTCCAAATTTAAATAATATTTTTTATGGTATTTAAAAGATTAAGTTTAGAGGCCAATATAGAAATTGCGTGTGTTTTTTTCTTTTTCTTTTTCTTTTTTTATTTTTAAAGAATTGCACTCTATATGTTGCTTCCAAGATTTGAACCTTACACCTAACCTACCCTTCCCCATTCATCATCTCGGCTAGCCTCAGGTTGGTTGTATGCGTGTCCTTCCATGCATATACAAATATTCCAAAGCACTTTATTAAGTAACACCTTTGTTCGTGTTCTTTTGTTTTTCAACAAAACTACCTTCAAATTCAACAAACCTTTGTAATTAAAGGCCTTTTGTCAACTTCCATTAAAACCTTTGTATCTCTATTAAGGGGTGGCAATTTGGATTGTGTTTGTGTCAATCTAACTGTTCATGTCAAGTTCGAGTCAACCTATGAGTCACCCGTCAATGAAAAAATCACTTAGATTTGTATTATTACGACTAATATAAGCAATATAAGTGTTATTTTACTTGCTTATTCCACTTATTTATAGTCTATTTTGTGAAATTAAGTCATAAATATTATATTTTTTACTTTATTTGAAGTAACTTTCTTAAATTTATTATTTTAAAAATTATTTATCTATATTTCTGTATTTTTTTAATTAAAAAAATTAAAAAATCGAGTCAATTTGAGTTAATTTGTGCCATGGAGTAAGGTTGATTTCGAATTGTGTACTCGTGTTGAACACAAATTGCTACCCTTCTCTATTTTCATTGAAAGACCAAAATTTCCTTTTTTTTTTGTTAATCGATTTTGTTTATATGTGATATTAGGGTGTTATTTTGAGTTACTTTCAGCCTTGAATAAGAGATTTGGACTTTTGATATGGGAAGCTTTTACAACCCAAACTGAACTTGGATGTTGCAAACATTAACTACAATGATGTAGTTGGGTTGCTCCAAAGATAATTTTTTTTTTATCTGTTTTGTAGTTGAAACTGTTATTGATATGCCCTTTATGTTTTCTGATATTCAACTCTTTCTTTCTTTTTTTTTTGCCTCTATTACATAGCCTTAACTAATTTTAGTACCAAATATAGCCAATTTCGACCCACTATTTGATTTTTTTTAGTATGCCCTAAAATTAGGGACGTGTAGGAATAAAAATTTTGACGAAATTTAATAAGAAATAATTAATTTTAGAAATATAGTTCAAACAAAAAATATTTAGTTTAAACCAACTTTGTTACAATATTTTGTAAAAAAATTTAAATTGTTATACTATTTAAGGTTTAAATTTTTAGTTTGAATTACACTCTTAGATAGACTCTTAATCTTGTGTTTGGCAAAAGTAGTTCCCACCACTTTTTTAGTTATAAATAGTGTAAAACTTTCACATGCTACAATAATAATAAAAAAATCGCTACATTTACATACTACAATAAAAATAATTTTAATCAATAATTCTAACCATCCTTTTAAACACCTTATAAAAGTTTATCTTAGTATGAACAATTTTGTCGCAATTATTAACCATTTCGTCGCAATTAAAACAACAAAGACATAGTTCCTCTAAAAGTTTAATAATGAGGACATTATTGTCACCTAACAAACAAAATCCCGCCGAGGACGGCACTAAAAACTGAATCTTAGGTTTTTACCAGAAGATAACATTGGTATCTACAAACTCCTGTGCACATATTTCCATGTGGGAGGTGTTGAGAGTTGTTGAGCACATTCGTTGAATTGGAAACCCTTTTATCGCAAACGCTATATAAGGAGCATAGCCAGTCAGTCAGTAACCTTATCATATGTCAAGGGAAAAAAAAAAAAAAAACTCAAAAAAACAATACTGGTCATTTTTTCCAGCCCAAGAAGAACACAAACGAAGAAGCGTCCCTCCAAAAAAAAAAAAAAAAAAAAAAGCAGGGAAAGAGGAGAGATAGGAAAAAAAGCAGAGTGAAGTTGAGATGTCTAGTGGTGTCCTTTGGGTGGTTTGTCACAAAGACAGCACCATTACCACCAACGTTTTGCCAGGCAACCTCGTGCCCAGAAATGGATTTCCAATCAGGAGATCCAAAATGTCCTATTTTTCTTCTTCTTCTTCTTCGACATCTAAAGCTTTGGCCTACTCGAGCACAGTGGTGACCCCAGCGAGATCTTCAGAAGAGAAGGTGTACGAAGCGGTGCTCAAACAAGCCGCTCTCGTCAGAGAACGGAAGAAGAATAATAATATTACCCGCAAAAAAGACAAAGCTTTCGACTTTAATCCAACCGTCCAAACTACTGATGAAAACACCGATTGGGATCTCTTAAATGACGCTTACCATCGCTGCGGCGAAGTCTGTGCTGAGTACGCCAAGACTTTTTATCTGGGTACTTCGCCTTTTCTCTTTTTATCTTTTATTTATTTCTTTATTTATTTATGTAGAAATATGGGTTGTAAAGTAGTTCATTATTATGATTGCCTCTCTCTCTTTGTTTATTTATTTGTTTATTTATTTTTGTCCAATCTTTTGGACTTTCAAAAAATAACGAAGTTATAATACAATCTCTCGGCCTAAGTCTTCTGTTGTGTGCTTTCGCTGTTTCCCAGAGGCAATTTGTTTGGTTGCCGAGAAAGGTGGAAAAGGTGACCTGAAAATTTGAACCAGAAGTATCCAAATGTCGTTTTGTGTGGTAAATTACTATCCAGGAGCTAGAAAATTAGTTAGGGATAGAGCATATACTAACATTGTTAGCAAAATTAAAGGAAGGAAATATAAAAGTTTAGATGGAACCTAATTTGGAATATAATTTTAATGAGGGTGGAATGTAATTTTGATAAAATTTTACATTCAGTGTTGAAAGAAAAAAGTTTGAGGGGCAGCCGTTCACCCTAGCCCGTGTATAACTCCGTCTCTGTTACCACCCTTTGTCCTTGAGCAGAGGCACAGAATTTTTTTTGGTTATATATGCCAATGCTTATAGCCAAGCTATTTCTAATTACTATTTTTTTTAAGAATTCATTTTGGCAAAAAAAAAAAATTGCTAATTATTTTTTAGTTCAGTGATTTTTGAAGAATTCATTTTGGCAAAAATTTTGATGGATTTTTTTTCTCTGTTTTTGATTCCCAGGCACATTACTCATGACACCAGAACGGAGAAAAGCTGTTTGGGCAATTTATGGTTCGTATGAATATTCCCACTATGCTTGCCATTTAGTTTTTTTTTTTCAGTTTTGTTGTCCACTGTCGACGTACTTTGCCAATATATTCAGACTGTAAATAAATCTATTACATGTGTCTGTTTAGTTGCTTGGGGAATTTAATTGATTCTGGTTTTTAATTAATGTGTTTTCTGTTTAATCTTAAATTTCTTAGTGTTTATCCAAGTTAAGTTCTTGGCAAAAATAAACTCAAATCAAGTTTTGACATCCGCTTCTCTTGATTTTTGTGTGTGCCGATATCCTCAGCTGAGCACATGGACAGTTATAAGACAAGTTCTTCAAGCACTGTGTTAATATGCATGATTCTGTTCTATTCCTTGAAATGCTGGTCAAATGGGAGGCTAAATGCTCAGTTTGACTTAAAATTTTGGCCTTGCTAAACAATTTCAGATGGTAATTTGAGAATTTTCTGTGTATGCAGTATGGTGCAGAAGGACAGATGAGCTAGTGGATGGACCTAATGCTTCGCACATCACCCCAAAGGCGCTTGATAGATGGGAGCAAAGGTTGAGTAATCTTTTCGAAGGTCGCCCATTCGATTTGTATGATGCTGCTCTATCTCATGCCGTCTCAAAGTATCCCGTTGATATACAGGTACAACAAACCATATGTCATGGAAAAACCATGGTTGAACTAACTACTTGCATCTTTTAGCTGGAATGCATCTTTTGTTACCTACGACTTACCAGAAGTGAGTTTTAGGAGTTTTATCTCTTTGGACAGCCCTTCAGGGACATGATAGAAGGAATGAGGCTAGACTTGAGAAAGTCAAGGTACAAAAATTTTGATGAGCTATACCTTTACTGCTACTATGTTGCTGGGACTGTGGGCCTTATGAGTGTTCCTGTAATGGGAATAGCACCTGAATCAAATGCTTCAACAGAGAGCGTTTACAATGCTGCATTGGCACTTGGGATAGCCAATCAGCTCACTAACATACTCAGAGATGTTGGAGAAGAGTAAGATTCTTGTGACCTCTTCTATTGAACTTAATACAGTCTAAAGTTCAGGACATCATTTTAGAAAGTGCAAACATTGAGGAATAAACTTTGTTAACTTTGAGTGTTTGCTTCACATGGAAGGAAAAGAGAAAAGGAGATGTTCTTTTCCCCCTCATTTATTCACGTGCTTGCTTAATGGTGATTTGGTGGGCCCTACGTAAAGTGTGAGCAATGTTAGAGGTACCCGTGGTGTCAAGAACCACACATGTGGGCCCATTATTGATTATTTGCGTAGTGTTCTCTCATTTTTTCCTCACAAATATAGAGAATGAGGAGAAGAAGATACCAATTCTTTAACCATTTTTCCCCCAAAAAAAAAAAAAAAAAAAATCTTTAACTACTTTGGCAAATGTCGAAGTTACTTATACGCCCCTTGATAAGTTCACATATTTATAAGTCAATAATAATTAATTATGTAAAAAAAAATTAAAATAGTTACAATAATAATATTTCTATTATAGTGAATTATTTTTCATTTCTAAATTCTAATAGATCAATGAAACTAGAAAGAGATCTATGATCCCATTCATATTCTTTTATTTATGTTTTATTCCAGTCCCATTATCTTTTCCATTGCATTCATTTGAAGTTGGTAAGCATGCGTTGAGTGCTTCTTATAATGTCTAAGCTTCCATTATTGAGTTGATCATGGCAGTGCTAGGAGGGGAAGAGTATATCTCCCACAAGACGAACTTGCACTCGCCGGCCTATCGGATGAAGACATCTTCCGGGGGAAAGTAACAGACAAGTGGCGGAGTTTCATGAAGGGCCAAATAAAGCGAGCTAGAATGTTCTTTGATGAGGCTGAGAAGGGCGTTGCAGAGCTCAACTCAGCTAGTAGATGGCCAGTGTGGGCGTCTTTGTTACTATATCGACAGATATTGGACTCCATTGAATCCAATGACTATGACAACTTCACCAAGCGTGCTTATGCAGGAAAAGCAAAGAAATTCCTATCCATTCCCGTGGCCTATGCCAGAGCAAATATGGGATCCTCACAGACTGCTTAGTTGGTCACTATTAAAGTCAAAAATGGTATCTTTAGAAATCAAGGTCCCAAATTGTAAATTTTGGCTTACAAATATTGAAGTCGAATGTTCATAGGCTCCCAAATCTGAAATTTGTAAATCTTTATCAATTTTGTTAGACAAAGATCAATTTTCACTTCAATTTTGTTAGTGCATCGGTTACAACATCCCCTTATTATTTCTCAATCAATGATTGTTTTTTTTAATTCCCCCTCTGATTTTTATTGTGACATTAATATATATATATATATATATATATATATATTAAAAGCTTCGATTACATTCTAAATTTCGATTTTTAGGTATCTCATATTTCAATCATAAAATGTTAAATAAATGAAAAAACGATGATATTACTATGTGAGTTCACAATTTTGTAGATTGTAGACTTTAGCAAATGAGTTAAAGTTTGGTTCATTTGGATTAATATATGTGTGTATAAATATGTATTATCATTTTAATTTTAATTTTTTGTCTCATTTTTAACCCTTGAAAAAAATAAATAAATTTTTTACTTCGCCACTCCTCTCAAACAGTCATTCATAGGCTTTTATGTGGGCCAAGTATAATAGACCTCATTTTTAGAGGCTTTATGCCAATCTAAGAATTAACATAAGTTATCAATATATAAGAAAAACACACTGTATTGTTACAGAAAATATGTGAGCTAACAAAAGGGACTTGATGGACATATATAGATCAAGCTCCTATGATTATAAAATAACATGTTTTCGACATATATATTTTATAATTATCAACTCTAAAACTATTTCGCTAAAAGATTAGAGCTGCACTCATGAACTATATATAAATTACTTAACTCCAATAAGTTTATCATCCCTAAGATATCATAACATGTAACATCCCTATAGGATATTCATAATCGACTTAAGGATAAATTCTGTTTTACTTTCCCAACTATATTTATCTTATGTTTCATTATCTCACTAGTAGAAAACTTACTCTATATAACCAATACAAATAGTATACCATTTGGTTACATATATGTATCTAAATGGTTGAGCGTTAGTTTTCAATTACAAGATAATGCCTATAAGAGAATATCGTTAACTCTACAAAAAAGCTGTAGATTCTATATCTTTAAATAACGAGTTTACGTCAATCAAGAATTATATCTCCAATTTATTGGTATGTGTGCGTTTATATAATTCAAGATGTCACCTTATGGTACATCAAAAGACACATGTCGAGAATACAAACTCACTTATTCATTTTAGGATTAAGATGTAACACATATGATTGTCTAAAGTGAATTAATTTATTTAAACAGAATTATTAAATAAATCAATTCATCTTTAGTCCCCATCCAATACATCATCACTAGTGACAATATACCAATGTCTCTACTCGCGGAGTCCCACTCCGATGAACAAAACAAGCCATCTTCTATTAGAGATATAGACAACATAATAATCTTAATATGAATAAAGTGCCCAACTTTATTCCCTTGATTGTGGACATTTTATATTTAGACCATCACCTTAAGATTTATGTCTTCTATATAATATGTTTATCATATGTACAATCTTAAAGGTTTAGATTGACAGTCTTAGTCTTTAGTTTAATTAACATACGTTTAATATAAATGAACATAAAAAGGACAAATTTCATATATGACTAAAATGATATTTTTTTATTGGTTAAATGCCTCAAAAACTATTACATTATTTAATCTTTAGGGCACCTAATCTAACACATTCTCACCCCTAACATATCAAAACACTAAATTAGATGTCCTTAAATTATTTTTTCCCAACTTTCTAAATAAGATAGTGTAACGATAATTCTCACTTGGGACTAACAAAATGTTGTTTTCCCCTTATAGATCACCCATGTTTAGCTTATGTGGGTCTATTTCCATCACTTTTGATAGAAAATTAGACAAAGAGGGCAAAGTGAAAAGCTCTAAAAGTTTATGGTTGTAAAGTGGCAGTTTTAAAGTTTAGAGAGCAAAGTAGAGGAGATCCCATAATTCAAGGGTCATTAATGTTAATAACTTCAAGATAAAGGATAGGTTTTTTGTGCAGAGGAAAACATTATAAATTTATTATTTGTTGCGCAATCCAATTCATCAAGTAAATGAGGACTCCATTTGCTGATAACACTACTTATGGCTAGAATATAACTAAGAATAGTCATTTTTTTAAACTCGAAAAATTTGATTATATTTATAACTATAAAAGCATACATAAAATTAGTCATTTCCCCAAAATCATACTAATTGCTGGTAGGAGGGATAAAGTGGTGGAAGGATCGACGAGTAGAAACTAAAATGTGAGAAATAATATTTTTTGGTTGTGGAAACTTGATAAGAGGGGAAGAAGTTAAAGGATTCTCAATTCCTCCATGGCCCATGAAAGAAAAATCATTCCCACATTGGACATCATATTAAGTTGGAAAAGCAATTACAACAATTGAAATTATCATTAATCTAACTCCCATTTTCTAAGGAAAATTTTTAAATAGGATTAATCATAAGAGTAATTTTGTAATTTTATATAAATAACATGAATCATCATCTTTTCCTTTTTTTTTTTCCAATTATTGTATGCTTCAGAGAAGTACCAAATTAATCTTAATTAAAGTATAGTCATAGTCAATTATAGTGATGAGTAAGGATCATTCCCGTAGAAGATTAGGTCAAATTAATTAGTTATTAATAATAAAATCTAAGACACAATAAAATAAAACACAAAATAGGGGTTTTGAATTAAAGGAAATAACTAAATTAAATTAAACATAAGAAAATAAATAAACGCAAAAAATAATAATAAAGTTGGTCAATATATTGTGGCATCATGCCTGCATGAACTTCAGTTCCGCACGTAAGGGCAGGCTTTTATGTGCGAGGGTGAGCTTTGCAGCACATTTGCATGGCTACATGAACTTTTAGCATGGCTGCACTTGGCCTCTATGCTGTTGCATGGTTGCAAGGCATTTTCTCACAGTGGCGAGCTTTGTTCTTGCTGAAATTGATAATTTAACCCATTAAATTGCTAAAAAAATCAACTTTTGCCCCTAGTAGACCTTCAAGGCGAATAATTCAAATTTATACTCTCAATTCCTCTCTTTCTGTTCATTTTAAGCTCATTAAATTTATACATGTGCAAAACACAAAATAACAAAAAAAATATAAATTATTCAAGAATAAAGCAAAGAAATATAGGAAATTTGATTAGAAAATAATACTAAATTATGTATTTATCAAATTCCTTCACACTTAACCTTTGCTCGTCCTTGAGCAAAACTAAGACGAAAAACAACTAACAAAAGCATTAGACAAAGAAAACTAACCTTCCAATTTTTTTTACCTCATATAACAATGAGATTTATAGACTAAAAATCAAACAAGCACTGTGTTATGTCAATTAGCCTTTATCAAGTTAGTATATCCTATAACAATTATACTTGTGTGTGTATGAATAGCCAATGTTATCGATATTGAAACAACAGAGTCTATGAAAAAGGTAAAACCTTAAAGTCCTGATAGAAATGACCACCTAATCTTGGTTAGAAAATATTAAATGTCATAGGCTCCCCCTTTAGTACAAATCCCCACTACACCTAAGGCACCACCTGAAATAAAAAAAGGTCATCGATACGGGTTGTAACGGGGCCAAGGGGTCGTAGTTAAAAGAAAGAAAGGATAGGATGTCACAAAGGTTCTAAAAACTTCATAGAGTTAGAGGCATCGTAATATTTTTCAATGAACACCTCTTAAAACCCTACAAAGTTCTTATATATGCTAGATATCTCTATTTTGGCCTTTTTTTTTGATCATTTTAAACACCCTTGCAACACCCAAAAATAATTATAGGAAAGCTCAAGAATTTTTATTTTATTTTTTTTCTTTTCTTCTTATTTTCTTTTCTATTTTTTGTCTTTTTTTTTAAGCTTCCTTTACAAAAATTCCCGTGCCTTACTTTCTCCCAATCTAACTCTCTCTCCCATACTTATCCTCTATTCCTAACCCAATTATTGCAAAACCTTCCTTGAACATGAAATAAATCTCTAAACTCCAATTCATCTTTAGAACAAGGGTAACGGATATATGAATATGATCATGCTAGGCAAGAAGATATGGCTAGCCAAAGAAAAAGGTTTAAATGAAAGGCTCAAATTGGCTTATTAAGGGGGATTTCCTCTTGGGAACATCAATCGGTGCGCTGGATAATTTGGCCTTAGTGCTAGGAAACCAAGTGCCTTAATCCTTTTCCAAGTGATGCTCAATCGGTTGTTCTCCTCAAAAGATCTCCAAGAGAGTTCTAACATTCAACCTTGACAGGACAATCAAAATAAAAGTTAGAATGAGGGTACAAAAATCTATTTCTTCTAACATGTGAGTCTAATTACCAAATAACATGATTAAGTGCATAAAGTGTATAATCATTATAAAAACATATTAACCACATAATAAAGTCAATCCAAAACAATACTCATCATCATGCAAATTCATAAAAATTAATGCGTAATTCTCATCAATAAGGTTGGAAGGCATCCTAAGATTCAAAAACCTAAAACTAAAGCAAAAAACTTTACAAAAAATTTTAAATTATTTTAATTTTTTATGGTTTTTTAGATAAGAAAACAAAAACCTAACAAAAAAGAAATCTAAAAATTCTAAATCCTTCCCCCCACACTTAATCCTTACATTGTCCTCAATGTAAGACTAAGTATAGAAGTAAAGAGAAACAACCTAAACAAAGAAAACAATAAAAAACAAAAATAATAAAAAATAAAAGAGAGGAGAGTTAGAAAGATCAAATTTGTTTGGAGCGCTCTCTATTCGTTGGGTTGCTTGCCATTAAGCGCTTGGTTTAGTGTCCTTAGTTTGACCTGGAAAAGCGGCCATCAAAGAGCAGCTTCCATAGAATGTGTCATAAAGCAAATCATATGGGTCTGTGTTGTCAATGTCCACAAGCTTAGCAAGATATGGAACAATTTTGCATGTCATTCCAACTTGACTCCATTTGGTTGAATATGCTCAGGAAGAGAATTCCAACTCTAGCCTTAGCTCATAGTGAGTGTAATATGGTTAGGTGGCGCCAATGGGAAGTATGAATCTGTTGGTGGTGTCCATCGATGACATTAAATTGATAGTCCTATATGCTTCCTCAATATCCTCCAACCGGTCTTGTGGGTTGACTTGATAAAGGAATTCCTCAAATATTAACCCTTCCAATTTCTCTTCACTCTTTACTTGATTTTCCAAAAACATGCTTGCAAGTTGATCTTCTTAGAACTTATGGCTTTGAATAGAGGTCTCGTGACTTAGAAGGTGTAAATGATTCTCAACCACACAATTGTCAAAATGATGAGCTAGAACAAAATCAAAAGCCTCTATATGTTCATCCCGAGGCTTGATCTCCCCTAAAGGCTCAAATTTCTATGAAGCTACCATGTTATGCAAATTACTCTCACAACTGAAGTTGTTTAGGTCATCATCATCCTTATGTTACATCATATTGTGTACCATTTGATTTTTTCCTTGTTCCTCCAACCTACTTATAATGCTAGCCAATTGATCGATATGACTTTGAAAATTTTGAAGGCTAGCAGTCACCTCTTCTTGAAATTGTAACATGGTAATAGCCAAGGCCTTAACTATGTCTTCAAGAGATATACCTGTGAGTGGTTGGTCCACAAAGGCTCCTCCATTTACAGTTTCAAACCCCATATCATATGTTTGAGTGTCAACCCATGGCTCCCAATTGTTGTAATCATCCTCCTAACCTTGGTTGGTCCTTGAACAATTCTAACTCCAATAATCATACTCGACCATGTCTTCTAATATGAAGCAGACTTATTAGTAAAAAAAGATAGTGTTGTTACCTCTTTCAACCTAATGTCTTGTTGTCACAGATAAGCCATCGAGAAAGAATTGTAGTTGCCACTTTTGAGAACCCATAATTTGGAAACTGGATGAGCAAATCTTTGTATCTCCACCAAGAAATATGGAATGGCTTTGAGTCTTGTTGGGCAAAACTGGTGAGGACCTGTCTATGTGACATTTCAAAGTACCTTGCAATAAATAGACAAAAATACAAAATTTAAAAATGCAAAAGACAAATTAAATAAAACTAATAGAACAAAACAATTAATTAAAACTAACAAAAACAATAACAAAATAACTAATAGGTGGTTTGGTACATAGGTTCAGAACCATTTAAGACAGTTCAAACCATGAAGGCTGTTCAAACTGGCATTTGGTAGAGTAAAAACTAAGGCCAGTTCAAACCATAGAGACGGTTTTAAAACTGCCTAAACTCCCAAAATACAAACTTTGTCTCCTTAAGTTCTCATGGTTTAAACCATTTTCTACAGTAAAAACCATTCTCATTCTCGTTTTTTTTTTTCATAAACCATAGTTTTTCAAACACTAGTTCTCATTTTTAACTTGATATGATGTTTATTCTCACTTTAAATCTTTACGTTCTAAACACCAGTTCAAAACCATTGTTTAACCCATACAGTTTAGAACCCAGAATTTAAACTATAAAGTTCTAAATTATACTATTCTGAACTCGCAGACTAAACGAACCATATTAATTAGGAAACAGTCCCCGATAACGGTACCAAAATTTGGTAAGTCTCGGGGGACACCCAAATTAACTTTACTTAAAGTGTATTTGTAGTCAAATATAGTGATGAGTAAGGATTGTTTCCGCAGAGGATTGGGTCTAATTAATTAGTTATTAACACTAAAATCTAAGAAATAATAAAATAAAACACGAAATAGGGAGTTTTGAATTAAATGAAATAACCAAATTAAATTAAACATAAGAAAAAACAATAAATATAAACAATAATAATAAAATCAGTCAAAGAATTATTTGCCACCACCAAACAATAACTATATAATTAATTACAAAATTATTCCTAATCTTTTATTGAAACTACTAACCGTAGATAACAACAAGATCTGTTACCCTAATCTTTCCTTTCTGTATAGATTTAATACAACAAGCGCTCTATTAAACCATTTTCCATTAAATAACCTAGAACACGCTCTCTAAATTTAATCTAACAGAAGCGCTAAGATGAGAAAGATAGGTCAATTAAGGCAACAATCACATAAGCTCAGATCATTTAACTTAGGTTATGTTCCACATACAATCATACAAAAACTTGACCATAGTCAACGACCATAATTTGCTACTAATGATTAGAATAGCAAAATAATTACAGATTAAGTATTCCAATCTAACAATGGAATATTCTCAAGTCCTATTTAGTTGTGCACATAAACAAAACACGAAAATAATCATGAACAATAATATTAGAAGAACATAAACAATCTCAATTTGAAAGCCAGAAAAAAATTCTATAAATTAATCATATGATAAAGTCTAAGGTTTTGAATTTCCCTTCAACCACAAATTAAATTAAACTAAAAACATTGAAAAATAAAATAAAATGAAAAGGAAAGAGAAAAAAAAAGAAAGAACTAAGAATGTCTTCGAGAACGTAGACAATCATCTTCAGGTGAGTGTTTATATGTTTATGTTTGCAGAATTAAAAAAGGCAACTTTGGGTTACTTTAGATCAATTTTGGAGCCTTAGATCAAAGGGACATGTAGGGGCATGAAATCTTCTTGCGGCCTCACGCGGAGAAAACTCTCGCATGAGCAGTTGGTGGCACGTGTGGGGGTAAGTGCAATTTTGCACGACCGTGCATTGTTATGGCATCAGGCCTATATGAACTTTACTTCTGCGTGTAGGGGCGATCTTTTGTGCACATGGGGGCGAGCTTTGTAGCACATTTGCACGGTTGCATGAGCTTCTAGGGCGGTTGTGCCTGGCCTCTATGTTGTGGCGTGGCTGTGTGTCATTTTCTCGTTGGGGTGAGCCTTGTTCTTACTGAAATTGATAATTTAGCCTATGAAATTGCTAAAAACTCAACTTTTGCCTTGATAAACCTCCAAGATGAATAATTGAAATTTTATACGCCGAATTCCTCTCTATCTGTTCATTCTTAAGCTCATTACCTTTAAACACCTGCAAAACACAAAATAAAATAAATATAAATTACTCAAGAATAAAGCAAAGAAATTTGGGTAAATTGATTAGAAAATAATATCAAATTATGCACTTATCAAATTACTAAACATGATAATGAACTATCATTATAATTTCTTTCCATCATATAAAACAATTTAGAGAAAACTTATAATCTTTTCCTTACTTTGCACACTCTCTTCCTCATACTATTCATTTCTTACACCCTTTGTCACGCCCCGGAGTACGGGAGGTGACGTGGCGGATTATTTAAATTAATTAAAGGAGAATTTAATTAAAATCCAAAATTTTAGGGGTTAAATTAAATAATAAAGATGTAAAAGTTTCAAAACAACATTGTATAAAAGAGTTCATAAACATTAAGCACATGAAATCATTAAGCGAATAATAAAATAATAAAGAACCACGAGTATGGGTCCCACTGACCCACAACTTGTGCACACACATAGTACTGACAATATAATAATACAACTACAGTCCGAGCACAAAGAAAGTTAAAAACATTACATGCCTTGTTCAATTTATACAAATAACCTACTAATCCTTCTACTGCTCCTGAATTCTGTCCGTTGAATCCTCTCTGAACCTAAATGGGAATCCACCTAGAGGGGGAAATTTAAAAACAAACAAAATGTGAGCGAAAGGCTCAGTAGGACTATATTTTAATAAATCATTTAATTTAAAAAAAATCTCTCTATTCAGGGAATTATATAAAAGAAATATTAAATAAATAAATAAATAAATAAATTTAAATAAAACCGTTCTTATCCAAAACAGTTTATTTGGTAGACTAGAAATACTTCATTTTCCTTTCCAAGGCAAACCATAAAGATATAACTACCGTAGTGGCCCAGCTGGGTTTCGGGACCTGCCCCTAAGGTTGATCGCTACACGACCCGATCTCTGATATGACATCATGCCCTTATATTCATTTCTATTATAATACAAAATCCATTTACCAAATATTCTCATTAACATTCATTATGAAGTTCATTATAAAGTTCACTTCAATTCACGGTTTATAAAAATAACCGATAAAATCTCATTTTTCAATCAATCGTTGAAAACATTTTTAGAGAAACCCTTTTTAAAGCCAAATCGTTTTGAAACTGGGTTATCAAAGAATGGGGTAGAAGCCCTACCTCGTTACTCGTGCCGGTGCCCCACACCGTAATCCCGGTCCATTATACATTAGCTCCGTAGAACCACGAACGATCCTAGATACACACTAAGTCGATCAATATCTAGTTCGAGACATTCTATGTTACTAAACCAGTTCATGATGTCCTAGTGTGCCATTTGTATCTTTAAAATCATTTTATAAGGTTGGAATTTCAATCGGGGTTCAAAACAGTGAAAACGGGTGAAAAATCACAATTTCTCATGCTTTGTCGGCCTGCTGGACTCCCTGCTTCGGCACAGTTCGGCCTGCCGAAAATCAGGTCCGGTCGGCCGAACATTTCCCAGGTTCGGCCTGCCGAACGGTGCAGTCCGACCTGCCGATCCTTTGAATTCGGCCTGCCGAACACGTAGTTCGGCCCGTCGAACTGGAAAAACCTAGAAATTCTAGCCATGGGTTTTGGTCCTCCCAAAATCCAAATCTTGCAAAATCCAAATCTTGATTTTAACCTGTTTTTCTCAAATCTCAGGCATGGAAAACAACCATAGGTGATAGAAAAACATACTAGAACACTTTTGAACTCATTTAAACAAGATTTGAACACAAGATTTTCAAAAATCCAAAAATGGGGAAAAATGAGAAAAAATGAAAAATCTTGAATTCAATCCGTTTTTCTTCAATCTAAGCTTGGATTCTAGGTGTTCTAAGTTCCTTTAACTCAAATCAAAAGGTTTTCTAAGCTCAAACAAACTTTAGATTTCAAAAATGCATGAAAATTGAAAATTTAGAAAAAGTTTAGAAATTTCAAAACTAACCTCGAATCGAAGCTTCAATCCGCGTTCTTGGTTGCCAAATCTCGTTCCCGAGCTTCCTCCTTGCTAACCCGAAGCTTAGATTCGAATTTTGATTCAAAAATTTGAGAGAGAAGAGAGAAACCAAGAGAGAACGAGAGAGGGTGATCACGGGTGGGAGAGGAGGAGAGAGAGAGAGCTGAGAGTGAAGAGAGAGGAAGAGGAGAGAGAATAAATAGAGAGAAACGATGGGCGATTTTACTGTACGAAAACCAAATGCCACCCACGGTTTTGTAAAACAGAATATTTTTAACATTTTACAAATTGTTGTGTTTTAAAACTCAAAATAATATTTTAAAATAACAAGGAATCATTAGAATTCATTTAATTAACAAAACAACTTAAAATTCAAAATCCAACCAAATAATCAAATTAACGTTGAAACATTAATTATGGCACACTAATTCATCATTTTACAATATAATAACATTGAATTAATTTCGGGGCGTTACACCCTTACATTTTTACAGTCCCTTTGTTAAGTCGCTTTAACCGCCACATCAATAATTATTTACATCATGTATTGTAACATGTGATATGAATAGGAGTTAATTTTCAAAACACTCAAGCAGCTATATAAGGTGTCAAAAATTAATTAAAAGAACAATGAAAAGGACATAAAAATAAGGACAATAGATCTAAACTCTACAAACACACCCTTAACCCCAGGTGTCACTTCTATTTATTTGACACCCCACTATCTCACTGCATATCTACTATTGTTGTTGTATTATAGTTTTATTTATTTGAACAGAAGTAATATCAAAGCGTTTTGTAATTGGACAACAATTATATATATGCGGCTTTGAGAGCACCGCCACCTTTTGTAACGTCCCGAAATTTATTTAACATTAATGTAATGTAAATGATGAATTAGTGTGCCATAATTAAAGTTTTAACTTTAATTAGATTATTTGGTTGGATTTTTAGTTTTTGGTTGTTTTGTTAAATTGATGTGTTCAAAAGATTTCTTATTGATTTAAAATGATGTTTTGAGTTTTAAAACACAACAACTTGTAAAATGTTAAAAATACTTCGTTTTACAAAACCGTGGGCGGCACATGGTTTTCGCACAGTAAAACCGCCCACCGATTTTCTCTATTTATTTCTCTTTCTTCTCTCTCTCTCCTCACTTCCACGCCAATCTCTCTCTCTCTTTCCTCTCTCTCGGCAGCCCCTTTCTCTCTCTCAATTTCTTTCAAAATTTTTGATTTCCATTCGAATCCAAGCTTCGGAACAGCAAGGAGGAAGCTCGGGGACGTGATTCGGCAACCGAGAACGCGGATTGAAGCTTCGATTCGAGGTTAGATTCGAAATTTCTAAACTTTTTTTCAAAATTTTCGATTTTGTGTGTTTTTGAAATCTAAGTTTGTTTAAGCTTAGAAAACCGTGGATTTGTGTTAAATGAGCTTAGAACAACTAGAATCTAAACCTAGATTGAAGAAAAACGGATTGGATTCAAGATTTTCATTTTTCTCCTCTTTTTCTCATTTTCGGATTTTTGAAGATTTTGAGTTCAAATGTTGTTTAAATGATTCCAAACATGTTTTAGAATGTTTTTCTATCAACTATAGTTGTTTTTCATGCCTGGGATTTGAGAAAAACAGGTTAGAAACAAGATTTGGATTTTGGGGATCGAGAAACCCGTGGCTGGGATTTCTGGACTTTCCCAGTTCGGCAGGCCGAAGTTCATGTTCGGCAGGCCGAAGTGATGATCGGCAGGCCGGTGTTCTTCCGACCGGCAGGCCAAATCTGGGGACATGTTCGGCAGGCCGAACTTTGCTTCCGGCAGGCCGAACTGTACAGTTCGGCAGGCCGAAGCAGGGCGTCCGGCAGGCCGACCGAGGCATGGAAAATTTTGTGATTTTTACCCGATTTCATTGTTTTGAACCCTGATTTAAATCCCAACCTTATAGGATGATTTTAATGATACAAATGGCACACTAGGACATCATGAAATGATTTAGTAATTTAGAATGTCTCGAACTAGATATTGATTGACTTAGTTTGTATCTAGGATCGTTCGTGGTTCCGTGGAGCTAACGTATAGCGGACCGGGATTACGGTGTGGGGTACCGGCACGAGTACTGAGGTAGGACTTCTATCCTATTTCTTTGGTAGCCTGGTTTTGAAATGATTTGGCCTTGAAAATGATTTCTATCAAAATGTTTTCAACGGTTGTTTGAAAATGATTTTAACGGTTACATTTTTATATACCGTGACATGAAATGAATTTCATAATGAATGTAATTGACAACACTCGGTAATTGGGTTTTGAATGATAATGATAATAACCACATGGGCATGATGCCATATCAGAGATCGGGTCGTGATCGACCTTGGGGGCAGGTCCCGAAACCCAGCTGGGCCACTACGGTGGTGATATCATGGTTTGCCTAGGTAAAAGTAAATTGGTGTTTTGATTTGACGAGTAGACTGTTCTGTGTCAGAACGGTTCTACTCAATTTATTTATTTATTTATTCAAGTTTCTTTCTGTATAACTCCTGATAATGTTATGTTTCTTTGCATTAAATTATTTTATAAAACTTAGTCCTACTGAGCCTTTCGCTCACGTTTTATCTGTTTTAAATTTCCCCCCCCTCTAGGTGGTTTCCCATTTAGGTTTGGAGAAGATTCTTCGGACCGAACTCAGGAGCAATAGGAGAATTTATTTACATTCTGTATTTATTAATCAAGGCATGTAAGACTTAACTTTATTGGTACTTGGACTGTAATTGTATTTGTGATATTGTCAGAACCATGTGTGTGCACAAGTTGTGGGTTGTGGAACCCATATTCGCGGTTTTTATTCAATTATTGTTATTTGTTTAATGATTTTAAATTATTTATCAAATGTGGTGGAAAAATCTTCTTAATTTTTATTTAATTTGATTCTCAAACTCTCAGTTTTCAATTAAACTCTCCTTTAATTAATCTAAATATTCCGCCACGTCACCTCCCGTACTCCGGGGCGTGACAGAATGGTATCAGAGCTCAAGGTTATGAACCTTGGGAATTGTGCACACATAGGTTTGACAATGAAATACCTCTGACAGTCCAAATTTTGTTTTCAGAAGTGAGAGAATGGCACCTAGACGTCGTTCGACAGCTGACGCCGAGTTCGGAAATGATGAGGGCCTGATGAGGTCTATGATTGCGGCTTTTCGGCAGATGGCAGCCAGGACTAGACCGGAAGACTCCAGTGTTGGTAGTCGGCATGCCTTCTTTAAGGAATTTCGGCGGGCGTCTATTCCGACTTTTGATGGCAATGGGGATCCGCAGTTAGCAGAGTATTGGTTGGATTCGATCTTGAAGCATCTTGATACCCTTGGTGTGCCTGAGGAGTATCGTGTGGAGTTTGCGGCGTATAAGCTCGAGGGTGGCGCAAACACCTGGTGGAAACAAACTAAGCGTCTGGAGCGCGGTGGCGATATCGGTTGGGACAAGTTCGAGGATCTGTTCTATGATTGGTATTTTCCGCAGGGATATAGAGATCAGAAGGCAGCTGAGTTTTATAGATTGCAGCAGGGTGATATGTCAGTTCGGGAGTATGAGGCGAAGTTTAGCGAGTTGGCTAGGTTTGCTCCATCAGCTGTGGCATCGGAGCGCGAGAAATGCATCAAGTTCCAGGAAGGACTCAAGGCTCCTATTCGGCGGCAGTTGGTTGCTCTACGGCTTAGGAGTTTCGGAGAGCTTGTGTCGTCGGCGATCTCCGTGGAGAATGATTACGTGCAGTATTGTGAGGACCGAGCCAAGGCTTCAGGAGGACCGCAGAGGAGTGGCAGGAAGAGCACCAGTAGTCGTCCAGCTCCGGGGAAAGGCAAGCAAGGCGGTGCGACCAGTGGCAGTAGCAGTTCGTCTGGCAGCGGGCGCAGCAACCCCTACAGCTTTCATTGTCATTTCTGTCAGCAGCCCGGACACATCAAGAGGAATTGCCCGATCAGGAGTGCTCGTCTTGGATCGCAGACCGGGGAGGATGCCAGTCGTTCATCTCAGCCTCAGCCTCAGACCCTACCTCCGCCTCCGCAGTACCCGCAGTTGCAGTATCCGCAGTTTTCTCCTCAGCAATTCTCATATCCGGCACGAGGACAGCAGCCGCAGTATTTTCAGCGTAGTGTTCCTCAATATAGAGCTCCGAGTACAGGTAGTGTGCAGTCATCTCCATCTCAGCAGCATCGGCCGAGTAATGCAGGACCCAGCAATGTCGGTAGAGGAAAAGGGAAGGCGCCAGTGCAGGTTCATGCAATGGCATCTGGAGGGTCAGATTCTCAGACTGGTAACGCGGTTGTCGATGGTATGGTTTTGGTTTCTAGATCTCTAGCTCGCGTTTTATTTGATACCGGTGCCTCTCATTCTCTCATTTCGAGTTCCTTTGTACATGCCTTGGGATTAGAAGTAGAAGAGTTTAATGAACCCCTAGTTATAACTTCTCCTTTGGGGCGGGTGTGTGTAAATTGTGTGTGTAAATCTTGTAAAATAAAGATTGGGGATGAGATTTTGAAAAGTGATTTGATTATACTCCCCATGAGTTCCTATGATGTGATTTTAGGGATGGACTGGTTGTCCAGGTATAGTGCAGTTGTGGACTGCCAACTTAGAAAAGTGACCCTAGTGTCTGATAGGGGGACGGTGATCACTTACCAGGGTGGTGGTGATTGGCTAATGAGTGAGCGTCTCATGAAGTCATGTCTAGGAGGGCGAAGGAATCTAGATTGTTTTGCTTTTCTTGCCAATCTAGATTGCGAGCCCTATGTTTCGAGTAGTAGTGTAGCGATTCCGGTGGTTGATGAGTTCGAGGATGTCTTCCCCGACGAGTTATCAGGATTACCACCGCATCGGGAAATTGAGTTTGGTATCGAGTTGTTTCCAGGGACATCACCGATTTCTATGGCACCTTATCGGATGGCGCCGGCAGAAATGAAGGAATTGAGGAGGCAACTTCAGGAGCTTGCTGATAAAGGATATATTCGGAATAGCACATCTTCGTGGGGAGCACCAGTTTTGTTCGCTAAGAAGCACGATGGGACTCTCAGGTTATGTGTGGATTATCGGCAGCTGAATCGTGTTACGGTGAAGAACAAGTATCCTTTGCCTAGGATTGATGAGCTATTTGATCAGTTGGGAGGTTCGCGATACTTCTCGAAGATTGATTTGCGGTCAGGTTATCATCAGCTCAGAATCAAGGAAGAGGATATTCCCAAGACAGCTTTTAGGACTCGGTATGGGCACTTCGAGTTTCTGGTTATGTCTTTCGGGTTGACGAATGCTCCAGCAGCTTTTATGGACTTGATGAACAGGATATTTAGGCCGTATCTGGATCAGTTTGTGATCGTGTTCATCGATGATATTCTTGTGTATTCTAAGACTTGGGAGGAGCATGAGCAGCATCTTCGGATCGTGCTTCAGACTCTGCGGGAGCACCAGTTGTATGCTAAGAGGGAAAAATGTGAGTTCTGGTTGACCGAGGTCAAATTTCTGGGTCATGTCATTTCGGAGCATGGTATTTCAGTGGATCCGTCCAAGATTGAAGCTATATTGGAGTGGGAACGACCAAGGAATGTAGCGGAGATTCGCAGCTTCTTAGGTCTTGCTGGATATTACAGGAAATTTGTAAATGACTTTTCGAAGATTGCAGCTCCGTTGACGAGGTTGACCAAGAAAAACGTCAGGTTTGAGTGGGATGAAGACTGTGAGTCTGCTTTTCAGGAATTGAAGAACCGGTTGACTTCAGCTCCAGTATTAGTTATTCCTAGTAGTGACGAGCCGTATGAGGTTTATGCTGATGCTTCAGGGCGCGGACTTGGATGCGTGTTGATGCAGCATGGACGTGTGGTTGCGTACGGATCGAGACAGCTACGACCTCACGAGCGAAATTATCCTACTCATGATTTAGAGCTTGCAGCGGTGATCTACGCGCTGAAGATTTGGAGATGTTACTTATATGGAGCATCGTTTCAGGTCTTCTCCGATCATAAGAGTTTGAGGCATTTGTTCACTCAGAGGGATCTCAATCTGAGGCAGCGCAGATGGGTGGAGTACATGGAGGATTATGATTTCGCGTTGCAGTATCATCCCGGAAAAGCTAATGTGGTAGCGGACGCGCTTAGCAGAAAGTCTTCAGGGATTCTCGCTTGTTTGATTTTTGAGGACTGGAGCAGGGATGCGATAGTGAGTGAGTATCGGCTATAGTATCATGAAGACGGTGATCGAGTTTTGTTGTATCATGTGGAAGCGACTCCAGCTCTCGTTCGGATGGTGAAGCAAGGTCAGTGGCAGGATCGACATTTGCAGGGGATTTGGTCGCGGATTCAGAACGGGGAGCAGTTTGAAGAATGGAGCGTGCATGCAGATGGATCGTTGTACTTCCGGGAGCGTCTTGCAGTTCCAGCTATCGCCGAGGTAACGAAAGCCGTTCTAGATGAAGCTCATAGGTCCCAGTTTGCTATTCATCCGGGGAGCACCAAGATGTATCGTGATTTGAAGAGGCAGTATTGGTGGAGAGGCATGAAGAAAGATGTTCGCGAGTACGTGGCCAAGTGTTCGACGTGTCTTCAGGTGAAAGCCGAGCATCAGAAGCCTGCAGGTCAGCTTCAGCCGCTTCCTATTCCAGGGTGGAAATGGGAGCATGTGACGATGGATTTTCTCACAGGTTTGCCGAGGATGGAGCAGCGGCATGATGCAGTTTGGGTTGTGGTCGACAGGTTGACGAAATCGGCGCATTTCATTCCGTTTAGGTCGACGTGTTCCAGGAAGATTCTCGGGGAGTTGTATATGCAGAACATTGTGAGGTTGCATGGAGTTCCTTTGTCCATCACCTCTGATCGAGACACCAGGTTTAATGCTAAGTACTGGAGGAGTTTTCAGGAGGCTTTGGGTACGGATTTGAACTTCAGTACGGCGTTTCATCCTCAGACTGATGGGCAGTCTGAGCGGGTCATTCAGGTTCTCGAGGATATGTTGCGTGCTTGTGCGTTGGACTTCGGCGGGAATTGGAAGCAATGTTTGCATTTGGCGGAGTTCTCGTACAACAACAGTTATCAGGCGAGTATCGGTATGGCACCATTTGAGGCGTTGTATGGGCGGCCGTGTCGATCACCTGTGTGTTGGGCCGAGCCGGAGGATAGAGTTATTCTTGGGCCAGATGAGATTTGTAATAGCAACGAGAAAGTCGTGGTGATTCGGGATCGGTTGAGAGCAGCTCAGAGTCGGCAGAAGAGCTACGCAGATAGGAGACGTAGACCTTTGGAGTTCGCGGTTGGAGATTTTGTTCTCTTGAGGGTGTCACCTCGTAAGGGAACTATGCGGTTCGGGGTGAGTGGGAAGCTCGCGCCGAGGTATATTGGGCCGTTCGAGATCACTCAGCGTGTTGGTGTGGTCGCTTATCGGCTTGATCTTCCGCCCGAACTTTCTCATGTGCACGATGTGTTTCATGTGTCTATGCTTAGGAAGTGTCCACCTGAGCAGGGTAGGATAGTATCGTTTCGCGATGTGCAGGTTCAGGAGGATGCGACGTACGAAGAAGTGCCGATTCAGATCATCGACCGGAAAGTGATTAGCTTGCATCGTCGTGAGATACCGTTGGTAAAGGTCGTGTGGCAGCATCACGGTGTTGATGAAGCCACTTGGGAATTAGAGTCGAGTATGCGGGAATTGTATCCGCATTTGTTTTGCTTTTGAGATGAGTTGTAAATTTCGAGGACGAAATTTCTTTTAGGAGTGGAGAGCTGTAACGTCCCGAAATTTATTTAACATTAATGTAATGTAAATGATGAATTAGTGTGCCATAATTAAAGTTTTAACTTTAATTAGATTATTTGGTTGGATTTTTAGTTTTTGGTTGTTTTGTTAAATTGATGTGTTCAAAAGATTTCTTATTGATTTAAAATGATGTTTTGAGTTTTAAAACACAACAATTTGTAAAATGTTAAAAATACTTCGTTTTACAAAACCGTGGGCGGCACATGGTTTTCGCACAGTAAAACCGCCCACCGATTTTCTCTATTTATTTCTCTTTCTTCCCTCTCTCTCCTCACTTCCACGCCAATCTCTCTCTCTCTTCCTCTCTCTCGGCAGCCCCTTTCTCTCTCTCAATTTCTTTCAAAATTTTTGATTTCCATTCGAATCCAAGCTTCGGAACAGCAAGGAGGAAGCTCGGGGACGTGATTCGGCAACCGAGAACGCGGATTGAAGCTTCGATTCGAGGTTAGATTCGAAATTTCTAAACTTTTTTTCAAAATTTTCGATTTTGTGTGTTTTTGAAATCTAAGTTTGTTTAAGCTTAGAAAACCGTGGATTTGTGTTAAATGAGCTTAGAACAACTAGAATCTAAACCTAGATTGAAGAAAAACGGATTGGATTCAAGATTTTCATTTTTCTCCTCTTTTTCTCATTTTTGGATTTTTGAAGATTTTGAGTTCAAATGTTGTTTAAATGATTCCAAACATGTTTTAGAATGTTTTTCTATCAACTATAGTTGTTTTTCATGCCTGGGATTTGAGAAAAACAGGTTAGAAACAAGATTTGGATTTTGGGGATCGAGAAACCCGTGGCTGGGATTTCTGGACTTTCCCAGTTCGGCAGGCCGAAGTTCATGTTCGGCAGGCCGAAGTGATGATCGGCAGGCCGGTGTTCTTCCGACCGGCAGGCCGAATCTGGGGACATGTTCGGCAGGCCGAACTTTGCTTCCGGCAGGCCGAACTGTACAGTTCGGCAGGCCGAAGCAGGGCGTCCGGCAGGCCGACCGAGGCATGGAAAATTTTGTGATTTTTACCCGATTTCATTGTTTTGAACCCTGATTTAAATCCCAACCTTATAGGATGATTTTAATGATACAAATGGCACACTAGGACATCATGAAATGATTTAGTAATTTAGAATGTCTCGAACTAGATATTGATTGACTTAGTTTGTATCTAGGATCGTTCGTGGTTCCGTGGAGCTAACGTATAGCGGACCGGGATTACGGTGTGGGGTACCGGCACGAGTACTGAGGTAGGACTTCTATCCTATTTCTTTGGTAGCCTGGTTTTGAAATGATTTGGCCTTGAAAATGATTTCTATCAAAATGTTTTCAACGGTTGTTTGAAAATGATTTTAACGGTTACATTTTTATATACCGTGACATGAAATGAATTTCATAATGAATGTAATTGACAACACTCGGTAATTGGGTTTTGAATGATAATGATAATAACCACATGGGCATGATGCCATATCAGAGATCGGGTCGTGATCGACCTTGGGGGCAGGTCCCGAAACCCAGCTGGGCCACTACGGTGGTGATATCATGGTTTGCCTAGGTAAAAGTAAATTGGTGTTTTGATTTGACGAGTAGACTGTTCTGTGTCAGAACGGTTCTACTCAATTTATTTATTTATTTATTCAAGTTTCTTTCTGTATAACTCCTGATAATGTTATGTTTCTTTGCATTAAATTATTTTATAAAACTTAGTCCTACTGAGCCTTTCGCTCACGTTTTATCTGTTTTAAATTTCCCCCCCCTCTAGGTGGTTTCCCATTTAGGTTTGGAGAAGATTCTTCGGACCGAACTCAGGAGCAATAGGAGAATTTATTTACATTCTGTATTTATTAATCAAGGCATGTAAGACTTAACTTTATTTGTACTTGGACTGTAATTGTATTTGTGATATTGTCAGAACCATGTGTGTGCACAAGTTGTGGGTTGTGGAACCCATATTCGCGGTTTTTATTCAATTATTGTTATTTGTTTAATGATTTTAAATTATTTATCAAATGTGGTGGAAAAATCTTCTTAATTTTTATTTAATTTGATTCTCAAACTCTCAGTTTTCAATTAAACTCTCCTTTAATTAATCTAAATATTCCGCCACGTCACCTCCCGTACTCCGGGGCGTGACACCTTTCTAGCATTTTTATTATTTTATCCAAGTAGGAGGCGTTACAGCTGATCAATATTCATCCGGAGACAGGGAGGGAATACTAGTTAGCCCCTCTTAAGTGGAAAATGTTGAGTGTTTCTAATATTCATCAAAGCGTAATCTTAATAACATACAATAATATATTAGCACCGGCCGTAGACCCTTTCACACTCAAATCAGTGGATATTAGGCAAAGTATGTTTGTCTTTGTTTTTGTTTTTTTGTTGAGTTTAAAGATGAGAGGATTTAAATTTTGCACCTTAAGGTTAAGTTAGGCATGAAATTATCCTTAACTACACTTACATGAATGTCACGCCCCGGAGTACGGGAGGTGACGTGGCGGATTATTTAAATTAATTAAAGGAGAATTTAATTAAAAATCCAGAGTTTAAGGGGTTGAATTACGTATAAAATGTGAGATTCATTAAAAATACTTTGTAAAGAGTTCATATACATTAGACAATTTAAAACATTAAACGAATAAATATTAAAATAATAAAGCCGCGAGTATGGGTCCCACAGACCCATAACTTGTGCACACACATGGTACTGACAATATCATAAATACAATTACAGTCTAGGTACTAATAAAGTTAAATCTTACATGCCTTGATTTAAATAATACAAAATATAAATCAATCCTCCTATTGCTCCTGAGTTCGGTCCGAAGAATCCTCTCCAAACCTAAATGGGAAACCACCTAGAGGGGGGAAATTTAAAACAAATAAAACGTGAGCGAAAGGCTCAGTAGGACTATGTTTTATAAAATAATTTAATTTAAAGAAACATTTCATTATTTAGGAGTACTCAAAAGAAACCTTAAATAAACAAATAAATAAATAATTTTGAGTAGAACCGTCCTAACCTAGAATAGTCTACTCGCACAATCAGAAATATCAATTTTCTTTTCCTAGGCAAACCATGATATCACCACCGTAGTGACTCAGCTAGGTTTCAGGACCTGCCCCCAAGGTCGATAGCTACACGACCCGATCTCTGATATGGCATCATGCCTATGTGTTTATTATCATTATCATTCAGAACCCAATTACCAAGTGTTGTCAATTACATTTATTATGAAGTTCATTTCAGATCACGGTATATTAAAATATAACCGATAAATACATTTTCAAACACCGTTGAAAACATTTTAATAGAAATCCTTTTCAAAGCCAAATCATTTCAAAACCAGGCTACCAAAGAAATAGGATAGAAGTCCTACCTCAATACTCGTGCCGGTGCCCCACACCGTAATCCCCGTCCTCTATACATTAGCTCCGCAGAACCACGAACGATCCTAGATACAAACTAAGTCGATCAATATCTAGTTCGAGACATTCTATGTTAGTAAACCGTTTCATGATGTCCTAATGTGCCATTTGTACCTTTAAAATCATCATATAAGGTTGGGATTTAAATCAGGGTTCAAAACAGTGAAAACAAGTAAAAATCATAAAATTTCCCATGTCTCGGTCGGCCTGCCAGACTCCCTGCTTTGGCCGGCCGAACTGCACAGTTCGGCCTGCCGGAAGCAAAGTTCGGTCGGCCGAACAATTTCCAGGTTCGGCCTGCCGGACTGAAGAACACCGGCCTGCCGATCCCTGTTCTGGCCTGCCGAACACGCACTTCGGCCTGCCGAACTAGGAAAACCCAGAAATTCCAGCCACGGGTTTCGATTTCCCCAAAACCCAAATCTTGATTCTAACATGTTTTTCTCAAATCTCAGGCATGAAAAACATTCATAGATGATAGAAAAACATATTTAGACACTTTAAAACTCATTTAAACAAGATTCAAACACAAAAATCCCGAAAATCTGAAAATAGCAAAATATGGAGAAAAATGAAAAATCTTGAATTCAATTCGTTTTTCTTCAACCTAAGCTTAGATTCTAGTTGTTCTAAGTTCATTTAACTCAAATCCACAGTTTTCTAAGCTTAAACAAGCTTAGATTTCAAAATTGCACAAAATTGAAAATTTTGAAAAAAGTTTAGAAATTTCAAATCTAACCTCGAATCGAAGCTTCAATCCGCGTTCTCGGCTGCCAAATCACGTCCTCGAGCCTCCTCCTTGCTGTCCCGAAGCTTGGATTCGAAATGGGGTTTAAAATTTGAGAGAGATGTAGAGAGAGAGAGAGTGCCAAGAGAGATCAAGAGGAAGAGAGAGAGAGGTGGCCGTGAGAGTGAGGAGAGAGAGAGAGAGGAAGGAAATAAATAGAGAAAATCGGTGGGCGATTTTACTGTGCGAAAACCATGTGCCGCCTACGGTTTTGTAAAACGGAGTATTTTTAATATTTTACAAATTGTTGTGTTTTAAAACTCAAAACATCATTTTAAAACAATAAGAAATCATTTGAATGCATCAATTTAACAAAACAACCAAAAATTCAAAATCCAACCAAATAATCTAATTAATGTTAAAACGTTAATTATGGCACACTAATTTATCATTTATATTACATTAACACTAAATAAATTTCAGGGCGTTACAATGAAGTATGTAATTTTAGTCACAAAATAGTAATTACGATTTAATACTATATGTTTGACGTAAATAAAACCATTACATGCAAGATAATATTTAATTCATGACTAATTTAGATTTAATCACTCTAAATTTGAGCTTATTTCTTGATTTTTGTCGAGCTCGGATGTTTTGCCTTTTCCATAATTTGAATTTGAATGGTAGAATTATCTAACACATCTTTAAGAATTCAATTTTCAGTCTAATGCTCAGGTATTGCATCCAACACTCTACAGTCGATCTTTTGGTGGTTGAGATAGAATAATAGAAAAATAAGATAAAACAATAAAGTAATAATTTCTCACAAAATTTAAAAGATTTTAAATTTGAACCAAAACATTTCGTTCAAAGCTATAAATAAGTACATGTATTAGCTTTGTTTGATAAACTTGTTAGAACATTAAATTTTAACTGTTATAATATAAAGTTTTTATATATTATAATAAAAAGTAAAAATTTGTGATAAGGTAAAGCATTCGTGGGTAAATTACTCGATTGGAAAGGGTATGAGTATTGGGAGGCCATTGCAGGAGAAACGTTACGAAGCTTTTGGACGAGCAGTGCACCGAACGCCAATACAGTTTATTAGTGGTGGACAAGACTGTCGGTAACTAGGCAAAGAAAATGGGGGAACGTGTCCTGCCACACTAGCACGCATAGAAAAATAAAATTAAATTAAACAAGGAAAGGGCAAAAGGAAAAAAAAAAAAGAAGAAGAGAAGGACGTGGCTTACGTTTGCATGCATATTGAATGGCATGGTTACGTAGTGGACCCCAATTCCCAACTTTGTCAAAACTCAACGTCATATTCCTGCCCTACATCGTCACTTCACATTTCACTCGCCATTCCCTAGTATTTGTTGGCATTCCACGTTGCAAAAAAAGAAAAAAGAAAAAAGTAAAATAAAAGTATTGGGAAAATTTTCCTCCCAAGTGTTTTTGAAGTTGAATCTTCAATTTACATAAAATGAGACAGTTTATAAATTGGGTCTTTCTATGTTGCCTTGACAGCATTAAATTCATTCATAAGTCTATCCTAAACTTTACAGCTTCAATTTTTTAAAGTTCTTAAATTTCAATATAAAATTCACGAGTTATTATATTCCTTTAAAATTCATAAGTAAATTGTAACTTAAATAACTCCAAAATTCATAATTTGCAAATTTTAACATGAAATCACAAGTTATCATATTTTCAGTACGATTTTGGACTTGGCACTATAGAAGTTCCCTTATAAAATTTACGATAAAAAAAAAAAAAAGAAGCTTGAAACGCGGGTGATATTCAATGCTGTAGTTAATGGATAGATAAGTCTCATAGTTAACGTTGTAGACTTACTCTCTATTTTGTATTAGACACTTTTACATCGTTCAAACCGAGTCATTTGTTTCGTGGGAGCCGATAGAAAATATTCAAACTTATGCTGTCTCATTTTTTATTTTTATTTTTTTCATAAGAAGTCTACCAATTATTTTTTAAGAAGTCTACTAGTTAATTAAACCACACTTCCCTATTTTTTCCCCTCATAAAAACTATACTTCCCTAATTGGTTCCTATATGCAATTATATATCTTTATATTTACTTATTTTTCTAATGAAAAATGCTAGTTTCTTTTGTCACAAAATATATCATAATTGACACGATGAAAGTTTGACATATATATAGATTGATTGATCGACTATATTGAATTTTTTTGCCACTCTTTATTTTGTATAATTAGGAGTGTGATAACATGTAATAATTGACAGTGCACAGTGACACAACTTATAATGATAACAACACCTATAAAATAAAGTATGTAACATATATACAACAGTTCTAGTTTATTAATTTCATAAATGGCTCACATTATTGACTTTATGTTAAATTGCCTTTGAATTGTTTAAAAATGATCATTGCATCGCTTCAACTACAAAGAAGCGTTCAAAAACCTTTTAACCCGTTGTGTCCAGATTCGTATAATTAACATGACATGTTTTAAATTGGTTAATAATGGGTAATATGGCAAAAGTGTCTTGAGTAGCTAGGTCTTTCCTTCTACAATTTATTCAAACAATAAAGAAGGGAACTATTGAAAACAAGAGTAAAAATTGTCAGAAACATATTCAAAAAGTTAAAAAAGAACATTGAGAGATCTTGTTGGGCAGCTACATGTTTGGCGCCGTCGAGTGAGGAACGGTGAGGGTGAGGGGGTCTAGGTTCGTGTCCTTGAGGATAAGGAATTGGGGATGATAGATTTTTTTGGAAAACTTTTGAATTATTTTTAACAATTGTGTTTTTTAGGTTTAATTAAAATTTTTAGGCGGTTTGGCAAGCTACTTAGAACTAAAGTTTTAAGTTAAAAAACTGTAATATATGAGAGCTTTACACTATAACAATATTTTACTTTTTGTTTTAGCTACTGAGAGCTTTATATTATAATTAATTAGAACTAGTTAGTTCGAATTGACACTCTCAATAAACACTTAATCTTGACTTTCAGTTTCCCATCGTGGTGTTAGTGATATAAATGGATATGGACAAAAGGGATTTTTTGAATGCCTTAGGAATGAAATAAACTCTTGTAAATAATTAGTAAGCATACTGTTAGAAATTAAAGCAATAAGCAACAAGAAATATAGAGAAAAATGCATAAAAGATTTTACGTGGAAAAACCTTAATGAAGGGTGAAAAAACCACGGGTAGAGGAAAAGCAATCCACTAATCATAAAACGGATGTTACAACGGTGTTTAGAGCGCTCAAATACAGAAATTCACTCACTCAATCACTCATAAATTCACAAGATTGAGTTCACTGTATCACTCTCAACAATATAATCTCTATGTTATCTCTATTATTTTGTGACTATTGTAAACAATAGAGAATAACAAGTATATATATATGTGTAGACTCAAATCCTAGCTCAAAATAACCAAAAAACGCATAAAAATGCAAAATCTATGTTTGAGTCGAGTTGTAGCGCCGCATTGTTGCTTTTCAAGCACTACGGCTCTCGTTCACCAAATTGTAGAGAAAGTAGCACCGCGGTCTTGTCTTTCTGCCAAGTATGGTTTTGGGTCACCAAAATAACAATCTCCAATGACACAAAATCCACCATAAAAGAAAAAACTCCAACATGTGATTGATCAAATTCTCCACCTCTTCCACAGAGCCCCAACTGGCAACTAACAAGCATGAAAATGAACACCAACCATGTTCAAGTAATGCTCAAACTTAGCTGTAGGTAATGATTTAGTCATCATATCGGCAGGATTATCATGCGTATTGATTTTGCTTACAATACTATCACCACGAGCAATAATATCACGAACAAAGTGATAACGAACGTCAATGTGCTTTGTTCTCTCATGAAACATTTGATCTTTAATGAGAAAAATAACACTCTAACTGTCACACATCACCATAGTAGTTTGCAAGTCTTCACTAAGTTCTCCAAATAGGCCTCTCAACCGCATGGCTTCTTTGAAAGCCTCCGTAATAGCCATATATTTAGCCTCAGTAGTAGACAAGGCAACAGTAGCCTGCAAGGTAGCCTTTCAACTGGTAGCACAATCACTAACTTTAAACACATACCCAGTAAGCGATCTCCTCTTTTCCAAGTCTACAGCAAAATCAAAATCAATGTATCCCACAACACCATTTGTAGTCCTCCCAAAGTGCAAACAAACTTTAATAATACCACGCAACTATTTGAAAATCCATTGCACTGCTTTTCAGTGCTCTTTACCTAGATTAGCCATGTATCTACTAACTGCACTAATTGCATATGATAAATCTAGGCGAGAACATACCATAACATACATGAGGGAACCGACTACACTAGAGTACGAAACATGTGACATGTACTATAACGCCCCTATATGGGGGTTAACAGTTTTTAATGAATTAAAATAAAAATAAAAAATAAAAGTAAAACCTTAAAAATAAAATTACCCGGGCTTAAATGAAAACTCTCAAATCAAAAATAAAAATATAAACGACAATTAAACCACAGTTTAATGTAGCACCTTAAATTTAATAATATAAACTGTCGTCATCATCATTTTAACCCTCAACGCATTTTAATACAGTCATAGAAAGTAACAATTGATGCTTACATTATCATGAAGAACATTCTTAACAATTGAATCAGTCCCAAAGTAATATAGCTACATAGCTTCCTCAACTATTTTTTTTTGTAGCCATCTTACACTTAGTGAGTCCTGAAAAGATAAAAATATAAGGGAATGAGCGACAATATGCTCAGTAGAGAAAACCATTACTCACCTTTAGGTTTTTATCATTACCATATTAAAACCTGCATGGTTATTTAATACGCATCATTATCCATATTATGAGATTTATTATAATCATATTCTGTGGATACCATAGTTAATCATTACCGAGTTTCATACATATACATATATACAAATGTTACAGTTTATCATTATTCCTAGGTACCCACGTTCAATAGAGTATCACTCAACTCATCGAAACCAAAATGGGCGTGCTTGATCACCCTCTAAACATTCCAAGGGTGTTCCGGTGAGGGGACATCAAGCCCCGAGTCCTCACCAAGTCGATTCTGTACAGTATGTTCTGGGACTTTCAACCCAAGGAAGCGTCATCACCTTCCCCTTATTTTACCTTTTAGGGTATTCATGCCCAAGGACGTAACCGCCGCCCTCTTCACGTCTCACCATTTCTCTATATTCGATCATTATTAATAGAGTCAGTTTTTCTAACTATGCTTCTCAATTTATAACATGTGTCAATTCATTATGTTCCTCGCTATACAATACAAGACGAGTCCATGTCATAGTTTCATATGTAATACTCATATAATAGCAGTTCAACATAGATATATATATATCTTGCGGTAAAATAATCAATTTTAATTCCATAAAAACCTCACAAAAGATGAGTAATAGAATCCCTACCTTCCAAGCTTATCAACAATCTTTAAATCCTGAAATCAATTAACGTTAGCTCCACACTCCCTTGATTCTAAGACGTGCATAAGGACAATTAAAACTAAAGCACAACATACAACCACATTTATAAATAAATCATGTGTAAATCCATCTTATTAGTGTGTCATTAAAGCCTTTATGCAAATCTTTTTGGAATACCATAGTAAACAATTTTTGTCTTAACACAATATAAAATTAAACAAGTAATCTATATGTTTTAGTCCCTAATAAGATTCATCAATCACTTAGGATAATATTGGAAAGGTTGCAAGACATTAAGGAATTAGGTGGTGAGCAAAGATGGGTTCTTGGTTCAGGTTAGCAGCTGGTATACCATGACAAACTGGCAGGTTTACTAGTTTCTAATTGAAAAATTAAAAATTTCATAGAAAATAAAATACAACTCTGATTTAGGTTTATGATAGCTCGTTAGAAAGCTTAGGATGTCTACTTTTTAAATATGCAAACCAATTTATAAATTCATTTTAATTTAATCCTAGGATTTCAAGAAATAGCCACTGCCCATAGAGGTATTACAAAGTTTATGGAATGTCAAATTTTTCTTTAACCCAAAACATATTATCCTTGTTTAAAATCTTAAAACCATTCCAAAATATGCAGCTTGCATTATATAATCACAATAAACATATTTTCATGAGTTTTATACCAAAATCATCATCAAACTATATCTCTAGCCCTTTTTACAAATAAGGGTGAAAACATGCTTATGTCAAACTTTCTCATTCAAAACCATAAAATCTAAATTATACAGTAAAATAAATGAGCAATTTCAAAGTAAAGATGGTAGATAAGACTAGATTAATTTCCTAAAATCTTACCTTAAAAATCTCATTGAAAACTTTAAGTCATCAATTCAAGAGATTAAAGCTCAAGTTCAACTTTAGCATGGGAACTTTTGAACGACATGGAGCTGGGTTTCTCAAGTTTAGAGAGCAGAAAAAGGAAGAAGAAGAAGAGAATGAGAGGAAGACATTTCTAGGAGAAAGGGAAAGATAAGTGTTGCATGGAGAAAAGAAAATGAATGTATGGTTTTCTTTGTTAGAGGGCCCGATTGAAGGAAAATAATGGGAACTGGGAGACAAGTAGGTAAAGCATTAAGTGCATTATGTCTCCTTCAGAGACTTTAGTTCATATAATGCCAAATGATATTTTAGTAATTAATTTGATGTTCCAAGAGCGTTTCGGTAAATTTACTAAATAAATTTAGAAAATTTTGAAATAGGTATAAATAAATAGGATGAAATAGATTTTAGATGAAATAAAATTTAGTTGGCATACTAATAATTAATTTAATTACCATATTACCTGTTAAAAAAATAATGGGTGTCACAACTCTACCCCTCTTAAAGAAATTTCATCCTCGAAATTTCAAATCTAACAGTATTAGTAAGAATCACAATTCCGTAATGATATCCACTTCTGACTCTAAACCGTCAATGTTATTTGTCCCTAAGTGTGAGTTATTGTATCTCCCTTCATTAGCTTGGAGTATTAACCTTACTCCAATAGTAAAAACTTCAACAAAAGTATTTCTGACTTGCTCCAAATTCACAACACCATATTATGGTTTAACATTTTGATCAGAGAATACACATGCTAATCATACCATTTTCCAGTCCTTCACTATCCTTGGACTGTGATTTACAATTACATTCAGGATATTATTCAAGAACTTCTACATACTTTATTTTTGGTTTCCTTTTCTTTTTGAGTAAGGAAAAGTCAAGGATAGTTGATTTTTATTTTTCAACTAATAAACTAAAACATAATCATGAAACATATAATACAAACACTTCTACTCAAAACCATACATTAAATTTATTTATAGAGATATTAGACGGAATCTCAGAGTTGCTAACAAACCCGACAGATTTTTCATTAAATAGTTATCCTCATGACACAGACGTTCAACCAAAATAATATACTCATATTTCCTATGGAATATCTCCATAACTGACTTTGGTACTTTCACATAATATTAACAGAATATTACACATTACAAACATGATACGGATACGTTTCGAGAGTACAAGGCACTCCGTATACCAGCTATCCATATCATGCATGCTTAGAGAATACAAAAACATTAATAAACAAAAGATCGGACCTTAAGTAGGATGCGTTTCGAGAGTATCAAGTACTCCGTATCCAGCCATCCAGGAATTAGGCTCAATGAATCTAAAAGATTAAACAACAACATACCACAAGAAATACAGAATGCAAGGTAAATGGTTATTCATGACACACGAAATACGGACGCACATGCCTACATGCCATAAATAAAACCAAAAGATTACAGATGGAGACGCAAATCAATTGGCTGCTCTCGGCTTTCCCTTTCCCATTCAAGCTTGGATGTTGCAGTGTTAAATTCTGGATGTATAATTTGCATCTTATCTATCAATTCCTCAGCTGCTGAAGCAGTAACAAAGATTTGTCTCTCTGATTCTGCAATGATGTTTTCTTCCACAGCGTAATCTAGAAATTTCAAAAGACCATCATAAAAACTATTTACATTCAGTAGTCCCAAGGGTTTGGAATGAAAGCCCAATAATTGCTCACAAGCAACTACGAATATTTCCTCAAGAGTACCTAGACCACCAGGTAATGCTATAAAAGCATCAAAATTATTGATTGTGGCTTTAAAATTTCTAGGGATGCTCGTGACTCCTTTTCCCTTACCTAAGGTTTCCTTATAAAGGTTTCCTTTAGCTAGAATATGAGGCCAAATTCCTACAACTGTAGCGTCACTAGACCTAGCTGCTAGCGTCATATTTTCCATCATTTTTATACTACCACCCCCATAGATTATGTTAATCTTCCTGTGTGCTAGGACTTGCCCTAAGTGTTTTGCAGCTTCTAAATAGGCTTTATCTTTTCCAAGGCTGGAACCACAAAAGACACAAACATTCTTTATTTTCTTGGTGGACTGGAAGGTAGACATATTTGGTTTATATAAGTGATTGCTTAATGTCTGCTCCACTTAGACTTCGGGTTCTACATGAGATTTTAAGGATGAGGAATACACAAAAAGGGCTAAAGAGACAAACGAGTAGGTAATGACAAGGTAATCTAAAGATTTAAACAAAATCTTGTGCAGATAAAAAAGTAAGATAAGGTGATTGATAGTTTACAGAAAATCTGATTCACTTTTTGAAAAAGATTAGACTCTAATTGTATAACTTTTGACAATTGAGAACAGTTTGACAGAAGACCCTCTTGACACAATTGTAGACCTTTTGAAATTTGAGACACAAATCTTTAAATATTGGGATAAGTTTTCAAAATTCAAACATGTTACTGTATCGTATGTGACGTGTCTGATAAGATAATATATTTTATTATATATATATTTAAGAAAACCATAAATTAAATGAGATATTAACACTTACTATATCAATCTAATAATCACAATTATTTCGAACACAAAAGCAAATATTCTGAGTAAAAGAGAAACACAAACTGTTAAACATCAGCTAAAACTGTTTCAAATAAGCAAAGACTAAATAACCTTTATAGAGCGATGACTTATTCCCCATTTAGTTTTCTTATGGCTTGGCAAACAGGATCTAGAAATACCATATTCCTGAGGCGTTGTCTTTCTGCATAAAATTTAGGCCAGAGTTTAAAAATAGCTCCTTGAACATTTCCACTAGGGTGACCGTAAATAGGAGGATGGATGCTATCCAAGTTCTCCTTTGAAAGTCTATCCCTACAAAACATTATTTTATCCTCTCTATTCGTAGACATATAACCAGGTGAAGTACATTTACCGTTACAATTTTGTCTTTCACATTTGTTATAAGTGACCATGATGGCACGAGCTCTTCTTTTCATTGCACTACGACTGGTACCCGTTCCTGGTAAACCGACATCTTGACTAAAGTCACTCGGACGGATCTTCCCTTCTATCAACATTCTCACATAACAAGGGATGCCAAAACGTATAAGAATCCACAACCAAGTGATTCTAGCCTTGTATTTCTTTCTGAGAATCTTTTGGGAGAGTGATGGGAAGTACTTTCTTAGGTGTTGATACTTTGGGTCCATGATGAGATGAAAGAAGAGTAAATAGAAAGGAAAAATTGAGATAGTAAGTTGTAGAATCCTAGAATTCCTTCTTCTTTTAGAGGGAAAGAAGAATTTCTAGTGAAAAAAGAAGAGGATTTACGATTTAGAGAGAGAATAACAAATTAAGAGAGAGAAAGTGAGCTCGGAGAAATAAGCTCCTATGCACAGTAAACATATATGTAAACAATAATTAAACCACTGTAGATGACACGTATAGAGACCATGTGGGAGAGATAGTGTGAATCAAACTGATTTAGGATTTAGACTAGGCCCAAATGTTCTAAGTTGAAAAGGGTCAGGTTGTTTTGGGCCTTAACACATTTAGAACGAGTTAAATAACAAACATAAAATTGAAAATCAATTTGTATAGATCTTAAACCCAATTCAAAGTCCACTATAGATAAAGTTAACTATGAACAACAAATCTAATTTAACGACAATCAAGGATCTTCCTGAATGGTATTTAAAATCATTTCATAACAACATACTCTTCTAGCAACTCAAATAATTTTGTTTTAATCAAAACCTTATTGAACAATGCATACATCTATATGCTATCCCTTATACTCAACATCTATCAATGGATTTATCATCATTACTACCAAGGGTTTAGAATGTGACTAACCTTGAAATTAATACGATTTATGTCTTCCAACATAGACCCTATCAATGAACAAAGACACTTGATGTTACTATTTAAGAACATCTACAATCCCCACAATTCCACTTATACAATATTTAATTTCCTCATATAACAAAACCTTAGGTAACCAAAAGATTCACATCTAAACATCTAGAAGTTAACCCTTTTATCGTAATTATCTAAAATTATTATAGGTGCCTTAAGTATTATGATTTACTTAAGGAAACTCCTATTGGTCATTTTCACATTGCATCTATGCATAAATATTCACTGATACACTTAAATACAATATACATAACAAAATATTCCAACCTTGAAATTCATACATTCTTACCTTTACACAGTCTCAACAGATCAAAAGTCCAACGTTTATCTCACTGAAGATTCAATACCATGAATTCCTAACTTATCTCATATTCCTCAAGTAAATAGAACTTTCAAGAAAAGTTATTAACACTTATGTGTTCCACCGAATCCATACATAATCATTACTTAGGTCTGAATCAATTATGAAGAATTTGGCATATCTATGCCAAACTTTAAAATCAATAAATCAAGCCTTATATTTCTTATTGTTTTTCACGAGACAAAAGGTTCTTAAATCCTCGTATCTACACGAATTTCTCATCATTCTATACAAATTAGATATGCTTATAGATCCTAATATTATACGAATCTCTCATAAGTATTCTACTAATAAACCCATTCCATATAATTATCTTTCCTCCATAACTATTAATACTTTCATTCGATATAATTATCGTACTCATATAACCGTTAGTATTTTCATTCTAGGGCCTTTCTATGTTATATCCTTCTAGACTGTATAAATCAATGTGAAGGTTCATTTTGATGATGACAATGAAAATTCAGCTTCAAAACCATCTCAAAAACAATTTTTTTTTTTAAAGTGGTGCTACACTCCCTAGGTTAACCAAACCTAGGCTCTGATACCAAAAATTCTGTAACGCCCCTATATGGGGGTTAACAGTTTTTAATGAATTAAAATAAAAATCAGAAATAAAAGTAAAACCTTAAACATAAAATTGCCCGGGGCTTAAATGAAAACTCTCAAATCAAAAATAAATATATAAACGACAATTAAATCACAGTTTAATGTAGCACCTTAAATTTAATAAAATAAACTGTTGTCATTATCATTTTAACCCTCAACGCATTTTAATACAGTCACAGAAAGTAACAATTGATGCTTACATTATCACGAAGAACATTCCTAACAATTGAAGCAGTCCCAATATAATATAGCTACATAGCTTCCTCAACTATTTTTTTCGTAGCCATCTCACACTTAGTGAGCCCTGAAAAAGATAAAAATATAAGAAAATGAGCAACAATATGCTCAGTAGAGAAAACCATTACTCACCTTTAGGTTTTTATCATTACCATATTAAAACCTGCATGGTTATTTAATACTCATCATTATCCATATTATGAGATTTATTATAATCATATTCTATGGATACCATAGTTAATCATTACCGAGTTTCATACATATACATATATACAAATGTTACAGTTTATCATTATTCCTAGGTACCCACGTTCAATAGAGTATCACTCAACTCATCGAAACCAAAATGGGCGTGCTTGATCACCCTCTAAACATTCCAAGGGTGTTTCGGTGAGGGGATATCAAGCCCCGAGTCCTCACCAAGTCGATTCTGTACAGTATGTTCTGGGACTTTCAACCCAAGGAAGCATCATCACCTTCCCCTTATTTTACCTTTTAGGGTATTCATGCCCAAGGACGTAACCGCCGCCCTCTTCACGTCTCACCATTTCTCTATATTCGATCATTATTAATAGAGTCAGTTTTTCTAACTATGCTTCTCAATTTATAACATGTGTCAATTCATTATGTTCCTCGCTGTACAATACAAGACGAGTCCATGTCATAGTTTCATATGTAATACTCATATAATAGCAGTTCAACATAGATATATATATATATATCTTGCGGTAAAATAATCAATTTTAATTCCATAAAAACCTCACAAAAGATGAGTAATAGAATCCCTACCTTCCAAGCTTATCAACAATCTTTAAATCCCGAAATCAATTAACGTTAGCTCCACACTCCCTTGATTCTAAGACGTGCATAAGGACAATTAAAACTAAAGCACAACATACAACCACATTTATAAATAAATCATGTGTAAATCCATCTTATTAGTGTGTCATTAAAGCCTTTATGCAAATCTTTTTCGAATACCATAGTAAACAATTTTTGTCTTAACACAATATAAAATTAAACAAGTAATCTATATGTTTTAGTCCCTAATAAGATTCATCAATCACTTAGGATAATATTGGAAAGGTTGCAAGACATTAAGGAATTAGGTGGTGAGCAAAGATGGGTTCTTGGTTCAGGTTAGCAGCTGGTATACCATGACAAACTGACAGGTTTACTAGTTTCTAATCCGAAAATTGAAAATTTCATAGAAAATAAAATACAACTCTGATTTAGGTTTATGATAGCTCGTTAGAAAGCTTAGGATGTCTACTTTTTAAATATACAAACCAATTTATAAAATTCATTTTAATTTAATCCTAGGATTGTTAGACATGTATGCCCTAAGGAGTAAAAATGTAATACGTTTTTGGAGACATTTTTATATCCATAAAGAATTTATTCATTTATATATACCAAATCTTGTCCTCTTTATGTTCATATTTGTTGAATGTATGATAAGCAAATAGTAGTCTGAGACTGTCAATCTAAACCTTAAGAATTGGGCATATGATGGATTGATTATGCAGAAGACACGATTCTTAAGGTGATGGTCTAAAACATATGATCCGCAATTGAGGGAATAAAGTTGGGTGCTTTATTCATGTAAAGATTGTTATGTTGTCTATATCCCTTTGGGAGATGGTTTGTCTTGGCCATCGGAGTTGGACTCCGTGAATAGAAACATTGGCACGTTGTCATAGGTGACGATGTGTTGGATCGGGATATAAAGTGAATTGATTTAGATTAATAACTCTGTCTTGGAAAATCGATTCACTTTAGACAATCATTTGTATTGTATCTTAATCCTGAGATGAATAGTGGGCCCGTTGTCTCGACTTATATCTTTTGATGTACCAATGGGTGACTTTCACATCTTAATAGTGGTATGCATGCCGGTATGTTGGAGGCATGACTCTTGATAGCATAGACTTGTTATTTATAGATATGGAATCCATAGCTCCTCTTTAGGAGTAATGATATCCTCTTATATGCGTTGTCCTGTAATTGGAAATCTGGAGCGCTCAACCATTTGGATACATAGGTGTAACTGAATGGTATACTATCTTTGGATGGTAAGTTTTCTAATGGTGAGACAATGGAATGTAAGATAAAAATAATCAGGAAGGTAAGACAAAACTTGTCCTTAAGCCGATTATGGATTTACATATGGGGATACGATACACTTTGATATGTCATGGAGACTTAGCTACACGAGCTTCGTAATTCTATAAAGTTCGAGAGTGCAGCTCCAAGCTTTTAGTAAAGTAGCGTTGGAGTGATAATTGTGAAATGTATATCTGGGATATTGGGTTTCATAATTATCATGAGCTTGAACTTTATAGGTCCATTTTGGTCCCATTTGCTAGCTCACAAAATCCTGTAACGACACGACGTGCTTTTTCCTATAATTGGTGACTTATGTCGAAATTATCAGATTGGTTTAAAATTTGTAAGAATCAAATAATTCATGTCTGTTTATTGGTTGAATTAATTTTGTAATAAAATTAATTTAAGATAAACTTGTTGAATTATTGGGATCGAATAATTCTTGTCTGTTTATCGGTTGATTTAATTTTGGATAAATTAGATCAAGATAAACTTGTAGAATTATTGTGAATTGATTTATTTTCTTAGAGATTATCTTGATAAAGTTTGTTTTGATTAGATATCTTCTCTATTGGGTTATTTGAATCAAAACTAAGACTTTATCCTTTAGAATCTCGAGTGAAAAATAAAAGATTTGCGGAGATTTTTTCTCGCGAGTTTGGCCTACTGAATGACAAGTTCGGCCTGCCAATCAGGATATTTGGCCTGTCGACCAACGAGAAAAAAAGATTACCCGTTTTCACGCGGATCTTATCAGATATTGATCCGAACTTGATTCTGTTTCGAGTTTTTGAGACCTAATCTGATAAGGACTGACCCCAGGACCAATGGCTATATAAAGGGAGTGAGTCTCATGATTTACTCAGATCAATTGAGAGATTAAGAGTGATACTCTTCTAATGAGCATCTGAAAAACTCCCTGAGAGCTTTTGTTCACAAATCACGAACTCTAGCTCTGGGTTCTGTCTCTTGGTTGGAAAGAGAGTCATCGGTGGAAGAGCTGTACGTGTGAGTCCATACTCACTTCAATTGTGGATAGAGAATAGCAAAGAAGACCAGTTGGTTGAGGCTCTTCTGGAACGTTACTTCTCTTCACAGGCTGCGGAGGATCTTCACACAAAGGTCAGTAAGATCTGTCTAATTTATACATATAGCATGTCAAACTTGTGTTTTGGAAATTACTCTGATAAAAAATTTTAAAATTCCACTGCGCACTTTGTTTCCAACAATTGGTATTAGAGCCATGGTTTTTACATAAATTTACAAGTTTGTGATCATGTTATATGCATAAATTTTGTGATCTTTATCTCTCCTATGCTTGAATTTAATTTTATAGAGAGATGGCACTCTAGGTTTTTATAAATTATAAATGTTGTCATGGATTATGTGGTAAATATTTATTGATTAATTATGGTTGATTAAATCATTTTTTAACTATTTATTAATTAATTAAAACCGGTTATGGTTCCTTAGAGGTTAGAATATGTATCTAGGTTTTTCATGTAATTAGATGGCGGACTATCATCTCCGTCTAGGAATTGTTATTTAATTTTAAATTTATAAAATTTTGTAATTAAATAATTATTCAGAAAAGACGGATCTAGAAGAATGATGATGGCGCCTCCAAGTATTTCCTGAGTCTCTAATTTTATGTTTTTGAATTGTTGAAAATAAAATTGATGAATTGCATTAAAGTTGTATTTTTTGGAATAAGTTTTTCTGCTCGGTCGGCATGTCGGACATCACAGTTTGGCAGGCCGAAGATCACAGATTGGCAGGCCAAAGATCACAGATCGGCAGGGCAGACGTGTGGTCTAGCAGGCCGACAGTGGGGCAGAAATTTGAGAGCTCTGTCGACAGGCCAAACTTTCAGTTCGGCAGGCCGAACCTTCATGACCGGCAGGCCAATCACCCAGATCGGCCTGCCGACCGAGAGCTGCCAAGTGTCCAGAAAAGGTGTAATTTTTTCGGTGCAGTTTTAATTTTATTTTTGAGACGATTCTAAGAAACATTAAATTGGATATGGCCGGAAAAATGAAGTTTTTGATTCATACGGGATTGAAGACTTGAAGTGGATATTGCATGAAGCAAGATACATGTTGAGGATTCAAAGATGATGAATCGATAAATGTCTCGATTATTCTCTTATAATCTTATTTTTTCTACTCTCTAGGGTGGAACCATAATATTACGGTTATTATTATTTTGCTTATAGCTTTGCTTGATTGCTTTGCTTGTCTGCATTATAATTTACCATGTATATTGATAACATGTCATATAGAATAGGGAGTACCGCTCATATTAAAATTGTTCATGCATAATTTTAAATAAAACCTTGATTTCAAAAGATTGAGTAGGAGAAGGTTTTTGAAGAGAGAACCTAAGGCCTCCATCGTTGGTCTATAGGAAGAACATGGTGGTCCCGACCCCTAGGAAGGGATTTCTATCATGTACCAGATTGGATCTCTGAAAGGATAAGGTATTTTAGTGTGATTTATGGTTGCACACCCCTAGGTGGTGATTATAAATCATGGATAAAATATTGAAACGATAGTTATACACTCATGTTAATTTTATTATTAACCTCCCCTAGGAGGTCTGTTAATAAAATTAATGGCCAAAGAAATGATTATTAGTATATACTGGATCATACAGGTCCTGGATGGCATGTATTAATCAGGAGAGGATCCGTGTTCCTGATTGAATTTGGCATGACTCCCCTAGGAGCTTGTTGAATTCTGAGTTGGAAATTATCGTTGTAAGGTTGTGATATTTTCAAGGTTTTGACACATAAACACATTTGTATGATTTTACATGATTGTGTTATCTTACTAAATTATTATATATGTTTGCTTATGTTTGGTATATAATTCTTTATTGTAGATTGAAAATGTCTAAAAATGCTTTATCATCGATACTTGACAAAAACCAATTAACCAATGAGAATTATAACGATTGGAAATGGAACCTGGACATCGTCCTTTCCTTTGAGAAACTGAAATATGTACTGACAACCCCTTGTCCTCCCCAGCCTACCGGAGACTCTAGTAATGTGCAATTCTAAGCGTACGATTGTTGGAAAGATGCTAATGATCAGGCCCGCTGCTATGTTATGGCTAGCATGAACAACGTGCTGCAGGCTCAACATCAGGATTATGAGACTGCGAAGTAGATCTTGGATAATCTTGAGGATATGCTCGAAGGCCAGGTTATAACAAAGTAACAAAGGGCGCTTTAAAAACTCTTAAACTATAGACAGAGACTGGGGACATTTGTAAAGGAGCACATGATGTTGGTCATGGGTTACCTCGCTGAGGCTCAAACCAATGGAGCCGACATCTATGCTGAAACTCAGATGACTATGGTCTTTGAGACTCTGTCTAAGGAATTTATTTTGTTTAGAGCTACTTTTAATTTAAGTAATAGACGGGATATGACCTTGACAGAACTGATAAAACAGTTACAGGAGTTTGAACTGCTGATCAGGGAGTCTCCTGCTGGTGGTGAAGCCAACATGGTAGCTGCTTCTGGTTCCAATCCTAACTCAGGGAATGGAAAGAAGCAATGGGCCAAGAACGAGAAGTCTTCTATTCCTGCTGCTACCAAGAGCAAGAAGAAGAAGAAGAAGAACCCAAAGAAGCTTAAGTGCTTCTTCTGTGATAAGGTCGGGCATATAAAGAAGCATTGCAAGGACTTCCTTTCCAAGGGAGGTAGGTGTGATCTTCTATATTTAGAAACTTGTTTGGTTGAGGAATCTAGTGACATTTGGGTCATAGATTCCTGTGCAACTAATCATGTTTGTGTTTCTCTATAGGGATTCAAAGAAACGAGAAGTCTGCTACGTGAAGACTTAACGCTTCAGATGGGCGATGGATCCTTGGTCTCAGCGGAAGCAGTGGGAGATGTCCATCTTTACTTTGATAATTATAGGAATTTAATTTTGCGAGATTGTTTTTATGTTTTTAAATTTAAAAGGAATTTAATTTCTGTATCTTCTTTATTTAAAGTCTCTTACGTGGTATCTTTTAATGAAAAAGTGGTAATTCGTAAAAACAAATCTTTTATTTGTTCTGGATGGATGCAAAATAATTTATATTTTATCAAACCTAAGATGAACTTATTGCTTAATGCTGAGATAAGTGATAATGACTCTAAAAGACTTAAAACTTCTCACTCTAATAAGACTTATCTTTGGCATTTGCGCCTTGGCCATATTAACCTGAATAGGATTCAAAGATTGGTAAGGGATGGACCTTTAAGTCACTTAAAGGTGGAATCTATACCTCAATGTGAATCTTGTTTGGAGGGTAAAATGACAAAAAGACCATACGGGTCTAAGGGCAATAGGGCCGAAGGGGTTCTAGAACTTGTGCATAGTGATGTTTGCGGACCAATGAACATCCGGGCACGAGGAGGGTATGAGTACTTCGTCCCTTTTATTGACGATCACTCAAGATATGGGTATGTGTACTTGATGCACCACAAAAGCGAAACTTATGATAAGTTCATGGAGTTTTGGGCTGAAGTAGAAAAGCAATTGGGTAGACCCATAAAGGCACTTCGATCAGATCGAGGTGGGGAATACCTTTCTGATAAGTTCTTGGGACACTTGTTAGAGAATGAGATTTTATCCTATTTGACTGCGCCGGGCACTCCGCAGTAGAATGGCGTAGCGGAAAGAAGGAATAGGACTTTGTTGGACATGATTAGGTCCATGATGAGTTATTCATCATTACATTTATCCTTTTGGGGATATGCACTACAAACTGCATGTTATCTTTTGAACAATGTGCCTTCAAAATCGGTCCCTAAAACTCCTCACGAGTTGTGGACAAGAAGGAAGACATCCTTAAACCATATTCGCATATGGGGATGTCCGGCTCATGTCCTGTTTAAGGATCCGAATAAGTTGGAAGCACGTTTGGTGGTTTACGTGTTTGTAGGATATCCAAAAGGGACTAAAGGGGGTTATTTTTATAACCCAAAGGAAAATAAAGTCGTGGTTTCAACTAATGCAACTTTCCTTGAGGAGAGTTACATGGACGGCTTTAAACCTTGAAGCAAAGTGGTGCTTGAGGAGTTAAGGGGTGATCCGTTCACTCCGGAGGTTCCGAACAAACCATTCCGATTGGTGTAGAAAAACCAAACAAACTTGAACAACAATCTTAGGGGCTTCGGCGTAGTGGGAGGATCGGGCGTCAACCTGAGAGGTATATGTTCAATGGGGAGGCCTTATTAGCTGAACCGGATGAACATGACAGGGATCCTTATACTTACGTAGAAGCTATGGAGGATGTTGATTCAAAACTCTGGATAGAGGCCATGAACATAGAGATGAAGTCTATGGAGACTAATCGGGTCTGGGAGCTTGTGGATCTTCCCGAAGGGGTAAAACTCATAGGGTGTAAGTGGATCTACAAGAGGAAAAGAGGAGTGGATGGAAAGGTCGAAACCTTTAAGGCTAGACTGGTAGCTAAGGGTTATACGCAAAAGGAAGGAATCGATTATGAGGAAACCATTTCACCTGTAGCCATGCTTAAGTCCATCCGGATTCTCTTGTCCATAGCTGCTGCTCTCGACTACGAGATTTGGCAGATGGATGTCAATACGGCTTTTCTAAATGGCTATCTTAATGAGTCCATTTATATGGAACAACCAGACGGGTTCAAGGTCACGGGTCAAGAGGGTAAAGTTTGTAAGCTGCTAAAGTCAATTTATGGACTTAAGCAGGCTTCTCGTTCTTGGAACATAAGATTTGATCAAGTGATCAAGACTTATGGGTTCTCACAAAATGTGGATGAACTATGTGTTTACAAACACATTAAAGATGGGAAGGTGGTTTTTCTACTGCTCTATGTGGATGACATTCTGCTAATTGGCAATGACGTTGGGGCATTGTCATCGGTCAAATTATGGTTGACCAAGCAGTTTGACATGAAGGACTTGGGTGAGGCTAATTTTGTTCTCGGTATCCAGATCTTTCGAGATAGGAAGAACAAAATGATAGCTTTGTCACAGGCCGGCTACATAGATAAAATTCTCAGAAGGTTTGCAATGCAGGATTCCAAGAAAGGTGGGCAACCATCTAGGTCTGGAATTACTCTTTCTAAGAAAGACTCTCCAAAGTCTTGTGAAGAAAGAGAATACATGAAGAAGGTACCTTATGCTTCGGCAGTGGGTAGTCTCATGTATGCCATGCTTTGCACACGACCGGATATTAGTTATGCGGTCGGGATTGTAAGTCGATTTCAGGCGGATCCAGGACCGAACCATTGGGTTGCGGATAAAGCATATTTTCAAGTACTTGACAAGGACTCGAGGGTATATGCTTGTGTATTCGGGTGAGGATTTAACTCCTCTAGGATACACTGATTCGGATTTTCAATCTTGTTTGGATTCTAGGAAATCAACTTTGGGGTTTGTGTTTACTCTAGGCGGCGGTGCCATCAGTTGGAGAAGTGCGAAGCAAGATTGCACTTCGGATTCAACAATGGAGGCCGAGTATGTGGCGGCTAGTGATGCTTCGAAAGAAGCAGTATGGCTCTGCAAGTTCCTTGGAGATCTTGAGGTAGATCCTGGTATGGATAATGCGGTATCACTATACTGTGATAACAGTGCGGCGGTAGCTAATGCTAAGGAACCAAGATTTCACAAGAAGAGTAAGCATATTGATCGAAAGTATCATGTGATAAAGGACTTCATTGAGGGCGGGCATGTCACGGTGTGCAAGATCGCGTCAGAGGACAATTTAGCTGATCTATTTACGAAGACACTTACTAGGAGAGTCTTCGAGAGGATGTGGAAGCTATGGGGATGCAAAATTTGTTGTATTTACTCACTTAGTGCAAGTGGGAGATTGTTAGACATGTATGCGCTAAGGAGTAAAAATGTAATACGTTTTTGGAGACATTTTTATATCAATAAAGAATTTATTCATTTATATATACCAAATCTTGTCCTCTTTACGTTCATATTTGCTGAATGTATGATAAGCAAACAGTAGTCTGAGACTGTCAGCCTAAACCTTAAGAATTGGGCATATGATGGACTGATTATGCGGAAGACACGATTCTTAAGGTGATGGTCTAAAACATATGATCCGCAATCGAGGGAATAAAGTTGGGCGCTTTATTCATGTAAAGATTGTTATGTTGTCTATATCCCTTTGGGAGATGGTTTGTCTTGGCCATCAGAGTTGGACTCCGTGAATAGAAACATTGGCACGTTGTCATAGGTGACGATGTGTTGGATCGGGACATAAAGTGAATTGATTTGGATTAATAATTCTGTCTTGGCAAATCGATTCACTTTAGACAATCATTTGTATTGTATCTTAATCCTGAGATGAATAGTGGGCCCGTTGTCTCGACTTGTGTCTTTTGATGTACCAATGGGTGACTTCCACATCTCAATAGTGGTATGCATGCCGGTACGTTGGAGACATGACTCTTGATAGCGTAGACTTGTTATTCATAGATATAGAATCCATAGCTCCTCTTTAGGAGTAATGATATCCTCTTATATGCGTTGTCCTGTAATTGGAAAACTGGAGCGCTCAACCATTTGGATACATAGGTGTAACTGAATGATATACTATCTTTGGATGATAAGTTTTCTAATGGTGAGACAATGGAACGTAAGATAAAAATAATCGGGAAGGTAAGACAGAACTTGTCCTTAAGCCGATTATGGATTTTCATATGGGGATATGATACACTTTGATATGTCACGGAGACTTAGCTACACAAGCTTCGTAATTCTATAAAGTTCGAGAGTGCAGCTCCAAGCTTTTAGTGGAGTAGCGTTGAAGTTGATAATTGTGAAACGTATATCTGGGATATTGGGTTTCATAATTATCATGAGCTTGAACTTTATAGGTCCATTTTGGTCCCCTTTGCTAGCTCACAAAATCCTGTAATGACACGGCGTGCTTTTTCCTATAATTGGTGACTTATGTCGGAATTATCAGATTGGTTTAAAATTTGTAAGAATCAAATAATTCATGTCTGTTTATTGGTTGAATTAATTTTGTAATAAAATTAATTTAAGATAAACTTGTTGAATTATTGGCATCGGATAATTCTTGTCTGTTTATCGGTTGATTTAATTTTGGATAAATTAGATCAAGATAAACTTGTAGAATTATTGTGAATTGATTTATTTTCTTAGAGATTATCTTGATAAAGTTTGTTTTGATCAGATATCTTCTCTATTGGGTTATTTGAATCAAAACTGAGACTTTATCCTTTAGAATCTCGGGTGGAAAATAAAAGATTTGCGGAGATTTTTTCTCAGGAGTTCGGCCTGTCGAATGACAAGTTCGGCCTGCCGATGGAGCCTTTTCGGCCTGTCGATCAAGATATTCGGCCTGCCGACCAGCGAGAAAAAAAGATTACGCGTTTTCACACGGATCTTATCAGATATTGATCCAAACTTGATTCTGTTTCGAGTTTTTGAGACCTAATCTGATAAGGACTGACCCCAGGACCAATGGCTATATAAAGGGAGTGAGTCTCATGATTTACTCAGATCAATTAAGAGATTAAGAGTGATACTCTTCTAGTGAGCATCTGAAAAACTCCCTAAGAGCTTTTGTTCACAAATCACGAACACTAGCTCTGGGTTCTCTCTCTTGGTTGGAAGGAGTGTCGTCGGTGGAAGAGCTATACGTGTGAGCCCACACTCACTCCGGTTGTGGATAGAGAATAGCAAAGAAGACCAGTTGGTTGAGGCTCTTCTGGAATGTTACTTTTCTTCACAGGCTGCGGAGGATCTTCACACAAAGGTCAGTAAGATCTATCTAATTTATACATATAGCAAGTCAAACTTGTGTTTTGGAAATTACTCTGATGAAAAATTTTAAAATTCCGCTACGCACTTTGTTTCTAACAAGGATTTCAAGAAATAGCCACTACCCATAGAGGTACTACAAAGTTTATGAAATGTCAAATTTTTCTTTACCCCAAAACATATTATCCTTGTTCAAAATCTTAAAACCATTCCAAAATATGCAGCTTGCATTATATAATCACAATAAACATATTTTCATGAGTTTTATACCAAAATCATCATCAAACTATATCTCTAGCCCTTTTTACAAATAAGGGTGAAAACATGCTTATGTCAAACTTTCTCATTCAAAACCATAAAATCTAAATTATGCAGTAAAATAAATGAGCAATTTCAAAGTAAAGATGGTAGATAAGACTAGATTAATTTTCTAAAATCTTACCTTAAAAATCTCATTGAAAACTTTAAGTCATCAATTCAAGAGATTAAAGCTCAAGTTCAACTTTAGCATGGGAACTTTTGAACGACATGGAGCTGGGTTTCTCAAGTTTAGAGAGCAAAAAAAGGAAGAAGAAGAAGAGAATGAGAGGAAGACATTTCAAGGAGAAAGGAAAAGATAAGTGTTGCACGGAGAAAAGAAAATGAATGTATGGTTTTCTTTATTAGAGGGCCCGATTGAAGGAAAATAATGGGAACTGGGAGACAAGTAGGTAAAGCATTAAGTGCATTATGTCTCCTTCAGAGACTTTAGTTCATATAATGCCAAATGACATTTTAGTAATTAATGTGATGTTCCAAGAGCGTTTCGGTAAATTTACTAAATAGATTTAGAAAATTTTGAAATAGGTATAAATAAATAGGATGAAATAGATTTTAGATAAAATAAATTTTAGTTGGCATACTAATAATTAATTTAATTACCATATTACCTGTTAAGAAAATAATGGGTGTCATATGTACTCAATCTCATCGTTTGAGTGTGGAGCTAATGCACCTGAAAGTCTGAAATGCACAGCTAACTGAGTGCTCACTGGTTTTGCTTTCTGCATGTTGAACCTGTGCAAAACTTTTTCGATATATCCTTTCTGTCTCAAATATAGCTTACCTGCTTTTCTATTTCTCAAGATCTCCATGTCAAGAATCTTCTTGGCAGCCCCTAAGTCCTTCGTCTCAAAGTCTCTACTGAGTTGAGCCTTTAACTTCTTAATCTCTCCTTTATTCTTATCAGTAATCAATATATCATCAACATATAAAAGCAAATAAACAAAGGACCCATCATTACCCCTCTTGAAGTAGACATAACTGTCATAGCTACTCCTCTTAAATTCATGAGCGGTCATAAATGAGTCGAACCTCTTATACCAATGCCTACGAGACTGTTTCAAATCGTAAAGAGACTTTTCAACAAGCAAACATAATCTTCTTTACCTGTAACAACGAAACCCTTGGGTTGTTGCATATAAATGTTTTCCTCGAGCTTTCCATGTAAAAATGCAGTCTTCACATCTAACTGCTTAAGCTCAAGATCATGAGTGGCCATAATACCAAGCAAATCTCGAATTGAGCTATGCTTAACCACAAGAGAAAAAACATCTGTAAAGTCAACACTTGTAACCTGATTGTATCATTTTGCAACTAGTCTAGCCTTATACCTAGCATCTTCAACTCCCGGTGTACCATCTTTTCTTTTAAATACCCATTTGTAGTGAACAGCTTTCTTCCCTTTGGGTAACTTTACCAAATCCCATGTGTCATTCTTATGTAGGGATTCCATCTCCTTTTGTATAGCAATCATCTATTTACTAGAGTCAACTGAATTAACCATCTCTGAATAGGTAGAAGGTTCTTCACTAAACTCAATACCTTCTACCACTGATAAAGCATAAGCCACCAAGTCGGCCTCAGCATACCTCTGTGGAGGCCTAACATCTCTCCTTGGCCTATCCTTAGAATATAGTACTGTGGTGGTGGCGTTGGTGGCAACGGGGAAGCCATATCGCCTTGACTCTTTGAACTTGACTAGAAAGTCGAATCGGATGATGTACCTGTCTCAATCTGAAACTCCACCTGTCTGCCAGATCTTTCCTGATCAACATCACTAGATCCCGTAGTAGATGTCCCACGTAACATGAAAATCTCATCAAACACAACATCTGTCACAACCCGCCTTTTCGGGCTGTGATAAAACTCTTTCTTACTTACTTTAGGGCAAAAATTTAGGAATTTTTTTTTTAAACGGAAATAAATATTTACTTACAATAACTTTGATAACTCCCAAAATACTTTCACATACTTGTATTTACATAATTAATACTTTTACTTTCATAACATCTTTCTTTTAATCATTTCATATCAAAATAACTTTAAACATGCGTGGCGGAAAACATTACAGCAGCGGACTCCATACCCAATCTGCACACCTCATCCGTCCGCCAGCTCATCATTACGACTCATTCTGACCTTTTCATCGGAATACCTACAGCATGAAAAACTTAATGAGCTAACGCCCAGTAAGTCCCATAAATCCCACATGGATATTCACATGAATGCATGAATCAATTATGCTTTCTTATAAACTTTCTTTATTCTCATCATTTCTTATCTTTACTAGGGCCCAAGTGTTCGTACCATTGCGCAATTTCATTTAGGTCTACGTAACACCGTGACCGTAACATATCCTTTAAACTCTCCTTGAGTTAGGAGCCGGTACGACACTTTTCTTAATTTCTGGTGATACATTTACCAGTCCATTTATTATGGTTGACATACCATGCATGAAGTGATAATCACATATTATCCATGAAACATAAATTCTCTTGCATAGCATAGTACACACAGGTACTTACTTTTTATACACACTGGTACACATTAATATACGCACAGGTATATAGCATAATGTACTCACAGGTACTTAATATAAAATGTACACACAGATACCTACTTTATACATACTCAAATATTTATCATTGTACACACATGTACGAAATCATGATACACATGCTCATTTTCATTATTGTACACACAGGTACACAATATATTATACACACAGGTACAAAATCATGGTACACATGCTCATTTTCATTATTGTACATACAAGTACATAACAACTTGTACACACTGGTACACATTAATATGCTCACACTTATTCATACATGACTATACCCCTAGGTATTCATATCATGGCAAACATACAAGTTTACACTTAATTATACGCACAGGTATACATATACATACATTTCTTTCTAAACCTACATTTCATACTTGTAGGTGGGAAGGGTACTTACTTGATGCGAATGTCAGGGCAACTTAACCTCGATTTCCCTTCTCTAGACTCCTAGGATCCTGTTGGCCAATTACAAAGCCATTAGCCAAATTCCACTATGTTTCGATACGAAACATCCGTTAGTTAATAAATTGAGTTGCATTACTATGTACAACTCTAAAAACCACTGGTTTTTCTTATTTCTATCTAACTTTACCCTATCGTTTCTAACGAAGGGCGGGAACCCTTTCTAGTCATTTTCTTATTCCATTAGAAACATTTCAAAACGGTTCGGGTTATTTGGACAAAAATGACGATTTTGCCCTTCGTGGGTCCACTAACCTACCAGAACTCGATTCGTTATTCTTACGAAAATAACCATATACTAATTTCAAAATAACACCCTAGTAGGTCAAATCTCTTTATTTCTCAATTATGCCCCATTTTCATAAAACTTTGCGGTTTAGTCCCTGAACTGAAAATTTTGACGATTTTAGCCCCGGGACTAAAATATACTTCTTTGCATCAAAATTTCCTATTTTTCTCAAGGATCATTTTTACTTAAGGTACCATACCTTAAATCATTTGCAAAAATAACATTTTTGCCATTTAACACTTTTTTCACTTTTAATATATTCTTGAAAAATCAAAAACTCACAAACGATTGAGTTTTTAGACAAACCGTCTACGCAACCTAACAGTTTCATCGAGATCTACAACTTTCATGTTTTAACTTTTCCCAAAATCTCACTGTACAGGTGCGTCTTTGACTATTTTTCAAATCTGCCGAGAAGGAACTTTTTCTTTCAATTTAGTCCCTTTGGCATTTTTACAAAAATCCGTTTCAAACTTGCAATTCTACCCCTGCAGAAACCATTTCATGCCTTAATCCACACATTCTCATGCTCAAACATCTCTTTTACAAAGTCAAACATCAAAATTACAAAAATAATACTTTTTGCAAAAATTGTCATTTTGCACTATAAACCAAAGTTTCACAACTCAAACTTGCCAATCATCACATATACATAAAATTCCAGCAAATACATGCTCAAAACCCCTCATGGGTTTGAAAGAATAAAATCAAAACAAAATTCAAAACTTTAAACTTTAAAACTTACCCAAATAACACTTTTTGGCTTTCTAAGCCTTAAAGGCTTCTTGAACTTCTTCTTGGACTTCCTTTTATGCAAAAATAGCATGGATTAATCTTTGCCCTTTACCCATGAAAAATCCCTTGAAAACTCATGAAAAAGTTTAGGATTTTACCTAAAAACTTGTGGGAAATCCTTGTACTTGCTTGTAAAACTTGTTTGGGGGTATTTTTGCAAAGTTTGGGGGTTGAGAAATTTTTTTAGAGACCTGGACATGGCTGCCGAATCTTGGAAGGAAAGAAAGGAAGTGAATTTTTGTGATAACTTTGCCTTAAATGCATCCTTATCACATTTGGTGACTCATGGTAACCCATGAGTATACCACTAGGTGTCCTCATCTTATTGGGCCACATTGCATGGCTTGTTGGCCCAATAGAATTCAAGCAAATGTCTACTTTGTGGAGTTAAAAATTTATACTGTGTAATTTTTTACCACACAGTATTTTTCGTATACTACCGTGGTCAATTTAGTGTACTTTCTATCCTTAGACTGTATAAAAATATTTAACTTACTTTTCGTTTACTTTTTGAGGCCAATCATAACATTTTTCGTATCTGCGTTTTCATTTAGCAGTATTCTTATACTGCTCTGGCCTCCTTTCTACCCCCGGTTAGGGTTAGGACAACCTCTATGTCCTATGTACATTCTAATCATTCATTCGTTTATATCACAATTTCACAATTAATTGCGACATGAAATTCATTTTATGGATATTATGCACAAATCTCTGAGTCATCAAACTCATAAAATTTGTATTTGACAATATCCACCATTGCATTACATATGCCATAAAATTTGCAATCAATGCCGCTCATTTATATTTTATTGTAATTTTCACAGAAACTACAATTTTTACAAAATTTCACATTTTTAAGAATAAATTCATTAATTAAACCTAATTAAATATTAGGTTTTATTGATGACGTTTCCTTGGTCATTACAATCTACCCCCCTTAAGAATTTTCGTCCTCGAAAATCAAAATAATTCAGAGTAGTCTTTCCTCATTTCATCCTCTCGTTCCTACGTTGTTTCTTCTACTTGTTGGTGGCGTCATAAAACTTTGACGAGAGGTATCTTCTTGTTCCTTAATTCCTTCTCTTCTTGTGCCAGAATTTGAACTGATTTTCTTCATAAGACAGATTGTCCTGTATGTCAATTTCTTCCGGCTGAAGAGCATGTGAAGGGTCTGGCACATACTTCTTTAGCATGGACATATGGAATTCATTGTGTACCAATGCTAGATTAGAGGGTATGGCTAACTTATAAACTACATTATCTATCTATTTCAAGATCTCAAATGGTCCAATATACCTTGGACTGAGCTTTCCTTTCTTCCCAAATCTTACAATTTCCTTTCATGGGCATTATCTTCAAAAAGACCAAGTCTCCTACTTGAAACTTTAAAGGTCTCCGTCGTCGATTAATCATAACTCTTTTGCCGACTAAAAGCCATTTTCATTCGTTGACCAATTAACTTTACCTCTTCCGTTGTTCTATTATCAAAATCTATGGTCGACAACGCCTTTTCTTGGGTTTCGTACCAATGTAAAGGTGATCTACATCTCCTTCCATATAGAGCTTCATATGGAACCATACCAATGGAGCTTCGATAACTATTGTTGTATACAAATTCGATCAGAGGAAGCTTTTTATCCCATCCTCTCTTAAAATCTAGCACACATGCTCTTAACATATCCTCTAAAGTCTGGATGGTCCTTTTCTGATTGACCGTCCGTTTATGGGTGGAAGGCTGTGCTGAACGTCAGTTTTGTTCTCATTGCTTGATGAACACTTCTCCAAAACTTGGAAGTGAATCTACCATTATGATAAAAATGATAGACTTCGAAACTCGGTGGTATCTAACTATTTGGGTTACGTATAGTTCAGCCAGTCGTTCTACAGAACTGCTGAGTTTAATGGGTAGGATATAAGTTGATTTAGTCAATCTATCAACAATTACCCATATAGCATCATGTCCACCCGTAGTTCTAGGTAGCCCGGTTACCCGGTCCATAGTTATCTGATCCTATTTCCACTCTAGGATATCAATTTTTTGTGTAATTCGCCTACTGGCCGTTGATGCTCAACTTTCACCTTTTGGCATGTAAGGCATTTGCTGACGAATCTCGCGACGTCATTCGTCATTACATTCCACCAATAGTGTTCTTTCAAATCTTGGTACATTTTAGTAGCTCCTGGATGAGCCACATATGGTGTTTCATGAGTTTCTTCTAATACTTGCTTCTTTAATCCTTCATCATTGGGAATGCATATCCTACTCTTGTAACGGATGATACTATCTTTCAAAATGCTAAATTCTGTTTCTTTGTTTTTAAGAACTTCATTCCTAACTTTAAGTAGCGACGGATCTGCTTCTTGTTGCTCTTTTAAATTCTCCACAATAGTTGGTTGAAAGGATCAATTAGCTAATCTTCCTGTGACTAGCTCTATTTCTGCTTCCATCAAATCCTTTTTGGAGAGGTTTTGGTATCATCTATACCGTTACTAGCAAGGACGTTGTTCTACGACTAAGGGCATTGGCTACTTGATTAGCCATTCCCAGGTGATACAAAATCTTACAGTCGTAGTCTTTGACTAACTCTAGCCACCTTTGCTACTTCATGTTGAGCTCTTTCTGTATGAAGATGCACTTCAGACTCTAATGGTCTGTATAAATTTCGTACTTAGGTCCACATAGGTAATGACACTATATCTTCAATACAAATACAACCATCGCTAACTCTAAATCATACATCGGATAATTTCTTTCATAATCCTTTAACTGTTGGGATGCATAAGCAATCACTTTTTCACTTTGCATCAATACGGCTCCAATCCTATTTTTGATGCATCACTATAGATCACGAACGTTCCATGGTTCGGATCTGGTATTGTCAGTACTGGTGTACTTGTAAGTCGCCCTTTTAATCCTTGGAAACTTTCTTCGCATTCCTTAGTCTATTCATACTTCGCTGCTTTTCATGTAAGTGCAGTGAATGGTGCTGCAAGTCAGGAAAATCCTTCTACAAAACGTCGATAGTAGCCTGCTAAATCGAGGAAACTTCTAATTTCTGACACACTTTTAGGTGTAGGCCACTTATTCATTGCTCAACTTCGGAAGGATCAACAGATACTCCTTCTCGTGTCACCACATGTCTGTGGAATTGAACCTTCTCCAGCTAAAACTTACATGTTGAGAACTTGGCGTACAATTGATGCCTTCTCAATAATTATAGTGCAATCCTCAAGTGCTTTTCATGTTCCTCTGGCGTTCTTGAGTATATGAAAATATCGTCGATGAAGACAATGCTCCTTTCCATTGATTAAACAAATCATCAATCTTTGGGAGTGGATACTTGTTCTTAATCGTGACCTTGTTTAGTTCCCGATAATCAATACACATTCGTAACATTCGATCCTTCTTCTTAACAAATAGAACAGGTGCTCCCCATGGGGAATAACTTGGTCGGATGAACCCCTTGTCCAATATTTCCTTTAGTTGCACCTGAAGTTCCTCGAGTTTCCCTGGAATCATTTGATATGGCGCCTTAAAAAAAAATCGTGGCTGTTTCGGGCGTCAATTCGATTTCAAACAAAATTTTTCGTTCCAGTGGTAAGTCTGCAACTCGTCCGAAAACACATCAATAAATTCCTTTACTATGGGGACCTTCTCTGGTCCTAACTGAGCTTCTTTATCTTTCCTTAGTATAGTCACCAGATAACCGGTACATCCATTTTCCAATATCTTCTTTGCCTTTAATGCAGAAGTCAACGCCTTGGGAGCTTTGGGAACTTTCCCTAAATACATAAACTTCTCACTTCCGGAAGGTTGACACGAAACCTTGCGGTATCGATGACTAATCTTAGCCGGGTATTTTCCCTAGGAAATCCGTTCCTAGGATGACGTTATAATCTTGTATATCGATTATTCTAAAATCAATATACAATTCCCTTCCACATATGACTATCGATACATGACGTAACCAATAATCAGCACTTAATACCTCCCTAGAGGGTAGTGCAATTCTAAAGGTTTACTCTATCCTATCTCTTTGACTTCGTATTCGTTTCACAAACTTAAGCGATGCAAACGAATATGTTGCTCCAGAATCAAATAAAATATATACATCAGTGTGGGCAATAGAAAACTAACATGTCACCACCGATGAGGTTCCTGTATCTTGTTCCTTCTTCATGTAGGCATAAATTCACCCACTTGGTTCCGGAGCTTCTAGTCGCCCTTGACTGACACTAGGGCCTTCAATTTGTGCCTGAACTTGAACCGCATGCAATTGGTTTCCTTGAGACCTCTACTGAGCATGACTGTTCTGATTTTGGGAATTAGAAAAACAATTCCTAGCATAATGCCCTTCTTTCCCCACAAATATAGCACTTGTTCGTGCTAGCCTTGCATTCCCCTGCATGTCTTTTCCCGCATTGTCTGCAAAGGGGTTTGTTGTTTCCTACATCATTAATCCTCTTATGGGTTGACCTTTTGGATTCTTTGAATTATTCACATTCCATTTCCTTTTGCTGTTAGCAATGTAGTTGCGTCCTGCTTGAACGTTCTAGGACGGCCCTTGACTTGGAACACTTCCTTGTCCTTTTACTTGTACAACTTGACTTTGCTTGGCTAAAGCTTTCTCCTCCTTCTATGCCTTGAAAATCCTTGCTCTTTCTTCCTTATCATGGGCAATTCTAAGCTCAGCTTTGGTTGCCCGTTTGATGCAATCCTCTACATCCTTAGGAGCTTGCCCTCTAATATCGACCACAAGGGCAACGTCGGTTTTGAACATTCTCGTTAACCGTCTTATTCGTTCTCGATCAGTGGGTACTAACTCGGGACAAAGCCGAACTAGCTGGTGAAACCTCTTTACAGCATCAGCTATGGACATATTCCCTTGCTTAAAATTATTGAATTCTTCTTGTTGGGCTGCCATGATTTCTACATTAAAATAAGCCCTGCCAAATTCTTCAACGAAATCTGGCCTTGTCATCTTGTCTACATTCCTTTTATTCTCTACCGACTCCCACTGTCTCCTAGCATCTTTAGTGAGAGAAAACAAAGCGCATAGGACTTTTTCATAGTCACTAAGTCCCATAAATTTCAGAACCCTTTCTATACCTATAAGCCAATCGTCGGCCTCTAAGGGGTCTATAGATCTATCAAATTCCAAGGCCTTTATTCTCCAGAATCTTTCATAAAATTCAGTAGTGGATACTACCGGAATAGCTGTAGCAGCTGGTATATCAGCCATTGATATCAATCGTTATATATCTATTGCGTATTTTCGTTACTATGTTAGTTCATACTATTAACTTAATAGTATCAAATCAATAACTGCATGTATTCAAACAACATAAATACATGCAACATACACAATTACATGAACTCAATATCTTGCGTCATACATTTCATTTCCTTTACCTTCATACATTTCATTTCATTAGCATTCATACATTTCATTTCCTTTACCTTCATACATTTCATTTCATAAGCATTCATACATTTCATTTCCTTTCCTTTCGTACATTTCATTTCATTTCATTTTCTTTCACTTTCATACATTTCATTTCATGAACCTCTTTCATTTCCTTTTTACATTCTCCATAACATTACATGCATAACTAACATACATACATACATACTTTCTTTTCATACATAACTATTCATATCATCTCCGGGAGCAATTATCACTTCCGGCTACATATACCTTCTTGCCGAGAAGGACACCACTAGCCAACATACATGCATAAACAAAGGCATCAAAGCCCAAAACTGTACTAATATCTCATCTATGTATGTCATAATACACAAAGATTTTCTAATGATTTTTTTTTCGTCGGACTCGACTTTAGACATGTCACTATATTCGAAATCCTCCTTAGGATTCCTCTTCTTCCTCCATATCCGAATCAGTCAACTTATCATTACTTGCGATTATAGGCTCTAGAGGCACAGGCTCTTCATCAATGTTATCATTATTATCATCATCAGCATCATCATCATCATCCTCATCATCATCCATACCTACTGGAGGATCTTTTAATGGCGCGGCTACATTATAGTTTGCATGTAATGCCGCCATAAGAGAATCATGGATACTAAGGTAATTTCAGGGATACGGTATTTGTTGCTGGACCGCATTGGGAAGATTTCTCCAAACCAGATCTTAAATGCACCGTAAGGGTAATTGTGGCGGAATCAATGGTACCATAGTACCACAAAATTTAAGAATGTAATGATCTACCAATTTGCCTACGTATCTTCCTTATACCGATCTTACTCATAGGTACAATCGGTGTCTCCCATCCGCTCATAACATCGAAATCACCTAGACTAGAATAACGTTTGCTGGTGGTATGGGTGCAACTTAGCTAGAATTTGTCATCTAAAACCTTACCAATCTCGTGGTTGCTTCTCAAGTTCAATCCTTAACCATATACTAAGGCTTCCCTCATCAATAATCCTGAGGCCAATAAAACCAGGAGATGCGGTGGCATATGACAAGCGTTAAAAATCACTTCAACTAAGCCATTCGGTCTACACCATTGGCTGCCGACTCCCATAATGCCGCGGTGGCATCTCCTCTTGAAAAGCAATGCTGGCTCTTCGATCAGCTTCCATATCACGATCATGATGCGGCTCCGCCATATACTATATTTATTGTCGTAATTAACATAACAGTGTCATATAAAGTAGTACTGAACATTCTTATACTTAAAATCAAACTATCTTACTTGAGCTATGGCAATGGGGCAGACGACGATGTGCAGTAGGATGGCAAGATTTCCGCTCTGATACCAACTGTCACAACCCGTCTTTTCGGGCTGTGATAAAACTCTTTCTTACTTACTTTAGGGCAAAAATTTAGGAAATTTTTTTTTTAAACGGAAATAAATATTTACTTACATTAACTTTGATAACTCCCAAAATACTTTCACATACTTGTATTTACATAATTAATACTTTTACTTTCATAACATCTTTCTTTTAATCATTTCATATCAAAATAACTTTAAACATGCGTGGCGGAAAACATTACAGCAGCGGACTCCATACCCAATCTGCACACCTCATCCGTCCGCCAGCTCATCATTACGACTCATTCTGACCTTTTCGTCAGAATACCTACAGCATGAAAAACTTAATGAGCTAACGCCCAGTAAGTCCCATAAATCCCACATGGATATTCACATGAATGCATGAATCAATTATGCTTTCTTATAAACTTTCTTTATTCTCATCATTTCTTATCTTTACTAGGGCCTAAGTGTTCGTACCATTGCGCAATTTCATTTAGGTCTACGTAACACCGTGACCGTAACATATCCTTTAAACTCCCCTTGAGTTAGGAGCCGATACGACACTTTTTTTAATTTCTGGTGATACATTTACCAGTCTATTTATTATGGTTGACATACCATGCATGAAGTGATAATCACATATTATCCATGAAACATAAATTCTCTTGCATAGCATAGTACACACAGGTACTTATTTTTTATACACACTGGTACACATTAATATACGCACAGGTAAAAATGTACTCACATGTACTTAACATAAAATGTACACACAGATACCTACTTTATACATACTCAAGTATTTATCATTGTACACACAGGTACGAAATCATGATACACATGCTCATTTTCATTATTGTACATCACAGGTACACAATATATTATACACCAGGTACAAAATCATAGTACACATGCTCATTTTCATTATTGTACATACAAGTACATAACAGCTTGTACACACTGGTACACATTAATATGCTCACACTTATTCATACATGACTATACCCCTAGGTATTCATATCATGGCAAACATACAAGTTTACACTTAATTATACGCACAGGTATACATATACATACATTTCTTTCTAAACCTACATTTCATACTGTAGGTGGGAAGGGTACTTACTTGATGCGAATGTCGGGCAACTTAACCTCGATTTCCCTTCTCCTAGACTCCTAGGATCCTGTTGGCCAATTACAAAGCCATTAGCCAAATTCCACTATGTTTCGATACGAAACATCCGTTAGTTAATAAATTGAGTTGCATTACTATGTACAACTCTAAAAACCACTGGTTTTTCTTATTTCTATCTAACTTTACCCTATCGTTTCTAACGAAGGGCGGGAACCCTTTCTAGTCATTTTCTTATTCCATTAGAAACATTTCAAAACGGTTCGGGTTATTTGGACAAAAATGACGATTTTGCCCGTCGTGGGTCCACTAACCTACCCGAACTCGATTCGTTATTCTTACGAAAATAACCATATACTAATTTCAAAATAACACCCTAGTAGGTCAAATCTCTTTATTTCTCAATTATGCCCCATTTTCATAAAACTTTGCGGTTTAGTCCCTGAACTGAAAATTTTGACGATTTTAGCCCCGAGGACTAAAATATACTTCTTTGCATCAAAATTTCCTATTTTTCTCAAGGATCATTTTTACTTAAGGTACCATACCTTAAATCATTTGCAAAAATAATATTTTTGCCATTTAACAGTTTTTTCACTTTTAATATATTCTTGAAAAATCAAAAACTCACAAACGATTGAGTTTTTAGACAAACCGTCCGCGTGAACCTAACAGTTTCATCGAGATCTACAACTTTCATGTTTTAACTTTTCCCAAAATCTCACTGTACAGGGGCTTTTTGACTATTTTTCAAATCTGCCGAGAAGGAACTTTTTCTTTCAATTTAGTCCCTTTGGCATTTTTACAAAAATCCGTTTCAAACTTGCAATTCTACCCCTGCAGAAACCATTTCATGCCTTAATCCACACATTCTCATGCTCAAACATCACTTTTACAAAGTCAAACATCAAAATTACAAAAATAATACTTTTTGCAAAAATTGTCATTTTGCACTATAAACCAAAGTTTCACAACTCAAACTTGCCAATCATCACATATACATAAAATTCCAGCAAATACATGCTCAAAACCCCTCATGGGTTTGAAAGAATAAAATCAAAACAAAATTCAAAACTTTAAACTTTAAAACTTACCCAAATAACACTTTTTGGATTTCTAGCCTTCAAAGGCTTCTTGAACTTCTTCTTGGACTTCCTTTTCATGCAAAAATAGCATGGATTAATCTTTGCCCTTTACCCATGAAAAATCCCTTGAAAACTCATGAAAAAGTTTAGGATTTTACCTAAAAACTTGTGGGAAATCCTTGTACTTGCTTGTAAAACTTGTTTGGGGCTATTTTTGCAAAGTTTGGGGGTTGAGAAATTTTTTTAGAGACCTAGACATGGCTGCCGAATCTTGGAAGGAAAGAAAGGAAGTGAATTTTTGTGATAACTTTGCCTTAAATGCATCCTTATCACATTTGGTGACTCATGGTAACCCATGAGTATACCACTAGGTGTCCTCATCTTATTGGGCCACATTGCATGGCTTGTTGGCCCAATAGAATTCAAGCAAATGTCCACTTTGTGGAGTTAAAAATTTATACTATGTAATTTTTCACCACACAGTATTTTTCCTATACTGCCGTGGTCAATTCAATGTACTTTCTATCCTTAGACTGTGTTGATGCTTACCGCTGTCCGGCGTCGGATCAACACCCACGTGTGACTGAACACCTTCTGACCTCCTCTTAAGCTTGCCCCTGACCGGGAGTGAGTACCTGCGAGTGGGATGATTCAGGAGAAATGGGGTTAGTCAATAGACAAGGGCTCTCCGATGCTCAAGGCAAGTATTGCTCGGCAGAGGTCGGCGGCTAATTAGGTGTGAGGAAGTCTCGCTCTCTAAAACGTCATAAATGCATCCTATTTATAGGCCACCAGCTGGATCGGGTACAAGATGGGTTTTGCCCATTACCCAGGTGTCACATCAAAGTGTATCAAGCAGTAAGTGACAAGTGTCGCGTCCATTGTCCAATGGATTGGACTCTATCGGACGGCAGCACGTTTGCCTGGTGTTGGCCTGCAAGGATGGGCAGTGACGTATTATGATGAATAACATGGCCCGGCCCGAGCTACTGTACATCCCCGAGGTGGCAGCCTTCTTGGGGGCGTGCCCTCAGATAAATGGAAGGCACCTCGGGAAGAAGCATAAGTCATCGGGTCGGGTGGTAGCCTAATGTCTGCCGAACTTGGTTGCCGACCACCAAAAGTTAGTGTCCTCGGTGGTGGCGCCGAGCTTACCCTCAACATTAGCCCCCCAGTTCACCTGGTCGGTGTTCGGTCGGGTGGACTATGCCGAGTGGGTGAGGTCGGCTCAAAGGAGGAAGACCAAGCGACACTTAGAAGCGGGGTGAGGTGAAAAGACGTGCGGATCAGGCGGGGGACGCGTGTCGCATCATGGCCGTCTGTGCGGCTGTCAGGCATATTAATTGCGCCTTTTGGGTTTTCATGCTCAAATTTCCCGCTTAAAATGGCTATAAATAGGGTCCCTCCCCTCCGTAATTTGCACTTCATTTTCAAAAATTTTACGAACGAGAAATTTTGGCTGCTGAGCTCAAGTAATAGCCGAGGATTATATCAACCGAGCTACCAAGAACCCGAGCAGGTAATTTTCTGAATAAAAATGAGCGATTTGTCTGACTCGCAAAACGTGGAGGTTTCATGGTCGGAAAGTAGTGAGGAGAGCAGTAGCTCTTCTTCGACTCAATCCGACGCCGAGGTGGCGTCCCAAAGACTGGAAGGGGCCAGTCGGCTGGAGCAGATCCTAAGGGTCGATTCCCAGACCGTGCCCGAGCAAGAATTTTTAAATATGCTGGACGGGCATAAGCTTATCAGGCCGTCCAGGGAACAAGACCCTTATACTGGGGCGGCAACAGCGGGCCATTCCCAAGTTTTTCCAAGGGAGAGGACCGAGTTTCAAACCCATGAGGATGCTCCGAGCACCTCTGGTCGAAATGCCGAGGCCCCCGTCCAAGTTGCAGGTGTGATTACGGTTGATGCCTCCGATGAGGAGCATGCAGCCGAGGATACGGGGGCAGAGCAGCCAGAAATGGAGCAAGAGGTCCGGGCCACCCGCGTGCGAGGCGTTACAGCATATCGGATAAGCCACCCCAGGGCAAACCTCGGCGGTGGGTTATACAAGCGCGATCACGGAGCCGCGGTTAGAGGCCCTACGCGACGAGTATGGCATCCCGGCCGATGTGAATCTCGTCGTCCCCGGAGAGGGAGATTCACCTTTAGAGGCGCCGGAGGGATTTATCACACTTTACGCCGAGTTCTTCAAGGCCGGGCTGCGTCTACCACTGCACGGTTTCCTTCGCCGGGCGCTTAATGACTTTAATGTGTGCCCGGCACAGTTAAACCCGAACAGCTATAGGTTGCTGATTGGGATGTACATTTTGTGGAAGTACCACCGGAACACCGAGATGCCGTTGGAGGCCTTCAAACAAGTATTCAAGATGAAGAAGCTTCCTCGGCAGTCCGGCTGGTACTACTTCACCGGCTTCAGAAATGACTTTATTCTGGGCAACCCCGACTCGGACAAGCTGTGGAAGTACGAATGGTTTTACGTCGGGGGGAACTTTTTAGCCCGAGCCGGTGAAGCTGTCCCCGAGGATGAACAAGTACCGGGGTCATTTGAGCTGGGGCACGTCTGGACCAAGCACCCTTGGGCACCGAGCCACGTAATAAAGGCCGTGGATGAACGGTTTGAAAAGCCCGAGTTGTCCAGACAACAGTCATTTCTTCTGAGAAAGGACACTCTATCCAGATACGGTTGGTTTGGGGAGTCCAGCAGTCTTCCCCGAGCTAGGCATCCTGCCCGGGAAACTGGGCAGGTTACTGTTGCCCGTCCGAGTGATGCGGATCTTCCAGGGCCAAGCACTTCCCGGTCTGGGTGGCCGACGAGGGAGCCTTCATCGTCCAGTACCGAGGACTCGTCAGTGGCTCCCTCGATGTAGGGCCACCTGTAGTCGACGAGGACCTCGAGGGCGTGATTAGGCTCCTGTACCCGTCGGGCCAACTCCGGATCGGAGGTCAGCCCAGAACTTTATTTATAGTCGCCCTTTCCCCCCTTTTTATTCCGACCTTCGTTTTACTTTGATTTTCTTTGTGCAGAAATGACCGCACCGAGCTCCCGCGCTGGCAGGCTTGCCCAGATGACAACACAGAGGAAGGGCAAGGGCAAGGCCGTTGAGGCCAGCAAAAAGCGTAAGCGGACGCCGGTGCCTGAGCCCCCAGTACGCACCGGGCAAACCTCCACGTCAGTCCAAGTTCCACCACCGCCACCGCCAATAAGGGACTCGTCAGAGGTCGGCCGAGTAGACGAGGCGTCTAGAGGTTCTTCCAAGGACCAATGAAGAAGGCGCCCGAACTACCGCGGCATGCTCCTCGAACGCCTCAGAGACGTGGCTCCCCCGAATGACTTCTTTATGGACATTCGGGGTGAGGACTTCCAAGACTTGTGCAACATGGCGCTCTGAACGACAGCCTCAGTAAGTATCCGAGCTGACCAATAGTTAAAGGAACTTCCTATAATATTGCCGAGGACTAACCCCATGTAATTTTCGCAGCTGGGCGCCGTTGTGCACATGGTGCACTCTATCGGGGTGAGGGAGATCCATAAGGAACAAGAGAGGCACAAGAAGACCCTCCTGCTGAAGTTGGACTCTGACAGAGAGCTCAACGAGAAGAGCGTTGAGCTAGATCGAGCCAAGGAGGAGGCCCAGAAAGCAAAGTCCGAGGCCGAGGACATGTTGAGGCGGCTCAAGGAGGCGGAGGATAAGGCCGCTCGGCAGGAAGAGAAAGCCGCTCGGCTAGAGGGGCGGCTAGCAACTCTACAGGCCGAGCACCACCGATTCGTAGCCGGGCTCCCCGACCAGCTGGCCGCTGCGGTCGAGGAGTTTAAGACATCCCCCGAATATACCGATCTCTACTTCGATGGAATGGCCGATCTCTGTGACCATCTAATCGAAAAGCATCCCGAGGCGGCTGCATTCAACTGGTCGGTCATCGCTGAGCCAGACCAGGGCGATGCCGAGCAACAGCGGGACGTTGGAGAAGAGATCGTCGTTGTGGACGGTGATGATGATGGGGATGTGCCGGCTGCCGAGGGAGGCCAAGACGACAACGCGGCCGGGGACGAGACTCAGGCTGGTGATGAGACTCGGGCCGATTGATCCTCTGCTTTTCTTGCTTTTTGTAATTGGGCTTGGGAGGTGCCTGATTTTCTTGTACCTCCCTAATAAATAAAGTTAAAACTTTTTTATATTTTCCCATTTTGCATCCACTTTTCCTTACGTGTAGTTTTATTTTACATCCCACGTAATGTTTAGACACTTCTCGGGTCGGTTCCCAAGCTGGGAGACAATTGACCGAGCAGAGGTAAATGGCACAATTGTTCTCGGTTAATCCGAGTACCTCTGTCCTCAGTTAATCCGAGGACTTCTGTTCTCGGTCGTTCCGAGTAGTTATCCATTTCTGCTTAGTTATCCAAGCAAGTTTGGGTTTCTGGTCTCGGTCGGGCAGAATATAAACGGCGTACAGCTGCCCTTACCCTATTGCCCCCCGTAGACTTGTGGAAGTGTTAAAGAAACTTGTGCAAGTGTAGGGCTAATCGGACACATAGATGTGCCGAGCAACTTAAAGGTTTGTCCGTATGATGACAGACATGACATATATCGACTAGCCCCCCAGTTCGGTTCGACGTGGAGGACTCCGTTGATGAGGAGGCAACATCCTGTCTTCCGAACCGGAGTTGTGGCGTCTTGGGCAAACTCTTCCCTTAAAAACATTGCTCAGGTGGAATGAGATTAGGGAAGTTGTGTTCCATAAATGTAGCATTTACATGGATTTTTCTAGCCCTGCTCAGCAGGTCTAGTTACAAAAGAATCGTGGCCAGAGATCAAAAAAGGAATCTGGCTCTGATTTCTGTTCTCTTCTTTTTTTTTTTTCAAGAATAGAATCTTTTTAAAAGCTCGGCATTCCATGGATGCCCAAACTGATTCCCCTCCATATCGGTCAGCCTGTAAGTGCCTGGCCGCACGATACCTTCGACTTTAAATGGACCTTCCCATTTCAGACCAAAGGACCCGAGACCGGGTTGTTGAACCGTGACCTTCTTCATCACTAAGTCACCAACTTTAAAGCTTCTCGGTTGAACCCGTTTGTTGTAATACCGAGCTACCACCTGATTCCGGGCTGCATTACGGATGGATGCCCGGTTCCTTTTTTCTTCAAGTAGGTCGAGCTCGGTCATCATGAACTTTTCATTCAAAATTTCTTCGTATTGCTCAACCCTCAAGCTTGGTAATCCAACTTCGGCTGGGATGACGGCTTCTGCCCCATAAACCAAGGAGAACGGTGTCTCGCCGGTTGCAGCTCGTGTAGTTGTTCGGTATGCCCAGAGTACTTGGGGCAGTTCGTCGATCCACGCACCCTTAAGCCCCTCGAGTTTCTTCTTTAGATTGTCTTTAATGGTCTTGTTCATGGCCTCCACCTGGCCGTTACTCTGCGGATAGCTCGGAGAAGAGAAGACTTTCTTAACGCCGAGCTACTCGCACAGATGTCGTAGACCCGAGGAGTCAAACTGCTTGGCATTGTCGGTGACGATAGTGTGTGGGATTCCGAACCGACAGACGATGTTTTTCCATACAAAGTTGGTGCACTTAGCTTCAGTCATGTTGGTGCAAGGCTCAACTTCGATCCATTTCGTCAGATAGTCTATGGCGACGATACAATATCTGAATTGCGAACGAGCCGGAGGGAGTGGTCCGATCAAGTCAATGGCCCATTTTGCAAATGGCCACACCGAAGTCACTGGATTTAGAGGCTCGACGTGCGAACCTAGCATCCTAGCAAATTGCTGGCATTTGAAGCATTTCCGTGCAAAGCTCCCATAGTCTTGCTGCATGGTAGGCCAGTAGTAACCCTGCCACAGGCATTTCTGGGCCAAGGAGCGTCCACCGGAATGATTGCCACACAACCCTTCATGGATCTCCTTCATTAAATATTTGGCCTCCTTGGGGTCCAAACATCTCAGGTATGGCGTAGTGTAACCGCATCGGTATACTTTTCCCCAATCATCGAATACCGGGCCAAGCTGTTACGTATCCGACGTGCTTCCTCACGGTCGTCGGGTAATTCAGCTATGGTCAGGTATCGGATGATCGGGTCCATCCATGTGGATGTCGGCTCGGCAGCCAGGCTCATGACCTCCTTAGTGATACTTGGTCCAGAGAGTCTTTCGATGGGAACGGACATCGAGTCTATTCCTCCTATCCCAGAGGCTAGTCGGGCAAGGACATCGGCTTCCACGTTCTCAGACCGGGGGATTTGTCTAAAAGTGTAGGACTTAAATTGTCCGAGCAACCGTCTCGCCTCCTTTAAATATGCCGTCATCGATTCTGCTCGGGCCTGGAATCCTCCTGTGACTTGCTGCACCACTAGCATTGAGTCACTATAGATGGTCAGGCGATCAACTCCGAGGTCTCGGGCAATTCGTAGTCCGGCCAGCAAAGCTTCATACTCCTGCTTCGTTGTTAGAGGTTTTGAAGTCGAAACGAAGGGCATAAATGACCTTATATCCGTCAGGGCTTGTTAAAATCAAGCCTGCCCCTGACCCGTCGACGTGTAGTTTCCAATTCAGCTCTGGGGAAAGGCCTTGCTCGCTGCAGCCAGCTGTATCCAGCTCCTCAACTGGGTGACTTCTCAACTAAGGGAGCCGCTTTTTTGGCCTCTGTAAACTCGGCAAGGAAATCCGCTAAGACTTGAGCTTTTATCGCTGTTCTTGGCACAAAATGTATATCATACTGGCCCAACTCAACCGACCACTTGGCCATCTGACTTGATATTTTCGGGCTCTGTAAAACTTGCCGGAGAGGAAACTTGGTCGGGATCTTGACAGTATGGCCTTGGTAATACGGCCGCAGCTTCCGGACCGATGTTATTAGGGCGAAGGCCAGCTTCTCCAATGATGAATAGCGCTCCTCGGCACCTTGGAACGCGTGGCTGGTATAGTAAACGGGTCTCTGAATCCCGTCTTCATCTCGGATCAACACCGAGCTGACAGCCTTCTCCGAGACGGCTAAATAAGCAATTAAAACCTCACCGGGCGAAGGTTTGGACAGGAGCGGGGGTGTGGCTAGGTAAGTTTTTAAGCCTTGGAAAGCATCCTCACACTCCCTGCTCCACTCAAACCTCCCCTTAAGTGCCTTGAAGAAAGGGTGACACTTGTCGGTAGCCCGGGAGACAAATCTTGATAAGGCGGCCACCATGCCAGTAAGCCTTTGCACGTCCTTCACCGTCCGAGGAGAATGCATGTCTATGATTGCCTGGGCCTTTGCCGGGTTCACCTCAATTCCTCGTCGGTTAACCAAAAATCCAAGGAATTTGCCAGAGCCGACGCCAAAAGCGCATTTTGTCAGGTTGAGTTTCATCCCATACTCTCGGAGAATGTCAAAGCTAGCTCGGAGGTCGGCTATGTGGTCCTTCGCTTGGACAGATTTTACTAACATGTCGTCTACGTAGACTTCCATAGTTTTCCCGATCAGTCGAGCAAACATTTTGTTGACGAGGCGTTGATAAGTAGCCCCGGCGTTCTTGAGACCAAACGGCATAACAACGTAGCAATACAAGCCCTGGTCAGTAACGAATGAGGTTTTGATTTGGTCCTCTTCGGCCATTCTTATCTGATTATATCCGGAGTATGCGTCCATAAAGCTCAGTAGCTCGTGTCCGGCTGTGGCATCGACGAGCTGGTCTATCCGAGGAAGTGGGAAGCAATCCTTCGGGCAGGTCTTGTTAAGGTCGGTATAGTCGATCTAGACCCGCCACTTGCCATTCGCCTTTTTGACGAGGATGACATTTGCCAACCATTTCGGATATTTGACCTCTCTAATAAACCCAGCCTTTAGTAGCTTCTGGACTTCATCATTTATCGCGGCATATCTCTCCGGGTTGAAGGCTCTTCGTTTTTGTATCACCGGCCTATGACCAGGCTGGACGTTAAGCCGATGGCTGATGACGTTCGGATCTATGCCGGGCATGTCCTCATGAGACCATGCAAAAATGTCGCGGTACTCAGAAAGAAAGGATTCCAGGTCGGCCCGGATCTTAGGTTGTAACTGTGACCCGAGTTGGACAGTGCGTTTCGGCCTTTCGGGGTCCAGGGAGAACGGTACCAAGTCTTCGACCGGGGTACCCCTTACCTCTTCCTCGGGAAACCTGGGGTCTAGGTCCGCGAGCATCTTTGGCGTCGGATCGGTTAGGAGGTCGGTCTCGTCGACCGAATACACGGCCAGGATTCCCTGTTGCTGAGCTAAGGCTGCTCAGACTACGTTTGCATAGCAAGCCCGAGAGTCCGCCTGGGACGAGCAGATTACTCCGACACCACCATCGGTCGGGAACTTCATTGCCAAGTGATATGTCGAAACCACGGCCTTTAATCCGTTCAGCGTCGACCGACCGATGATGATGTTATACTGAGAGGGTTTATCGACAACTAAAAAGTCGACCACCCGAGTGACCCTGGCTGCACCTTCTCCAAAGGTTACCGGGAGACTAACCTTCCCGGTTGCTCGGACACACTCACCCGCGAAGCCAAAAAGTGGGGTCCGGACCGAGACTAAAGGCGCGTTGCTGATCTTCAGCCTGTCAAATGCCTGCTTAAAAAGGGTGTCCGCCGAACTGCCATTGTCAATTAAGACACGCCGTACAACATTGTTGGCGATAGGCAGTTCGCAAACCAAGGCATCGTTGTGGGGATGCATTAGTCGGTCTGCTTCCTCCTCAGTGAAGGTGATCGGGGTGTCCTCTTGGCGGCATATCTTATTGATGTGCTCGGACACATTCATGAAGTCACCCCGTTCGACCCGCCGAGCTTCTCTGACGTAGGATCGCCGCCCACTCGATGTGTCCCCGACGACAGGCCCGCCAAGTATCGTATGTACGATATTTGGGGGTTTCGGGGCATTCCCACTATCAGCCTTGGGTCGGCTTTGTACGTCTCGGCCTGACGAGTCATTCCTTTAGATGTCGCCCTCAGGTTTATGGCCTTCTCCACAAACTCCTACAATAGACCTTCTCGGACCAACCTTTCTATTTGGTCCTTGAGCTGGATGCATTCCCGGGTAGTATGACCCACATCTTGATGGAATTTGCAAAACATTGACTGGTCACGCTTCGCCCTAATGCCTCGAAGCTTGGGCGGCGGTGTCAACAAATTCTTATCGCCGACCTGGGCGAGCACCTCGTCGATAGTTGCCACCAAGGGCGTGTAGTTTTGAAACTTGCCGGTTGGCCCCTTCGGCTTATCAGCTCTCTCTTTCTTCTGCTTCTTCGCATGCTCGGCGCTGCCCTGCTCCGGCGCTTTTTTCTGCTTCTTATCCTTTTTCGTCCCGCTCGGGCCAGCCTCCTCCCGGCGGCTTTTCATGTACTCGGCAGCGTCCGCATGTCTTTGGGCATACCCGAGCATTTGTGAGAACGTGTTTGGCTGCTCAAAGGCCAGGGACCAGGTCAGCTTCTCGTCTCGGAGGCCCCCTACAAAAATATGTTTGAGGGTCTCGTCTTCGACGTGCTTGACCTCAAGAGCAGCCCGGGTAAATCGATTAACATAGTCCCTGACGCTGCCGTCTCCCTGCTTGACGGCGTACAAGGAAGTTATTTCTTTCCTCCGCGTCCTGGTCGTAGAGAATGCGGAGGAAAAGGCATCGGTTAAATGCCCAAAAGAAGAAATCGACCCTGGTTCGAGCCGTCGGAACCACTGCCGAGCAGGGCCTGTAAGAGTGAGCGAGAAAGCTTTACACATTGCAGCATCACTAGCATTCTGCAACAGCATGTGCCCGCGAAAGAGTTCGGCATGCTCATCCGCGTCGGTGGCCCCATCATAAGACTTGATTTGTGGGACCTTAAACTTTGGTGGCATGGGTGCCGGCATTATGTGATCTGGGAAGGGCGGATCCTGAGCCCCAATCTCATCCAAACTGAACCTGCAATTTCGGATCTCATCGATCTGTCGCTGCAGCACCCGAAACTGGCGACTATTCGTGTCTTCGGGCAGTTCGACCCGATAGGGTACTCCGCCCTCAGCACGGCCTCCAGCTCCGCCTCGACGATTTTCGTTTATCCCTCGATTCTCGAGCCGATCAAACACCGAGGCCCTGGAACCTTGTGGTGAAGGGACACGGTGTGGTTGACGTCCCATCTGACGTTCATGAACTAGTCTATTGTCAAGCAGGGGCCCTCTGGTGGATCCCGGAGACTACTTTGATCGATCCTCCCAATTGGTGGCGCTCTGCTCATGCCGACCCCCTGCCTGGTCAACCTGGGCGGGGGGTGGCGGTTCCGGTGCAGCTTGTTGTTGAGCTTGTGCAAGCTGCCGAGTTAAGATCCAAACTGCATCTGTGAGCTCCCGGATCGGATCTTGTGCAGCTCGGGCCTGCACCGACTCGGCTCTTGCCGCGCTTCCTTGCCCTCCGGACCGAGATCTGGCGGTCCGAGGACGACCGCTGGGCCGTTCTGTAGCCAGTCGCTTATGCCTGGCATCGCCCGACTCCTGATGTCGGGTGGTACTATCTCTTGCGTTACCTCGTGTTGTCATATTGGAAATCCGAGGTATAATAACTTTGGATTGGGGCGCGTTCGGCCCTCCTTCTAGCGCCAAAATGTTGATGCTTACCGCTGTCCGGCGTCGGATCAACACCCACGTGTGACTGAACACCTTCTGACCTCCTCTTAAGCTTGCCCCTGACCGGGAGTGAGTACCTGCGAGTGGGATGATTTGGAGAAATGGGGTTAGTCAATAGACAAGGGCTCTCCGATGCTCAAGGCAAGTATTGCTCGGCAGAGGTCGGCGGCTAATTAGGTGTGAGGAAGTCTCTCTCTCTAAAACGTCATAAATGCATCATATTTATAGGCCACCAGCTGGATCGGGTACAAGATGGGTTTTGCCCATTACCCAGGTGTCACATCAAAGTGTATCAAGCAGTAAGTGACAAGTGTCGCGTCCATTGTCCAATGGATTGGACTCTATCGGACGGCAGCACGTTTGCCTGGTGTTGGCCTGCAAGGATGGGCAGTGACGTATTATGATGAATAACATGGCCCGGCCCGAGCTACTGTACATCCCCGAGGTGGCAGCCTTCTTGGGGGCGTGCCCTCAGATAAATGGAAGGCACCTTGGGAAGAAGCATAAGTCGTCGGGTCGGGTGGTAGCCTAATGTTTGCCGAACTTGGTTGCCGACCACCAAAAGTTAGTGTCCTCGGTGGTGGCGTCGAGCTTACCCTCAACAGACTGTATAAAAATATTTAACTTACTTTTCGTTTACTTTTTGAGGCCAATCATAACTTTTTTTGTATATGCGTTTTCATTTAGCAGTATTCTTATACTGCTCTGGCCTCCTTTCTACCCTCGGTTAGGGTTAGGACAACCTCTATGTCCTATTTACATTCTAATCATTCATTCATTTATATCACAATTTCACAATTAATTGCGACATGAAATTCATTTTATGGATATTATGCACAAATCTCTGAGTCATCAAACTCATAAAATTTGTATTTTACAATATCCACAATTGCATTACATATGCCATAAAATTTGCAATCAATGCCGCTCATTTATATTTTATTGTAATTTTCACAGAAACTACAATTTTTACAAAATTTCACATTTTTAAGAATAAATTCATTAATTAAACCTAATTAAATATTAGGTTTTATTGATGACGTTTCCTTGGTCATTACAACATCTCTGTTAATAATAACTTTCTTGGTTTTCGGGCACCACAACTTATTGCCTTTAACACTAGGCTTATAACCAAAAAATATGGACTTTATGGATCTAGGCTCTAACTTTCCATTGTCAACATGAGCGTAAGCGGGGCAGCCAAAATTCTTAAATTAGAGTAATCTGTAGGTTTTCTTGACCATATCTCTTGCGGTGTCTTCTTGTCAATAGCGATGGAAAGATAGCGATTAACCAAGTAGCAAGCTGTAGAAGCAGCATCAGCCCAAAACAACTTAAGTAACCCAGCATTAGAGAGTATGCAGCCCACTTTCTCCATCAACGTCCTGTTCATTCTCTCGGCCACACCATTTTGCTGTGGAGTATGTCGAACTGTTAAGTCCTTCATAATTCCTACTAATTTACAAAAGGTATTAAATTCATCTGAACAAAACTCTAAGCCATTATCTGTGCGGAGACGTTTAACTGGCTTACTAGTTTGCTTTTCTATCACGGTCTTCCAATCTTTGAACGTAGCAAAAACATCATTCTTCTGCTTCAAAAAGAATGTCCATACCATTCTAGAAAAGTCATCTACGATTGTAAGCATGCAACTAGCTCCACCACAAGAAGGAACAATAGACGGTCCCCAAAGGTTAGAATGAACATACTCTAGAATTCCCTTAGTATTGTGGATGCCTTTGCCAAAACGAACTCTCTTCTATTTTCTAAACACACAATGCTCATAAAACTCCATCTTACATGTACACTGTCCACCAAGAAGCCCTCTTTTACTTAATTTTGTCATCCCAAGCTCACTCATATGCCCCAGTCGCATATGCCATAACTTAGTGACATCACTATCAAACATAGTGGATGTAGAAACTTTTGCAACATCAACAACTGTAATACCCTGTAAAACATACAATCTAGTAGCTTTCTTTTCACCTTTTATCATCATAAGAGCGCCTTTACTAACTCTCTGAACTCCACCTTCACCGGTGTACTTGTACCCTTTAGCATTAAGAGTACTTAAGGAAATTAAATTCCTCTTAAGATCGGGGGTATGTCTTACTTCACCTAGTGTCCTCATTATGTCATCATGCATCTTAATTCTGACGGTACCAATACCAGCAAACTTGCATGGGGCATTGTTTCCCATCAAAACAGAGCCCTTAGGTATCATTTCATATGTTGAAAACTAGTCCCCCTTGGGACACATATGAAACGTACATCCATGTCAAGAATCCAATCCTCACAGGGTTTGGAATCACCATCAGAAATTATCAAAAGCTCACTATCAGAAACTTTTTCAACGACACTAGCCTCACCGGCATCCTCTTGTTTTTATTCTGCAACTTATGACACTTAGTTTTAACATGCCATTTCTTCTTGCAATAGTTACAGAACTTGTCCTTATTTCTGGATTTAGACTTACCTCTATTTTCAGTCCCATAACTTCTCTCTTGGGTTCTACATCTAACAACTAGACCCTCTCCTTGTGTTTTAGATTTAGTCACTAACTGCTTTATCTTTTCTTTAGAAAATAAAGCCTCATAAACCTCATCTAGGGTAAAAGTGTCTCGACTATACAAAATAGTATCCCTCAATGTGGCATACGATGAAGGCAGTGAACATAATAAAATTAACCCAGGTCTTCTTCGTCATACTTAACTTCCATAGCCTCCAAATCAGACACAATCTCCTTAAACACAGTTAAGTGATCCTCGAGAGGCGTAACTTTAGACATTCGGTGTGAGTATAGATGCTGCTTTAAATGAATTTTGCTAGTCAAACTCTTGGTCATGCATAATTGCTCCAGCTTGTGCCATAAAGCAGTAGCAGTCTTCTCCTTTAGTACATTCTGTAAAATCTGATTTGATAGATGAAGGTGTCTTCAGGACAAAGCCTTTCGGTCCTTACGCTCTTTTTCCTCTTTTGTGCATGATGAGGACATCTTATCGAAACCTAATAGCACATCATCAATGTCCATCTATGCAAGGACAGCCTGCATATTCACTTGTTATAGAGAAACCTCGTTGTGCGATCTAGTAGCGGATGATCGAATTTCATGGTTGCCATTGCTAATCAAAGTCAAAGCTCTGATACCACTTGTTAGAAATTAAAGCAATAAGCAACAAGAAATAAAGAGAAAAATGCACACAAAATTTTACGCCGAAAAACCCTAATAAAGGGTGAAAAAACCACAGGCAGAGGAAAAACAATCAACTATTCACAAAACGTATATTACAACGGTGTTTAGAGCACTCAAATACAGAAATTCACTCACTCAATCACTTACAAATTTGCAAGATTGAGTTCTCTATATCACTCTTAATAATATGATCTCTATGATATTTGTACTATTTTGTGACTACTATAAACAAGAGAGAATAACAAGTATATATATGTGTAGACTCAAACCCTAGATCAAAATAATCCAAAAACAAGTAAACATACAGAATCTACAGTCGGGCCGAGTCGTAACGCTACGGCGCTACTTTCAAGCGCCGCAACCTTGTATTTTTGTCAAGTGTGGTTTTGAGTCACCACAATAACACATCCCAACATATACATTTATAGAACTACTCTTTTTCTTTTCCTTCTGGGATTTAAACTCTTCATTTATAGTACAAATTGCTATAAAATTACTGTTAACATATACATATAATTTCAGCTATTTTTTTTTTTTTCATTTTTGTCTGTTATTGTCTTCATTATTATTGTTACTTTTCATTCGTCTTTATTTTCACCTATCTAAAAATAAAAGAAAGCAAAAAGTGCTCTTTACCCAAAGGCCACGGCCAGCCAATGTATGACGCTAAACACATATCCATATCTTTCCATGTGGCAGCCCCACAGCAGCGGAGCATATTTCCTTTTGGCTATCTTTTTATCTTTTATGTGATGAGTATATCCGTATCTTTTGCGAAATCACTAAAACTGGGAACGAAGAAGGAAACTCGTAAGCTGGTAAAAAGAAGATGAGCAACATAACAAGGGCCAAAAGAAAATAAAAAACAACACCGTTAATTCCAACAAAAAAAGAAGAAGAGAAAAGCTAAGAAAAACTATTGGTTACCCATTTGCCAACCCAATAACACCATTCAAGAAGCATCGTCTCAAAGTTAAAAAAAAAAATACACAAGAAGACCAAAGTTGAAGAGATTAATTTGCTGGTCGTCTGTTGTTTAAGAGATGTCTGGTGTGGTTCTTTGGGTTGTTTGTCCTAAAGAAATCAACACCAACTCTCTTCTGCCTCTGGTGCCCAGAAATGGAGTTTCAATTAGGAGATCGAAAATGTGGTCTTCTTCTTCTTCTTTTTCTGCTTCTAAGCTGAGTTTTTCAAGTGGGCTTTTGGCCTATTCTGGAACAGTTGCAAACCCACAAAGATCTTCAGAAGAGAAGGTATATGAAGTTGTGCTGAAACAAGCTGCTCTGGTGAGAGAACAGAAAATCAGCCGGAAAGAGAAAGCTTTGGACTTGAGTACCAAACCGATTGAAACTGATGGAACCACCAATTGGGATCTCTTGAATGAAGCTTACGAGCGTTGTGGTGAGGTCTGTGCTGAGTACGCCAAGACCTTTTATCTGGGTACCTTCTACTTTCTTCTCTTCTTCAATTTTCATTTTCTCTTTGTTATGTGTTTTACTTCATTTGCTTTACTCTTTTTCTTATCCTGTTAAGGATTTTTTTTTCATTTTTTATTTTTTTTTGTGGTTCCCAGAAACAATTTGTTTGGTTAAAGAGAGAGAGAGAGAGAGAGAGAGAGAGAATCCAAGGAACAGTTTACATGTTAAACTTTGGTCATTTGTCAAATGCTATTATTAACGTGCCACGTTATCTGTGAAACAAAACACATGCCTATTAGAGAGCATAATATTGAAGAGAATTTAAAAGCAAAAGAAAAAAAAATGTTGATGAGAATTTTATAGTGATGGAATTGGAATCCTATCATGAATTTGAGACTCGAGAAGTGGTTTGCCTTGGGTGATTTTTCAAAGCTATATGCATAGACATATCCTTTTTTTCTTTGATTGTTCAAGTTGATTGAAGTCAGTTGGTAAAACAATTGTTTAATTGACTGTAGTGTTTTCTTCATTCTCAGGCACATTACTCATGACACCGGAACGGCGAAAGGCTATTTGGGCAATTTATGGTTCGTATTATACTATAATTTTTCCCACTAAGCTTGCATTTGTTTATTTATTTTTCTCCTGGGGGTTAGTGGTCCACATATATGCTTTGCCAATATACAAAAATTCGAATACACTGAGCAAGTGTTTATTTGGTTACTGGGGTAGTTACATTGATTATGATATTCTTGTTTAAACGATAGGGGTCATTTGGATTGCCCTTAATTTTTTTTTTAAAATTTTGTGTGTTTAATCTCAATGTTCAACTAAACTTCGCAATTTTGGTTTTTCAAATTTGGGCATTATTTCTCCAACAATTAAGGCGATAATCCAGACCTAGATAGCCTCATTTTCCTCACCTAGAGGAACAAAAGAAATTTCTTTTCAGTCTCAATGACATGTAACAAACAGATTTCTTTTTGATTGAACAAAGACAGCAAACAGAAAAAATGAATACATCCCATATGATAGTGTGATCTTAGTAAGCCACTATCAAGTTCTTCCTGCACAATTATCTGTCATTGCCCTGATGATTATTTCATCTGATGATCAAAGTGTGTTTTTTTCTGCAGTGTGGTGCAGAAGGACCGATGAGCTTGTTGACGGGCCTAACGCTTCGCACATCACACCAAAGGCTCTTGACAGATGGGAAAATAGGCTGACTGATCTTTTTGAAGGTCGTCCATTCGACATGTATGATGCGGCTCTATCTCATACTGTCTCAACGTTCCCTGTTGATATACAGGTAGAAGAAAATTCTACACTATGTCATGAACTCCTGTTTGTACTAGAACGTTTCATAAGTTCCAAGTTACTAGAACATGTTTTATGTTTGGACAGCCCTTCAAGGACATGATAGAAGGAATGAGGCTAGATTTGAGAAAGTCAAGGTACAAGAACTTTGATGAGCTATACCTCTATTGCTACTATGTTGCTGGGACTGTGGGTCTTATGAGTGTTCCTGTAATGGGGATATCACCTGAATCAAAGGCTTCAACAGAGAGCGTTTACAATGCTGCATTGGCCCTTGGGATAGCTAATCAACTCACTAATATCCTCAGAGATGTTGGAGAAGAGTAAGATTTTCCTCCTTCTTATAAGGGTAATGCATTTGTTTATTAATTTATTTGATTAGAATTATTCAATCAACATGTCTTGAAGCCTTATATGATATCCAAATATTATTCATTCTTGCATGTTAAACAAGGCCTAAGGAAAGAAAACCCCTATTCTGTACGTTATATTATGCATACTGATTTTATTTTACATTACTTAGTCTACATGTATTTGGACTTCACCACATTTATTTGAAACCTTTGTCAATGCAGTTTATAAAAATCATAGACGAAGTATTTTTCTCCTCAGTTCTTTAAGTTTTGAAGTTGAGGACTTTTTCTGGTTGCTTTCAAGTGTGTGCAGCTTAATTATTGCCCTAGTGCAAGATTAGCCCACGGATCTACGTTTGTGTGTGATTGTTTGACTGCTTTTCCTTTTGATTGCTGTGGGTAGTAAAGAATTATTTGCATCCTCAAATAATAACTTGAAGTGCTTGTGTTTGTTGAGACTTACATTGTCAAGTTGGTCATACCAGTGCTAGGAGAGGAAGAATATACCTGCCACAAGACGAGCTAGCGTGTGCTGGTCTATCGGATGAAGACATCTTTCGTGGGAATGTAACAGACAAGTGGCGGAGTTTCATGAAAGGCCAAATAAAGCGAGCTAGAATGTTCTTTGAAGAGGCTGAGAAGGGCGTTGCAGAGCTCAATGCTGCTAGTAGATGGCCGGTGTGGGCATCTTTGTTAATATATAGACAGATATTGGATGCTATTGAAGCGAATGACTATGATAACTTCACAAAGCGTGCTTATGTAGGAAAAGCAAAGAAATTTCTATCTTTGCCTGTGGCCTATGCCAGAGCACTTATTCGCCCCTCACTTACAGTGTCCTAGTTGATCAAGTCAAAGACAAATTTGGCCTCTTTGAGATTTTGAATCCTAGTCTCAAAATTGTAAATTTCTACTTATACTGTTGAAGAAAAATCATGGTAGGGTCTTGTAAGTTGAAATATGTAAATCTTAGTTCCATCTTAATGAGTGAATATCTACTCATAATCGCATAGTTTTCAAGCTACAGAACAAAATCATGTCTCTGTCTCTTTCTTGCACAAAGGAATCTTGAGTTCATGCCGTAAACAAATAGACACGATCTTTGTTCGGCATGCGTCCAGGCCAAACACAGTTTTGCTCCTATAGCTCTCTTCTCTGGTTGGTCAGGGGTAACAATTCTTGACGGAAAAAAAAATGTGACTGAAAGATACCTACAGATGTTAATTGGGTCCATGAATCTAAGAAATCTAGATATGAGAACTTTACCTACAAAGGTTAATTGGGTCCATGAATCTAAGAAATCTAGATATGGGAAATTTGTGGGTCCATGAATCGAAGAAATCTAGGTATGAGAACTCTATGGCTTCTTATTAAATTTAACGAGAGTACAAATATTTTGTGCCTTTGAATATAAACGCGTGCCTTAATCAACAATTAAAGTGTGAAAGATGTGTACAAGGAACTCGTTAAACCAGTTATACAGTCCAATTATATATATGCGTAATCTGTTCTCAAATACAACGATTGTAATCTAATCTAACTGTATTAAGGAAATGTCTATTGCTCATTCATTGTTCTGGTGTTCTGATGTCTTTTTTTTTTTAATTTTTGTTTTTTAAAATGCTAATATTAACCAAGCGAGTAAAAACTATGGAGCACCTAGAGTTGCCCTCACCACAACCAATTGGCACACACGTGGCTATCGATATGGAAATTTTGTAGGACCCAGTTTTTTAGAAAAAAAAATCAGTAAATGATTTTAACAAAAATGAAAAGAAAAGATAGAGTGTGAGAGGGAAGGGGGAGAGAGGATAAAAAAAATAGCACTAATTTCTTTTTGGATAAAGCTAAAGGGCACCGAATGGAGCTGACTAGTGCCCCTCCCCACATATGTAGCAGTTAATGTGGATAGCTGACTCGTATAGTATATGGGGTCCACTTGTATGAGTTAGGAGATTGATATGACTTTAAACGCCGAGGGACCCACACTGTTTTAAAAAATTGAATAATATGTTCTCTAAAATAACGTTTGTGGAGAAGGGTTTTGCAGAGGAGGCAAAAAAAAGGAGGAAGATGGAAGAAACTCAGTTCATTGAGCAATTTCATTAATCGTAGTAGCTTATATACAAGGTGTGCCATCAAGCTTTACACGTGGCAAGAATCAGAAATATAATCGTACCAAATAATTTACAGGACCAAAAATTAACAGTAGAGGATAACTAACTAATCAGAGGAAAAGGAATTTTAGAATACAGAGTTGTGCATCACAAGGACCACAAATCCTCATTTGTCTTATCATCCCCACCAAGCTCAACGGTTGTGGGAGACACTAAGCTCGCAACGAAGACTGAGAATATGCTGAGACAGGAGTGCTTTGGTCATTGCATCAGCTAACGGATACTCAGGAGTATGATGAACGAGTAGAGAACGTGCTGTTAGAGTATAATGGCCTAAATTTAGTTTGGCTTGACCTAAAAAGCTTACGGTACGATAAATTATGGTGAAAAACAAATTTGAGATTTTTCATGAAATTTATGGTGGTAGCGGAGGAATCGGGTAGGCTCGATCTCGTAGCCCATCACTAATCTCATTGGGGTTGCTCCCACGGTATGGACATTTGTATTTTTTGGGCCGTTTAATTTTTTTTTTTTTACCCATAGGGTTTTGTCTATACTTATATATATGATGTATTATATCGGAGTTTAATCATTAGCGAATTTTTAGCCGTCCTGACACCTCCATTGTAATATTTACGAGTTTAGTGATTTTCTTCTCCTCTGCTTAAGGTTTTTTTCCGTTTTGAGTTTCTACATAAATTCTCTGTATTTTTATTTTTTATTTCTATCGTATTATTTTCGTAACAGTTGCATTACTTTGTCATGCACAAAATGATGATCAATTTCAATGTGCTTGGTTTGAGCATAAAGAACTGAATTGACAGCGAGATAAGTTGCACTCAGATTATCACAGTAGAGAACAAGTGGTGCAAAAGTAGGACGAAAAGCTCACGAAGAACATATTGAAGCCAGGAGAGTTCAGATGCACCATTAGCTACAACACGACATTCAGATTCAATGCTTGAGCGAGACACCACACGTTGCTTGGTGGAAGACCGCGAATTAAGTGGGGACTAAGGAAAATACAATAACCATATGTGCTTTTTCTATCATCAGGATAGTTGGCCAGTCGGCGTTCAAGAATTAGGTGAGGCGAAGATCAGTGGATCGTTGCAAAAAGTGACCATAACGTGTAGTGGCCTTGAGGTAACGTAGTATGCGCTTCACAGCCTACTAGTGCACAATGGTAGGAGCATGAAGGAATTGACAAACTTTGTTTACAAAGTAGCAAATATTAGGCCGTGTCATAGTGTAATATTGGAGAGCCCCAACATTGCTCCGGTAAAGGGTCGGATCAGGCAGCCATCATAATGAGACAAAGTGGGACTTGAGGACATTGGGATGTGATAAGGTTTGCAATCCATCATTTTGGAGCAAAAAAGAATGTCAGTGATGTATTTAAACTGACTAAGATGCATACCCTAATCTGAATGGTGCACTTTGAGCCTTAGAAAATAAGATAAGTGCCCAAGATCCTTTAGAGCAATGGCTGAGTGAAGCCATAGAATAAGTTGCCGCAAGGATTGAGTGTCACTACCTGTAACAATAATATCATCAATGCAGACCAATATTACTATCATAAGAGAAGATGTGTGTAAAACAAACATAGAAGTGTTGGTCTTGAAAGCTTGAAAACCCTACTGCAAGAGGCAGTTACTAAGCTTGGCAAACCATAAATAGGGTGATTGTTTTAGACTATAGATAGCTTAGTGAAGCTTGTAAACCAGTGTACCAGAGGAGGTGGTTTGAAATCCTGAGGGTTGTTCCAGGTACACATCTTCATGGAGATCACTGTTGAGAAAAGGATTATTATGGAAATTTGCTTGCTGTATAGGCCAATTTCTTGAGAAAGCAAATCTAAGAATGAAACAAATTGTAGTTGGTTTTACCAAAGTGTTAAAAGTTTCGGTATAGTCAATACCAGGGTTTGGTGAAACTGTTTGGCAACTAACCGATCTTTATCGTGCTTGATGCTTCCATCAAGTTTCAGTTTCAGGTGATAGACACATTTGTAGCCTAATATTTTGGAGGCAACAAAGGTAGGAACTAAGGACCACGTCTTGTTATGATGAAGTGCTAAAAGTTTAGCATACATAGCAACTCTCTACTCAGGAATCGTAAAAGCTTGCTTCACAGAGAATGGCTCAAAAACAATAGTGTGAAGCAAGTCTTTAGGTCGAAAAATACCAACTTTTGATCTTGTCTTCATGGGATGTGTATTGAAGGGAGTCAGGGCCCTGTAAATTCGAGGAAGCTAAGAGGAGGGGCTTGCAATGTTAGAACCATCTGCAACATCCAAAGTCTTGGTAATTGTTCATGTACAGTTGTTATTAGGCCATTGTCAACTAGTGTTGAGTGAGAAGAGGAAGTGGAGAGTAGGGTGGAAGATTATGAAGAAGAGGAAGGGGTAGAGGTTAATAAAGAAGAAGAGGGAGATGAAGGAGTAGTGATCGACGTGGGAGAGGTGTTAGAAGGAGTGTAATCAGGTGGAAGAAGTGAATGGTAGAGAACACGAGGAGGAGGAAGAAGAAGAAGGGGGAGCAAAGAAAAGAGAAAGGAAAGGCATGTTCAATAAAAACAACATGTTGTGGGATATAAATTTTGCCAATGGGAATATGAAGACACTGACAACCTTTGTTGTGAGCTATACCCTATGAAAACACATTCAGCAGATCAAAACTTGAGTTTATTATGATTATAGGGCCTTAAGTGAGGGAAACACTCACAACCAAAGGTTTTGAGAAAAGGATAGTTAGGAACTGTTGGGGGTGTGATCAGCAGAGTTCCCGAGGACTGCCTTCACAGCAGCTCAGCTGCTGCGCTTGGGAAGATCATTGAGAAGACAAATCTACAACTCCATGTGCTCGGTTCTTTCTCCCAAGGTGCTCTTCAAAGCCCCCACTAGCTGCAACACAAGGCACCGCCTCCTCGAAAGAACATATGCTTAGGTCAGACTGTTAGAGCCCACATCTAGGCAATAACTCACCATAGAAAGTCGACAGATGGCCTCATTCTAACTCGCAGATGGAGACCAAACCTCTGGTAGGATCATGACACTTGTCACTTATGTCTTGACAGGTCTTGATATGGCACACGGGTCATAGGTTAAACCCACCTAACATCTGGTTTAAGTGGTAGCCTATAAATTAAGCGCATTTACTATAGTTTAAGGTAACATGTTTTTTTCCAACTAACTTCACTCTTGAACTCTGTCGAACAAGTGCCTAATTTGAGCGTTGGAGAGCCTTTGACCAACACCACACCAGTGCCCCCTAAATCTTTGAGGCATCCCTCTTCTTGTGTAGGTCTACCTTAGGAGGCCGAGACAAGCAGAAGGAGCCATATGACCACTGTGTGCAGCCATACATGGTGTTGGTGCACAGTAGTTCAGAGCTCGACATTAATAGGAACTTTGTTATAAAGTACTTCATATGGAGATTTGCTATTGAGAATAAGAGTCGGGAGTCTGTTAATTAAGTAAGCACTTGTCTAGAAAGCATATGGCCACATGGACAAAAGAACAGAACTATAAGCTAGAAGGGTTAAGCCCACTTCAACAGCATGTTTGTTGTTGTTTTTTGTTTTTTTTTTTCTCTCAACTCGGCCACGTTGTTGTGGTGTGTAAGGACATGCTACTTTGTGAAGAACACCATGGGAGGCAAGAAAGGATGAAATAGTTCAAAATTTACCACCCTAATCACTTTGTAATGTTTTAATTTTGGTGTCGAATTGAGTTTCAACCATTGTTTTAAATTTAGTAAAGATAGGGAATGCTTCATCTTTAGTTTTGAGAAGGTATATCCAAGAGAAATAGGAATAATCATCAATAAACAATACAAAATATTGAACTCTAGTGACTGAATTAATCGGGGAAATATCGCATAAGTCAGAGTTACAAGTTCTAGTGGATTTGAACCACTAGACTTAGCTAATTGAGAAGAATTGCAACATTTAATATGAGAGTTCAATATTCGTTGATTATGAGAGCTTAAAACACTAGACACAACTCAAAAAGCAAGAGTCTTGATGAGACTTAGAAAATACACATTTCTTAAAGCTAAAATCAATCATTTTGTATTAATATTTTTTGTTAAATTTCTTAATTAAGCAAATTATTTTTAATAGTATCTTATTGTCTTAGTGTAAAAATATGTTTAATTATAAGTTCTTAATATGTTTTTATGTTTAATAACATTTTCGTTAATTTTAGAATCAATTTTATATGTAAAATATTAATTTAGTTTAAATTAATTAAAATCATAAAAACAATGAGCGATAATTTTATTTTGAATCCTAATGTGTTTTATAGTGTATTTTAAGTTTGTAAATAAGTTTTATAATATTTTTAGTAATTTCTAAAAATATTTTTCAGTCTTAATAATCATATTTGTGTTAAACCAAAAGAGCTTAGAATTTTAGAAGTTTGTAATTATTTTTGTATGTTTTAATGAAAAATAAATATTTTTAAAAATATTGTAAAAATTATGTTTATAAAATAATTAATTTTTTTTAATTTTCTATCTTTAGATTTGAAATATGATGGAAAAGCAGAGCAAAATAGTACCAAAATGAGTAAAATCGGACAACAAATGCTTCAAAAATTAAAAGAAATTTGAATTTAAAAAAAAGGACAGTGGTGTGATTTCGTCCATCGAATGCGCTGACAGAAAGATCTCAGCCGTTGGTTCTAGGACAGGTGGCACAACGTCATTGTGCACGTCAGCCAGCCTAGCCAGTGGGGTCCACGCACGTGGACGTGTCTCAAACCATTCGTAATTCGATGTAGTTGATATGACATGTGCTCGCTTTCTTAGCCTTTAGATCAGTTTACTGTGACTGAACTAATGGTTCGCAATCGTCCAAGCCCTTACCCCACCTAGACCCATTTTGTTTCGCCTTTTTTTGCCGTTGGATCATGCGATTGAAGGCCCAGATTGAGTCGTTTTTTGTATTGCCCGCCGCCATGAACCAGCAGATTTTGTCTAAAAATCTAAATTCCAAACAACAAAATCTGAGAAGAAAAAGGAAGGAAAAATGTTTTAAAAAATTGTCATTTGATTCGATAATGTCAAAATGATTAGTGAAAAAAATTATAAAAAAATAAATAGTACATTTTGGAGTTCTATAAATACCGAGGCCCTTTGGCCTTCGTTGTGCACCCCCAAAATAAGTGTAAAAGTTACTATTTTCAAAAATAGTTTAGTTTTCTTTATGTTTAGCTTTTAGTTCAAGTTTTTGTAAAATATTTTCCAATCCATGCTGTAAAAATTATGCTTAATAATATTTATAATATTTTTATTTTAAATATGTCTTTTTAATTTCTCTTTTTAGTTGAGGTGAGAAGGGAAAACTCTAGCAAAATTATTTTAAATATTTTTAGTTTTTCTTAGTTTTTTAAGTAGTTATAATACCAAAATATTTTTTAGAAAACTTTGGTTTTTAGTGCTTTCTTAGCTAGAACTCTGCCAAAATTCTAGTTTTTTTTTTTTTTGGCTACACAAATTGGCATAAATAATGCTTAGGAGGACCTTGATTAGCCGTAAACAATGAATGGCTTAGTAAGTACTTAACTTATTATTTTGGTTGTTGTTTTAGTTAAGTAATACTAAAATTCTACTCATTTATTAAGTTGAGTTTTTGTTGTATTATAAACATGAAATGATATTGTAAATGCTTGGTATTGCTTGATTTATTGTCGATATAGGATGACATAATGTATACTTAAACTAACTAATAAATAATTAGAAAAAATAAATTTTGTTTAAGTTAATTATGAGAACAGAAGTTTTGAAGCTTAGCACTATTATAATTACTATTAAATCTCTCCTAATTTGTTGTTGCTTTTGTTGTTATTTTTATTAAAGTTATTTTAAATACATTGCGCTTATTATCAAAGTTTTATTTTAATTTAAGCTACATTTCTTGTTATTGAAGTTCCAAAATAACGAAATTCTGAAAATGAAAAATGCTATAAAATTGTGTAAATATTGTGAATATATTTTGTAAGTAATAAGTATTAATCCTCATATTTTTCAGCTTTGAAATAAATAAATAGTTAATATAATAAATATATTGGACCTTTGCAATATTCTTTCTTTATGAGTTCAACCTTGAATTCTTTGAGTTTTATTATTGGAACAACTTTTTGCTAGGGATTATTTTAGATTATACTTTTTAAGACCGAAAAAGTTTTTGCCACCGTTACCGAGGAACAGAATTGTTTTTAATATAGTATATTTTGTATATTATATTCCTTTTCCTTTTTATGTTCTAATTTTACAAACTTATTTTATGCTTTATCTGTTTTCTTTAAATATTTGTTGGTTTGCAGTAGTTAAGTATTGTTTACGTAGAAATCTGCATGCGTTTTTCTATAAGTTACTATTTATGTAGTTACTATTCACGTCAGGTACTATTCACTTACTATTACTAACATAAAAATAAAATTAAAAAATAAAAAGAAATAAAAATTTAAAAATTTTAGTTTCTTTCTTTTGATTTGTAATATTAATATTTCATCAGTTTTTAGGTTTAGATTTAAGTTTCGAATTTAGAAATTAAGTTTCATAAAATTTTTTATTAGGTTTTTCATAAGACAATAAATAAATTAGGGTTTTATGAAAAGTATTCTTTAAGAAAGTTCTGTTTGGGGACTGGTACTAGTTCGAAAATCTTTCCTGTAACCAATTACTTTTGGAGATTTTTCCAACACTAGTCATTGCAAAAACGTTGTTTTAACTAGGAGGTTGGTTTTCAAGCAGCCTTCTGCCCACCAATCTTTCCTATGAACATTCTTAAAGCATATAATTCATGAAATTTACAAAATATATAAGGCGGATGCATTTTATTCACTACTTTATTCTCCCCAAATAAAAAAAAAAAAAGCATAGCATCTCGTCTCGAAAATTTTTAGATAATTTAAATGATTTGTATGCTTGTTTGGTCTCTTGTTTTTAAAAATCATAAATTAATTAGGAAAAGTTTAGAACCACTTTTAGTCTCTATTGTGTCTTCACATTCATTAAAAATGATGAAAATATTCATAATAAAAACATTTTTAATCAACAAATCATCAATAATGTTTGTTCAATGCATGATTATTTGCAATCGCTTTGAGAATCCACTCCTTTTGGTCTAGCTTTTCCTCCCAATCCTCATAATTTTAGGCTTAAACTAGGAATGATTAATTTGCTTTCAAATTTTCATGGTTTAGAATATGAAAATCTTTACTTATATTTTAGAGAGTTTGAAGATGTTTGTGCTATCTTCATTGACCAAGATGTTTCAAATTAAATTGTTAGGCTTAAGCTTTTCCTTTTTTCTTTCAAAGATAAGGCTAAAACTTGGCTTACATCTCTAAAACCTAAGTCAATTTGTAAATGGCAAGAAATGCAAACTGAGTTTTTGAATAAATTCTTTCCAACTCATAAAACCAATGCTTTGAAGAAACAAATTCAAAATTTTTCCCAAAATACAAAAGAAGTTTATTTTCAATGTTGGGAATATCTTAAGGATTTGTTGAATTCTTGTCTACATCATGGTTGTAAAAAAAGACGTTATATTATTTTTTTTTTTTTATGAAGATTTAACTCTTGAAACTCATTAAGTCATTGAAACAATGCATAATGGAGAATTTCTTGATAAAGAACCTGATGAAGCATTAGATTTTCTAGATAACTTAGCTGAAAACTCTTAATATTGGCAACACATAAATTATGAAGGCTCAATTAGGTCTAATCTTGTTAATGCTCAAAGAGGTGTTTATCAACTTAGTCAAGAGAATGATTTAAATGTTAAGATTGCTAGTTTGTTAAGAAAGAGTGAAGCCATGGAACATATGAATGTTTAGGAATTTAAAATTAAAACTTTGCATAGTGTTTGTCAAACTTTAAGTCACTCAACTTATGACTGCCTAGTTTTTAAGAAAGAGTTTCATAAACAGATGAATTTGAAAAATCAAATGGAACAACTTAAGAAGCTTTTTTCATCTCAACATTCTGACACATATAATCCATAATGTAGAAATCATCCCAATTTCAGTTGGAGGAATGAACAACCACAGCAACCACGGCAACCACCACCGTATCCACCTCAAAATTTTCAAAATGTCCATCGTTTATACAACAACCTTAGAATTCACAATATCCACCAAACCCACAATTTCAAAAGCCTGCATAAAATTTTTCACCTTCTAAAAGTTTTAATTCATGAGTTAAATCTTGAGGATGTTTTGTAAAAATTCATTCAGAAATAGGAAGTCATTAATACTTTCATTTTACAAGACATTCATGAGATTAAAGAATCCATTTCTAAGCTTATTTTTTCTCCTAGCATTAGGGAAAAATGCAAATTCCTTGCTCAACTTATACATTGCTCTTCTGCTAATGAAGTTGCCTCTTTAAGTTCTCTATTACAACAAGAAACTGTTAATTTTGTTTCAACTCTTTAAAGTGGTAAAACTATTAATAAATTGTTAATTTAGCTTTAAAAAGTGATGATAAAGTTTATAAAAATGAGGGAAGTTCTGAGAATGAAAATGTTGTTGTTAAAGAAAAATTTGTTATGAAAGTTCCTTTTCCACAAGCTTTTCTTTCAAAAGAGAGTTTTGATAAGAAAACTAAAATTTTTGAACATGTCAAGCAAGTCAAGATGAACATTCCACTTTTAGATGTAATTAGAGAAGACCCATCTTATGCTTAATTTATGAAAGGTTATTTTTATAATTGAAAGGAAGCATAATGTGACTAAAACTGCATTTTTAGCTGAGAATGTTAGTTCCATCATTCAACATGTTTCACTATTAAAGTACAAAGATCCAAACTGTCCCACAATTTCTTGTATCATAGGAAAGACTCAAATTGACCATATATTATTAGATCTTGGTGCTAGCGTTAATCTTGTGCCTTATTCTATTTACCAGTAATTAGGTTTAGGTGAACTTAAGCTAACATTTATCACACTTCAATTAGATGACATTTTGTAAAAATTTCAAGAGGAATAGTTGAGGATGTTTTAGTTCAAATTGATAAGTTTTACTTCTTAGTAGATTTTATTGTTTTGGATACACAACTTGTTTTCATTTCAAATTTTCAAATCCCTATTATTTTAGGTCGTCCATTTTTTTCAACTTCAAATGTCTTGATTAATTGTAGAAATGGTATCCTGAAACTGACTTTAGAAATATGACTTTAGAGTTCAACATTTTCAACATCGCAATCTACAGGTAAATAGTGTGAAGTCAACTTTGTTGAAGGAAGTACCTTTTGCTAGACTGCTTGATCCTTTAACAAGTTTGGTCAATTCTTTTGATATGAATAATCCATCAAGAGTTGAAAATTGTTCCACGACTGCTTTAATTGATGAAACATAGAAAGTTGAGAATTCTATCGAAATAAAAAGAAATATTGTAAAACCTAATTTTGGAAAAGAAATTCCTGATTTAGGGGAGGAAGTTGTTCATGAAAATGAACCTGTTGAAAATAAAGAGTTTGATCTTGCAAAAGAACTTCTAAAAGTTAGGGGTAACGTAGGCTTTTGGCAAATCTTTTCTCTTTAAGTATTTGGACCTAGTAATGTTCCTCCACTAGTTATTTATCTTGCAAGTTCATATAATGATAAGGAGGTAGTGAATAATTTTGATAAGAAGTATCAAAAAGCATTAAATGATGAGAGCTTTTGTGGACCTTTCTTTTCTTACAAACCAACTTCAAATGATCATTTAACTCCCTCTGTCAGATGAAGACTATGTAAATTTTAAATAGTATTTTAATTTTTGTTTTTGTTTTTCTTTTTGTGTGTTGTTTTTTTTTTTTATTTTATGTGTTGTTTTTTCTAAAATTCAAAAAAGTAATTTTTGAGAAAAATTTGTTAAAGTGGTTGAGTTTATGGAGGATATAGTTAGGTTTGATTAGTTGGCATTTTTGAATTAATGGCCTCTAGAAATGTTTTTTTAAAGGAATGGGTATTAATGAATTTTTCTGATGAAAAAAAAAACATAAAAAAAATTGAAAAAGTTTAAAAACACATAAAAATTAAAAAATAAAAAACACAAAAATATTTTAAGTTAGTTTGTAAATAAATGTTTAAAGTTAATGTTTAATAGTTTGTAGTAATTTGTAGGGTTACTTAACCCATTTTCCATTTAGCCTATTACTGTTTAGAATAGTGTTATACGCATCTGTACAGTTTATCCCTTATCTAAAGAGTAAACCTTTCTTGGTCTCATAACTTGTCACTGCACATAGAAGCTCAGAACTTTTTGCTCTTTCTCTCTCTAGATTTCTTATGCTGCTATAAAACTCTCGAATTCTCTCTGTCTTCTCTCTAGAATTCCCAGAAATTTTCTAGAAATCCTTCAAAATTCTTTGATCTTTCAAACAATATCTTTTGAGAAATTCTACAATCTTTTCTCTCTTAATCTTACAAAATCTTCTCAATATTTTTAAACACTTTCAAATCCACTCAAAGATGTTTAAAAAAAACATAAAACGTCTGAAAAAAGAGACTTAGTCTTAGAAACTATTATGGCATCTTCATCCAATTCATCTCAAAGCTTCACAAACATCTGTGTGTTTTGTAATTCTAGTTCAGAAAAGGGTATTTACATAAAAGTTGCATTCTACTTAGGTTATATCTTGGCTAAGAAAAGGATGAATCTTGTGTATGGAGGGGTCGTCTAGGTTTAATAGATACTGTCATTATAGGAGTTCGTTCTAAAGGTACTAGAGCGTTAGGTATTATTTCAGGTGTCTTTGCTTAAGATCGTCTATGTGGTCCAACCCTGGGTGTTGAAAAAATAGTTGTAGGTATCCTTGAGCGAATAAGAGACTTGATTAGTTTTTCTAATGTTTTTATTGCTTTACTTGGAGGTCTAGGAATTCTAGAAGAACTTTTTGCTGTTATTAGCTGGAAATTGTTATGACTACACTCTAAATCTATTAGTCTGTTAAATATAAATGGTTTCTTTGATAGTTTGTCTAGTTTTCTAGATAATGCTGTAGATCAAAGGTTTCTTATAAAGTCAGGAAGGAAGATCTTTGTCTTTGCCTCAACTGTGGAAGAATTATTGGAGAAAATATAGATTATCACTCCTAAGATAGATACTACAACTTCAAAGCTAGATTGGAAGAATAAAGAAAGCAAAAAATGCTCTCGAGATTTGGATTTTTCTCTCTAAACTCTTTCTTTTTTAGTCTTACCTACAACATGTTCATTTATATTTTTGTTCGTGTTTTAATCACCGCTCTTGTATATATATGTTGTTGCTCTTTCTGCTTAATGTTTGATTTTGTTTGGAGGAGAGGGCTGTGTCAAAATTTTTCAAAATTTGTCAAAAGTTTTCAATTTTGTGTCAGTATGGGATTAGTTTTTTAAAAACAAAGCAAAAAAATTGAAAAACTTATAAAAATAAAAAATAGTGCGCTATTTGTAAAACTTTAAGATTCACTTTCTCTAAGGTCGGGATGGCTGAGCGAAGGATTTGTCTTGAAATGGTCTCGATGTGGTCTGAAAATGTAATCTTGTGTGTTTGTATAATCTCATCTTTAAATCATCTTTTTTGTTGTATGCATGTTCGAAGTTGGTTGAGGTAAGGAGTATTTAATATTCTTAAAACACATCTTTGTTTTATTAGAAAGAGCTAAGTAAAAGAATGACTAGCATTCATGAAAGGTATTTCTACATGTTTGTAAAAATTGTATGTTTGTGTTGTATCTGACTATTTTAATTACAAAAAGCTAAAAAAATTTAATTGAAAAATCTAAAAAAATCTAAAAATTTCAAAAATCTAAAAAGATATTTTGTAATTATGTAAATATTTTGTCTTTCGGTGATTTGCCTTCTGTCCGATGATGATATCAAAGGTTATATCATTATCATGACTTATAGTAAAATTCAAACATTACTTAAGTTATGTTAGTTTCTCTTGTCTGCCTTATATTTAGGTTGTGATTTTCTCAAAATTTGAGCACTTAATTTTGAATTATGATTTGTTATATTAATTTAGAGACCGTTTATGTTAATCTAATCTAGTTAATTTTTATAAAATCTTATAACTTATTTGAATTGCTCTTGAGGTGAAATCCTAGATATCACTAAGTTATAGATATAATTTATGCCATCTTTGGATTGTTTGAGCCTTTCAAGTTTACCTGTTTATATTCCATATCCCTCACCTTGTTGAGCTTAATATTTCTATTTTTCTTTGTCACTCACAATTTTAGCTTAGCCTTTCAATAAATTCATAATCCTTTCTTTACTTTTCACTCGTAAGGCATCTGATCTTTCAAACGTAATTAGGTTTATGCCAATGTTATGAGAGGTTGAGTTGGCTTAAGAACATTTTATTAAGTCTATAATTTCAGTTGTAATGACCGAGAAAAATTTCATTAATAAAACCTAATATTTAATTGGGTTTAATTAATTTTAAAAATGTAATTTTTTATAAAAATTACGATAAAGTAGGAATAAATGGCATTGAATGTAAATTTATGGCAAATGTGATGCAATGTTGGATATTGTCGAATACAGATTTTATGAGTTAATTATTCAAAAATTTGTAAATAATATCCATAAAATAAATTTTATATTACGATTAATTGTAAATTTGTGATATAAACAAGTGGGTGATTAGAATATAAGTAGGACATAGAAGTTGTCCAAACCCAAATCAAGGGTAAAGAGGAGGCCGAAGCAGTATGAGTATACTGCTAAATGAAAACGCAGATACAAAAAATGTTATGATTGGCCTCCAAAAGTAAACGAAAAGTAAGTCAAATATTTTTATACAGTCTAAGGATAGAAATTACACTGATTTGACCACGACAGTACAGGAAAAATACTGTGTGGTAAAAAATTACACAGTATAAATTTTTAATTCCATAAAGTGGACATTTGCTTGAATTCTATTGGGCGAACAAGCCATGCAATGTGGCCCAATAAGATAAGGACACCTAGGGTAGTCTAATGGATGACCATGAGTCATCAAATGGATAAGGAAGCATTAATTTCAAAGTTATCACAAAAATTTCCATTTCCTTCCTTCTCACCCATGTTCAGCAGCCATATCCAAGACTCTCAAAAAATTTTCTCAGCCCCTGAACTTTGCAAAAATAACCCAAACAAGTTTTACAAGCAAGTACAAGGATTTTCTACAAGTTTTAAGGTAAATCCTAAACTTTTTAATGAGTTTTCAAGGGATTTTTCATGGGTTGAAGAAAGAAATTAATCCATGGTATTTTTGTGTGGAAAGGAAGCTTAGGAGGGAGTTCAAAGAGATTTTGAAGGCTTGAAACCTAAAGGGTGTTATTTTGGTAAGTTTTAAGTTTTAAAGTTTTGAAAGTTTATGGATTTTATTTTGATTTCTATTCTTTCAAACCCATGAGGGTTCTTGAGCATGTATTTGATCGAATTTCATGTATATGTGTTGAATGGTAAGTTTAAGTTGTGAAACTTTGGTTTTTAGTGCAAAGTCATAATTTTTGGAAAGAGTAATATTTTTGTAATTTTGATGTTTGACTTTGCAAAAGTGATGTTTGAGCATGAGAATGTGTTGATTAAGGCATAGAATGGTTTCTGCAGGGGTAGAATTGTAATTTTGAAATAGATTTTTATAAAAATGTTGCAGGGACTAAATTGAAAGGAAAAGATTTCTCTTGGCAGAATTAAAAAATGGCCAAAAACACCCCTGTACAGTGAGATTTTGGGAAAAGTTAAAACATGAAAGTTGTAGATCTCGACGAAACTGTTAGGCATTTAAGACTGTTTGTCAAAAAACTAAATTGTTTGTGAGATTTTGATTTTTTAAAGAATTTGTGAAAAGTGTGAAAAATTTTAAAAAGGGCAAAAATGTCATTTTTCAAAGGATTTTGAATATGATACTTTGAACAAAAATGATCCTTGAGAAATAGGAAATTTTGATGCAAATAAATAAATTTTAGTCCCGGGGACAAAATCGTCAAAATCTTCAATTCAGCTACTAAACTGCAAAGTTTTATGAAAATGGGGTATAATTGAGAAATAAAGAGATTTGACCCACTAGGGTGTTATTTTAAAATTAGCATGTGGTAATTTTTATAAGAATAACGAAATCGAGTTCGGGTAGGTTAGTGGACCCACAGAGGGCAAAATCATCATTTTTGCCCAAAAAACCCAAACTGCTTTGAAATATTTCCAATGGGATAAGAAAATGACTAGAAAGGTTCCCGCCCTTCGTTAGAAACGATAGGGTAGAGTTAGATAGAAATAAGAAAAAACAGTGGTTTTTAGAGTTGTATATAGCAATGCAGCTTAATTTATTAACTAACGGATGTTCTGTATCGAAACATAGTGGGATTTGGCTAATGGCTTTGTAATTAGCCAACAGGATCCTATGAGTCTAGGAGAAGGGAAATCGAGGTTAAGTTGCCCGACATTCGCATCAAGTAAGTACATATCCCACCTACTGTATGAAATTGTAGGCTTAGAGTGTAAAATGTGTATATGTATACTTGTGTGTATATCAAGGTGTATACCTGTATGTATGCAATGACATGAGTATTTCTAAAAATAGAAGGGTATACTTGTGAGTATATGGAATATATATATACCTGAAAGTATATTGTGACATGTACTTGAGTGTATATGATGATATGTACCTGTGTGTGTATTTTATGTTAAGTACCTGTGAGTACATTATGCTATATACCTGTGCGTATATTAATGTGTACCAGTGTGTATATTTTATGTTAAGTACCTATGAGTACATTATGCTATATACCTATGCTATATTAATGTGTACCAGTGTGTATATTTTATGTTAAGTACTTGTGAGTATATTATGCTACATACCAGTGCATATATTAATGTGTACTAGTGTGTATATAAAATGTGTACCTGTGTGTACTATATCGTACAAGAGCATTTATATAGATTATGTTATGTATAACATATGATCATCACTTCATGCATGGTATGATAACCATAATAAGTGAATTGGTAAATGAATTACCAAAAGTTAAGAAAAGTGTCGTATCGACTTCTGACTCAAGAGAAGTTTAAGGATTACAGGATGGTCACGGTGTTACGTAGACCTAAGTGCGTAATGGTACGAACACTTGGGCCCTAGTTAAAGATAAGAAATGATAATGATAAAGAAGGATTATAAGAAAGCATAATGAGATCATGCATTTTATTGAATGTGCATGTGGATTTATATATATGGGACTTACTGAGCGTAGGCTCACTAAGTATTTCATGCTGTTGGTATTCCGACGAAAATGTCAGAATAAATCGTAATGATGAGCTGACGGACGGATGATGTGTGTAGACTGGGAATGGTTCTGCCACAGTATGTTTTTCGCTGTATGGTGTTTTAAGATATTTTGAAAGTAATGTTTGATAAGCTATATTGTAAAAGAATGATGATTATGTAAACACAAGTATATGTTTGTATTTCAAAGTTGTTAAACCAGTATATGTACAGTATCTATTAAAAAGAAAAAAAAATTCCTAAAATTTTGCCCTAAAGTAAGTAAGAAAGAGTTTTATCACAGCCTAAAAAGGCGGGTTGTGACATCAGTCACTTTGTTTGTGTTGTAAATTTTTAATTATTTTGTATTTCTTAAACAAATGAAAAAAAATATATAAAAAAAGTGAAAAAAAAAGAAGAAAAAGCACAATAAAACATGTTGAATAAAAGTGTTTGACAATGAAAATTTCATTTCAAATTTGAGATTGTAAATCGGGAATGAGATTGTACCTTTTCAAGGTTCGGGAATTTTGCAAGTATTTTATGGGTGAACTTAGCCTTGAATTCATCTTTTATTTAACCTTTTACCGTAGTCTCATATTACAAGCTAAATAAAGTCCCAATAATCTTTAATTAGGAGTTATACTAGATTGGTAGAGAGAGAGATGAAAAACAAACTTATAAGATTTCATTAAAATAAATTAGTTTATATTAATGTAAATTTATTTGGTTAGTATGCACTGATTAGTAATAGAAAATCACACACGTGGGAAAATGCATCTTAAATATAAGACATATTATAGAAATAAACCATAAAATTAATTAATATTTGTATTTTTACTTTGAGACATGAATCTGAGATCACACCTGAGGAAGATCAATGAGGAGTCAACAGCTTTTGAAAAACCAAACTATGGGTTTATTTTTAAGTTTTATGGCTTAAATTGCTCAAGACTAGCAATAAGCTGATTAAAAGGTGTGATGAGACTTAGAAAATATACATTTCTTAAAGCTAAAATCTAGCATTTTGCTTTAATATTTCTCGTTAAATTTCTTAATTAAAGCAATTATGTTTTTAATAATATTTTATTATCTTAGTTTAAAATATGTTTAATTATAAGTTTTTAATATGTTTTTATGTTTAATAATATTTTTGGTAATTTTTAGAATTAGTTATATATATAAAATATTAGTTTAGTTTGAAATTAATGAAAACTGTAAAAATATAGAGTGGTGCTTTTATTCTGAGTTTAAAGTGTTTTATAGTATGTTTTAAGTTTGTACATAAGTTTTATAATGTTTTTAGTAATTTTTAAAAATATTAATGAGTCTTAAGAATCATATTTGTATTAAACCAAAAAAGCTTAGAATTTTAGAAGTTTGTAATTATTTTTATATGTTTTAATATAAAATAAACAGTAGATTCTAGAGTTCTATAAATACAAAGGCCTTTGGCATTGGTTGTACACCACTAAAATCAGTGTAAAAGTTACTATTTTCAAAAATAGTTTAGTTTTCTTCATGTTCTGTTTTTTGATCAAATTTTTGTAAAATATTTTTCAATTCATGCTTTAAAAATTTTGCTAAATAATATTTTTAGTATTTTTATTTTAAATATGTCTTTTTAATTTTTCTTTTTAGCTGAGATGAGAGGGTAAAGTCTAAAAAAATCACTAAATAGTTTTCGTATTTCTTAGTTTTCTAAACAATTATAATGCTAAAATATTTTCTAGAAAACTTAGATTTTTAGTGTTTTCTTAGCTAGAACTCTGTCAAAATTATAGATTTAATTTTTTAATGACATAGACTAGTACAGATAATGCTTGGAAGGAGTTTAGAATGGTTTGCTAAATACTTAACTTATTATTTTGATCGTTATTTTAGTTAAATAATGCTAAAATTTTGTTCGTTTATTAAGTTAAGATTTTGCTGCATTATAAGCATGAAATGACATAGTAAATGCTTGGTAATACTCAATTTATTGTCAACATAAGATAGCATAATGTATACTTAAACCAACTAATAAATAATTAGAAAAACTAAATTTTGTTTCAGTTAATTGCCAGAACGGAACCTTTGAATCTTAGCATTGTTATAATTATTGTTAAATCTATCTTAATTTGTTGTTATTATTGTTGTGATTTTATTATAGTTATTTTAAATTAATTACACTTATTGTTAAAGTTTCATTTAAATTTAAACTACATTCTTGTTATTAAAGTTCCAAAATAATGAAATTCTGAAGATGAAAAAATGTTGTAAAATTGTGTAAATATTGTGAATATATTTTGTAAATAATAAATATTAATTCTTATATTTTTCAGCTCTAAAATAAATAAATAGTTAGTATAATAAATTTACTAGACCTTAGTAATATTCTTTCCTTGTGGGTTTGACCTTCGATTCATCGAGTTTTATGACTTAGACAACCTTATGCTTGGGTTTATTTTAGATTGTATTTTTTAAGACCTAATATGTCCTAATTTGGCATACCAAAGATTGGAATCTTGATTAGAAGCAACAAAGGCATAAGAAGATTGTGAAGATGAGGAGTGGCTGGCAGGGTTGATTGTGGAGCCAGAGGGGCTTGAAAATTTGTAAAGACCTTGATCGAGTGGCCCTGAAGGAGTATAGTCTTCGAATGTTTGTCGTTCATCAAGAAAAACTTAGAATGAAATTGAACAATAGCATTATAATCTAGAAAACAATTTGGTAATACTAACCAGGTTCTTTGAAATTTTAGTAGTATGTAGAACATGTTTTAGTAACAATAGTCTCGTGTCTGTGAATGAACAATTACCAACGTTGGAGATGCAAAGAGTCTAACCATCACCGACCATGACAGCACTGAGATTGGCTGCATCTGGTGTGAGATGGTGAGCAGCACCAGAGTCCATGTACCATGAGCCATCTGTGACTGTGGAGATCACGGTTTTTCTTTCTTCTTTGTTTATTCTACCTATTCCCTTCATCTATCTTCTTTCCCCTTTCTCTGCAAACACCATGTTAAATGAACTGGTAGGTTTAGAAAAACAAACGGTTGTTGCTTGTTAAAAACAACAAAAAAGTGAAGTGTTAGATTAGCCTTCCAAATATATTTGTAGAAAAGAGCTAAATAATTTTTTTCTCTAGATTTTCAACTTCAAGAATCAGTTTTTATTTTTATTTTTTTTCCTTTTTGGCTTCGAGAACAGGTTTATATTTCATTGATTTTAGTTTTTATTCAACAATGTTCTTTTTTTTTTTTTTTTTTTTTTTTTTTTTTTTTTATAAAGATGGATTGTGCCATTTCAAAAAAAAAAAAAAAAAAGAAAAGGATGGATTGTGGGTCTGGAAATGGGCTTATGCTCATGCCCTTTGGACTTCCTTTGTGGCCCTCTGAATATCAAATAGAAACCGATGAAGTTCAAGACTATGTTTCATTCTTTTCCTTCTCTATTTTTCTTCCATGCTATATATGCCATTACAGATTTGAAGATGTCCGACAACTGAAGCTTTTGACGAGGTTTGAAGCTTCCTACAACGGCTTGCTTTAGTTTGGGACTTTGGATGAATTTGCAACCTTGATTGTACCTTGAGTTTTCTTCACTTTATGGAGTCAATTAATTGGATCAAACATGGATCGTGATGGAGAAATTAGCCCAATAACCTTCTTCTTCTTGTTTTTTTTTAAACCTTTTGGTCGCCAAAAAATCTCAAAGCCTAAGTTCTAGAATCTTCTCATTAGCTAGAGGAAAATTTTCCTATGATTTCAAGAGTCAAAGGGGCAACAAAAATGTGCATTGGACATGTCTCTGACGACCTTCGGCACTAGCTTCATAGCCAAGACAATTTTACAAAAACATGGACTAGCAATCCGTTGGTGACAACCTTGATGCTAAGTAAACCTCCGGAAATGGAAAGTGGGTAACACCAAGTCTAGTCTAACTTCTCCTTGAGCTTCTCAAACCTTAAAGACTTTAAATAAGTTAAAAACATGTTACTTGGCTTGAATTCAACCTTATATTTGAACTACTCGAGCTTCCCACCTAGAAAACGTATGAACACAAAGCTAAAGAGGGAATGAAAGTGTCACAATCACCTTTCAGAGCATTGAAGCTCACACTAGGAAACAATCAAAATTGCTCCTTTTTTCTCCATAGATGGTGCCTTCACTTCAGGCCTTCAAGAAGAGGGAGCTCACATGAGAAATCACCCTCTCCACCCATTCTCTCAAGTCTATGGCCATCAAACTTTGTCGCTTTTATAATCCTTCAATCATATAAGGTCGCGCCTTGAAACCACCATAAAAGCCTTTAAAAAACCCCAAAAATCATCAAACTTTCATCCATCTTCATCACTGTTGAAGAATTTTCAAACTTGAGCATCACTTAGAAAGCACCTAAAATCATGTTTGGAGGTGACATGATCTCGTCTGTGGAGCCCTGTCTAGAGCTATCTTTGGAGACAGCTCATTGACTCTACAGAGCCCATGCTTCTCCAAGTCTTAGGATTATCAAGCTCCAAACCGTTTCTCGATCGACTGCTTAATTACTCCTCCCATCACTCATCGACTACATTTGAACTGTTTATAATTTTTCTCTTGGATTTGCAGCATTGCTTTCGTTGTTTGATAATGAAGTGGATTCATCGATATATGTTGGGCCTAATTGAACCCCCACTCGAGTTAGTGGTCCTGCCCTTGTCATTTTCTTCAGATCATGAGTGCTTAAGCCAACATTGGAATTGCCATTAATAAACCAAAGACTACAACGACTGCTGTAGAACCACGATGAACGTGCTAAATCTGCCCCAACTATCTCACAAGATCCTTATTTTTCCCCTAGTTAGCCCATAAAAATGGTTTTTTTCCCTTTCAAATATATCCCTACTCAAAGATTTTTTTTTGGGGTCCTCTTAACTACTATTTTATCATAAATATATTTTCACTAATTGTTCTTTGTTAGAATCATTTTAAGTCAGTCCCTACTTAAAAAATTTTTCCATGCGCTTATCTCTGCTACTATTCTTTACTTACCATGTAATTAATTTTCTATCTGGCTTGCCCTAAAATATTTTTCTCAAATATGTTCTACTTTTCTACGTATAATTGGATTAATTACAAAATTCTCCCTTAACTATAACCCTTATTGCACTATAACCTGAAACTTCATAACGTAACATTTGTTCCCCCTTAAACTTTAAAACTTAACATTTGTTCCTTAGATGTATGAAATTTTGATAAGAAACCTCCTTGAATTATGATTTTGATTATAAATGATACCATGTTACACAAATAATAGGATTGTTGAAAATTTGGTGAATCATTAGAATGATAGCTAACTCTAATGCAGTCATATGAACGTAAAAAAAGAGATTATTTGTTTTTTTTAAAAAAGGTTTTTTATTTTATATTTTTAATAATTAAAATTTCAAATTACATCAACTTTTTAAGTTCAAATTAGCTAGATATGAAAAAGTTATTAAAATACTTCTATATTACATGCCAAATCTTAATATGTACCAACTTTTATTAAAGTTCTAACAAGAAGATCTTTTTTTAATATATTATAGTTCGGAAGAATATATGTTACATTTTAAAATTCAAAAACATAATGTTATAAGGTCTATAGTTGTGAGGAAATTTTTGTAATTAATTCTATGTAATATTCGACCAAAATATATGTGTTGATTGAAACATTCATTTGGTTTATCTATTTTTTAAAATCTTATATTTTTAATAGCTTACTGTTTATGTACCTAGTGCTTACACTTGCACCAAAGTCGCCAAGAGAGCATTCCAAAAACGGCCACATCTTTCTTGTTACACATTTTGCAATAAGCAAGCATAGCAAACTAAATGGTCCCCAGGGAACTTACTGAGATAGGGCTATTAAGCAGCGCTCATCCAAACTTCCCTCACTCCTGGACACACCTAAAGGACATGGGTAGCAGCTTCCACCACTTCTCGAACTTGGGACAAGTTAGACATGTGTTAGACATATATGCCCTAAAGAGTAAAAATGTAATAAGTTTGGAGACATTTTTATCAATAAAGAATTTATTCATTGTTTTTATACCAAATCTTGTCCTCTTTACGTTCGTATTTGTTGAATGTATGTCAAGCAAATAATAGTCTGAGACTATCAATCTAAACCTCAAGAATTTGGCATATGATGGACGGATTATGCGGAAGACACGATTTTTAAGGGTCTAAATCATAACATCTACAATCGAGGGAATAAATTTGGGCGCTTTATTCATGTAAAGGTTGTTATATTGTCTATATCCCTTTTGGGAGATGGTTTGTCTTGACCATCGGAGGTGGACTCCGTGAATAGAAACATTGGCACGTTGTCATAGGTGACGATGTGTTAGATCAGGACATAAAGTGAATTGATTTAGATTAATAATTCTGTCTTGGTAAATCAATTCACTTTAGATAATCATTTGTATTGTATCTTAATCCTGAGATGAATAGTAGGCCTGTTGTCTTGATTTGTGTCTTTTGATGTACCAAAGGGTGACACCCATATCTTAACAATGGTATACATGCTAGTACATTGGAGGCATGACTCTTGATAGCGTAGACTTGTTATTCATAGATATGGAATCCATAGCTTCTCTTCAAGAGTAATGATATTCTCTTATATGCATTATCCTGTAATTGAAAAATTGGAGTGCTCAACCATTTGGATACATTGGTGTAACCGAATGGTATACTGTTTTTGGATAGTAAGTTTTCTGATGGTGAGATAATGAAACGTAAGATAAAAATAATCGGGAAGGTAAGACAGAACTTGTCCTTAAGCCGATTATGGATTATCATATGGGGATACGATACACTATGATATGTCATAGAGACTTAGCTATACGAGCTTCAAAATTCTATGTAGTTCGAGAGTGCAGCTCCAAGCTTTTAGTGAAGTAGCGTTGGAGTTGATAATTATGAAATGTATATCTGGGATATTGGGTTTTATAATTATTGAGAGCTTGAACTATATAGGTCCATTTGGTCCCTTTTCTAGCTCACAACATCCTGTAACGACACGGTATGCTTTTCCAATACTTGGTGACTTATGTCGGATTTATCAATTGGTTGAAATCTGGAAGAATCAAATAATTCATGTCTCTTTATCGGTTAAATTAATTTTGTGATAAAATTAATTTAAGATAAACTTGTTGAATTATTGAGATCAGATAATTCTTGTCTGTTTATCGGTTGATTTAATTTTGGATAAATTAGATCAAGATAAACTTGTAGAATTATTGGGAATTGATTTATTTTCCTAGAGATAATCTAGATAAAGTTGTTTTGATCAGATAACTTCTCTATTGGTTATTTGAATTAAAATTGAGACTTTATTCTATAGATTTTTGGGTGAAAAATAAAAGATTCGCGAAGATTTTTTATCGGCAGTTCAGCCTGCCGATGAGCGAAGAATAAGATTACACGTTTCCACAAGGATCTTATTAGATATTGATCCAAACTTGATTGTGTTTCGAGTTTTTGAGACCTAATCTGATAGGGACTAACCCTAGCCCAACCTCTATATAAAGGGAGTAAGTCTTAAGAGTTACTTAGATCAATTGAGAGATTAAAAGTGATACTCTACTAGTGAGAATCTAAAAACTCCATGAGATCTTTTGTTCACAAATCACGAACACTTGCTTTCGGTTCTCTCGATTGGTTGGAAGGAGAGTCATTTGGTAGAAGAGCTGTACGTATGAGCCCACACTCACTCCGGTCGTGGATAGAGAATAGCAAAGAAGATCAGTTGGTTGATGCTCTTCTAGAACGTTACTTCTATTCACGTTTTGCGAGAGTTCTTCGGCATATAAAAGTTAGTAAGATCTGATTAATTTATGCATATAGCATGTCAAACTTGTGTTTTGAAAAATACTCTGACATAAAATTTTTAAAATTCCTGCTACACTCTCTTTTTCCAACAACATGCCTTAAAATTAGGCCCTCCAAACATGAATTTTTAACCTTATTTGGCAATTGAGGACCCCAAACTTCTTCCACCAAAAAGCACCTATACTTCACGAAGAGCCATTTTCTTCTTTTTACCCATCCATTTCCGGTTTACACCCAGATTTAACAGAGTAATTGCCTCGTTTATCATAGTGCCAAACCAACGGTCTTGTCTACTTCTCATGCTTAACGGAATACTCCACATCTGCTCACGATTTATTGGCCCAAAAATTTCTTCAAGAAGTGCTTGATACCAACACTACTCTATTATCAACTCTACAATTCGAATATCATCCCTGACTTCATCAAATTAGTAATGGGGTGGAAAGAAGATAGCTGAAGGAGCTATGGGTCTTTGAAAACACCAATAGTGCGGCCATCACCAATCTCATGCCGTCCACCTCAGAGAAGAAGATCTCACCTCCAAATAATACTTTGCCAAACATAAGACGGATTATGTCCGACCTCATCTCGAGAAAATCTATATTTGGATAATTTTTTGCTTTCAAAACTCTCGCAATCAAAGAGTCTAGAAACACTAAAAGCCACCACACTTGTTCAGCAACCAAGGCTCTATTAAATGCCCCCATATCTGGGAAGCCTCTACTATCGAACTTTGGATTGCATAATCTCTCCCTTCTCACACACTGAATTTTACGGTCGTCGTAGCCACCTCCCCCAACAAAAAAACAAGCAACAAGGGATTGGAGTTCGTTGCAAAGAATAGAAGGAATATTTAAGACATTCATGGCATATGTGGATGTAGCTTAGGCAACTACCTTTATCAGAATCACTTTACCACCCACTGAAAATACTTTGCCCTTTAACAGTTTCAATTTCTTCTGAACCCCTTCTCAAATACCATTGGAAATCTTCCTTTTATTTCGACCAACAAAAGCTATGAGACCAAGGCAAGTATCACGTCCACCACTAGCCGTAAGACTACGACTAGAGAGGATATTACCTTGCTTATCCAAAGGGATGTTTGGGCTAAAACTAATTACAGACTGTTGCAAGTTGACAGCTTGGCCTGACGCACGCTCATAAACACCCATGACGTCCTTAATCGCTTCACAATTCTCCACATCAGCTGTACCAAAAACAATGTTATCGTCTGCAAAAAGAAGATGACTAATTCGCAGAGCCCCTCTAGCACAAGCAATCCCCTCCAATCTCCAATTCCATATCATGTATTTTGTAAGACCCGAAACCCCTCTGCATAAAGGGCATCCTTACCGCAAGCCCCAATATGGACCAACTCTACCAACAGTTTCCCCATTGAGAAGAAAAAAGAAGTGAGTTATAGAAATACAGTCCATAACCGAATCCACCCAACACTTGAAAAACTCAACCAATCCATCACTGCTCAAAGAAAAGACCATTCCGTTCTATCGTAGGACTTACTTATATCAAGCTTCAAGGCCATTAATCCATTCTTTCCAACTGTCTTGCTTCGAATGGCATTTATAGTCTCAAAAGCCACAATGATATTATCCATTATAAGCCGGTCTGTGACAAAAACATTTTGTACATCTAAAATGATCTGAGGTCGATGAAGCTTTTGCTGATTATCCATAGTTTTTGTATTTATGTTATAAACGGCAATACATACCCTGAGGCCAAAACTCTAACACCTGTCTCAGAGCTTTAACTTTAGGAATAAGCACAATGTGGTTAGCATTAAGAGACTGGATAGACCACTGCCCATTTAAAACAAGGAGACATACTCCTGTAACATCTTTAACAAGAAGGTCCTAATTCTCCTGAAAGGAAACCTCAATAAAAACCATCAGGACTTGGTGATTTCCAAGCTCCCGTACCTAAAGGAGCCACTTTGATTAACTTGTTCTGGAGAAAAAGGAGCGTCTAAAGAAGCCCCTATAGCCGGCGTTATTTGCCTCTCTACGCCCACAAAAATCTTTGCTAAAGTGTTGTAATCTGGAAGTGAAGTGGAAAATATCCCGTTAAAAGTAACTTTCTAATTCTAGCACAATATCTTCCATTTCAAAATCCACACCCCAGCAATTTTCTTCAGACATTTTACCTCATTTTTATCCCTTCTATGAGGCGCCTCAGAGTGGAAAAGCTTTGTATCACAATCACTACCCTTTAGCCATTTTGATTATGAAATCTGTTTCCAAGAATATTCCTTTACAGCTAGCAAACGACTAAGTTCGCCTTCAACAATATGGATCTTCGCCCGAAGCTCCAAACTCCAAGGCAAAATATTAAGCTCTGCTAACTCCCATTGAATATTAATAGCGTATTTGGTAATTATGGTTGAACTATGGAAAATTTTTATATACTATAATAACAAGTAAAAATTACTACAATATATAATGCACAACTCTCACATGCGACAATGTTTGAACATAGTTTCAACCATATTTTTTAAACATACTATAAATGTATGAGTGTGTATATGTATTCATCTGAGTGTTGGGAGATAAGAATTTCCGAACTGATTAGAAATAAAATTTAAAATTTTATATGCAATTTTTTTTTCCAAAATTCTGTATCCCACTAAAATGGATACGGCTGCACATATATATGATAGTGCCATGTCTATAAATATTGTTTAAGTGTTCTAGTAACTCCTTTTGCCTTCTACCGAACATTGGTATCTTCCACAAAATTTTTTTAAAGGAATATCTTCTAACATTTCTGTTTTTAAATTTAAAAAGGATTTTGGGCATCACTGGCCGTTTATACAGCCATCTTTAAGTTCATAACCCACCTTTTCAAAATTAGGAAATTGGCTGCCAAAAAGTGTAGATGCTGATGGAAACGAAATGACAGAAACACCCTTAAAAAGAACATCTGAACCCTAGCACAGTCGTTTTACCCATTCCAGCAAAGTCACACAAACACACCTTGTTTCGTTTCTCTCTCTCTAGCAATCACACACATGTTCCGTTTCTCCCTCTAGCAGTTGCATTTTGTTTCTCTCTCTTTTAGTCGGAGTCAAAGTAGATTATGCTGCGGACGCCAGATCCTGGCATAGTTGAGAGGCTGTTGTAGGGCTCGGCAGATGGAGTAGGGGATTTTGACGCGGCTGAGATCGGCAGCACGACGATGGTCGACGATGAAGTGAAAGACGACATTGTCAGGGTAGGAGGCTTGCTGGAGGATGGAAAAAAAGGCCAGCGACGGAGCCGTAGAGGTAGGTCATTGGACACTTCCTCTCATTTCGAAAGGGATGCCTCTTTGAACTGCGATAGCTCCCATTATCAGTGAGAGAAGAGGAAAACAGGAGGGTTTGCTTTGTTTTTTTGTTTGGGTACAATGATAAACTGTACGTTTACACTGACAAAAGGAGTTTATCACCGTTAAACTAATTAATGAATATTATTTTTTTAATTTTAATTTTATAATTAATAAAAAAACATTTACCTAATTTTAAAAAAAATATAATTATTTAAAAAAAAACTTTAAAATGTCACTCAATCTAATTTCCTATTAAAAAGTTGTAATTGAATTCCAACATTATCTATTTAGTTCTTTATACGATATTGAGAATACGGAATGGTTTATCACTACAAAGCATAGATACATGAATAGTAATTTATTTCTAGAAACTGTAAATAAAAAATAGAAAAGATAATTAGCTGTATACTTGTCTAAAAGAATTATTAGTTGTATTTCATTAATGATTTGAAGAAGGGTTAATTAATTTTTACTTTTTTAATAAGAATATTTTCACTAATATATTTCTTCATCTTTGGAATTATTTTATATCTACATATAAGCTAATCCTTTTAATTTAAAATTTTTCTTGCTTCTGGAGTTTCAATAGAAAAAAAAATATGGAAATTTTATGAAATATCAATTTCCTAAAACTAATTATAATAAATATTAAGTTTTAAAAATATTTGTGATAAATATTAAATTTATGATGTAAATAATTTATCTATCCTTTTGTTTATAGTATAAATAATTCTTATTTACTTAATTAATAGATTTATGGTATAAATAATATATTTATCTTATCAATTACAGTGTAAATATTTATTATTTACATTGTAAATAAATTGTTTTACAATAAATTTGACATTTACTATAAATATTTTTAAAACCTAATATTTACTTAAAAAGTTTCAAAAATCTAACATTTCTCTCATTCTCTTAGTATTTAAAAATCTAACATTTCTTTCATTTTCGTAAGAAAAAATTAGTTGTAAGCCCTTTTACATACCTCGAAAACAAATTTATACATATAATACGTGGATCTCCTTACATCAATTCAAAAGTCCAGAGAATTTAAAATAAAAATGAAATATAAATAAGGAAAAAAAAAAGCTTATTCCTCTTGATTCGAATAAAGTAAAGGCAAACATTAAATTAAATATTAGTGCACAATATCATGTATTTTCGCATAAGATTTCGGAAAGAGATATCATTCATACAAGATTGCTATGGCTGTAATTGTACATATTAAATAATTATTATTAAGTCATTTGTTCGTTTGATAAATCATGAGATGTATCATCGACTTACGCTATAAGTACCTTAGTTTTTTCAATTAATCGTTTTCAAGCAAGAAGAAAAATTAAGCATGGCTACAAATCCTAAACATATCAACTTGTTTTCTTTAGTGCTCTTTATCTTCCACATCATCGGTTTAAATGCAAGTGGCGAACGTAAGCATTTTGAAGATGCATCTATGGGAAACACTGTAAGTGTAAATGCTAAGCCACTTGAGGACGAGAGTTTTTTTTTTTTTTCCAAAATGACCTTTAAAAATTTGCCATTTTTTAGTTTACCCCTATTGAGACATATGGTTTTTTGTATGTAAGCCCCTATTAAACTTTACACGTTTCTTAATTTTATTTATATAGTTCAAGAAAAAAAATTATGAATACCCCATTGTAGTAGAAGCCTGGCTCTGCCATCGATGCTAATCACTAATTGTAAGATACATCCTCTTTTTAGATGTTACATATACTTAAAAACCTCTGTATAGTTTTCTGTCTTAGGTGAATAATAATAATAATAATAATGTTGCCAATTCATTTGTGTCTAACTTCCTGATGTTTCTACCCTTCATGAAGCAACTACTTATCTGCACCCATGTCAATAGCCCTCATGATCCTGTCTCCAAAAGCTCCCAAGCTCCAGGCTGTTATTGATGTGCCTCTCAAGTATGCAAGTGCTATTTATATAGAGAACATAAATATTAATATATATTGTGTCGCTATGTACCATTTGTACTCATTGATTTTACGTTCTAAATGTCCAAAAAAACATAATGAGAATATATATTAGAATATTAGTCCCGCCTTCGGATTAATTATTTAATTGTGTGCACAAGAGATACACATATATGTAGACTAGTGCTAAATTACTTTAATATAAACGTTAGCGAAATCAAATTTTGGGCCTTGGCGAGGCCAAGTGCTGTAAAGGCTAGAGACAAAGGCACAAATTAAAGGGGTAAAATAAGACATAGGCACAAACAAAAGGGGTAAAATAAAGGTAGGTGTCAAAACCCTTAACTGGAGAAGGTTTGAACATATCAAATTCTTCTATTTTTAAGATACAAAGGACATTTGGGATGCTTGGATTCATCGGAACGATGGGAAACGGCCTGTGTAATGAGCCAGTGTATTGTGATTGCTAACTAAAATTTTCAAGAAGTTATTAAGCCAAATGCCGCATGTGGATCGACATAAGCTTTTGCAAAATCTGCCACATTGAACAAACTAAAACCATTAATGTGAAGACCCTATTATACGCCTCCATATTTGTTGCTTCTCCTTCCTTCCCTACACCAGCCTTTACAGACGCCGCCGAGCACCCATAGACGCACCCTATCTTTGTGCAATGGGTGCTAGCACAACTGTCCCTGACAACGCCGAAGTTGCCTCACCGTCGAAGGTTCTCAATCGGCGGTATTCACGGATCTGAAAGGAGCCTCCATGCCGCTCATGCAACTGCCCCCGATGATGTCGGTGTTTTCCTCGCCTTCGAAGCCTCCCAACTGGCCGCCTGTATCCATGGATTTGAGAGAAGCATTGGACCTGAACTGCTCTTACAACGTCGTCCGTTGGCATGGATCTCGCCTCGACAAGCCATAACGTAGATCATCAGTGCTCGTTGCCACTCCTTGACAATACCGTTTCGACCATCTCCACGCCATTCAGATTTGATCAGAGTTGAAGAAGTAGATTCGCGGGAGTTGAGGAAAGAGATTGGATTTCCACCTCGAGATTTATCTATGATTGTACGGTTTTTTATTTCATTTTAAATTTTTGTTAATTTTACTTCTTTTTTTTTTTTTTTTCAAATATTTTGTTGGCCATCGTCACAAAAATGTTGGGTTTTCAGCAGATACTGGCTGGTTGCCATGACGGATACTGGTTGGTAGCCTTAGCGGATACTAGATGCCGATTGATAACAATGACATACCGACCGATAACCATAGTAAATACTAGATATCGGGTGGTAACTATGATGGATACCTACTGACAAGGATGAAAATGTCGATGTCGTCGAGGTTGGCGAGGTTTTGATTTATGAAGAACGTTGTTCATGTTGTGGATGTCCATGAATATTTGGAAAAAACATAGATATCATGATAATAACTTAAATTTTTTTTTGGGCAAACTTTGCACAACGCTAAAATAATCAAATTGAACCAAGTATATAACATAATTAATACAATTCTAATCTAATATAAGAATTATATTGCTTACTATAAAAGGATACTATCATTATATATATTGATTATAATTCTAATGTTTTTTACACTCTCCTTGCAAATAAGGTACAATACTATATTAAAATATATAAAAACTACCGCCAAACATAATAAAATATATGTAAAACTTGATGAATAGTATTCATAGAGTTGGTAAGCATTATATAGATTCTGATTTTGATCTAAACAATACATCCGCCAAGATATTACCCTTAGATAGTTTTGGAGGTAGTTGTTGATGAGCCATATTATGTTTCTTGATCTCTTCCTATTGTTAACCCATAAATTGGATATTATTGATTTATCCAATTTGATGAGTAGTGTTCATGGAGTTGTAATGATATCTCAACACTAAGTTGTGGTTGAGGATACACAGGTATATCAAAGAAACCATATTGGTTTTGTACTTCTAAACTCCTCCCCGTTTGAGAACTATAAAGAATATATTATAACTACAAGGACTTTAGTTAATTCCTAAGCTCACGAGGTTAAAACTCAAGGCAATAGAATCCTCATTAGTTTGACTCATTTAAGATTCACCACGTCTTCTTATGTGTTGCTCTATAACTACCCCCACATGCTGCCCTACAACTATGATATTCCTCTTGTGTAGAATGCATAAATTCTTCTTCTCCAGTGAATTGACTTAAGGGTATTTGACTAACACTGTACTTCTTCTTTTCCTATACCAATATCATCATTATGATGACCACCCTAGCATCATTATCGCCATCATCATCATCGTTAGTATCATCATAATCATTACAAAATTCATGTGCTCCATGAAGAACAATAATTAAAACTAGTAGGCAAATATAGTAAAAAAAAAATTTAGTACACATGTGTACATGTAACATGATATAGGGGTTTGTAGTAGAGTCACAAACTCTTCATGTTAAAAGTAAAAGTTATTTAAAGACTAAAATTTTTATCATCGTTAGGTTCAAAATATTAGTTACACTTTATTGAAAAAATAATTTAAAAAATCCTACAAAATTAATTTTTGTGCAAGAAGGAAAATTTTCTCGACCTTTTTGGACATTTTGTAGAAATTTTCAGAAATATCCTAAATTTTCATCAATATTCGCTAATATTACGGATGTCAAAACTTCAAAAAATGAATATTGTTGTGGAAATATCAGTAATGTCGTGGATATTGTCATCATTGTCGGCCAATAACCATGATGAATACAGGATACCTGAAAAATATATTTAGTATTTTTAAATATAGTGTGATTATGCAGCTTGACATTCTTTGCAATTATTTTTTTAATGGCATAAATCAATTTGTGCTTTGTTTTTGTGCGATATATGTAAAGAATTGTATTAAAAGCCCACACCTTTTCTTTTAAGAAAAGATATACATATCTTAAAGACTCTTTCTTTTGGTGTAAAAACTTAAAATTTCCATACGGAAATTGGAGTTTTGAATATAGAAATCATTTAGAGAATTCATTACAAAACAATGCCTTCAGCTTTTGATGGTAGAGAACAAAGGAGAAAGAATTATGTTGTATAGTAATTTCACCGACGAAAGGTGAAAAATGATATAATGATTTTTTTTCTACGGATTCTTTTTTTCCCGCAAGATATCAAAATCCGAAAATTATTTTCCAAGAACCCGAAATAGAAATTTCTATATCAATCTGAGCAAGGCATGCAACTATTGATTTTTAAAAAATTATACGCTTCAACACTATGATTTTCAGAAGGGTACTCATCAACTTAATCCACTATACTGGTCTATATATTATTTTCTATGGACCAGCCAGTTGATAAACTTGAACTACATTGAAAGGACTTGTAGGATTATCTATTTATTTCATGCGGGGCATCCGCTTTCAAGGCATCTCAAGGATGTCTAGCAACATGTAATCTGCATTGTATTGACGTACTCCTACCGAATTCTTCATAACATTCCTGCTCAAAAAAAAAAAAAAAAAAATCAACGTCTTTATATATAATCCAAAAATTTACAAATCCTTTCCAATTGCATAATTGTCGATCTTTTTATTCTTACTAACTGGTTCTTTTACAGCCAAGATACTCGAAGAATCTTTAGCTTTAATGTCATCTCCTTATTCGGCTGTCTAATATTTTCTCCAAAAAAGTCAACATTTGATTCAGTTTCTGTTCTTCACAATGTTATGAACCGTGAATTTCTTGATTTAATATGCGTGGTATCTGGTTGAATGTCAGTCACATTGCTCCTTCTAATGTAAGTACAGTTTGTTAACCAAATGATCTACATGGAATAAAGAGACAATCTCGGACAAATATAGCGGATGATGACTCTTCTAAAGATTGAAACCTGAAAACGGATAATATGCTTAGTTTCTGTACTTGATTAGAAAAAGGCAAAAATTGCAACTTCTGTATCTTTGGGAAAACTGACAGGTTTGATATTTTTGAGGGAAAAAATTGAACACCAATTTAAAGAACTAATTACATTCCTATCAGTATAAAGATCGTAATGGAAAAGGTTTTAAAATGAGAAAATCTCATGTTTTTTTTTCCTAGATGGCTTCTTTGTTTTTAATTTTTAATTTTTAATTTTGTTTCGTTTGCTTTTGTTTTATTCTTTTTATTTTTTTAATTATTCTCAGACTTTTAATGTTTTAACTTTGCAAGACTTTTTCTTTTTTTTAAATTATTCTCATCTTCACCATGCGTCTGTTGCTAACCACTGCTTATAAATGTTGTTGACAAGTTCTTTACCTATAACATGAATATAACTAAAAGAGTTTTTACTTAGCAAGTAAGAAATTAGACTTGCAAAACATATTTGACTTATTATGCTTAACATAATACATCATATCATACATAGGATGGTATGTATCACTGATTATGATTTAGCATAATACAGCATGGCATGGCATGACATCATATGGTATGCCATGACATGATTTAACATAATACAATATATCATACATAGCATGGTATAATATATCACATATCATGCATTTCATAATTTTTATGAAAACATGTAAACATGTTATTTCGAAACTGTTCTTACTATAGGCGAGATTCCTACTTACATAGATTCTAAGCTAAGTGGTTCCAATTGTATCTCGTTAGTCTTACAATCCATGAAGCATCCTCGATGGTGGTCCTAGAGTGATTATAGATGGATAGAAATGCCTCTTGGAGATTGCAAATTGCTGGAAAGTTTTTACTTATTAAAAAAGGGAAAAGTATTAATTTTATTGTTCAGTAAGAAGGTTATCACTGTTAAGTATGCCTTAACGGCTTAATAGGCTTGGCTTAATATAATGATGAGTCCCAATAAAAAAGACAGCCTAAAGGCATGTGCAAGGCACTTGGTGAGCATCAAACTGATTTCAAATTGGCGAAATTTACACAATAAAACTCTCCTGAAACCTACCGTAGACGTAGCTCTCGAATTGAATTGAGCATGACCTAGTCTAGATTCCTATATTCATTTAGTATTTCGCATGTAATTTCGTTTTCATTTGAGTTTTCAATACGTGGTGTGGTTTAATTTCTCCCGAGAGCGTTTATGGAATAATTTCCATCGTCAAAAATCACCCATCTTTCTTGCACGACATTTTGAACTAATTAATTTTCATTATCAATTTCAATGTTTCCATTTTTTTATTCTCTACTATTTTAGTCATCCTTATCTTTCAAAACACCACCAAAAGCAGGGACAACAAATGAGTTTGCGAGTTTTGGAAATATTCCATTAGACTTTGTTCACTGTAAATAGGAGCACGCCCATGTATGACCTTCTTGTAAGTTAATGATGCATCTTTTACTTTGCTGCAACCCCTTTTTCCTCCCTCCTCTTTTTAACCAACAAAATACTCTAGTTGCGTATGAACTTTAAGAAACTAATATTATATATAAAAATAGTCCTCAATCGAGTATATTGACTAATCTAACACATGTAACATTTTTTAGTTTACAAATATAACAACATTGTTTATATATTTATGTAACATTTAATAATTGTTTAAATATAACATATAATGTTATATGTGTTCAAGTATATTTATTAAGTATTACATATAAACAAATTCAATGTTATATAAATGCACGAACGATAAAACATACATTTGCGAACGAAAAATGTTACATAGGATTACTCACAGCGCCCAACTGAAGACTATTCCATAATATATATAAATATATATATATATATATAAGTATATATGTCCTCCATTTTGATTCAAAAACTAGTGATCCTTGCTAAGGAAAAAAAAAAGCAGTGGCAGAGATTCAATACATTGTTTCAAACGATTCATTATGACAATAATTAATGTCAGGCTCCAAACCACACCAATAACATGTCCAAACTACTTTAAGAGGGGAGAGAGTGGGAGAGAGAGAGAGAAAGAGAGTAGTGAGTTCACATTTTGGAGGAATTAGGAAAACATGGCCTCACCTTTCAAGAAAAGAGGCGGTGGATTCTTCCAAGAAGAAATACATTCTCAATGATAAGGAGGCCGAAAAGGATCAAAATAAACATTATTATAGATGACCAGTGACTTTTTGCTCGTGCATGTTGGAATTAACAAGGTTAGGTAATCTCCAATGTAAAGTTAGGGAAATGGTTGGAAACCACATCATCTGAAACAAAAAACTCTGAGGACAAATTTTAAATATGGATACAAAGAAAAATAAATTTATGTAACTTAATTATAGTCATTAGTCATTGTAGGACCATTCACAATTATATGTATTATACATAAAGAAGAGCTACCTATTGCTTCAGAGATTCCGTTTGACTGAAATAATGAGAACCATTTACATATGTAGCAATACGTAGTGAAGAAATAGTGGAATCTACATCACCAATCAGTGTCGGTGTCACGCCCCAGAGTACGGGAGGTGACGTGGCGGAATATTTAGATTAATTAAAAGAGAATTTAATTAAAAATCGAGAGTTTAAGAATCCAATTAAATAAAAATTAAGAAGAATTTCCACCACATTTTATAAAGAATTTAAAATCATTAAACAAATAACAATAATTGAATAAAAACCGCGAATATGGGTTCCACAACCCACAACTTGTGCACACACATGGATCTGACAATATCACAAATACAATTACAGTCCAAGTACAAATGAAGTTGAAACCTTACATGCCTTGATTAATAAATACAGAATGTAAATAAATTCTCCTAGTGCTCCTGAGTTCGGTCCGAAGAATCTTCTCCAAACCTAAATGGGAAACTACCTAGAAAGGGGGGGGATTTAAAACAGATAAAACGTGAGCGAAAGGCTCAGTAGGACTAAGTTTTATAAAATAATTTAATGCAAAGAAACATAGCATTATCAGGAGTTATGCAAGAAGAAACTTGAATAAATAAATAAATAAATTGAGTAGAACCGTTCTGACACAGAATAGTCTACTCGTCAAATCAAAACACCAGTTTACTTTTACCTAGGCAAACCATGATATCACCACCGTAGTGGCCCAGCTGGGTTTCGGGACCTGCCCCCAAGGTCGATCACGACCCGATCTCTGATATGGCATCATGCCCATGTGTTTATTATCATTATCATTCAAAACCCAATTACCGAGTATTGTCAATTACATTCATTATGAAATTCATTTCATGTCACGGTATATAAAAATATAACCGATAAAATCATTTTCAAACAACCGTTGAAAACATTTTGATAGAAATCATTTTCAAAGCCAAATCATTTCAAAACCAGGCTACCAAAGAAATAGGATAGAAGTCCTACCTCAGTACTCGTGCCGGTACCCCACACCGTAATCCCGGTCCGCTATACGTTAGCTCCACGGAACCACGAACGATCCTAGATACAAACTAAGTCAATCAATATCTAGTTCGAGACATTCTATGTTACTAAATCATTTCATGATGTCCTAGTGTGCCATTTGTATCATTAAAATCATCCTATAAGGTTGGGATTTAAATCAGGGTTCAAAACAATGAAATCGGGTAAAAATCACAAAATTTTCCATGCCTCGGTCGGCCTGCCGGACGCCCTGCTTCGGCCTGCCGGACGCCCTGCTTCGGCCTGCCGAACTGTACAGTTCGGCCTGCCGGAAGCAAAGTTCGGCCTGCCGAACATGTCCCCAGATTCGGCCTGCCGATCGGAAGAACACCGGCCTGCCGATCATCACTCCGGCCTGCCGAACATGAACTTCGGCCTGCCGAACTGGGAAAATCCAGAAATCCCAGCCACGGGTTTCTCGATCCCCAAAATCCAAATCTGAATTCCAACCTGTTTTTCTCAAATCCCAGGCATGAAAAACAACTATAGTTGATAGAAAAACATTCTAAAACATGTTTGGAATCATTTAAACAACATTTGAACTCGAAATCCTCAAAAATCCGAAAATGAGAAAAAGATGAGAAAAATGAAAATCTTGAATCCAATCCGTTTTTCTTCAATCTAGGTTTAGATTCTAGTTGTTCTAAGCTCATTTAACACAAATCCACGGTTTTCTAAGCTTAAACAAACTTAGATTTCAAAAACACACAAAATCGAAAATTTTGTAAAAAGTTTAGAAATTTCGAATCTAACCTCGAATCGAAGCTTCAATCCGCGTTCTCGGTTGCCGAATCACGTCCCCGAGCTTCCTCATTGCTGTTCCGAAGCTTGGATTCGAATGGAAATCAAAAATTTTTTGAAGAAATTGAGAGAGAGAGAGGGACTGCCGAGAGAGAGAAGAGAGAGAGAGAGAACTCGTGAATGAGGAGAGAGAGAGAGAAGAGAGAAATAAATAGAAAAAATCGGTGGGCAGTTTTACTGTGCGAAAACCATGTGCCGCCCACGGTTTTGTAAAACAGAGTATTTTTAACATTTTGCAAATTGTTGTGTTTTAAAACTCAAAACATCATTTTAAATCAACAAGGAATCTTTTGAACACATCAATTTAACAAAACAACCAAAAACTAAAAATCCAACCAAATCATCTAATTAAAGTTAAAACTTTAATTATGGTACACTAATTCATCATTTACATTACATTAATATTAAATAAATTTCGGGACGTTACAGCTCTCCACTCCTAAAAGAAATTTCGTCCACGAAATTTACAACTCATCTCAAAAACAAAACAAATGCGGATATGACTCCCGCATACCTGACTCTAATTCCCAAGTGGCTTCATCAACACCGTGATGCTGCCACACGACCTTTACCAACGGTATCTCACGACGACGCAAGCTAATCACTTTCCGGTCGATGATCTGAATCGGCACTTCTTCGTATGTCGTATCCTCCTGAACCTGCACATCGCGAAACGATACTACCTTATCCTGCCCAGGTGGACACTTCCTAAGCATAGACACATGAAACACATCGTGCACATGAGAAAGTTCGGGCGGAAGATCAAGCCGATAAGCGACCACACCAACACGCTGAGTGATCTCGAACGGCCCAATATACCTCGGCGCGAGCTTCCCACTCACCCCGAACCGCATAGTTCCCTTACGAGGTGACACCCTCAAGAGAACAAAATCTCCAACCGCGAACTCCAAAGGTCTACGTCTCCTATCCGCGTAGCTCTTCTGCCGACTCTGAGCTGCTCTCAACCGATCCCGAATCACCGCGACTTTCTCGTTGCTGTCACGAATCTCATCCGGCCCAAGAATAACTCTATCTTCCGGCTCGGCCCAACACACAGGTGACCGACACGGTCGCCCATACAACGCCTCAAATGGTGCCATACCGATACTCGCCTGATAACTGTTGTTGTACGCGAACTCCGCCAAATGCAAACATTGCTTCCAATTCCCGCCGAAGTCCAACGCACAAGCACGCAACATATCCTCGAGAACCTGAATAACCCGCTCAGACTGCCCATCAGTTTGAGGATGAAACGCCGTACTGAAGTTCAAATCCGTACCCAAAGCCTCCTGAAAACTCCTCCAGTACTTAGCATTAAACCTGGTATCTCGATCAGAGGTGATGGACAAAGGAACTCCATGCAACCTCACAATGTTCTGCATATACAACTCCCCGAGAATCTTCCTAGAACACGTCGACCTAAACGGAATGAAATGCGCCGATTTCGTCAACCTGTCGACTACAACCCAAACTGCATCATGCCGCTGCTCCGTCCTCGGCAAACCTGTGAGAAAATCCATCGTCACATGCTCCCATTTCCACCCTGGAATAGGAAGCGGCTGAAGCTGACCTGCAGGCTTCTGGTGCTCAGCTTCCACCTGAAGACACGTCGAACACTTGGCCACATACTCACGAACATCTTTCTTCATGCCTCTCCACCAATAGTGTCTCTTCAAATCACGATACATCTTGGTGCTCCCCGGATGAATAGCGAACTGAGACCTATGAGCTTCATCTAGAACGGCTTTCGTCACCTCGGCGATAACTGGAACTGCAAGACGCTCCCGGAAGTACAACGATCCATCTGCATGCACGCTCCATTCCTCGAACTGCTCCCCGTTCTGAATCCGCGACCAAATCCCCTGCAAATGTCGATCCTGCCACTGACCTTGCTTCACCATCCGAACAAGAGCTGGAGTCGCTTCCACGTGATACAACAAAACTCGATCACCGTCGTCATGATACTGTAGCCGATACTCACTCACTGTCGCATCCCTACTCCAGTCCTCAAAAATCAAACAAGCGAGAATCCCTGAAGACTTTCTGCTAAGCGCGTCCGCTACCACATTAGCTTTTCCGGGATGATACTGCAACGCGAAATCATAATCCTCCATGTACTCCACCCATCTGCGCTGCCTCAAGTTGAGATCCCTCTGAGTGAACAAATGCCTCAAACTCTTGTGATCGGAGAAGACCTGAAACGATGCTCCATACAAGTAACATCTCCAAATCTTCAGCGCGTAGATCACCGCTGCAAGCTCTAAATCGTGAGTAGGATAATTTCGCTCGTGAGGTCGTAGCTGTCTCGATCCGTACGCAACCACACGTCCATGCTGCATCAACACGCATCCAAGTCCGCGCCCTGAAGCATCAGCATAAACCTCATACGGCTCGTCACTGCTAGGAATAATCAACACTGGAGCTGAAGTCAACCGGTTCTTCAATTCCTGAAAAGCAGACTCACAATCTTCATCCCACTCAAACCTGACGTTTTTCCTGATCAACCTCGTCAACGGAGCTGCAATCTTCGAAAAGTCCTTTACAAATTTCCTGTAATATCCAGCAAGACCTAAGAAGCTGCGAATCTCCGCTACATTCCTTGGTCGTTCCCACTCCAATATAGCTTCAATCTTGGACGGATCCACTGAAATACCATGCTCCGAAATGACATGACCCAGAAACTTGACCTCAGTCAACCAGAACTCACACTTTTCCCTCTTAGCATACAACTGGTGCTCCCGCAGAGTCTGAAGCACGATCTGAAGATGCTGCTCATGCTCCTCCCATGTCTTAGAATACACAAGAATATCATCGATGAACACGATCACAAACTGATCCAGATACGGCCTAAAAATCCTGTTCATCAAATCCATAAAAGCTGCTGGAGCATTCGTCAACCCAAACGACATAACCAGAAACTCGAAGTGCCCATACCGAGTCCTAAAAGCTGTCTTGGGAATATCCTCTTCCTTGATTCTGAGCTGATGATAACCTGACCGCAAATCAATCTTCGAGAAGTATCGCGAACCTCCCAACTGATCAAATAGTTCATCAATCCTAGGCAAAGGATACTTGTTCTTCACCGTAACACGATTCAGCTGCCGATAATCCACACATAACCTGAGAGTCCCATCGTGCTTCTTAGCGAACAAAACTGGTGCTCCCCACGGAGATGTGCTATTCCGAATATATCCTTTATCAGCAAGCTCCTGAAGTTGCTTCCTCAATTCCTTCATTTCTGCCGGCGCCATCCGATAAGGTGCCATAGAAATCGGTGATGTCCCTGGAAACAACTCGATACCAGACTCAATCTCCCGATGCGGTGGTAATCCTGATAACTCGTCGGGGAAGACATCCTCGAACTCACCAACCACCGGAATCGCTACACTACTACTCAAAACATAGGGCTTGCAATCTAGATTGGCAAGAAAAGCAAAACAATCTAGATTCCTTCGCCCTCCTAGACATGACTTCATGAGACGCTCACTCATTAGCCAATCACCACCACCCTGGTAAGTGATCACCGTTCCCCTATCAGACACTAGGGTCACTTTTCTAAGTTGGTAGTCCACAACTGCACTATACCTGGACAACCAGTCCATCCCTAAAATCACATCATAGGAGCTCATGGGGAGTACAATCAAATCACTTTTCAAAATCTCATCCCCAATCTTTATTTTACAAGATTTACACATACAATTCACACGCACCCGCCCCAAGGGAGAAGTTATAACTAGGGGTTCATTAAACTCTTCTACTTCTAATCCCAAGGCATGTACAAAAGAACTCGAAATGAGAGAATGAGAGGCACCGGTATCAAATAAAACGCGAGCTAGAGATCTAGAAACCAAAACCATACCATCGACAACCGCGTTACCAGTCTGAGAATCTGACCCTCCAGATGCCATTGCATGAACCTGCACTGGCGCCTTCCCTTTTCCTCTGCCGACATTGCTGGGTCCTGCATTACTCGGCCGATGCTGCTGAGATGGAGACGACTGCACACTACCTGTACTCGGAGCTCTATATTGAGGAACACTGCGCTGAAAATACTGCGGCTGCTGTCCTCGTGCCGGATATGAGAATTGCTGAGGAGAAAACTGCGGATACTGCAACTGCGGGTACTGCGGAGGCAGAGGTAGGGTCTGAGGCTGAGGCTGAGACTGACGACTGGCATCCTCCCCGGTCTGCGATCCAAGACGAGCACTCCTGATCGGGCAATTCCTCTTGATGTGTCCGGGCTGCTGACAGAAATGACAATGAAAGCTGTAGGGGTTGCTGCGCCCGCTGCCAGACGAACTGCTACTGCCACTGGTCGCACCGCCTTGCTTGCCTTTCCCCGGAGCTGGACGACTACTGGTGCTCTTCCTGCCACTCCTCTGCGGTCCTCCTGAAGCCTTGGCTCGATCCTCACAATACTGCACGTAATCATTCTCCACGGAGATCGCCGACGACACAAGCTCTCCGAAACTCCTAAGCTGTAGAGCAACCAACTGCCGCCGAATAGGAGCCTTGAGTCCTTCCTGGAACTTGATGCATTTCTCGCGCTCCGATGCCACAGCTGATGGAGCAAACCTAGCCAACTCGCTAAACTTTGCCTCATACTCCCGAACTGACATATCACCCTGCTGCAATCTATAAAACTCAGCTGCCTTCTGATCTCTATACCCCTGCGGAAAATACCGATCATAGAACAGATCCTCGAACTTGTCCCAACCGATATCGCCACCGCGCTCCAGACGCTTAGTTTGTTTCCACCAGGTGTTAGCGCCACCCTCGAGCTTATACGCCGCAAACTCTACACGATACTCCTTAGGCACACCAAGGGTATCAAGATGCTTCAAGATCGAATCCAACCAATACTCTGCTAACTGCGGATCCCCATTGCCATCAAAAGTCGGAATAGACGCCCGCCGAAATTCCTTAAAGAAGGCATGCCGACTACCAACACTGGAGTCTTCCGGTCTAGTCCTGGCTGCCATCTGCCGGAAAGCCGCAATCATAGACCTCATCAGGCCCTCATCATTTCCGAACTCGGCGTCAGCTGTCGAACGACGTCTAGGTGCCATTCTCTCACTTCTGAAAACAAAATTTGGACTGTCAGAGGTATTTCATTGTCAAACCTATGTGTGCACAATTCCCAAGGTTCATAACCTTGAGCTCTGATACCATTCTGTCACGCCCCAGAGTACGGGAGGTGACGTGGCGGAATATTTAGATTAATTAAAAGAGAATTTAATTAAAAACCGAGAGTTTGAGAATCAAATTAAATAAAAATTAAGAAGAATTTCCACCACATTTTATAAAGAATTTAAAATCATTAAACAAATAACAATAATTGAATAAAAACCGCGAATATGGGTTCCACAACCCACAACTTGTGCACACACATGGATCTGACAATATCACAAATACAATTACAGTCCAAGTATAAATGAAGTTAAAATCTTACATGCCTTGATTAATAAATACAGAATGTAAATAAATTCTCCTATTGCTCCTGAGTTCGGTCCGAAGAATCTTCTCCAAACCTAAATGGGAAACCACCTAGAAGGGGGGGGGGAATTTAAAACAGATAAAACGTGAGCGAAAGGCTCAGTAGGACTAAGTTTTATAAAATAATTTAATGCAAAGAAACATAGCATTATCAGGAGTTATGCAAGAAGAAACTTGAATAAATAAATAAATAAATTGAGTAGAACCGTTCTGACACAGAACAGTCTACTCGTCAAATCAAAACACCAGTTTACTTTTACCTAGGCAAACCATGATATCACCACCGTAGTGGCCCAGCTGGGTTTCGGGACCTGCCCCCAAGGTCGATCACGACCCGATCTCTGATATGGCATCATGCCCATGTGTTTATTATCATTATCATTCAAAACCCAATTACCGAGTATTGTCAATTACATTCATTATGAAATTCATTTCATGTCACGGTATATAAAAATATAACCGATAAAATCATTTTCAAACAACCGTTGAAAACATTTTGATAGAAATCATTTTCAAAGCCAAATCATTTCAAAACCAGGCTACCAAAGAAATAGGATAGAAGTCCTACCTCAGTACTCGTGCCGGTACCCCACACCGTAATCCCGGTCCGCTATACGTTAGCTCCACGGAACCACGAACGATCCTAGATACAAACTAAGTCAATCAATATCTAGTTCGAGACATTCTAAATTACTAAATCATTTCATGATGTCCTAGTGTGCCATTTGTATCATTAAAATCATCCTATAAGGTTGGGATTTAAATCAGGGTTCAAAACAATGAAATCGGGTAAAAATCACAAAATTTTCCATGCCTCGGTCGGCCTGCCGGACGCCCTGCTTCGGCCTGCCGAACTGTACAGTTCGGCCTGCCGGAAGCAAAGTTCGGCCTGCCGAACATGTCCCCAGATTCGGCCTGCCGATCGGAAGAACACCGGCCTGCCGATCATCACTCCGGCCTGCCGAACATGAACTTCGGCCTGCCGAACTGGGAAAATCCAGAAATCCCAGCCACGGGTTTCTCGATCCCCAAAATCCAAATCTGAATTCCAACCTGTTTTTCTCAAATCCCAGGCATGAAAAACAACTATAGTTGATAGAAAAACATTCTAAAACATGTTTGGAATCATTTAAACAACATTTGAACTCGAAATCCTCAAAAATCCAAAAATGAGAAAAAGAGGAGAAAAATGAAAATCTTGAATCCAATCCGTTTTTCTTCAATCTAGGTTTAGATTCTAGTTGTTCTAAGCTCATTTAACACAAATCCACGGTTTTCTAAGCTTAAACAAACTTAGATTTCAAAAACACACAAAATCAAAAATTTTGTAAAAAGTTTAGAAATTTCGAATCTAACCTCGAATCGAAGCTTCAATCCGCGTTCTCGGTTGCCGAATCACGTCCCCGAGCTTCCTCCTTGCTGTTCCGAAGCTTGGATTCGAATGGAAATCAAAATTTTTTGAAGAAATTGAGAGAGAGAGAGGGACTGCCGAGAGAGAGAAGAGAGAGAGAGAGAACTCGTGAATGAGGAGAGAGAGAGAGAAGAGAGAAATAAATAGAGAAAATCGGTGGGCGGTTTTACTGTGCGAAAACCATGTGCCGCCCACGGTTTTGTAAAACAGAGTATTTTTAACATTTTACAAATTGTTGTGTTTTAAAACTCAAAACATCATTTTAAATCAACAAGGAATCTTTTGAACACATCAATTTAACAAAACAACCAAAAACTAAAAATCCAACCAAATAATCTAATTAAAGTTAAAACTTTAATTATGGCACACTAATTCATCATTTACATTATATTAATATTAAATAAATTTCGGGACGTTACAGTCGGTTAGCCAAATAATATTATAGACTAAAAAAATATTAATATTTCTTGATTCCACAAAGAATGAATGGATTAGTTTTCTGTTAAATATTGTACTTTTTTAAATAAATTTATGGCCTTTTAAATATTGTTATTGAAAATTGACATGAACTTTCATGGTCATGATGATCATTCTTTGTTTCGCTTCAACATACACACACACACAAAATTGTGAAAAACATGACTGCCTAGAGTATTCAATAAAAGTAGTACTGAGAAATCCAATAAAACCAACTGGCAAACCCTTCTGTGTTCAACCATTTTTTTGTCATTGATATGCCGTGCATATGCATGGGAATTGGAAACCAGCCCTCAGAAGATAAAACAGTCAAAAACTGTTATGATCAATGGGCCCACAATTGGTTCCAAAAAGTTGGCCCATAATTTACCATGCACGTGGATGCAGTGGATTTATTTATTTATTTTTTTTCCCAACTAAGCAATAAGTTCCTGGAAATTCCAAAAAGTCCCCTACGATTAGCTAGGGTTTTGATATTTTGGCTCTCTATTTTCTTCTTCCGCATTGAATTTTTGAGGGTGGGAAGTAGTGTTGTAGTGTTGAACACGGCACGTACATATATTACGCAGAAACCGGGTCCAAAAGTAGGCACCGTCTTTTGTTGACATGATGTTGATCGAAGATAGAGACGGGTTAAGTAGGTTCTTTTAAATCCTTATTTTGACTTATCAGGCATTTTTGCTTTGCTTTTTGTGGCTCATTATCCTTAGCCACAAAGTTGAACAAGAAAAATTGTACACATGAATTGTCATAGGATTTTGCGCACATGTTTGGCATACTACATATATATGTGTGTGTGTGCATGCATATATGCACATGCATGTTTGTTATCATACAATTGTTTTGTATGCCAAAAATAATTTATATATATTTGGGAACAAATTTGAATCACTTTAAGCAAAAAGAATATTAATTTTTAACGGGAATTCTGTGGTAGGATACTTAAGCTTATATATTTCAATGATTCATTAAAGTCAGTTAAGTTAATATGATAATGATTCCTTAAAAGTCGGTTAAGTTAATACAACATATTTTTATTATGATATTATTTGGGGGTTCAAAATCGTTTTCTATTAATAGCATTTATTTTTCTTTTAAAACTAGGTGAAAAAAAGGTTGAAGAGGTAAGAAATCGATATAATTATGCACTTTTTTAGAAAAAAGTGAAGATAGGTGATTTCAATATCTGAGAATAAATGGTTTCTCAAAAAAAAAGTCTATGAATAAATAGCGAATATAATAATTTACAAAAGACATGATCACTAATTCTTAAAAGAAAAATACCAATGATCTTCCTTTTTTTTTTTTTTAAGGAAAAGGGTTTCAGGTTGTACAAATAAAATCGGCGTGTTTATTTCTAGTTTCCATTTGCCTTCTTTATAAGGTTGTTTCTCTTACTTTTTTTTCCTCCTTTTTTGTCATCATTTATTAAAAAAAAGATGGCTAATTTGTTTGAGTTGCTTAGTGAATGCCAGTCCAGTTCAACTATGATAAATTTAAGTTGTGTTGTCCATTTTTTTTGGTAGAAATTTTTTTCCTGCATTTACTCATAAAAATGTAATATAATCGCCCAAATCGTTTAAAAATAGCAATGAAAAAAGAAATATAAAAGTAGATGAATATTGTTCGATCACTTCATGCTGGACGCGCAATTCATCATGATTAATCAAAAAGTTTTTAATCTATTCTTGCACGGTTACATCATGTTCTCGACTTTTGAGCTTTGGAACTTTTCACCAATGTTTTTCCTGTCTTTTTCCTCTTTTCTTGACGTGTTCCATATACCAAATATACGCTGTCAAACAGATGAAAAATACAGAATGATATTATTATAATTATTTATATAATGAGCTAATATACAAAATAAATATTTATTAAGGCTATCAAATAAAATTGACCTAATTAAAATAATATAATAAAATATAAAGTTTTAGGCACTAAAACATCTCATAAAGTGTGGACCTAATTATAGATGTAGAGACCTAAAAGTCTAATTTTTATTTTTATGATAAGTCAAAATTAAAATAAGACAATTTAAGAAATTTTATAAAATAAACGGTTATGTTCTCTGAGTGTGGGAGTATGTAACTTTTCTAGCATCCCATCACTGAAAAAGACAGAGATAAAACTTCATCTCAGAGAAATCGTACTTTTTTGACTCAAAAGATCATGAACCAAAAGAAAATTCAAGGATTACATCCATTCATATGGATCCAGGTATGCTTCCGCTAAATTTCTTGATGGATTAACATGGACTTTGGATTTGATGATGGTTTTCATTTGTAAAGTTTTCTCCAACAAGGGACATCAGAGCCTTCTTATGTTGAATCATTGAAAATATATTCTCAAGACTTTTGGTTAAATTTTACATTAATTTAGATTCAGTTTAAAGATTTGTTATATATTCAGTTTAATATATATAAGAATTCATTAATAATATCTTTAAACTGGATTCAATTTATATTTTTGGGATTTGTGTTTGATTTGGTTTGTGCATAAGGATTCATTGATAATGTATATACACAGATTTGGGTTTTTGTGTTTATTTTTGTACTTTTTTTGTTCGGTTTAAACACAATACAACAACCCTTCAGATTACCGGCGGTAATCTCACTGCCACTAGCAAAGAACTCCAGGCGTTGCTATTAGGCTATGTCGGAGAGGAAGAGTTGCGGCCAGGCACACAAAAAGGGCGGCCAAAAGCCACCGCATAAGGAGAAGGAAAATTAAAAAAAAAATGATGCTGGGTTTTGGCCGGTGGCTCGTTGTGCCACCGTTGGTGTCGACATCACGGCCGCACCAGCGAGTAGAGCCGCAGAAAAGACCCATTGTCGGCGGCCATGGCAGCTGCCTGAAGACGTTTCCCAGGGGTCATGACCCCTGGGCATGAGACTTGTTATGGGCTTCGGCCCAAAACTTGCATCTGATCTACACAGGCCCAAAGGGGCCCGTGACCAGAGGAAACCTAGGGGCTCAACCCCTAGGTGACCAGACACAAAAAAAAGAATAAATAATTTGGGCCTAGGTCATTTTTTAAATTTTTTGGTACAATTTTAAATTCAAATATTGGTATTTTATATGTATTTTGAAATGAATTAATTGAATCAACATGTCACCAAAGTGGCCTTTCTTGTGAAAATTAATTTGTTTTAGAATATAAAATGTTGTGTCCATGCAACTTATGTGAATATTAACCGGCCCAAAGGAATGCTAATATTTGATAGAATTGCATGTACACCTGTCGTAATAAACACATGATAATTATTCAGTTCTTTACATGTAAACAATAAACCAGCCCAAAGGAAGAATTATTGTTTGACATGTTCTTATTGTCAGTGTTTGATTACTACACTAAGGGTACCACTTACAAGTTAATATTTCCGTCCAAAGACTAAATATTAATTTTGTGCTAGGTATCTCATGATGGGCCCTACCATTATTTGAATTTATTTAAGTATGATATGGAACTTATGTGAGCTTTTTTTTTTTGTTGTTTTGTTGTTTTGTTCTTTGTTCAGTTGCAAGTTCTGCTTCTAATATTTCTACTAGCATCTATTCAATTCCCATGTTTAGTGGCACAAACTTCAAGGCAGGGTAAGAGAGCATTATGATTGTTCTTGGTGTAATGGATCTAGACCTTGCATTGAGGGTTGAACGACCTACTGACCTTACAGATAACAGTTCCTTTAATGATAAGAGGGACATGGAAAGGTGGGACTGTTCGAATCGCATCAGTCTTATGATCATGTAGCATGCTATTCTAGAAACTTTTAGGGGCACTATGTCTGAAAAGGTTACTATAGCCAAAGGTTTCCTTGAGGAAATAGGGAAAGTGTTTGCCAAGAATGAAAAGGTTGAAACAAGTATGCTTTTGGCAAACCTTATTTTAATGAGGTACAAGGGAAAAAGGAACAAAAGGGAGTACATCATAGAGATATCTTATCTTGCTTCAAAACTAAAGGCACTCAAGTTAGAGCTATATGAGGACTTACTCGTGCATTTAGTTTTGATATCTCTTCCTACACAATTTAGTCAATTTAAGGTGAGCTATAACTGTCAAAAGGACAAATGGTCCCTTAATGAGCTCATCTCATATTGTGTGCACGAAGAAGAAAGGCTGAAGCAAGAGAAGGCAGAAAGTGCTCATTTGGTTACAACCTCTAAAGACAAGAAAAAGAAAAGGAAGAAGGGTAAGGAAGCTATGGGTGCGGCACCACAGAAGAAACAACAAAAGGGATAAGGTGATGATTTTCCTTTTTCTTCTGTGGAGGTGCTGGACACAAGAAGAAGCAACATACCAACTATCACGCATATCATGCAAAGAAAGGTACACTTCTCAATCTAGTTTGTTCTAAGGTTAATTTAATTTCGGTACCAAAACACACTTGGTGGATAGATTCCGGTGCTACTACTTACATAAGTGTGTTTATGTAGAACTGCCTGAGCTACCGAAAGCCAAGCGATGGTGAAAGATACATCTACGTGGGCGATGGCAAATCAATGGAAGTTGAGGCAATAGGAACATTTAGGTTTTTATTAAGGACTAGAATTTATTTGGATTTGAATGAGACTTATGTTGTATCGTCGTTTAGGCAGAATTTGGTTTCTATTTATGTACTTGACAAATTTGATTATTCTTGTTCATTTAGAAATAGTCAATTTAGTCTTTTTCAAAATTCAAAAGTTATTGGTTCTGGTTCTTTATCTGTTTATGACAACATTTATTTGCTTCATATGGTTGCCTCATTTAATGATACCTTGCATATAAGTACACGTAGTGTAGAGCGAAAATTAACCAATCAAAATTCTACTTCATTGTGGCACAAGAGATTAGGTCATATCTCCAAGTAGAGAATGGAGAGACTTGTGTTCGACGGGATTCTTGATCCCCTTGATTTTATAGATTTTGAAATTCGTGTTAATTGAATAAAGGGGAAATAGATAAACATAAAGAGATTAGGTGTCAATAGGACCTCAAACGTCTTAGAACTAATTCATACGCATATTTGTGGGCCATTCCCTATGGCTTCTTGAAATAGTCAACAATATTTTATCACATTCATAGACGATTTTTCACGATATGGCTACATGTATCTCATTCATGAGAAGTCCTAGTCACTGGATGTGTTCAAGAATTATAAGGTTGAAGTTGAAAACCAACTCAACAAAAGGATTAAAAGCGTTAGATATGACCATGGTGGAGAATACTATGAAAGATATGACAGATCAGGTAAACAACGTCCAGGACCGTTTGCTAATTTCCTAGAGGAGTACGGTATCGTCCTATAGTACACCATGCCGAGATCACCTAACATGAATGATGTTGCTGAGAGGCGAAACAGAACACTTAAAGACATAGTGAGGAGTATGATTAGTCATTCTACCTTACCAGAATCTCTTTGGGGAGAAGGTTTAAAGATTGCAGCTTACATACTCAACAAAGTTCCAACTAAAGCAACTATCAAAACCCCTTATGAGCTTTGGACAAGCAAGAAGCCTAGTTTGAAGCACTTGCACATTTGAGGTTGTCTAGTTGAGGCAAGGCCTTATAGGCCAAATGAAAGGAAACTGGACTCTGAAACTGTCAGCTGCTATTTTATTAGATATTCTAAAAGGTCAAGGGGTTACAAATTTTATGATCCCATGACTAAGTTGATTTTTGAGATAGGAGCCGCTCGGTTCTTTGAGGATACTAAGTGTGACACCCGTTATTCTCCTAACGGGTATTGAGGTAATTAAATTAATTTTTAGTGTATAAAAAAATTGCTTCATTTAAATTTATTTTATAATATTTATTTTTATCTATTTTTAAATTTTCTAAAATTCTCCTATATTTATTTAGTATGATTACTAAAAAGCCTTAGAACTTCTAATAAATCTCAAAAATGTCATATTGGCATTATGTGTGTTAAAGTCTTTAGATGAGACATAAGGATATCTTTTCCAACTACTCTTGACCCTCATTTTCTTTATTTCCTCCGTGACATGCTTCAACATGTCTTCTCCGTAATTGTTTCTATCACTTCTCTTCAAAGACTTCATCTTTTCTTCCTTTCTCTTCCACGGTTCCCATACTCTTTTTCTTATTTCTTTGCTGAAGCAAAATACTTAGAGAACTTCTTCAAGGCAGCCATAAAAATCAGCCACCATCACCTCCATTTGAGCAAGAATTTCAGTCATACCGAAGTAAAGGAACCTGTTTTGAAGCCATTTCAAGCTTCCAACTAACCATAATCCGAGGTTAGAATCTTATGAACAAATTTAGTCTTTCATTTATAAATTTTCTTTTATACTAAAGGATTATTCAAATTTGCGTTCTTAAACCTAAGTATATGTTTGTTGCTATTTTGGAGCATATGTATGAAGTCTAAGTGTATATGCCCTAGACAGAAAATTTATATTGTTAAACTTTGTAATACCTCTATGGGCAGTGGTTATTTCTTGAAATTCTAAGATTAAATTAAAATGAATTTTATGAATTGGTTTGCATATTTGAAAAGTAGCATCCTAGGCTTTCTAACGAGCTATCATAAGCCTAAATCGGAGTTGTATTTTATTTTCTAAGAATTATTCAATTTTTGTATTGGAAACTAGTAAATCTGCCAGTTTGTTATGGTATACCAGCTGCTAACCTGAACCAAGAACCCATCTTTGCTCACCACCTAATTCTTTAATGTCTTGCAACCTTTCCAATATTATCCTAAGTGATTGATGAATCTTATTAGGGACTAAAACATATAGATTACTTGTTCACATTTTATATTGTGTTAAGACAAAAATTGTTTACTGTGGTATTCAAAAGAGATTTATATAAAAGCTTTAATGGCATACTAGTAAGATAGGTTTACACATGATTTATTTATGAATGTAGTTGTATGTTGTGCTTTAGTTTTAATTGTCCTTATGCACGCCTTAGGATCAAGGGAGTATGGAGCTAACGTTAATTGATTCCAGGATTAAAAGATTGTTGATAAGCTTGAAAGGTAGGGATTCTATTACTCATCTTTTGTGAGGTTTTTATAGAATTAAAATTGATTGTTTTGCCGCAATATATATATCTATGTTGAACTGATATTATATGAGTATCACATATGAAACTATGACATGGACTCGTCTTGTATTGTACAGCGAGGAACATAATGAATTGACACATGCTATAAATTGAGAAGCATGGTTAGGAAAACTAACTCTATTAATAATGATTCAATATAGAGAAATTGTGAGACATGAAGAGGGCGACGGTTACATCCTTGGGCATGAATACCCTAAAAGGTAAAATAGGGGGAAGGCGATGACGCTTCCTTGGGTTGAAAGTCCCAGAACACACTGTACAGGAATCGACTTGGTGAGGACTCGGGGCTTGATGTCCCCTCACCGGAACACCCTTGGAATGTTTATAGGGTGATCAAGTGCGCCCATTTGGGTTTCGATGAGTTGAGTGATACTCAATTTAACATGGATACCTAGGAACAATGATGATTGGTAATATTTGTATAAATGTGTAATTATGACACTTGGTAATGATTAACTACTGTATCCATAAGATGTGATCATAATAAACCTCATAATCTGGAATATGATGTAACTTACTAACCATGCAGGTTTTAATGTAGTAATGATAAAAACCTAAAGGTGAGTAATGGCTTTCTCTACTGAGCATAGTGTCGCTCATTCCCTTATATTTTTATCTTTTCAGGACTCACTAAGTGTGAGGTGGCTACGAGAAATATAGTTGAGGAAGTGATGTAGCTATATTACATTGGGACTGCTTCAATTGTTGAGAATGTTCTTCATGATAATGTAAGCATCAATTGTTACTATTTGTGACTGTATTACAATGTGTTGAGGGTTAAAATGATGATGACAACAGTTTATATTATTAAATTTAAGGTGCTACATTAAACTGTGGTTTATTTGTCGTTTATATTTTTATTTTTGAGTTAGGAGTTTTCATTTAAGTCCCGGGCAAATTTTATTTTTAAGGTTTTACTTTTATTATTTATTTTTTTATTTTATCTCATTAAAAACTGTTAACCCCCATATAGGGGCGTTACACTAAGTTTGCGAGGGGAGATAGGATTAGAGATATTGACTTTGAAGAGAAATATGTCACTATATGTTCCTCCAATTGTTATTGACAATGATCATGATCAGGCTTCTTTTCATGACATTGTTCAAAAAGCAACTCTGGTACCTCTTGTTCAAAATCAAGAAATTCTTCCAGAAGAACAAACTCAATAGCCTCAAGAATCTATGCCATTAAGAAGATCCACTAGAGAAAGGAGATGTAATGGCGAAGGGAAATTCATTAATAAAATTTTATATTTAATTAGGTTTAATTAATAAATTTACCATTATAAATTGTATTTTCTATAAAAATTACGATAATATAAAAATAAATAGTATTAATAGGAAATTCCATGGTGGACTCGATGTAATGCTGAATATTGCCAAAATGTAGATTTTTAAAGTATAAATGCTTGAAAATTTGTGAATATATCCATGAAACGAATTTTATATCACAATTCATTATAGTATTGTAATATAAATTAATAGATGATTAAGGGCATAACTAAGGTAGAAAAGTATGATAAAACCCTCAAAAGTGTCAAAAAGGGTACAATGCAGTGTAAGTACACTGCTAAGGTAAAAACACAAACATAAGAAATGTTGTAATTGGATTTCAAAAGTGAACCAAAGGATAAGAATAGGATTTTATACTGCTTAAGAACATGACTTTCACTAATTCTACTCTAGCAGTATAAGAAAAATACTGCGTGGTAAAAAAATTACATATATAAAGTTTTGAGGCCTACTAAGTGGACACCCAACGAATTTTATTGGGCCACCAAAGCACAAAATGTGGCCCAATCATAGTTAGCCACCACTAACCTACTTGATTACCATAGTGACTCACCATAAAAAAAGTTAGATAAGTCTTAATTAAAGACTTAAAATATCAAAACCATTTCATTTCCTTCTCCACCAAGATTCAGCAGCCCTTGGTTTCTTCCTCTTAAAATTTTGTTCAAAACAAGCATCCCACAAGATTAATTCCAAGCAAGTCTCAAGATAGAACCAAGCCGTAGTTCAAGATTTTCTTAACTTTCAAGGTAGGATTCCAACCTTTTCTAAGTTTTTCTTAGGGTTTCCTTGGAATTCAAGGGGAGTTTAATGAAGGTTTTCTTTCCAATGGAACATGTTTAGGAGGATTGGCAAGGAAATCAAGTGTTGAAGGTGCTTTAGATCATCAACTACCTTTGGTAAAGCCTAATCCCCTAATTTTAAAGTTTGTGATGATTTTCTTTTTGGTTATTTTGGTTTTTCTTCAAGTCTGGTATGTAATGATTTAGATTAGTTTATGGCATGCTTAAATGATTTTATGGTATGTTTTGATGTGAATTTGAGGTATGAATGTTTACAATTTCTATTTGTGGTTAAATTAGGAAAAATTTTATAAAGGTTGATTTTTTTTTTTTTTTAGAATTGTGATTTGGGCATGAAAATGGTTTTGAAGGGTTTTGAACCTACCTTTACAGTGGTGGAAATACTATTTTAAAGCTGGGTTTTACAAAAACTGCCTAGGGACTAAATTGTAAATAAAATTGTTTTCTTGGTAGAATTGAAAAAGGGCTAAAACTCACCTGTACAGTGAGAATTTCAAAAGAGTCAAAACATGAAAGTTGTAGATCTCGATGAAACTATTAAAAATCATGGATGGTTGTCAAAAATCGCCTTCATTTGTGAGTTATGGATTTTACAAAATTTGTTGAAATTGAAAAAAAAAATTTCAAAGGGCAAAAATGTCATTTTTCAAAAGGAATTTGGGTATGGTATTTTGAGCAAATTTGATCCTTATGAAAATGGAAAATTCTAGTTTAAAGAGATTATTTTTGGTCCTAGGGGTAAAATTGTCAAAATTTTCAAATAAGGACAAAATTACAAAGTTTTGTTAAACTGGGCCATTAATGCAAAATAAGAAAACCTGACACCCCGAGTTATTGTTTTAAAGCTAATAACCAACAATTATCGTTAAAATTGCAAAATCAAACTTGAGAAATTTAAAAAGTCCACCGAGGGCAAAATCGTCATTTTTCCACAAAGTGTCCAGAACGGATCCAAAACGTTCCAAAAAGGAAAAGAGGTTACTAGTAAGATTTTCGTCGTTCGTTGGAGGCAACAAGGTAGAGTAAGATCCGTGGCTATCGGAGTTGTAGACTGTTAAGCAACCTGATTTGTTAATTAATGAACATTCTGTATTGACGCATAAATAAAATTATGAAACATGATGCTAGAAGATTAGGAAAAAAGGAACTAAGGTCGGTTCGTATAACAACCTATACAAGTAAGTACCAACCCCACCTATAGCATGATATATATATAGCTGTGCGTGTATCAAAATGTAAACCTGTGCGTATATCAATATGTATACCTATGTGTTTATTAATATGTGTACCTATGTGTATGTAAATATGTGCACTTGTGTGTATATAAAAAGAAATGTACCTGTGTGTACTATCCAGTTAGAAGGATGTTTATATTTTTGCACTCAATATGTGAATATGACCTCATGCATGATATGATAACCATAATAATCGGATTAGTAAATGCACCACCAAAAATAGAGAATAGTGCCATACCAACTCCCAACTCAAGGGGAGTTAAAGGTTATGATATGGTCTTGGTGTCACGAAGATCTATGTGCGTATATGGTACAAGTACTTGGGCCCTAGTTAAAGACAAGACATGATAAGGATAAAGAATGTTCATAAGGAAGCATAAGTGGATCATGCATATTAGTGAATGTTGCATGTTGGCTACGTTTGGACTTACTGGGTATAAGCTCACTTAGTTATTTCATGCTGGAGGTATTCCTACTAAGAGGTCACAATAAATTTATTGATGAGTTGGCGGCAGAGGCATGGGCTATGCGCAGACAAGGAATGGATACTATCGCTGTTATGTTTCCACTTGCTCTTTATATTAAGTTATTTTCGAACTAGTTATAAACTAAGTTATAGTATGATCAAGTAAGACAAAACCTTTTTGAGAATGCTATGTTGATTATATAAAATCATATGAAGAAAGTCTGGTTAAATGTGTATATCTAAAAAAAATAATAAAAAAAATATTTTTAAAATTTTTCATAAATACGTAAGTAAGGAAATTGATTAAGCATGGTCCGAAAAAGCGGGTCGTGATAGGAGAGTGCAATTCCTGATGATTATATCATATTTCTACAAGAACATAAGGTTGACATTGGCGTGGTGGAGGATGATCCAATTAGTTTCCATCAAACCATGCAAAGTTTTAACTCTCAAAAGTGGATTGATGCCATGAATAAGGAGATAAAGTCCATGAAAGACAATGATATTTGGAATTTTGTCCTGGTGCCTGAAGGAGTGAAATTCATTGGTTGCAAATGGATATTTAAGACTAAGGGGGATTCAAAAGGTAATGTGGAGAGATATAAGGCTTGTCTTATTGCAAAAGGCTTTACTCAAAAGGAAGGCATTGACTATAAAGAGACTTTCTCTTCGGTTTTATCGAAAAACTCTTTAGGATAATAATAGCATTAGTGGCACATTTTGACCTTGAGTTACATCAGATGGATGTAAAGATTGCATTTCTTAATGGTGACATTGATGAGACAATTTACATAGTGCAGCCAGAAAACTTTGTGTCGGGAGACTCAAAGCAAATGGTTTGCAAACTAAAGAAATCCATCTAAAGGCTTAAGCAATTTTCCCATCAATGGTATTACAAATTTCATCAAGTTATAATCTTGTTCGGTTTTGAGACCAAAGGTTCAGTGGAAGTAAGCATATTTTTCTGGTTTTATATGTCGATGACATATTGCTTACCAGTAATAATATAGGCTTATTGCACAAAACTAAGAGATTTCTAGCAAAGAAATTTGAGAGGAAAGATCTTGGGGTTGCCTTTTTTGTATAAGGCATACAGAAATATCGGGATCGCTTTTGGGGTATACTTGGATTATCATAAAAGAGCTATATCGAGAAGATACTTGAGAGATTTGGCATGCAAGATTGTAAACCAATTGACACACTTGTTGCTAAGTGAGACAAGTTCAGTCTCAGTTAATGCCCCAAAAAAGACTTTCAAGTTAAAGAGATGCAAAAGATTCCTTATGCATCAACCGTAGGGAGTTTGATGTATACTCAGGTTTGTACGTGTCTGGATATTACGTTCATTGTGGGGATGCTAGGTAGGTACTTAAGTAATTCAAGAATGGATCATTGGAAAGCAACAAAACGAGTCATGCGGTATTTACAAAGAACAAAGGATTACGTGCTCACATATAGAAGATCGGATTAGTTGGAGATCATTGGGTATTCTAATTCTGATTTTGCTGGATGCCAAGACAGTTGGAGATCCACATTGGGTTAAACCTACCTGCTAATTGGAGGAGCTATTTCTAGGAAGAGTGCTAAGTAGACACTAATAGCTTCTTCCACCACGGCAGTAGAGTTTATAGCATGTTATAAGGCATCCAACCATGGGATATGGCTATGGAATTTTGTCACTGGGTTGCGAATTGTGGATGTAATTGAAAAATCACTTAAGTTATTTTGTGACAATAAGTCAACAGTGCTATATTCTAAGAACAACAGGAGCTCAACAAAGTCAAAACACATAAATATAAAGTTTCTAGTTGTTAAAGAAAGAGTACAAAGTGGTCAGGTATCTATAGAGCATATTGGGACAAATTCTATGATTGCAGATCTGCTTATTAAAGGAGTACCACCCAAGGTCTTTCATGAGCATACTGCTGAAATGGATGTTGTATCTCTTGAGGATATGTCATTTTAGTAGGAGTTTGTATTTTGGATGCTTTTTAGTTGTAGACACATTTTATGGTTATTTTATGGATAATTTATGGTTATTTTCTGCAGAAATAAAGTCTACAGTTTATTTTTACTCTAAATATGTTTGATTTGATCTCAGTAAAGAATAAGGTTAGACCTGTACAATATAGGCATGTTAAGATCACATTGCATGAAGTTTCCTTGCTACACATCCAGGCTTGATCCATGTCATTTGTTATATTAATATACGTGACCAATGATGGGTTTAGTTACGTTACATATAACAAAGACCGCTTTGATTCTATATTAACATGATTGATGAACCAGATTGATTGGAGATACTTTTGGTAATGATAACACAATTCATGAGCTCATAAGGTATAATTCACATTTATAAAGTTTCATATATATCCCACGTGGGAGATTGTTCAAGTTAATTTCAATATTATATGGGCTAATATATTAAATAAATGTGTATTAAGGTTATCAGATAAGGTTGACCTAATTAAAGTGATCTAATAAAGTATAAAGTTTTGGACATTAAAGCATCTCATAAATTGTGGATCCAATTATGTGTGTAGAGACCTAAAAGTCTAATTTTTATTTTTATGATGGGTCAAAATAGAAATAAAACAATTTAAGGAATTCTATAAAATAAACGGTTATGGTCCCTAAGTCAGGGGGTACGTAACTTTTCTAGCATCCTATCATTGGAAAAGACAGAGAGAAAACTTCCTCTAAGAGAAATCATATTTTCTTGACTCAGAAGATCAAGAACCAAAAGGGGATTCAAGGATTACATCTATTTATGTGGATTCAAGTATGCTTCCACTAAATTTCTTGATAGATTAACATGAGACTTTGGATTTGATTATGGTTTTCATCTGTAAAGTTTTCTCCAACGATTGTCACACAAACACACACATATATATACATATATACGGATGTATTAATACACAAACAATCCGTACATATTTCCCTTAAAAATTATCAATCGTTTTTCTTTTTATATTTTTTTGCAAGGGATTTTTCTTTTTATATCTTTGAAACAATTTAATTTTATTGGTCGTGCTCTGTCACGAAAAATTATATAAAGTTATTTCCAGTTATGAAATTTAATTAAAAAACTCGTCAGATTTCAGACTAACAAAGGAAATCTTAAAATTGACCAAGAAAAAGTATCTGTACAGTTAATTGTCTTAGATTATGATCACGCTTTTAATAGAAAATGTAGTTCTCCGTTCAATCGGTTCTCCAATTGCTAATAAGAGACCGATGCATAAGTTGAAGAAAAAGTCAAAATTATCATTTGGAGATAAAAGATATTTTTATGAGTTGGGAATTGGACAATTTCCTTAAAAAAAGAAATAAAAGTAGGCAAATCCAACGGAGGCAAAATATGTGTGGGACAAGATAAATTCCTTATATGCAAACCAATAATTAGTGTTGGAATTGGTTAAAAAATTGCGGCTGCAACAGATGGGAATTTCAAATGTTGTCAAGTCAAAGACTAAAAGTTTTTCTCTTCGATAATAGCTTAGAAGTAAAAGAAGAATTCTTTATACATATCCTTTTCTAAGCGTAATTACGTACATAAGACAGATTAAGATGTTTTACCTTATATTTTTGATATGGTCACAAGAACATTACTTAGAAAAAGTCAATTGTTTGATGAGATAATATTCAAATAAAATTAATTCTTACAAAAAAAATTATGATTTTTTTAAGAAGGTGAGATATAATTTCAACTGTAGATCTCTCGGCCTATTTGGCTAATACTATCCATCTAAGTATCTGTTTAACAAGCTTTCAACAGTTATAATAAAAAGTAAAAAATTATTATAATATAAAGTTCTTATATATTACAATTTTAAAATTTTAGTTACAATTGAAATGTCAAACCGCGTATAAACTAGAGGACACGTAATAACAAAAACATGAATTCGGTCCTTATTAATTATGATAATAATGGAATGGAAAATGCATAAAAAGGAAAAGGTCTAAGGACTCTAAACCAACCAAGAATTTCTAAGCGCATTTATGTTTCTTAAAAGAAGCGCTTTTGTTTTGCTTAAAATATTAAGCTAATATATATTAGGACGTCCAAACTGAGCAAACTAGCTAATAATTAGAAACAAAATAATAATTATAAATCAATAGTAAAGCATGCTTTTAATAGGCCCTTAAGCACATACCCTTAAAAGTCCAAGGTCTCAGCCTCAGCAATATTATTTTTTTTTTTTTTTTTTTTTATTTTATGGCTAAAGCAGCAATATAATCATTATGTAATTTCTGCATATGCATTCACATTGAAGAGTACCTATCAGAATATATATATATATATATATATATATATATATGTATATATTTGTAATTTTTCATTAGAAATAATATAAATATATTATATGTACCCTGAGGAGGGCTTGGTCTAAATACTATTGTAGTTTGCATGATCAAGAGGAATTAAACTATGGATTGCGCTGATCAAGTACATCAGAGAATAGGAGTGAGAAAGTACAACAAATCTGAGTTTCCAAGGCTGAGATGGACGCCTGAACTTCATGAACTCTTCGTCGACGCCGTTCAAAGCCTTGGTGGAAAAGACAGTAAGTACTAAATACAAAGGTCTGGAATTTTCAATAATTAATCAAAATCTGATCTAGATATATAAAGAAATTTTGTGCCGATTTGAAGCTTCCAGATTAAGAGAATTAGGAATTAAGAACAGAAAATGATAGATAATTATACATATACAGAAATATTTCCGTTAAAATTAGGTTTTTGAATCTCTTACAAAATATGCCATACTGAAAGATCTTCTAGGTGTGAAAATATAGATCTATATAAATGGATAAATAAAGAGAGAAATTATAAACAAGCTAATGAAAATGAAATTAATCGGTTAAGCTCTTTTTGATGAGGCTTAATTTATTGAACTTCTCCAAAATGGATATAATATGGATAATTAAGCTTATATTAAATATAATTCCTTAAAAATTTTGCAGAAGCAACGCCAAAGCGAATTTTACAGACAATGAGTGTGAAGGGACTAAAGATTTCTCACGTCAAAAGCCATCTACAGGTAAAATATATATAATAATTTTCGAATGATCTATATATGGATTATTATTGTCAATGATTGAAATCATAAATATGGTGAAAGATTCGGAAAACACCCATCTGTTGTTGCCTAAAAACATAAAAGGGTAACTATTCTTTCTCTCTCTCTCTCTCTCTCTCTCACTCTACACACACTAGTACTGTATATACGTGGCTAACTTACAAAGCTAAAGCAAATTTTGTGGAAGCTGGCTTGAATGGGTTCAAACAAAATTTTTATTTATAAAACCTTTACCAACTAAAGTTTTTCTTTTTTAGAAAGAAAAAAAAAAAAGTTCCGACGAAAGTATTTGATTATCTTGTTACTATATAGCTTATTATATATATATTAACGCGTTTATGTGCAATTCATTGTAGTAATCACATGTATGCAGGAAAAATAAAAAAGTTAAGGATATTAGTGCAGTTTAGAAATTGCATAGCATAATGATCTAATATTTAATAACCTTCCTTTAGATATCATCTGTGCACTCAGTTTCGGCACAAATTTGCTACAACTTTAGAATATTTCAAGGAGAGAAATATATATATATCTATACAGTCATACATTAACGCTTATAAGCATTAAGTTTTTTATGAAACTCTTATCTCTTTGTCATAATTTTTTGTTTTTGGTGAGTGTCTGTGCATATTGGTTTAGAGTTCTCAATTATTGAAGATTTCATAAGTCTCGTGCGTGCACAAGTTAAATACGGAGTTCCTTTTTAGAACTACGGCGTTATGAAAAAAAGAAAAAAAGAGTAGCTTTAGTTTATTAAAGGTAGAATACTTGCGAGACAATGTTTTGGAGTATATAGGAGAATGAGCCGAAAAGCCTGTAAAGACTAGTTATTCTGTCGTTGCCATTCTTTATTCATATACCATTATCATGACTTTGGCGGAAAGGACAATAAGACAGATTAGAGCATATTTATATGCAGCTAAACAATGTGCCAACTTAAGTTTGGAAAATTAGTATGTTCAATGTAGGCACCAAACAAAGTATGTGTCAAAATTTTGGCATTTGGTTACTATTAATGACATGTTAACCTTTTTATTTAATGTTTAAAATAATAATATCATTTTAAAATTATTTAGAAATTAAAAGCTGAAATTTTATAACAAAAAGTAAGCATAGCATTTATAAGTAGTAGTAGTAGTAGTATTATGTATTGAAACTCAAATTAATATTCTAATTTGTCAATTTTTTACATTAAATATAGGATTTGACATTGGCATTTCTATCATAAAGACGGTTTCCGCCAGGTCTAGATCCCAAGCTGTACCTAAATATAAGCTTTAGTATAACCTGTCGTCTGCAGTGACGGATGTAGAAAATATTTTTAGTGGAAACCCTATAAAAAAGTCAAAATTAAATTTTTTATCTTATAATGTTATAATTATATGTTTTAATTGTTGAGTAAGAATACTATTATAACTTTTCTTATAAAAGTGGGAGCATAATTAAAATTAGCAGAGAATAACTAAATTTTATTCAAACTTAGAGATAAAAGCTAAAATTTCTTATACTCTGTCATTGGAGGTATGTGCGAACTATTTTTTCTTATTTAGTGCATACATACATAGATGTATATATACACGCACACGCACGCGTGTCAATATATACGTGTGCACATAAATATATATATATATATATATATATAGGTTATATGGCCTGGTCCCTGCCTTTGCCGGTTAGCTAGAGTTAGGTTAAGAAATAGTTTTTGTTAACTGTCAATAATTTATGTATTAGTGCAAAATTGTTGACTTCTGTCTTAATACCTTATGTACGTGAAAACTCATCCATATAAGCTGCCTCTTTGGACTTGGTTACGTATACTTTTTTGATTTGTATGTATTAGTGACACCGAACTAAAATTATATTATAAGCATAATTAAGAATACGATTCTTTATATATACATGCACATACACATGCATATTTAATTATAATATATTGTCGAAATGCATTATCTTATGTAATTTTATTGCTTTTAAAATGATATGCATATATTGTTCGGGTTGAATGCTTAGATGTATAGAGGCATAAAAGATCGTGAACATATCGATGTGTTTGGACGGACAAGGCAGTACTCGTCCAGGAAGCACTTGCATGGAACACATGTCAAGGATCGTAGCGGGATTTTCTCAACTTTCTCCCCTCAAAGGTATATATATCGGTGTATCTACGCCATATTACTTTACGTATCCTAAACATGACCTCATACATATACATGTATATATGTATAGTTAAGCAAAAGTACAGTTATATATTATACGTACCTCCTTTGGTCTCCCATTAGAATGTGTGCCACACATTTTGGCTTAAATTAAAGCATAGTACCAGTACATAGAGAGGAAGATTCATTATCATCAAGTAGCTTATAACTTCCTGTGTATTTTATTTATTTTTCCTCTCCTTGTGTTGTCTATATTATACTTTAATTTCTCCCAACTCACATTTAATAAGCTAGAGGCTCATTTGGTTGAGGGGTTTGTCTTTGATGCCCCCATGCCTAGGTATTAATTTTCTTCTTTTTGTTTAGCTAGTGAACTTTAAATAATACTCACAAGAGATAAGTTAGCCAGGCCCTCGAAGTCGGAGGTGCAGCTAGCCCTAGGTCATTGTTTGTAATTAAAGTGCCTATGACCGTCTTGTTCATAGATTCGACTAGAAATTTTTTCTAAGAGAAAACATTATAATAAAAAGATGTAGACTTTGATTCAAACTTTTGAAACTATAGGTTTTTAGTGACTTTAGATTTCTAAGCAATTATTAAATTAAAAGTTTGTATATTAGTTGTGGCTTTTGTAATGACTATGTATTGCTTGCAGGCCAGTACTAGGAAATGAACTCGGATATGAGTGGAAAGATTTCAATCATGAAATATGCTCTCAAGGAAGAAATGGACTTCGACAAATAATAGAAGAAACTAGCCAGAATAACGCTCTTCAGGTATGTAAATTACTTATAAATTTTCATACTAGAATTTTTTTTAACATAAATATATATCTCGCATTGATTTCATAGGACAAGAGATTTGTCTATTAATTAGAGTATGCAATATTAACTTGTGGGATAATTGCAAAAAAAATCTCTTATGTTCAATGGAAATACAGGTTTTTAATTCATAATTTATTTTCAAGAATGACAAAATAGTACTTTTTCTTTTGTTTTTCTGAGGTAAATGAGTATCAATAGTGCCTACTGAATGTGATAAGAAAATTCAGAGCAAAAAAATGTTAAGAAAATAAGTTAAGTTGTTCTATATAATAACTTTATGCTTGCTCAAAAATTTACATATATCCCCGAGAAAAAGAACTAAAAACACACGTCAAAAGAAAACAAAAACACAAGAATTAGCTAGATCGTAACTTGAAATCAAAAGCAGAAAGTACAAGAAATTTAAAGCCAATATGAGAAAGACATTAAAGGAAGTAAGCTCGAGGTTCAAATTTATCTTTCTTTTAAAATGCTTCAAATCTATCTTTTGTTTTTCATTTTTTAATTCACGTATTTAGTTTTGTGCCTCATGTTTTGGGATGCAATAAAGCTGCACTAAATTTAACTTCTTTTTTTTTGGCCACCGAATCTCTATCAGTGGGATGTCTTGATCAATTTTTTAACGTTTGAGTACTATTCTTAAGAAATGCATCAGATATTAATCATCAATTCGTTCAAATCATGAAAAGCATGAAAAATTCGTAAACAACGAAAACTGTTTCACAAAAAATGTCAACCTCATTATAGATACAATCCGGATCTAAGTTTGCTAAACTAAAATATATTATTTGACTTTTGTTACATTAATGTGTAATAATATATTATTTGTCAATTATACATTGGATTCTGGAGAGATAACCATCTTCCTTTAATCCCTTCCAAATCCTGGTGCAGGTGGGATTGAATTCCAAACACTTAAATTGGATGCCAATTAGATTAAAGTTAACCAAGTCAACTAGTTAATCCTCATATTAGCGTTTTTTTAGGGGAAAATCCTCATTAATTTTTTGATAATGACAAAAATCTCATTTGTGTTTAACCGAAATATAAAAATATACATTTTGTTCTCAAAAAATATTGAGATTATCCTTCATATTTAGTTTGAAATTAACTAGAAATGGCTTTTTCCCTGTATAACAGAATTTGTGCATTTAGATTTTAAGAACAACTTTATCTTTTATCAGGGAAAAAAATGGAAACGGATCAAAGTTGATTATTCTAAAATGCCGGGTAAAATTGAAGATCAAATCAATTTATTTTGGAATTTTTCTATTTTGGAGAACAATTATTTTTTTTATCAAGCATAATTGCTTACTGTACCTTGATTTGACATCAATGATGGATTTTGAATTGTTGAAAGGCACTGGTAATTCTATCTAATTAAAAATCAAATGGGAAAATCTCAAGTGCAGATAGTTACGTTTCAATCATGCTAGGTTTGGTGGTAGAAAAGAGAAAAGAAGGTATAATTTAGTGTTTTTTTTAATAAGAAGGAAAAGAGTAGGGAGGAATGACATATATGGTGGGCAAAAGTTGTAGAGGGTCTTATCAATTTGAATCTTTCCCATATTAGGTGGATTTTTGGCGAAAGACTGTTCAAACCAGAAAATAATTACTAAAATATAAAAAAAACAATAACAATAACAAAGATTTTTTTTCCTTGTTTTCAAAATAAGGTAATTATAATTAGTAGATGAATAAAATTAAATTGTACAAATTTTTCATGTTCTTTCTTTCCTATGTACTAAAGAGCCTAACACTATGATTTGTAGAAAAAGAGCCTAACACTATGTTTGGTAGAAGGGAGAAATAAAGGAAGGAAAAAGAATGGAAGAAGAGATCAAATCCATTGTTTCCTTGGACGGAGATGAGAGGTGGAAAGATGTAATCTCCCTCGTGATTTACTAAATTGAATTCTCCCAGTAGTAGAAGGAGTCAAGCAATCCATAAATTTAATGTTTCAAAATACCATTTTACCCTTTGAACAAATCATTAACAAATAATATAAATAGACAATATACTTATTAAACAATAACGATTATTTATCATTTGATCTCTCATTCCATTCTACCAAACAGCATAAATGATTACTATAGTTCTCTCTTTCCTTCCTACTCTTCATCTATCTTACCTTATAGAGCCCAAGGGAAAACTTATAATATCACTTCTATCATTCAAAATTTCTATCTTTTACATCCATAAAAAGCATTTATATCACTATGAAAGAGAATTGAATGAGAAATATTTTTTTATATTTTTCTAAATTGTAATGTGGCAGAGCCAGCATTCTACTTACGTGAAGGCGCATGATAAATTTCTTTTTGGAGGTGAATAGCATGAAAAATATAAAACGCATATGTTAATACTTTTTAGAAATTAAATAAGATAAAAAAATATAAAAGTTGTATTATATTGGAATTTATGTATGAGAATATTAAATTTGAGGAAGGCAAAATATAGATGTTATAAGATTTTTAAAGCTACAAAAATTAAGTGGGGGGACTGCGCCTTAATTATTGGTGATTATGTAAATGACACATATTATCACCATAAAGAAATTTTAATTCTCATTTTTAGTGTTTGTTATAATTTGTAATTTTTTAGCGTCTAGATTTTCTAGGGGGCAAGAAAATTTAAGAGATAAAAAGAAAATCATTAGTTGTCTCAAGTTTTCCTTCTCTCTTCTTTCCCTCTTTTATCTCTCTATCAATGGGTTGCACACTTGTTACTAAATTCTCTAACAAAAAGATTCACATTAATATCTTTGTGACTGGCAAAGTGCAAAGATCCATCAGTTTCGACCTTGCAAACGATTTGTGTCATTGGCGAGTGACGGCCTCGTGATTTCGAAATGTAAAAAATTTTTGCGACAAGTCATTACTTTATAATTTGTGGGCACTTGCACTTCACCATGTTTGAAAATTCTTCCTTTGATCGAGTTTTTGAACCATAGCTCGTGTGCTTAAAACCCTACTCCATAAAGGGTTGAGAGCACTCTTCAGTGCTCAATGCTCAATTGAACAGGAGTCTAGAGCATAGATCATTACTGTTAAGTTTGCCCGACCCTAATGTACCCACAACGCTTAGGGGCATTGATTATGTTTACACCATACACTAATAGAAGTAGATTCAATGTTATAAAACCTACTTATTATTAGTTATGGTATTTAGCACCAATAATACTCTTAAACTTTCCCAATCAAGTGTCTTATGAGAATTCGAGATGATCTTTATAATGACTGAGTGTGCTTTGCCCTAATCAAACCAGCTTGACCTCAAGATGAAGAGATTTTTGCTAATGCCATTCATTATAGCAAGATCTAGTACTAGTAACGTGAATATATTTTTGGGAAATTTTCATCCATACCATCTTTTGAAACTTGTTTCTTATACATTCCACACGTGTTTAACTGTAGTATAACTTAAACATTAATATGAGTAATAATGTGGTGCAATTTTTTTAAATATAATATGAATAAACAGTCTTTAAAAGGATGGCATAGTATGTAATTTTCTCTATTTTTGTACAAACAAAGTTTCTTTAATTAAAAAAATAAAGATATTTTAAAAAGAGTTACTAAAAGGAATAATTTCTCCCTTTAAGTCTCCTTTTAATATTTAATATGTGGCTTTGTTTGGTAATAAAAGAAGAACTTATTAGTTTCAACTACTATAGTGTAAAACTGTAACATGCTATAGCATACAACAAAAGTATGCTATAGTTTAAAACTCTTATATAAGTTTCAACTACATTCTCAAACACACTCAATTCATTCTTTTTTTTTTTTTTTCAGTTTTTGGCTAAAACATGTAGCTTTTCATTCGAATCACTAAAAAAGTTCCTTTATTTTCGTTATTGCCATTGCAGGATACACGTATTTCATTATTTAGCAGCCGGCCTACGGTAAAGGAGAAGTTTGGGCTGAATCAATTCTCTGGGCTTTCATTGTCTTGTACTTCAAGAATTCCAAGCGTAGAATTAAAAAATGCAGAGATTTGGCAGGTGGCTCATAGTCGAAGTATTTCCCAGTCTAATTCAACTTGTACCTTCAGTGACACTCAAGATGTCCACTCTGTCGAAGACAACCACATAAACCTGGACCTAACCATCTGAGCAAGTTTTTCCACCTCGATTTGTATTTAGTAGTTAGCTAAATACCACTGTTTCTTTGTGTTCTATTTTGTTACTTTGCATGTGAATTATACAGCTAGTGATCTTATATTATTGACATATTACCCATATAAATAGAGTATTAATTTTGGACTCATTTTCAAACTTTCAAGTAGATAACCAAATGTCTAATCGAGCACTTAAAAGAAACTGTCACGTTACCATTGTTCTTATGATTTGTTTGATTAAATGCAAGGCCATTCGTGAACGTAGCTTAAACCAAAGGTTCAAATTAAAATTGGTTTAACATTCAGACTTTGTGAGGAGATCATTAGAGAACAAAGTAACTAGAAAAAAGAGCATTAGAATCTCCGTTTTCTATTTTTACATTGATCATCCAAAAAGCGGGTCATTTTGAATGCATTTAGACAGAAAAGCCTCTCCTCAGGGACCATTTATGTCCCCGCATAAGCAGCAGCTGAAAGAGTCAGATACCACACGACTATAAACTCAAAGAGCAAGAGGAGCTGGAGCATCCCTTTTTTCTAATTTCTAATGGAAAAGCTGGAGCTGTAGTAGCTTCTGGTGCGGGGTTTGCTGTGAATGACTTTCCACAGAAGAGCGCATCAACTGCAACACACAAACAAAAAGACTACTGGCATTAATTAAGGATGAGGTCATTATACTCGATAGCTGCTCTTCGACGAGTGAGCTTTTGGTTAAGGTAAATGTCTCGTGCCTTCCCTGACTAGAGAGGTCATTTTTGGAGGAGAAATTATATGCTTTTTAAAAATGAACCACAATGTTGTGATTTAAACTATATTGCCAAACCCACAAGCAGTCCTTGGCACCTCCTCAAGTGGTGAAGAGCAACTTAAATGACAAAGGTATTTCATCGTGTAAACAAACATCAATATGGCTACAATTACCATGAGGATGTAATTATAAATTTTATAAATATTAAACCAAGACTACATGGTACCATTCATCTATTATGTACATGTGAAGAGGACAAGGAAAAAGAGGGAATACAAAAGGGCATATTAATAGAGGACACACCCAAAGGAATCCTTCAGTAAATACAACCCCTTGTCCCCCTTCTTTTGCTGTGATCTTTTTGTCACTATTGCTTCGGCTATAGGCCTATACTTCAGTGCCTCTTCGCCAATGTCTTCCTCATTCCCTTGTAGATCTTTACAAACCACATCAAGTTCATGACAGATAGCACCAATGGCACCACAAGAACTAAAAGCTGTCCAAAAGTCTCCATCTTTCGAACCTGTTGTAAGACAAACAATAAGATCAGGGATGGAGCCCAAAAAAACTAATCAAGAAGTGAGGGGGCGTAATAAAACTAATGAGATTGGGCAAATAAAGAAATGTAGAGTTTTAGAGGGGGACCAAATATAATTTTAGGAATGACAAAATACAAATTTTATAAAATTTTATATACAAAATCAAAAGGAAAAGAAATTAGGTGGGGCGGCTGCCCACCCCTGTTCGTGGGTGGCACCCCTGAATAAGACAACGAGAATGCAAGAACAAAAACAACGTTTCTAGATAGCTAGTCAGTACTCAGTCCAACACAACAAAAAGCAGAATTTCAGGATCCTCTCATCCCATATTCATTTTGTCCTTTAGTTTTACTTTGGATTATTCCCATTTGTGCCTCCCAAACTTTTACGCTCATTCCCACTTTGCCCCCGATCATTAAAAACTTCAAAGTCACTAATCCAACTTTAAATTAGTCTCACTTAAACTCCCTCCATTAGAATTTTCATTAAAAGCACATGGCACATAAAAGAGTTTCAATGACAAATTTTGAGATTTCGTCTCCTTGAAATAGAAGAATTTCAATACCCATTAAACCCGACTCCAATGTTCCATGGATAGAGCCAACCTACATTACAAATCTTTTTTATTTTTTGATTAAAATCTGATTCTCATCTTAGTAATAACGGTTGTTTATGGTGGGATTACTATCAATCTTTGTTTATTTTTTGAATTAACAAAAATTCTAACAGAAAGGATTAAGTGAGACTAGTTCAAAGTTTGAAGTAGTGAAGTGGGAATTTTTAAAGATTGGGGTGGGTAGAATGGGAATGGTAGTGAAGTTCAAGGGTTGCAAATGGGAGTAATCGTTTTGTTCTTTTTGTTTGTTTCTTTCTTTATAAATGAGTCTTGGCAGTCACTTTATGAGCAGTCCTATTCAAAAATTTAAAACATAAACTTTTTTTATTTTTCCCTGAACCTACTCTAAAATGTGCAAAATTCCTTGCTGCTCCCCCCTAAACTTCCAGGTAGTTAGAAATAACATGTACAAGTATGAATTTTAATGAAATAATCAAATTCAGAAAAAAGAGCTTTTGAGATCTTTTTCATCAGCAACGTGAAGTTTTCCTTTGTAAATATGGTTATTACCTGATCGTAGTGCAAGTAGACGTGGTAAAACAAATATACGAAAAGGAGTATTCTAGCAACCTGCAAATGAAATGAAATAAGCAAATTAAAGTTGGACAAAATAAGAGATGAGTAACTTTCCTTGAGAGAATAGAAGAAACAAAGAATGACAGTTTCTGAACAATTATTGATAGATTTCACATACCAGCCAAGAAAAGAATATTACAACCCCATTTATTACATATGCTCTAGACTGCTTCATACCAGCTGTGTCAAGATACCTTCAAAACAACATTGACGGACATCACGTATTGAAAAAAATTGAGAGTATTTTCTACAGGAATTTTTTTACTAATACAAAAAAAAAAAGAACTTTTTAACTTGCAATAGGAGATTACCATCTTAAGTTGATCCCAGGAGTGGTTGTCTCAGAGATAAGAACCATGTAGGTATAAAGCTGCCCCTCCCCAGTCAACATGGCATATGCTATTGATGCCAAAGACAAAAGATGATGGACCACCTGAAATATTAATGTTATCCCATCTAAATTCCAAGTCCATTTACTCCATACGAGAATACAAATGTGAAACCAAATAAACAGCTATATGTGAGACAGATCTAATAGAATTCCAACTGGGTTTTCTTTACACGTCTACTTGTGTCAGGTTCAACCATGATGAGTCCAAAAAGACAACTTACATATTCCAATCCACCTAGATCAGGATAAAACCAAAAGATCATCCCGAGGTCAGCAATAAAGTAACCAACCGAGACCTGTCAAGGTCGTAGCAAAGAGTAAAATGTAAGATTTTTCTACCAAATAAATGAAGCAGCAGATAATACAGCTCATATAAACATGTGTAGAAGACTTCAATGTCAAAGCCGAAGCAGATTTAAGAGAAGAAAAGGAAAAAGCTAAGGCGGCAACATGCTTAGATACCCAGAAACCATACTTCAACATGCTTAAATATACCTTCTAAGAAAGATAGATTACATTCCTGAAGAAACATAAGTTCTTAAAAAGACAGATCAAGTAATGGAGGAAAAATTGTAAGGTCAACAACATAATCTCACAATTATCAACAAAAGCTCGTGTCAATCTCCTTTCTTTGTCTTATATCCCTAACCAACTCAAATATGGTCAATGAGGGAATTCAAGTCGTTTTTGCAACAGCTCCACCATTTGTTTCATATGTTTGGATCAAAAAGTTTTGGTTCAAACCTTTTTTGCTATAGATTTTTCTCTCACAAAAAATAAAATAAATTTGAATTTCAGTTCAAACCTATGAACCAAACAGGCCAATTACCATCTTGTGACAACTATTTCCTACATTCACATTGCAGCATCGGACCAAACCAATTATATTCCCAGGCTCAAAAGATTCCATTCTCGACGTGCAATTTTACGACAAAGGCCGCATATCACATCTTCACACCTTGCATCCATCAGCCACCACATACATAATTCCTCCAAAGAACTACTCTCTCGGTCACATTCATTCTTTTCTTTCGTTTGCTTGCATTATTGCATACAAGACCATTAAATAACATGAAGACCCCAAAAGTCAGTTTTAAAAGTTCAAATCTCTTAACATATGCAGACTCTCCCAAAAAGTTGATTACACATTTAACAAAATGAACATCAAGGATGATCGGATAGACTATGGTGAACATGTTGCTTTCATGTGCAGATTTGGCGAATAATTCAAGCTAAGGTGAATAAATTTTTTTTTCCCCTTCTCCATAGCCTGCAAATACTGGCAGGATCATACGATCTCCAATAGATACGCACGCAATACACAAACACAACACACGCACACACACAACCCCCAACCCCCCCCCCCCCCCAAAAAAAAAAAACTTATTTCGTCTGCTAATGTTTATGTTAAAACCTAACACTTTTCTTTCTTCAACTTTCTTATCGCATCATCTGACACCACATGCCCATGTTGAAACCTAATACTTGTCTTTTGTTCAACTCTCTTTTTCATTGATTATACAACAGACAGGTAGTCCTTCTGCCACTACCTAAAACTCTCCTCTATCCAGAAGACTAAAGGCAAGACTCAATCTCAATCTTTGGTTTGGTTTACCAATTGTCAAGAAAAATATTTTTACATAGTATATATCTACGTGAGAATAAATTTCCAAGAGAAGTTTGCTCCAATTTGTTCTCTTCCGCTGCATAATGAAATTGTATTATGAACCATTCGTTCGTTTCACACCACCAGTTCATTTTACCTATGCTAGAAGGGGCAAGAGAGGCAAGGGCCAGCCGTGTTAGTTGGTGATCATGAGTTGATTCTGTGGCAGCTGTGATTTGGTTTTAGGCAGCGTTATGTGCCTGTGATATATGTTATATAGATAGGCAGGGTGTCTTTAGTATTGCCTAGCGTGAAATAGAATTGTGAAGCAGAGGGTAGTTAGTTGGTTGCTTGAGTAGATTCTATTGGCTTGGTAAACAAAGAATTGTGAAAGTAGTGGTCTCTCGAATATTACTGATTTAGGGTCCGCTGATTGTACTTAAGTTCATCAATCTTCTCCAATAAAGATTAATTTTGCAGTCCAATTCCTATGTTTCGAGCTGGAATCTTACCAGTTTACTATAGATGAGTAAATATTATTGGCAACAAGGAGAATGATCACACGCAACTAAAAACACTTGAAAAGTCCAAATCAAAAAGATAAGAAAAATTTAAGCGTCCTTACCCCCAATACAAATGTTGACATTGGAGAGCTTTGAAATGTAACAGGGCCAGCAAGTCGGTCATCAGAATATATTTCCGACCAAAACACTAAATACAATGACATAACTGTAATAAAGACGGCATGAACAGTTGACATAGCCCTGGACAAGAATCGATCAGATAAGTATAAATCTTTTTATAATTTATTTGGAAGGAAAGATAACATAAGCCTTAACCCGAAACCAGATACACCTAAAATCACCTATTATTCCACTCGGTACGTTGCACTTTTGAAAGGCGAGAATAGCTCTTAAAGTGCACAGAACTGATCAACTGAGTAAAATCATACACCTGAAAAGGCACAATTTGGTCAAAGAGATTATCCCATTATTCTTGACTTATCCAAGAATCCATTTAAATGGCCTTACAACAGTGAAGTCAGATAAAGAAATGGCTCAAGACATACCATTTTGCAAGCAAAAATGGCACCAATAATAGAAATATACGGCAAAACAGGGTCTGCAAGTGCAAATTCCTTTAGCAGCTGTTCAGCCTGGTCTTGGTAAGATTTGATTACCATGGTCGCTTGTTCAGAGACCACCATTATCCCTTCTTCTTCTTCTTCTTCTTCCTCCCTATCCAAAAGGCTCTTCCTTTTTGCAACTCACCATTACGTAAAACCTTTTCAAACAAAAAAAAAAAATCAACAAATTGACAATTACAGCCATTGAAATTCACAAAATCTCTACCACTACAGAGGAAAAAAAATGGGATTTTTTGCAATCAAGTCATTATAATGCAAGAAAAACCGCACAGCTTGCTAGACAAAACAAGACTAAATTAAAAAAAAAAATCCTTCCAAAATGAAATTATGCCATCATGTAATCAAGCCAAAACAAACTTAAAGGTCATACAAATTACAGATTACAAGCCGCTAATGCGAAAAATATGAGTGAAGAAATTTGAAAGTGCGGATTTTTCTTCTTTTTTTTTTCCTTCTTCTTTACCTGAAATGGATGATTTTCCGGAAGTGTCAGGAACAATACATGAAAGTCCTGGGAAACTCAAATGTAGAGAGAGAGTGAGAGAGGAGGTAATAATAATGGATGACGAAAAGGGCGGGAGGTGGGGGGCAGAGGAGGGGAGGGAAACGACCCAAGACTCGGGAGAGAGGGGATTTTTTTTTTTTTTTTTTTTTTTTTTTTTTTTTGGCCTTTTTGAGTTGGGAGGACCCACGCAAGGGGGTACAAACAGTACAATCTTCAATCTCCTACGAAAACTTGATCCAACCAACGAAACTTCCAGATCTCGCGGCCCTACGACAGCCATCCACACCCCAACCAAGCCTCATCGTCGTCGTCAATTATTAATTAATAATGCTTGTACTATAATCTTTTATAATTTTAACACTGATTGATTTACTTTAGTGTACTGCTATACATGGAGTGGAGCCCACGTCATTTATCATGTTGAGTTTATGAGTTATATGGATGAGTCTCCAATCTCACATAGCGTTAGACATTTGTTGGGTTGCAATTTGGCTAGGCCCAAATTATCCATTGAGACTTAAAATGACGACTCAAAGTTGTGGTCAAAGCAAGTCGAGTCCAACAAGTTCGATCAACTCAAAGTTGTTCGATAAGGGGAACTTCGTTATCAACGAGTTCTATTAGAGTCTTCGATCGATTCGATTGGTTACAAGCCAATCGTGCATTCGGGTAGCCTTTTCTGTTGAAGGTTTTATTTATTCAAAGTCTTAACTCGATGGGATCAATTCACATAATCTGACGGTTATGAACATGTCCAGCCACGAACAAAGGCGTAGGGAGAGCACGATTCTTTACGATCAAGCATAGATCGACACGTGTCCCGCTACTATGGTTGCCTTAAGCATTAATATCCCTACTCTGTCAGTTAGAAATCACAACTTCTCTTTATCCTTTATATAAAGGAATGTTGTCTTTATTTAAAGGAACATGAAAAAGGATATACAGAAACTCTGTTGAAATTTCTCATTATTTTCATCTGTCATCTTTGTAATCTGTAACATCTTGAATTCATATATAGTGAAGAACAGTGGGCGTAACTCTCTTTATAGAGTGAACTACTATAAATATGCGTGTGTGGTATCTTTCACCTTTTTAGAATTATTTCATCTTATTTGGCTTGGTTTTTAAATTGCTTCCTGCAATTAGTTTAACAATTTTTCTTTGAAGCTAAACAAGTCTGAATAACAGTGATTTGAGGGCCCAAATCCATTAAAAGGAACACATTAAACAAATTAATATATTTTTTGTATTTGATTGTAGATCCAACGTCTACAGTTTGGCGCCCACCGTGGAGCCTTCAGATCGCCAACATGAGGGTCTTTTAGCTTGATCACCAGGCATGGCAAACAACTTAGACGATCGCCATACGCTTGCAATTCCAAGCGAAGAAACCGAAGCCGCTCCCCAAGCAAACCAGTAAATAGAAGCCCTCATGGCTGAGATAGAAACTCTTAAGAAAATGCTTCAGGAGCAAGCTGTGCTCTCCCAAGAGCACGACAGGAGCTTAGAGCAACTCAACAGCAAGAACTCAACTCTAAGGAGCCAAATCAGTTACCAAATCTTGCAAATGGCATTGTTATCATACTATTACCCATATTATGGGTATTCAACACTCCCCGTCACAACGGCAACATAGTGGCAGTTTCAAATGCCATAGTCAATTAGACAATAATCCTCCTTTAGCCCCATCGAGAGGATGCGACCATTGTACACCACCCCAATTCCAACACCAGCAACTACGATCACAACAACACCAATTGCCACAACTGCAACACTAGTAACACCCATTGTGGGAACAACAAAGAACTTGAAAGGATAATCAAGCCAACCACTCGATTCAAAGCCACTCTAACAGCAACCCTATTAACTCCTGAGTCCGTTCAACAAATGATGAGGGAAATGCTTGAACAAAATTCTAAGCTCGTGGAAGAAAAGCTTGATTAGAAAGTCTCAAAAGCAACAAGCAAAACCCTAGCATTAGACAATATCTTGAAGAACATTCGAGAAACTCCATTCACGATGAGGATTACTTCAGTTGTTCCTCTAAAGGATAGTAACCTTGTGTTCGCTCGCTTCGATGGAACATTGAATCCAAAGGATCATCTTCTACAGTATAAGAATGTAGTTAGCGTGACGAACATCCTAGACTTAATTCTAGATGAGATGATGTGTAAACTATTCGCGTAGAGTCTCAAAGGGTCGGCGCTATGATGGTTCAGCAACTTGCCCTCTAGGTCGATCGACAACTTTGAGAACGTGGTGGATTCTTTTGTCAAAGCCTACTTGATGCACATAAAAACTAGGAAGACAACTAAAGACTTATGGCTAATCATACAGAGCCTAGTGAGTTGTTGCGAGCATACATTAAGAGATTCAGTAAAGCTCTCTTCGAGATATTGGATTTGGAAGATGGAACAGCTTGAGAAGCCTTGAAAAAGGGACTCATGCATAAGTTTGCTCTGACTACCCTTAAACCATCCAAGAGGCCTTGAACAGAGCAAATGGATTGATCGATTTGGAAGAGGAGAATGAAAGGTGCGAACGAGAGCTTGCAAGGAATAGATATTAGAACAGGTGGGTCAAAAGGTAACAGAAGACACGAACATATCAAAGAGGGAGAACAAGGACACCACCAAAGAGAGAATGGAGGAAGAAAGAAGAAAAGTCATGGTTTAGAAGCAAACCATTATCACCACCAAAAATGCTCTAAGCATATCCCCGAACGAGTTGGTCGTGCAGTTGGAAGGAAAGGATTATGTCAGGTGGCTAAACAAAATGGCTCCGAGTCGGTCCCACGATCATACAAAGTACTACGAGTTCTATCGGGACATAGGGCACCTAACAATCGACTGCAAGGCTCTGCAGTCTGAAATAGCAGAATGGCTTAAGAAAGGACATCTAAGAGAGTACTTGTTTAAGCAAGGGAGAAAAGCTTATGGGCTCAATCGAGAACGAATTGGATAGAAAGACCACCAAATTTAGAAGACACCATCGCCACCATCATAAGGAAATTAATCAAAGCCATTTGTAAGGGCTTTGTTTTTAGCGATGAATCTGCTAACCAAATGAAGACTTACTAGAGGAAAGAGTGCCAAGTGAGTACCAGTTTGATAATTGATGAATACGGTGAGCATACAATTCATTTCGAAGTGATGAGGCATTCGGGCTTGATAGTCCTCACAACGATGCTTTGGTGATCAAACTTAATATCGCTAATTACAAAATTGAAAGAATACTTGTTGATAATGGAAGTTCGGCTAACATTTTGTTCCTCTCGATGCTAAAAGAGATGGACATTGATGAAAAAGAGATTAAGAAGTCTATTATAGCCCTTGTAGGGTTTAACAATAAAGCAACCATAGTAGTTAGGAAGATTAAGCTACCTGTCTATGTAGCTAGGGAGAATAGGATGACAAGTTTCCTTATTATGGATTGTCCTTTGGAATACAACATCATCCTTAGGCAACCTTGGATACGCAAAATGAAGGCCGTCTTTTTAACTTTCCAATAGCAAATTAGATTTCCAACGAAGCGAGGAGTTAGAGAAATACTTGGAAGCCAGGAAGTGGCAAGGAGTTGCTATGCCACTGCTATGAAGCAAAAGAAGTCAGCTTTATAGCAATTACAGACAAAACCATCAAGTAGGTAGAGTAATGAAGATTGTGTCGAACAACTTGATGAAGTCCAAATCGATCCAAATGATAAGCAGCGAACAGTGAAAATCAGATCGTAACTCGACCCAGAGGTGAAATCTGCCATAGTTGACTTTTTGAAAACTAATAATGATTGTTTCGCATGACCTCATACAGATATTCCTAGAATTTACCCAAGCATAATCTCACATAAGCTTGACATTGATCTTACCATCAGCCTGTGAGACAAAAGAGGAGGAGACTTGACCTCGAATGAAACAACATCGTCAAAGATGAGGTGAGAAGGTTATGAGAAGCTGGGTTCATCTGTCCTATGCAATACCCTGATTGGTTGGCACATATGGTAATCATGAAAAAAAAGGGGAAGTGACAGATGTGCATAGACTTCACTGATCTAAACAAAGCCTACCCCAAAGACAGTTATCCGCTGCCACATATTGATCGTCTTGTCGACGCAACAACCAGCCATGAAGTCTTGAGCTCTTTCGACGCTTTTTGTGGTTATAATCAAATTTTCCTACACATAAAAGACCAAGAAAAGACTACTTTCACCATGGAATAGGGGATCTTCTATTTCAAGGTTATGCGTTTTGGGCTGAAGAACGTAGGAGCCACACACCAAAGGCTGGTTAATATGATGTTTGAGGAGCAAATCGATAACAACATTGAAGTTTATATTGATGATATGTTGGTGAAATTGTTTTAGGCTAAGCTCCTTGTTCGACACCTACAAGAATGCTTCGAGGTGCTTTGAAAGTATAACATGAAGTTGAACCCAGATAAATGCACATTTGGGGTGGCAAGTGGAACGTTCCCAGGCTATCTCATCATAAAATGAGGGATCAAAGCAAACCCCAAAATAGATAAAAGCTTTCCAAATAATGCCATCCCCAAGAAGCAAGCGTGGGATCTAGAAGCTCACCAAATGAGTCACTGCGTTGAGTCAATTCATAGTTTGATCTTCAAACAAATGCCTCCCATTTTTTCAGCTGCAAAAAAAGAACACAAGATTTGAATGGAGCAAATGATGCAAGCAAGCATTCTAGGTATTGAAGAGTTACTTGTCCACGCGCCCAAAGACAGAGAGCCACTCTTTCTTTACTTAGCAATCTTGGAGACCGTAGTGAGTTCGGCATTGGTTAGAGAAAAAGATGCAATTCAAAAGCATGTTTTCTTTGTTAGCCACACAATGTTGGATGCAGAGACGAGGTACTCTATTGTTGATAAGCTTGCCCTTACAGTTGTCATGTCAATGAGAAAGCTTCGACCATACTTCTAAAGTCATACCATCGTGGTGTTGTTGTCATACCTGATGTGCGTCATTCTGCATAAGCCTGACGTCTCTAGGAGATTGACAAAATGGGTTGTCGAGCTAACGGAGTTTGGCATCGAGTATAGACCTCAAAAAGCACTAAAGGCACAAGTGCCCGTAGATTTTATAGCTAGATTAACATAAAAGTAGATGTCAACAGACCTAGGGAATGGATTGTGCAGGTTGATGGAGCTAGCAATGAAAGAGGATCAAGAGTAGGAGTGCTTCTACGATCACCAATAGGCGAAGAGATCGAGCAAAGCTTTCGATTAGGATTCAAAGCCATAAATAATGAAGCTGAATACGAAGCCATGATTGTCGGTTTGAGACTTATCGCAGCACTAGAGGCTGCCAAGCTTGTTGTAGAAAGTGATTCCACTCTGATCATGAATCATATTGCAGGCAAGTACAAAGCGCAAGACAAAAAGATGATCTCTTACCTAAAGCTAGTAAACAATCTCAAGGCCCAATTCGATCAATTCAAGGTGAAGTATGTATCATGAGAGGTGAACTCTAGAGCAGATGCACTCACCAATTTAGGATCATCGATCGAAGTAAACAAAAGAAGAATTATTCCCTCAAAGAGTATCGATCAACCAAGCATCGAATTGGCAAAAGAGGCAAACTATGTGGACCTTAAGGATGATTGGAGAACTCCTATTGAGATGTACATACATGATGAGAGGCTACTTGAGGACAAGCAAATCGCGTGGAAGATCAAAGTCCAAGCTACAAGGTATTGCTTGATTGATAAGAAGCTTTATAGGCAATCTTTTACTGGCCCTAATCTCTGTTGCCTTGGAGAAAACGAAGTCAATAAAGTCATCTGATAGGTGCATGAAGGCTGGTGCGACAACAACTTAGGGGGAAGATCCTTGTGCAACAAGATCAAAAGGCAGGGTTTCTACTAGCCAACCATGCAAGGCAATTATGAGAGTTTTGCTAAGAAATGTGATAGCTACTAGAGGCATGCATCTGCCATCTATCAACCTACTTGTAGTCGTTCATGAAGTACTCGATGGACATTGTTGGACCATTCCCTCTAGCCCCTAAATAAGTAAAGTATCTTCTCGTCCTTATAAACTATTTCTCTAAATGGGTCAAAGTTGAAGCTTTTACATATATTAAAGAGCAAAATGTCAAAAGATTCATTTGGAGAAAAATCATTGCTGGTTTGAAGTACCAAGGGAGATCATCACCAACAATAGTTTGCAATTCATATCCACGTCCTTCAAAAAGTTCTGCCATGAATGGGATATTATTTTAAGCTTCTCCATGCCCAGATACCAGCAAGGGAATGGGCAAGTGGAAGCAACAAACAAGATGATCATGAAGAACCTAAAGAAGAAACTGGAAGCCAAAAAGGGATGCTGGGAGAACTCCTTATAGTGCTATGGGCCTACCAAATGACTCCTAGGTGTGCGACTAGTGAATCCCTATTTTCCCTTGTATACGAAACTAAAGTAACCATCCCGGCAAAGATTGTCGCTCAACATCTTCAAGTCCATTATTCGCACCTCAACGAAGTAAAGAATGAAGAAATGATGCAGGATTATTGGATCTAGTAGATGAAAGGAGAGAGAATATGCTTTATTGCCTTGGTCGTTATCAGCAAGCAGCTGCTAGATACTACAACTAGAAGGTCAGAATCAGAAAGTTTCATGTAGGGGACCTTGTACTTAGAAAAGTCTTTCAAAACACAAAGGAAGAAATTGGCAGCCAATTGGGAAGGTCCGTATTGAATCCGAGTCATTGTTTGAGACAGAGTCTATAAGTTAGAAAAACTTGACGGATCAATCATCATCAAAAGCTAGAATGCCCACTATTTGCAAAAATACTATGTTTAATTTATGCTAAACTTTATTTCTTTAGATTTTGCATTTTGTCATTCGATTTGATTTCATTTCAGCTGTAATATTCCAATTGTAATTAAACTACATTTAGCTTAATCCCTACAAATGGGTATGTAGGTAGCCCATGAATTATAAACGGGTGCAGCGGCATTATTATTACAAACGCCATCTTTCCCAAGGCTTGCCATCATCATGGCTCTGACAGGTCCCTAAATTCGATCTTTAATCACCATTTTCGTGGCTTGCCTTCACCATGGCTATCTAACATCTAAACTACGAATTCAATCAACTTATCTTGAGTTCAATCTTGCATCACCATCATGGCTTTCTATTAAGTTTCTATGGACTTGATCAAATTGTCCCGAGTTCGATCTTGCATCGCCATCATGGCTTTTTATTTTCTATGGGCTTGATCAACTTGTTTCGAGTTCGATCATATATTGTCGTTATCATGGCTCCTGAAACATTGAACTCGATCATTTCATCTCGAGTTTGATTCTATATTGCCATCCTCATGGCTCGCCATTTTCATGGTTCATTATGAGTTTGATTCTGCATAAACTTCCAACTTGATCATTTTGTCGAATGCTTGGTCGATTCTTATTCACAACATCATGGTTCATTACAAATTAAATTGATTTATCAGTATTTGATCTCACGTTTGAATTAACATTATTCGGCTCATGCTGAAAAACTTTGGCTCGCTAAACCATCTTATTGGTTTAAATTTTATGCCAAATTCTCTCAAGCTTGATTTAAAACAGTTATAATTATCATTCAATTTCCACAAGTATTAAAGCCTAAGGAATTCGAAGTTTAATTATTCTTAATGAATCAAAACTTTAAACAAGGGATCAATATTACCGATAGTGGAACAAAATGAATGGTGATTAGTTCAACATAGTTCAACACAAATTATTCAATACAAATTGTTCAATTCAAAGCAAAATGATGATGAAATTGCTAGATTGACATCAAATAATCTTGATGTTTTCTTTTTTTGCTGTTCGATAATTTCCCCCCTTGTCGCCTAAACAGATAAAGGTACGACAACTTGTTCGCTCGCTAACGATGCCTCGATCCTTGAAGAATAATTAGCTGAGGAAGCCTTGGCCCTAGTCTCCTCACAAACTACCTCGCTCGTATCTACTTCCTCGACATTAGACTCATCGGGAGATGTAACCTCTTCAAGCTTTATGATTTCCTTGTCAATATCAAGGCTGCTAAGTGGACCTGATTTGAACTCCTTTAGTGTCTCAAGCCTTGTTTTAATGGAGGAATTACTATGAATATCGAGCAGTTGCTCCTTGATCTCTTCAAGTTCTTGGGTCTTTGTCTCCATCCTCTTAGTCAGGTTGCTTACCTTCTCCTCCTCTAAACAGAGACTACTACTCAAGTTGAGAACTTTTTTGTTTGACTCTGCCAATGCATCGATAGTATTATCTCTCTCCCTTTTCCTATCATCCCTCTCGGATTCCGCCTTTTCAAGCTTCTCTTGAAGTTCCTTGACGGTCAAAATTAATTGTTCGTACTTATAGACAGCTTTGTTTGCAAAAATATTATGAAGCTGAAGGGCCAATATAATGGAAAGATTTAGTATAAGTCAATGTGACGAGGTAAAAAAGAAAGTTTCAAGTCAAGACTTAAAGGCCTTACCTATCCAAGGGCCGAAGTGGATTTGTTACAAAACCAAGAGAATGACTTCCCACCGAAAGTATCTTTGTCCAATGTGAAGTTAAAACTCTTCGACGCTCTTAACACCACCTTCTTGTCCTAAAGGATGCTGACATTCTTTGGGACATCAAGAGTTTTATCGACAACCTTTGCTTCAATGTCCTCGATAACAGCAAATGGTTCCACAACTTTTCTTTTCTTCAACACCTGGGGCTAAATGTCAAATGGAGGTGGTGGAGGAAAATCAGAAGTATTAGTTGGTGGAGTCAATTTTTCTTGGGCATTGGATTCGCCTCCATTGCCTCTCTTTTTCTTTTTTGCCATAGTTCTTGCGGCAACCTTCCTCTTCATGGTGTCATCGAATGCAAGAAGTGTGATCTTCATTGATGACAATGCAGCATCTATGAGAAGAGCGTCTTCATCAATGAAAGGAGTTATGAATTTTGACGTACCGTACAGCCGCTGAAGTGCACCGCAATATATAAAGACCCAATCGACTCGTTTTGGAAAGTAAATAGGAATACCTATTGGGATTTCTATGAGCCTTTTCCAAATTATGGCTTTTTAAGTTGATCAGGGTGGGAGATTTCAGTCCAAGTTTGTCCCTTCAACGCGAGCAGAGCTTTAAGTCTGGCACGAAACATTTCTCCAATAGGAACTAGATGGTTTAGCTTGTAATCTACAAAAAGATAAATGCTAAGAATTAGTTGAAATTATTGCTTAAAATAGATAGAAGTGTTGATACTTACCAATATGACCGAACGTGAAAGGAAAAAGGAATTGAGTGGTTAGTTCGACTGAGTCATCGTTAATCAGCATGAGGAAATATTTCTCTTCTTAACGCCTATCTGCATTGATAAAATCAAAGATGAGTTGCTTCGATTATCGGTATACAAAATAGAAGCGCCCTCTATTTTTATTGTTTGGCTTTAGATAATAGCACCAAAGGAAGTCATGAAGATCGAAATTAATGCCAACCAGCTTCTTCGATCAATACTATTAAGGAAATTAGTAGCCACATCCCATTCGGTATAAGTTGTGTTATGGAGATATCATAATGACTGACAATTTCTAGCATGAATTTTGGAATGGGCAATCAAAGTCCAAGTTCAAACCAGTTTGTATATATGCATCACTAGTTGTCGTTTTGCGTGTCTACTCACTCCTCCAGATAGGGAAGTCGAATGTCGACTAAAGAAGGAATCCTATACCTTGACTTAATTTTTGACAAGTCCCCCTTGGTTAGAATCAATTTCAGGTTTTTCACAAAGAAGGAAACTCATTTTGTTGGTGAGATGTATTTTCTCTTTCCAGCATTTCAATTTGCTCGATTCGATTCGAAGGACCTGCAGTCCTATTTCTCTTTTCTGCTAGGTCCTTTTTAGCTTCCTTGCTAGTCCCAACACTGTCAGTTTTTGAGTTCCACTCGATTTTGGATTGTTCCGTAATCCAATCATCTAATTCATTGTAGTCGCTACTAGACCACGGATCCTAATTCCCACTCGAACTTGAACTAACATTGATGGCCTTTGATATTTTCATTAAAACTGATTCTTAAAAGGAGAACTAGGGTTTCAATGATTTAAGGGCTGAAGTTTTTGAGATTTGAAGAATCTCAAGAAGTTATTAAAGGTTCTAAACCCACAAGAGCCAAACAGACAAGAAATCATGGATTTTCTTAGAAAATGAGTTGGAAATGGCACTTAAATGTTTGAAATCGAAAGAGAAACAAATTTATGGAAAGGAAATCATAAGAAAATCAATAAAAAAGAGAGGAATCTTGCCTAGAAGTTACTGGAAAGCCTAAGAAAACAGAAGAAAATCACCTTAGGTTTGAAGAAGATTGTGTAAAATGGAAAGAGAGAGAGAGAGAAAATGGCTTATATATTGTCCAAAAGAGTTTGATCAATGGTCAAGATCAGTTTTTGAAAAGTTGATCTGATGGATAAGATTTCAATTTTTTTTTTAAATTCTAGCTCAAACTGAAACAATGTCTTTTCGAGTCAGATGCATGCGTCAGCACTATAGAGATATTTTGGGGCCTACCAATTACATTGTGACACGTGTTACAAGTAGTTGAGTATTGCGATTTCCTAAGAGAGGGTGACGATTCTAGTGTGAATGTAAAGTTTCAATCAAGATGACGTGTCATCAAACTAAAGTTTGGGATTTGTCTACTCCTATCATCGATTAAATCGATTCACATAATCTAACAGTTATGAATATGTCTAGCCACAAAACAAAGACGTAGGGAGAGCATGATTCATACGATCAACTGTAGATCAACACATGTCCCACTACTATGATTACCTGAAGCATTATCATCCCTCCTTTGTTAGTTAGAATTCATGACTTCTCTTCATCCTCTATATAAAGGAATATTGTCTTCATTTGAATGAACACAAAAAAGGATACATAGAAACTCTATTGAAATTTCTCCTTGTTTTCATCTGTCATCTTTGTAATCTGTAACATCTTGAATTCGTACATAGTGAAGAATAGTGGATGTAGCTCTCTTTATAGAGGAAACCACTGTAAATCTGCATGTGTGGTTTCTTTTACCTTTTTAGAATTATTTCATTTTATTTGGCTTGGTTTTTAAATTGCTTCCTGCAATTAGTCCAAGAAATTTTCTTTGAAGCTAAACAGGTTTTCATAATGGTGATTTGAGAGCCCATATCCATTAAAAGGTACACATTAAACTGAATTAATATATTTTATGTATTTGATTATAGATCCATTGTCTACAATATTTAAAAAAACACAAATATTTTTTTAATTGTAAGACATTATAAACTATAAATAATTCAGTTGGTCCCTAACTTTAAAAAGATGCAATTTGGTTATTAATTTTTTTATTTAATTGAGTCTAACGTTTAAAAACTGTACAATTTGGTCCCCAGTTATTAAGTTTGACCGTTAAAAAATATGTTGACCACTTTAGTAAGGGTATTTTAGTAAAATATGTAATATGTTTTAAAGAAATTCAAATTAAAACATAGAAACTAAAAAAGTAAATATATTCTTAAAATCAAATTTTTAATATAAGAAATCAGATCCCTTTTAAAAAATCATCTTTTTAATCTTAAAAAAAAAATCAGATCTCTACTCAAAAAACAAAATCATATCTTTTTAATCTAAAAAATCAAGATAAAAAAATCAGATCTAAAAACTACTCTACTCCAAGCACACCTAGCCCCATTTGCCATCGGCAACATCCTCTTTCTCCTTCTACTCTCGAGCATCCCCCTCTTCAATTGTAAAACCGACTGGGGAAGAGGGTCGTAGACACGGCCAGGGAGCTTCCTAATGGCAGGGTCAATCTGGCCATTGAGGTGTGGGGACTCATTGTAGAAGGATTGTAGTCAGTCGCGTTTCACAACAGGACGTGATCTTTTATAGGGAGCTCGTGACGGTGGATTGTGAAGGGGTTACAACAATGTCAACGTTTGGTTACGTGATAAGACAGCGGTGCCCGAGTCGTCTCCATTGTCGGACTGTAGTGGGGTCATGATCTATGGTTGCATTTCATGATCAGTCGTGATCTCTCGTGGGGGTCACTAGTATAAGAGTAGGGTGATGAGTAGGGTCACCAGAGTCGGTTGGGCATTTGAGAAGAAAAAGAAGAAGGAGATTGGGTTTTTTAGTTTTTAGTTTTTAGTTTTTTTTTCCTTTTTGGTTTGCTAATTTTGAATATCTTTTGGGTAAAAATCAAACCAATGGTTACGATTTGGTGTTTTTAAATCAATAGTTGTCATCTATTCTTAATTTTTTAATGTACTAATCATTTGAAGGGTAATTTAGTAATTTTAATTAAAAAATAATATTCATAAATTTTTAACGGTCAAAGTTAATGGCTGGGGACCAAAAATTTCTTAAACATTATACCTTAACTTTAAACATATCTTAAACGAACATTAATCATACTTACTTAGTAAGAAAATGTTAGCTAATGTTTTTCCTTAAACATACTTAAAAATTTGTTGCAATATCTATTGCAACATAAACTAAAACTTAGATTAAACCTTAATTATATATATATATATATATATATATCTTTTAAAATGTTTTTCGTAAACATTTTTTTACAAAATATTTCTTTAAACATTAACTTTCTTAAAACTATTAAAACATTAATCAAATAGTAAAAAAGCATTTTCTTAAACCCAACGGAAGACTTCTCGTAGTGGTATCCACACTCAAGCCTTCGCATCTGTCCTCCGTAGCACACCGAACTCTTCAAACAGATCTTACTGGTCACCTATAGGACTACTGACAGCATAAAGGAACTTGAAATGAGCTTACACTTAATAAGTTCAAACATTATCTCACTAAACATAAAAACCATCTCTCATAAAACTTTTCTCGTAAAACATTTTTCATAAACGTTTCTCAAATGTTCTTCATAAACCTTTTCTTATAAACATTTTCGTTAAAATGTTTTTCATATATATTTTTTGTAAAACATTTCTTAGAATATTTTTCATAAATATATCACATAAACATATCATAAAAAGGAATGCAAACAATATTATAATACATGATTCCAATTATGTTCAATTATAAACTTTTAGTTACAAGCATTTTATGATCATTCATTTCTTATTTTACTTTCTTCTTTAACTTCTTATTATCGTTCTTATCTTTTCTTATCTTATGAACTTTAGTGTTCATAACAACATCATCAATCATAAGAACATAAACATGATGCTTCCCATGTGGAAGACTTTAGACCGTCGAACTTCGATGTCATAACTTTAACATAACTTATAACCTTATATCAAGGAAGCTGGTATGACAATTTACTTATCATCTTTGTTTTACCTTCTTTTTAAGTTTAATAAGCATATATCAAATGCTAACATAACATGTTTATACATAAAACCAATCATGACTTGAACCTTAAAATATGATGCATAACACAAGCAAACATTCTTTAAACTTAATAATTGCAAACATCCTTGCAAACCATTTCTTAATCTTTAAAACTTATTGCATAACAAATCCAAACATAAAAACATATAACTTGAATTTTAAAACATTATGCATTAACAAAATGCAAACATACTTTAAACATAACTTTTTGTAAACACATTGCAAAATTTGACTTGATCTTTAAAATATTAAGCATATCATATGCAAACGCGCCTTTACAACAACTTAGGTAATAGTTGCAAACACATTTGTAAACATATTATAAAGCATTTGAAAATCAATTTCTTGATTCTATATGTGAGGTTTAAAACTTATCTAGATAATGCTCCAGAGTTCCTATTTCATTTCTTTTTCTTTTTATTAGTCAGCTTATGTGTCCCATTCAAATGACACGCAACTATTAGCTAACATTTTATATTTTCAATCTACTCGATTGATGATAGAACTTTAAACATTAAACGTTCATCCTTTTTACTTAACTTTGTTTACTATCAGTTTACTTTTCCCTTAGTTTGTATCCCATCGGTTTACCTTTCCTTTAGTTTGTAATTCATTGGTTTACCTTTCTTTTACTTAACTTAAATGTCCCTTAGATAAATTTCTCATCTCACTTGATGGTTTTGTTACTTTGCATATTATGAAACATTTTTTGTTTAAGAATGTTTTGCTGATTTGGAGTATTTGGCTTCGTCATAACCATTTTCTTAAAAACAATGATTTTACCCTCAACGGTTCGTAAACTTCATGACTTTACTAAACTTCTCATTTAACTTTACCATCTTATTACTTACATGTTACGAAAAAAATTCCCGCTAAGGGGCATTTTACGATATCAAGCGTTTCGGGTATGTTTTGGCCCTTTTATAGAAAATGACAATTTTTCCCTTGATGGGTCTTAGAAAACTTTCAGACCCCATTTTAAAACATAACTTACATTTCTATATGTCTCATAACATTACAAAAAACAAAACAACATTTTTCCTTTTGTTAAAAATCTATTTTATTAAAACTTTATAGTTTTGACATGTACTGTAAAAATCTTGACATTTTTGCCCTTAATGTTTTTCCTTCATTATTTACTTGATAAAAACTCGTAATCTTTTCAAACTTAAATCCAATGGTTACTCAGTACCCACAACCATGTAGTAAACCAACATTTCCCTTGGTGAAGACTCAATTTCAGGTCGGAACCACAAAAACTCAACATTTTTGCCCCTAAAACCAAAATCGACCATTCTATACCAACATATTCATTTTTTACAAGGAATAAAACTTACAAAAGCTCCTTCATAAATTTCAATATATTTCACAACATTTTCATTCTACAAATTTTTGTGCTTAAAATCTTGTAAAATTCATAACTTTCAAACCATGTAGGATTTTGAAAAGTGTCAATGTTGTCTTAATAGTTTTGATAAGTTCTACAACTTTTGTGTTTTAACTTTCTTAAAATTCTAATGTAATATAGACTTTTTGGCTGATTTTTAAATCTGTCGAATTTTTACAAAACTTTACAATTTAGTCCTTCTAGTATTTTACAAAAGTTTGTTCACAAAAGTTGTCTCCCTCACTGTTTTGGCTATTCCCAGACTTTATTTAGAGAACAAATTGGCCTCTAAGGCCTTCAAAACATAAGTTCTTGAAAACTATCCAAACTTTGTTTAAAATCAAAGTTTGTGAAACTTTTCCTTTTAAACCTTAAATCTTAGTTTCTTTGTTTCTGTCATCAACATCAACATTATCATAAAACATAGCAAATCATACCATAAAATTTATTTAACATGCCATGGTCTATAAACATTACAACAAACACTTGTTGTACAAATTAAAACACAAACTTTTCAAGCTTGGGTTTTAGGATTTTACCTAGAGATTTTTCAAGCTTTAGCTCCTCCTTTGAAATGGCTGAAAACCTTGTCAAAACTCTTGACATAACCGTAGCAAAATCCCCATTTAAAACTCATTCAAATCGTAAGCAAAAACCCTAAAACATAATAGGGAAAACTTAAGTTTTTACTTTATAACTCTTTAATCTTCCTCTAGAGCCCATAATCTTGCTTCAAAGCACGATTTGGAGGCTTATATTCAACAAACTTTGATAGAAAATCTCCTACAGGTACTGCTTTTGGTTGTGGGAAAAGAGAGAATTTCTTTCTTTCTTTCTTTTTCTTTTTCTTGACTTTTCTTCATGCTTTTACATAAAAAATACGTGATGGAGACCACTTTTGGTCTCTTTTAGGCAACCAAAACTAAAGGAAACAAATGGGTGAGGAAACCGTTTCTCCACCTAAAAGATGGCATTTGGGTCCCACATCAATTTTTTAACAGTTCAAATTTATACCGACAGTATTTTTTCTATACTGTTGGTATATGTTTCATACTACTACCATTCCTTTTTATATTGTGCTTCATGATCCATAAGATTCCACGTCATCCACACAGTGTAATTCCTATATTGCTTAGCTTCATACAGTCTAATTCTATACTTATTACTTTATGCAATATAATTTCTATACTACTTAACTTTTTGTAGTGTAGTTTCTATATTGCATAAACTTATTAGTATAATTCTTATACTACATAACTTTATCAGTGTAATCTTTACTTTTTATTTTTCTCATACTACATAATTTTTATATTGTGTATTTTTTATATTGTCTTTTTGCCTTAGAATTTGATGCAATATATTTTGCAACATTTAAGCTTTCTAACTTATTTTCATATCGTCTCTTGCTTATTTAGGACTATGGTATGATTTTAAACCTTAAAAATCTCATTTTCACCTTAAAGAAATTTTTCGTAACAATCAAATTTAAACAATAATCCTCGTAATACCAAAATTACCCCTTAAATTAATAAATTTTTTAGCATAAAATTTGGCTCACAAAATTTGTACATAATTTACTTACCATAATCCTTCATTATTGCATTTTTAATGCATTAAAACTTCTCGGGTGTCACATTTTAAATAGTTAGACTCAATTAAATAAAAAAATTGGGGACCAAATTGAACCTTTCTAAAAAGCTTAGGGACCAACCAAGCTACTTATCCTAAACTTTATCATAATATATTTTTTACTAATTAAAAAATTTTAAAATCTTTTCAACCTATTTTAACTTTTTAAAAACAAGGGTTTAAGCACTTACTAAAGGGAAATACTTTATGTAAAACAGACCCTAAATCACTCAAAACAATAAACGCTTCAAGTAGGATCTTACCAATAATATTTTATCACGTCAAATAAAAATATCATGTTAATTAAAATACAATGATGGATCATTTGAAACAACACATCAATTAAATGTAATGTCACATCAATTGAATAATCCAATATCATTTTAAAAATAGTCAATTAAAATGTTAATGGTTAATAAACATTTTTTTTTCATGTTTTTCCCATCAAGAGGAGTGCTAGCAGCACTCCCTTTCTCTTACATGTAGGATCCACTATCCCATTTGCTGTTTAACTAATAATTTATCATGTTAGTAAATTCCATGTGTCATACTTTGAATACAAAGAGTGTGAAGAGAATGAGAAAGAGAGTGTTGCTAGCATTGCTCCTCTGTGGGTGTTGGCCCAGTCTTTTAGTCAGCCCACACAAGCCAGCAAAACATTGGTCCATGAAAACTACAAACAACGTCCATTTTGTTGGTCGAAGCCAACATTACAGATAGTACCCAACAATTTTTCCTAGGGCAGATTAATACTAGTGCCTTTCAGATTGTTTCCAAAACAGTCCATGTTATATATATTAGAAAAAATTATGCACAGTGAAATTTTAAAAATTTTATATCAGAGTATTTTCTAAAACACAAGTTTGACACACTATATGCATAAATTAACTAGATCTTACTAACCTGTATGTACCGACAAGCTCCTACAATCAGTGAAGAGAAGTAACGTTCTAGAAGGACCTCAACCAACTGGCCTTCTTTGCTATTCTATATCCACGATCGGAGTGAGTGTGGGCTCACACGTACAGCTCTTCCTCTAGGTGACTCTCCTTCAAACCAATTGAGAGAACCCAAAGCTAGTGTTCATAATTTGTGAACAAGAGCTCTCAGGGAGTTTCAGATTCTCACCAGTAGAGTATCACTCTTAATCTCTCAATTGATCTGAATAACTTATGAGACTTACTCCCTATTTATAGAGGTTGGGTCTAGGGTCAGTCCTTATCAGATTAGGTCTTAAAAATTCGAATCAGAATCAAATTCAGATCAATATCTGATAAAATCTGTATGAAAACAAGTAATCTTTTTTCCACGCATCAACAGGCAGAACTTCCCCCATCGGCAGGCCGAACTTGAGGATCTGCATGCCGACCTGCCAAAAATGATCTCAGTGAATCTTTTATTTCCACCTAAGATTCTAGAGGATAAAGTCTCAGTTTTAATTCAAATAACCCAATAAAAAAGTTATCTAATTAAAACAACTTTATCTAGATAATCTCTAAGAAAATAAATGAATTCCTAATAATTCTACAAGTTTATCTTGATTTAATTTATTCAAAATTAAATCAACCGATAAATAAACAAAAATTATCCAATCCTAATAATTCAACAAGTTTATCTTGAATTAATTTTATCACAAAATTAATTCAACCGATAAACAAACATGAATTATTTGATTCTTCCAAATTTCAACCAATCTAATAAATCTAACATAAGTCACCAATTATTGAAAAAGCACGCCGTATCGTTACAGGATTTTGTGAGCTAGCAAAGGGGACCAAATGGATCTATATAGTTCAAGCTCCCGATAATTACAAAACCCAATATCTTAGATGTACATTTCATAATTATCAACTCTAACGCTACTCCACTAAAAGCTTAGAGCTGCACTCTCGAACTACATAGAATTACGAAGCCCGTATAGCTAAGTCTCTATGACATATTATAGTGTTTTGTATCCCTATAGGATTATCCATAATCGGCTTAAGGACAAGTTCTGCCTTACCTTCCCGATTATTTTTATCTTATGTTTCATTATTACACCATTGGAAAACTTACCATCCAAAGACAGTATACCATTCGGTTACATCTATATATCTAAATGGTTGAACGCTCTAGTTTTTTAGTTACAAGAGAACGCATATAAGAGGATATCACTACTCCTAAAGAGGAGCTATGGATTCCATATCTATGAATAATAGGTCTACGCTATCAAGAGTCATGCCTCCAACGTACCGGCATGCATACCACTATTAAGATGTGGGTGTCACCCTTTGGTACATCAAAAGACACAAGTCAAGACAACGGGCCTACTATTCATCTTAGGATTAAGATATAGTATAAATGATTATCTAAAGTAAATTGAATTACCGAGATAGAATTATTTATCCAAATCAATTCACTTTATGTCCCGATCCAGCACATCATCACCTATGACAACATTCCAATGTTTCTATTCACGGAGTCCACCTCTGATGGTGAAGACAAACCATCTCCCAATAGGGATATAGATAACATAACAATCTTTACATGAATAAAGCATCCAACTCTATTCCCTCGATTGCGGATCTTTTGATTCAGACCATCACCTTAAGAATCGTGTCTTTAGCATAATCTGCCCATCATATGCCCAATTCTTGAGTTTTAGACTAATAGTCTCAGACTTTTGTTTGCTTAACATACATTCAACAAATATGAACGTAAAGAGGACAAGATTTGGTATATAAACAATAAATAAATTCTTTATTGATAAAAATGTCTCCAAAAAACTTATTACATTTTTACTCCTTAGGGCATAGATGTCTTACAATCTCCCACTTGCACAAAGTGAGTAAATATGACAAATCTCACATCCCCATAGCTTCCACATGCCTCTCAAAGACTCTCCCAGTAAATGTCTTCATAAATGGATCAGCTAAGTTATCCTCTGACGTGATCTTACACACCGTGACATGCCCGCCCTCAACTAAGTCCTTTATTATATGATACTTCTAATCAATATGCTTACTCTTCTTGTGAAATCTTGGTTCCCTAGCATTAGCTACCGCCACATTGTTATCATAGTATAGTGATGCCGCTTTATCCATACCAAGAATTACCTCAAGATCCCTAAGGAACTTGTAGAGCACACTGCTTCTTTCGAAGCATCACTAGCTGCCACATACTCGGCTTCCATCGTTGAATCCAAAGTGCAATCTTGCTTGATACTTCTCCAACTGATGGCACCATCGTCCAGAGTAAACACAAAACCCAAAGTCAATTTCCTAGAATCCAGACAGGATTGAAAATCTGAGTTAGTATATCATAGAGGAGTCAAGCCTTCACCCGAATACACTTGCATATACCCTCGAGTCCTTTTCAGGTACTTGAAAATATGCTTAACCGCAACCCAATGGTTTGGTCCTGGATCCGCCTAAAATCGACTTACAATCCCAACTGCATAACAAATATCCAGTTGTATGCAAAGCATGGCATACATAAGACTACCGACTGCCGAAGCATAAGGCACATTCTTTATGTATTCTCTTTCTTCCTCAGACTTTGGAGAGTCTTTCTTAGAACGAGTAATTCCAGACCTAGATGGTTGCCCACCTTTCTTGGAATCCTGCATTGCAAACCTCTTGAGAATTTTATCTATGGAGCTAGCTTAGGACACAGCAATCCTTTTGTTCTTCATATCCCGAAAGATCTGGATACTGAGAACAAAATTAGCCTCACCCAAGTCCTTCATGTCAAACTGCTTGGTTAACCATAATTTGACCGATGACAACGCCCCAATATCATTGCCAATCAACATAATGTCATCTACATAGAACAGTAGAAAAACCACCTTCCTATCCTTTATGTGTTTGTAAACACATGACTCATCCACATTTTGTGAGAACCCATAAGTCTTGATCACCTGATCAAATCTTATGTTCCAAGAACGAGAAGCCTGCTTAAGTCCATAAATTGACTTTAGCAGCTTACAAACCTTACCCTCTTGACCTTTGACCTTGAACCCGTCTGGTTATTCCATATAAATGGACTCATCAAGATAGCCATTTAAAAAAGTTGTCTTGACATCCATCTGCCAAATCTCATAGTTGAGAGCGGCAGCTAGGGACAAGAGAATCCAGATGGACTTGAGCATGGCTACAGGCGAAAAGGTTTCCCCATAATCGATTCCCTCTTTTTGCGTATAACCCTAAGCTACCAGTCTAGCCTTAAAGGTTTTGACCTTTCCATCCACTCCTCTTTTCCTCTTGTAGATCCACTTACACTCTATGGGTTTTACCCCTTCGAGAAGATCCATAAGCTTCCAGACCTGATTAGTCTCCATAGACTTCATCTCTATGTTCATGGCCTCTGTCCAGAGTTTTGAATCAACATCCTCCATAGCCTCTGCATAAGTATAAGCATCCCCGTCATGTTCATCCGGTTCAGCCAAGAAAACCTCCCCATTGAACATATGCCTCTCAGGTTGACGTCCGATCCTCCCACTACGTCGAAGCCCCTTAGGTTGTTATTCAGGTTCGTTTGGTTTTTCTACACTGATCAGAATGGTTTCATTTGGAACCTCTGGAGTGATCGGATCACTCCTTAACTCCTCAAGCACCATTTTGCTTCGAGGCTTAAAGTCATCTATGTAACTCTCCTTAAGAAAAGTTGCATTAGTTGAAACCACAACTTTATTTTCTTTGGGTTATAGAAATAACCCCCTTTAGTCCCTTTTGGATATCCTATAAACATGCAAACTTTTGAACATGCTTCTAACTTATTCGCATCCTTAAACAGGACATGAGCCGGACATCCCCATATGCGAATATGGTTTAAGGATGTCATCCTACCCGTCCACAACTCGTGAGGAGTTTTAGGGACCAATTTTGAAGGCACATTGTTCAAAAGATAACATGCGATTTGAGTGCGTATCCCCAAAAGGACAAAGGTATGATGAATAACTCATCAGGGATCTTATCATGTCTAATAAAGTCCTATTCCTTCTCTCCGCTATGCCATTCTGCTGTGGAGTACCCATCACAGTCAAATGGAATAAAATCCCATTCTCTAACAAGTGTCCCATGAACTCATCTGAAAGGTATTCTCTACCTCAATCGGATCGAAGTACCTTTATGGGTCTACCCAATTGTTTTTCCACTTCAGCCCAAAACTCTCTGAACTTGTCAAAAGTTTCACTTTTGTGGTGCATTAGGTACACATACCTATACCTTGAGTAATTGTCAATAAAAGTGACAAAGTACTCATACCTTCCTCATGCCCGGATGTTCATTCATCCGCAAACATCACTATGCACAAGTTCTAGAACCCCTTCAGCCTTATTGCCCTTAGACCTGTATGGTCTTTTGGTCATTTTACCTTCTAAACAAGATTTACATTGAGGTATAGATTCTACCTTTAAGTGACTTAAAGGTCCATCCCTTATCAACCTTTAAATCCTATTCAGGTTAATATGACTAAAGTGCAAATGCCAAAGATAAGTCTTATTAGAGTGAGAAGTTTTAAGTCTTTTAGAGTTATTATCATTCATCTCAGCATTAAGCAGTAAGTCCATCTTAGGTTTTGATAAAATATAAATTATTTTGCATCCATCCAAAACAGATAAAAGATTTGTTTTTATGAATCACCACTTTATCATTAAAAAAAACCAAATATGAGTCCTTAAATAAACAAGCTATAGAAATTAAATTACTTTTAAATTTAGGAACATAAAAACAATCTCGCAAAATTAAATTCCTATAATTATCAAAATAAAGATGGACGTCTCCCATTGCTTCCACTAAGACCAAGGATCCATTGCCCATCCGAAGCGTGAAGTCTTCATGTAGCAGACTTCTCGTTTCTTTGAACCCCTACAAAGAAACACAAACATGATTAGTTGCACTGGAATCTATGACCCAAATATCATTGGATTCCTCAACCAAACAAGTTTCTAAATACAAAAGATCACACCTATCTCCTTTGGAAAGGAAGTCCTTGTAATGCTTCTTGATGTGCTCGACTTTCCCACAGAAGAAGCACTTAAGCTTCTTCGGGTTCTTCTTCTTCTTTTTCTTGCTCTTGGTGCTAGCAGGAATAGAAGACTTCCCATTCTTGGCCTGTTGCTTCTTTCCATTCCCAGAGTTGGGATTGGCACCAGAACCAGCTATCATGTTGGCCTTTCCATCCGCAGGAGACTCCCTGATCAGCAGTTTGAACTCCTGTAACTATTTCATTAATTCTATTAAGGTCATATCCCACTTATTTCTTAAATTAAAAGTAGCTCTAAATAGAATAAATTTCTTTGACAGAGTCTCAAAGACTATAGTCATCTGAGTTTCAGCATCAATATCGGCTCTATTGGTTTGAGCCTCAACGAGGTAACCCATGGCCAGCATCATGTGCTCCTTTACAGATGTCCCCGGCCTCTACTTACAGTTAAGAAGTTTTGAAGCACCCCTTGCCGCTTTGTTATGGCCTGGCCTCCAAACATGTCTTCAAGATTATCCAAGATCTGCTTTGCATTCTCATAATCTTCATGTTCAACCGGTAGCATGTTATTCATGCTGGGCATAACATAGCAGCGGGCTTGATCATTTGCATCTTTCAAGCGATCATATGCTTAGAATTGCTCATTAGTGGAGTCTCATGTAGGCTCGGGCAGACAAGGGCTTGTCAGTACAAATTTCAATTTCTCAAAGGAGAGGACGATATCTAGGTTCTGTTTCCAATCATTATAATTCTCTCCGGTTAATAGGTTTTTGTCAAGTATCAAAGACAAAGCATTTTTGGACATTTTTAATCTACAATAAAGAATCACATACCAAACATAAGCAAACATACAATAATAATTTAGCAAGATAACATAATCTGTAAAAAAATACAAATGTGTTTTTGTGTCAAAACCTTGAAAATATCACAACCTTACAACGATAATTACCAACTTAGAATTCAACAAGTTCTTAGGGGAGTCATGCCAAATTCAATTAGGAACACTGATCCCTTCTTGATTAATATATGCTATCCAAGACCCATATGATCCAGCATATATTAATAATCGTTTCTTTGGCTATTAATTTTATTAATAGAGCTCCTAGAAGAGGTTAATAATAAAATTAATGTGAGTGTATAACCATCGTTTCAATATTTTATCCATGATTTATAATCACCACCTAGGGGTGTGCAACCATAAATCATGCTAAAATACCATATCCTTTCAGAGATCCAATCTGGTATATGAAGGAAATCCCTTCCTAGAGGTCGGGACCACCATGTTCTTCCTATGGACCAACGATGGAAGCCGTAGGTCCTCTCTTCAAAAACCTTCTCCCACTCAATCTTTTGAAATCAAGGTTTTATTTTAAGAACATGCATGAACAATTTTAATATGAGCGGCACTCCCTATTCTATATGACATGTTATCAATATACATGGCAAATCATATTATAATACAGACAAGCAAAGCAATCAAGCAAAGCTAAAAGCAAAATAATAATAACCGTAATATTATGGTTCCACCATAGAGAATAGAAAACAAAGATTACAAGAGAATAATCGAAACATATTATCGAATCTTCATCCTTGAATCCTCAAGTTGTATCCTTCTTCATGTAATATCTATTTTTAAGTCTTTAATCTTGTATGAATCAAATACTTCATACTTCAGGTCATATCTAAATTTAATGTTTCTTAGAATTGTCCCAAAAACAAAATTAAAACTACATTGAAAAAATGCACCTTTTTTGGAGAAATTTAAGCCAATCGGGGTGAACGACCTCCCGGTCATGACCCATCGGCCTATCGATTCATGACAGATCGGCCTGCCGCCAGAGCCATCTGATTTCTGCCCCGCTGTCGGCCTGTCAAACCTCACTCTGGCCTGCCAAACTAGAGGGTTTAGCATACCAACTGATCAGAAATCACCCGTTTCAGAAAATACAATTTTTAATGCAATTCATCAATTTTATTTTCAATAATTTAAAAACATAAAATTAGCGACTTAGAAAATACCTGGAAGTATATCATCTATCTTCTAGATCCACCTTTTAGATCCGTTTTCTCCAAATGATTATTTAATTATAAAATTCTTACAAATTTAAAAATAAATAATAATTCATAGACGGAGATGATAGTCTACCATCTAATTACATGAAAAACCTAGATACACATTCTAACCTCTAAGGAACCATAACCAGTATAAATTAACTAATTAATAAATAATTAAATAATCATTTAATCAACCATAATTAATTTATGAACATTCACCACATAATCCATGACAACATAAAAATATATAGAAACCTAGAGTGCCAACTCTCTATAAAATTAAATTCAAGCATAGGAGTGTTTAAGATCACAAAAGTTATACATATAGTATGTTCACAAACTCGTAAATTTATGTAAAAACCATGGCTCTGATACCAATTGTTGGAAAAAATAGTGTGCAGTGGAATTTTAAAAATTTTATATCAGAGTATTTTCTAAAACACAAGTTTGACACGCTATATGCATAAATTGACTAGATCTTACTAACCTATGTGTGCCGAAAAGCTCTTGCGATTAGTGAAAAGAAGTAACGTTCTAGAAGGACCTCAACTAACTAGCCTTCTTTGCTATTCTCTATCTACGATCGGAGTGAGTGTAGGCTCACACATATAGCTCTTCCTCTAGGTGACTCTCCTTCCAACTAATTGAGAGAACGCAAAACTAGTGCTTGTGATTTGTGAACAAGAGCTCTTAGGGAGTTTCAGATTCTCACCAATAGAGTATCACTCTTAATCTCTCAATTGATCTGAATAACTTATGAGACTTACTCCCTATTTATAGAGGTTGGGTCTAGGGTCAGTCCTTATCAGATTAGGTCTCAAAAATTCAAATTAGAATCAAATTTAGATCAATAACTGATAAAATCCACATGAAAATACGTAATCTTTTTTCCGCGCTTTGGCAGGCCAAACTTCTCCCATCAGCAGGCCGAACTTGAGGATCGGCATGCTGAACTGCCGAAAAAAGATCTCAACGAATCTTTTATTTTTCACCCGAGATTCTATAGGATAAAGTCTCAGTTTTAATTCAAATAACCCAATAGAAAAGTTATCTAATTAAAACAACTTTATCTAGATAATCTCTAAGAAAATAAATGAATTCCTAATAATTCTACAAGTTTATCTTGATTTAATTTATTCAAAATTAAATCAACCGATAAATAGACAAGAATTATCCGATCCCAATAATTCAACAAGTTTATCTTGAATTAATTTTATCACAAAATTAATTCAACCGATAAACAAACATGAATTATTTGATTCTTCTGAATTTCAACCAATCTAATAAATCTGACATAAGTCACCAATTATTGAAAAAGCACACCGTATCGTTAAAGGATTTTGTGAGCTAGCAAAGGGGACTAAATGGACCTAGATAGTTCAAGCTCCCGATAATTACGAAACCCAATATCTCATATATACATTTCATAATTATCAACTCCAACGCAACTCCACTAAAAGCTTGGAGCTGCACTCTCGAACTACATAGAATTACAAAACCCGTATAGCTAAGTCTCCATGACATATTATAGTGTATTGTATCCCCATAGGATTATCCATAATCCGCTTAAGGACAAGTTCTGTCTTACGTTCTCGATTATTTTTATCTTACATTCCATTATCACAGCATCGAAAAACTTACCATCCAAAGATAGTATACCATTCAGTTACACCTATGTATCCAAATGGTTGAGCGCTCCAGTTTTTCAATTATAGGATAACATATATAAGAGGATATCACTACTCCAAAAGAGGAGCTATGGATTTCATATCTATGAATAATAGGTCTACGCTATCAAGAGTCATGCCTCTAACGTACCGGCATGCATACTACTATTAAGATGTAGGTGTCACCCTTTGGTACATCAAAAGACACAAGTCAAGACAACATGCCCACTATTCATCTCAGGATTAAGATACAATATAAATGATTGTCTAAAGTGAATTGATTTGCCGAGATAGAATTATTAATCCAAATCAATTCACTTTATGTCTGATCCAACACATCATCACCTATGACAATGTGTCAATGTTTCTATTCACAGAGTCCAACTCCGATGGTCAAGACAAACCATCTCCCAATAGGGATACAGACAACAAAACAATCTTTACATGAATAAATTGTCCAACTCTATTCCCTCGATTACGGATCTTTTGATTTAGACCATCACCTTAAGAGTCGTATCTTCCGCATAATCTGTCCATCATATGCCCAATTCTTAAGGTTTAGACTGACAGTCTCAGACTTTTGTTTGCTTAACATACATTCAATAAATATGAATGTAAAGAGGACAAGATTTAGTATATAAACAATAAATAAATTCTTTATTGATAAAAATGTCTCCAAAAGCTTATTACATTTTTACTCCTTAGGGCATACACGTCTAACAATATAAATGTAATCTCATAAAATTTTAAAGCAAAAATTTTTAGAAAATAGATTATAAAAGCTCTAATAGAATGCTCCATCTTGATTATTCTTCTTCATAATTACATAGGAAACCCTAATTTTAAAAGAGCAATAAATTCTAGACGGTGATGATAGACCGCATCCTATTAAAATTACAATTACATGAATAAATCCTAGACATATATTTCTAAACTCTAAGGAACTATAATCGACAATAATTAAAAAGTAACAAAGATTAATTAATTACCATTCTCCATAAATTCATATGATAACAAATAATTAATATTCCCCACACATTAATCTTTTACTTATCAATACATGTAATATTTGCATTATTATTTATCTCACCAAAAATATCATAAATACACCTAAAGTATTTATTCTTTAAGGCACTAATCCTAACAATTGACACCTCATCCACAATCAGCATAGCTTTTCAAACTAAAATTGTAGTCACCAAAGTCTCATATGATTTGGGTAGGAAAGCTAAAAAAATTATAGCTTTATTCTCCTCATCAATCTTGACCTCTACACTTAATAATTGAGTTATACATTTAGTACCCAACATTTGAAAAGTGTCATTTTGGTCCCTAATCTTTTACTATATTTCATCTTTGGTCTCTTTTTTCAGTTAGATATTAAATATTTAATAGAATATTCTTAAAATGCCATGCTTTGGTCCCTAGTCTATTACTTTGTTTCACTTTTAGTCCTTATTCTATTATTTTGTTTAACTTTTGATCTTCCGTTAGCAAGATATTATTAGGGATCAAAATTAAAAAAAAAAACTAGAGTGAGAAACTAAATACAATGGTTTTAATTCATGTTACTAAAATAAAAACAATGTATTATACTGTTATTTTGATGAGCTTTGATATATTCTTTTTAAAAGATAAATATTATTTAATACTAATATATTATATATGCACAAGTATTTATAGTAACCAAAATGATTAGAATTATGATTATTAAGCACAATATATATATGTACATATATATAAATCAATGTGTGATTATTCATTTTTAAATAAAAATTCCTCTTACTAATAATATAATAATTTTTTTAATTACATGCATCAAAATCGTTATATTTAGTTTTCACTTTAAATTTTTCAAATTTTAGTTCAAGTAAATTACTTGAATGGTCCTCGAATTATTAAAGATGTGACTCACTAGTTTCCGTTCCTTTTTTTTAGCTCAAACAACCCCAAACTTAAAAAAAAAAAAAAAAAGATGCAAAAGGACTAACTTGACTTACGTCCATCAATTTTCCCTTTTTTCTCAATCTCTTGCCATACACATGATCATCATTTGGTTAAAAAATACTAAATTACCCCTTACTAAATCAACTATCATTTAACAATAATAATTGAAAAAGGGTAAATTACACTGATACCACTTATATTTTGCCTAAATTATAGAGACACCTCTTGAACTAAAACTAATCACATTGACACCCCTTAACTTTTTGAAAAAATCACACAGAGAACCCTACTGTGAGGGTTGATCGTTAATTTTGTCCAAAATACCAAAAAAGTCCCTTCATTCATTAAAAAACATTTTTTAGTTATTTTATGCAGTTAAAAATAATGATTTTACCCTTCTTTGACATTAAAAATGAGTTTAAATAAGTTGTACACACTTGTAACTATAAATTTCACTTTGTTACAAAATAAATTATTTTTTCTCCAAATATAACGATTATGTCCAAAATAAGATAAAATGTAATTAGAACAAATTAATTACAACAAAACCGAAACTAACTAATTCCAAGAAAACAATAATTCAATTATAAAAATGGTTTTTTTCAATAAATTAACTAATTCTAGCGAAACCTAAAAAATTCTTCCTCTTCTTTAGTGCTTTGTTTTTCAGAAAAGACTAAAAAATTATAACAAAATTATAAAAAAAATAAAGAAAACAAAATTTTTTGAGAAAAATGAAACAAATAATCATGTAGAAAGCTTTAAAATAAATGCAAAATTAAAATCTTAAAGTAAATTAACAATGTAAAAATCATATAAGACATAAATAGCAATGTAACTAAAAAAGCCTTCAAAAAATGTAGCAAAAAAATTACTCATTTATTTCTCTCCCTTCATTTTCTCTCTCTTTCTTTCTCTTTCTCTCTTTCAAGGTAGGGCACAAGAATGGGATAACGATGGGAAAGGGGGGGACAGGGAAGGAGGCCTGACGGGGTAGGGACAACGACAAGTGGGGGTGCGACAGGTGGCTGGCTGCGACGGGGAGGGGGCTAATGGGGGTGGTTGTGCTCGACGAGAAGGGGTTGGGCGGGGCTAGGTTACGCTAGGCTGGGCTCAATGGGAATAGAGGGTTAATAAGGCGGCTCGATGGAAAAGGGGCCGACGGGGTTGAGCTCGATAGAATAAAGGGTGAGTGGAGTTAGGGCGTGATTGAAGATGGCATGTGGTGTTGGACGCGATGAAAGCGAGGGTAGGCGGTGTCGTTGAGTTTGGTTGTGGGGTTGCCGAGGGTTAACGGTAGAGGGTGAGCTAGATGGATTTGGGTAGGGATCGGGTAGCGTGGAGGGGGGGGTAAGGGAGGCTTGTCTTTTTTTTTTTTTTGTTTCCTTTGTTTTCTTGATTTTGACTTTTTAAAGATTTTGAATTTTTTTGGGTAAAAAAAGCTTTTTTTGTTTTCCCTTTTTTTAGCTAATTTTTAATTTTTAGGTAAAAAAAAATAAATGATTGTGATTTGATGATTTTAGGTCAATGACTGAGATTTAAGGAGTATTTTTGTCATTTTATATGACAAGTTAACAATCTTAAGCTTAGGAAGTGTGAATGTGATTAGTTTTGATCCATAAAGTGTCTTTGTAATTTGAGCAAAACATAAGAGATGTTAGTGTAATTTATCCAAAAAAAAAAACTAATCAAATAATGTTATCTTCCCTAGCTTAGGCCTTCAAGTCAAGGGATTTTGACAAAAGGCTTTAAGAAAAAGCCTTTTTGGACAAATGGCATCTTTTTTTTTATTATTTTTTTGAGCACCAAAAAACAAGCTTTTTGGGTAGGAAAACTGCTCTAGTTTTTTTTTTCTTATTCTATTGAGGTTTCTTTTCTTACTATAATTCTTTTCCTCTTTTTTTTTTCTTAAAAAAAACTAGAGTAGTTTTTTTGCCTAAAAAAACCTGCTTTTTAATGCAAAAAAAAAAAAAGATTCTATTTTCCCAATTGAATTTTTTTTTTGGCCTTTTTTCAAATTTCTGCCTTTAAGTCAGTTGTCTAACCCAAATTGGCGGGGCATTTTGAAAAATGACTTTAAGAAAAAGTCATTTTAGGCAAATGATCCTTTTTTTTTTACAGTTTTTTGACGCAAAAAAATGGGGCATTTTGAGAAATGGCCTTCGGCCAAATTTTTTTTGGGTAAATAGACCACTTTTTTTTGGACAGTTTTTGGCACAAAAAAAAAGGTTTATTGGACATCAAAACGGTTCCAGTTTTTTTTTTTTATCATGTTGAGGTTTCTTATTCTGCTACAGTCATTTTTCTTATTTTGTTGAAAAAAACTGAGACAGTTTACCTGCACAAAAAAACGTGTTTTTTTTGTTAAAAAAACGTGTTTTTTTTGTTAAAAAAAAAAGGACTTTTACCCAATTTGAAAATTTTTTTTGCCCTTTCATCAAAATCTTCCCAAAAAAACATGCTTTTTGGGCATCAAAACAGCTCGAGTTTTTTTCTTTTCACTCTATTGAGGTTTCTCTCCTCATTACAGTTATTTTCATCTTTTTTTTGAAAAAAAAAACTAAGACAGTTTATCGACATAAAAAAATATTTTTTTTTTGTGTCAAAAAAAATATATATATCATTTTCTTAATTAAGAAGTTTTTTTGCCCTTTTGTCAAATTCTTCCCAAATTGGCTGACTCTCTATCGTGAGCCCTAAAACAAACTCCGTAATACTGAACCTAAGCTTGCAACTCCTTTTACGAACCCAAGCCACGGATCCCTCAAAACCCAGCCGTCGAAAGCCCGCCTTCGCAAACCAAAAACCCCATCACCGGTCACTCCATGCCCGTTGCCGTCGGTGGTGAGTTTTCCATCTCCGGAATTGGGAGAAAACTTCCCAAATAGCACCCGAAGTCTTTCACCGTTTTGTTCGAGCTTAATTCCAAAGGCGAAAGAGCTTCTTTCACGACTTGAAACGAATTTAGAATCGACTCAATTGGGTCATGTGCAGTCACCATTACTATCAACCTTATGCAATCCTCGTTTCATCTCTTTTATATTTATACAATTAGCAATCTTATCTGCACCTACCCAATCCAATCTCAACAAAAGCCACAGAATTCCTATCACAAAGATTAAAAAAATCAAACCCTAAATTGAAAAGAGGAAAGCGACGGATGTTCTCGAATCTGATGATCGCCATAAGTTCCGAAGGAGAAGCAGGTCAATCGGTTGAATCCGAAACTTCAAAGAAGAAAAATCCATGCTCTAATGGCCACAAATCTAAAAACCACCGAACATTTTCTACCCCAACTCAAGAACAATCCATATTTATTCACCAAATACCAAAAATAGTTTACCGTTTCACCTTTCATCTTTTAGTTCTCAGTCAACCATTTGACCAATTAAAGGCAAGAGGCTTTAAGTTTTCAAAACAGGGGAATTCATTATAGAGATAAGAGAGCTCAGATGGAGAAATCTGGGTGTTTTGTTCTTGTTTATGAGAAAGAGATATTTGAGTAATAGAATGACGACGATATGACGTCGGCGAAGAAGAAGAAGAGGGGGTGCTCGTTGGGGGGTCGCCGGAGTGAGTTGTTGTTTGGGGTTCCGGTGGCAGGGGTGCTTGGTTTGTAGATTTTCGGAAGATTTTGACGAAAGGGCAAAAAAAAATTTTAAATTGAGTAAAAGTTTTTTTTAAAAAAAAATAAAAAAACATATTTTTTTATGTAGGTAAATTGTCTCAGTTTTTTAAAAAAAAAATAAGAAAAATGATTGTAACAGGATAAGAAATCTCAACAGGATGAAAAAAAAAACTGGAACCGTTTTGATATCTAAAAAGCCTTTTTTTTGTGCCAAAAACTGTCCCAAAAAAAAGATCATTGACCAAAAATTTTTTTTTCAAAAGGTTATTTTTAAAAATCCCCTAGATTTTTTTTTCTTCAAATGGATTTTGATTTTGATTTTTTTTTTCTATCATGCTTTACAATTTTCAATTTAATTTAGCTTAATTTTCTATATTAAAAAAGTAAAAAAATATATTATTTTACTAAAATGCTCTTAATATTTAATAATGTGCATGACACGTGATCGAGAACAGTGAGGAAATTAACATATGTCAGGTAAGTTCTTCCTTTCACAGTAATTTCTTAAGTTCTAGATCATTTGTGCTGAAAAAGGGAATGAGGATTAACAGGTCATCTTTTTGATAGTTCAAGGATTAATGGAGCAATTTATTCTTTTAGTTCTTGATAATTCTTAGTTTGAGGACCAATGGAGCAATTTATTTATTTTTAGTTCTTAATAATTCTTAGTTATAATAGAGAGACCAAAGTGAAATAAAATAATAGATTAGGGGCTAAAGTGAGATATTTTAAAAGTTTTTGTTAAAAAACTTTAACTGTTAACTAACAGAGGGATTGAAACTAAAACAAAATAATATATTAAGAATCAAAATGAGACTTTTAAAATGTTAGGGACTAAACTAGGACCAATGGTAAATCTCAACGATCATTTGTAAAATTAAGCCTTTGATCCCTAACATCAAGTTTCTAATCCATTTTAACTCATAGTACTTTATTAAATATAATCTATTCGCTACGAAATTTTATTAAAATTTCTCTATTTTTTCATAACTCAAAATGAGTTGCTTCATTCATAACAATGTATTTTAGTTCAGAAGCCAAACTTAGATAGTAGTGGTTATGATCGTGCTAAACTTATGAGCTTAAAGTAGGACATTCATTTAATGTTTTCCTTGAAATTGAAAACGTACATTTCCCCTCAAACAAAAAAGAAAGACGTGTGTTGTTGTTGTTCGAGGAGAAATTTTTATCTTATGTTACCTTACATGTATAAAAAGTTAATGCAAATTTTTGGTCATTTCTTTAATAGATGCCTCTAATTTTTTTTTTTTAAATTTCACTAATGGTCCTTGTTGGGGGTATACTAGACACCCCTCCCGAAGAGCACTCCTCGGTTGTCTAGACAACTTACTCAAATATAGCCATTTTTTACATACATCTGCTACTCTTCTCTGATTGGCACTTCCACCCGAGGTGCACCCTAGGGCCTCTATTGGTTGCCATGCAAGACATCTCTTTTTCAGGAGGAACATGTGCTCAGGATAGACTGATATAGCCTGCAACTAAGCAATAATTCATCTCCAAAGGTTGACAGATGGCTTCATCTTAGCCCTCGGATAAAGGGCTGGCCCTCTTTCGAGATTGTGACAGTTGTCACCAACTACCTAATACCACCCGATAGGACGCATGGGTCACGGGTCAAACCCACCTAACACCCGGTTCAAGTGGTGGCCTATAAATAGAGAGCGTTTACTCCATCTAGAGGGTAACATGGACTTTCATACCTAACCCTTCTTATGATCTCAATTGAACAGGTACCTGACTTGAGCGTCAGAGAGCCTTTGGCCGGCACCACAGCAGTGTCCCCTTTGATCTCCAAGGCGTCCCCCCTTCTTATTGTAGGTTCACCTTGAGAAGCTGAGATGAGTAGGGTAGGTAATCCGACCACCGTGTGCAGCCACATGTGGCGTTGATCACCATTTAAGCAAGCAAAGTATCAACAATTTGGCATTAGAAGGAGGGCCACGTACCTTTGTTGCACTCCCATTATTAACATCCTCACTCAGCATGGCTACAAGAGGGAATACTCAGGAAAGGCTCCCAATAAGAGGGGTCGGGGAACGTCTAAAATTGGAGCTAGACCAGACCTCTTGGCAGGCCCTACATAGCTATGTCCTGGTTAGGTGGCTAGGGTAGTGAAGACAGAGCAGCCCCAGCTGCAGAAGACCCAATCTGAGAATTGACTGCCATAGATAGCGCAATAACAAGCACATTAATCACCCCCCGTTCTCCTTTTGTCAGCTTGAGAAGACCGGGTAGGTGGTCGAGCAGGGCCAAGGGACAGCTCTCATAATGAGGGATATTTCGAGCAAGTCAACCCTAGGCCTTGGAAAGCGCCTCTCGAAGAATTGACTAGTCAAAAAAGGCTAGCTTGGGCCCTGAGATGGCCATAACTGATCCCTACAAGGTTCCCAGGAATCAGTCTTTGACAAGCTCAGGAACCAAGGGGCTCGCCTTGTCCAAGACTGACCATAGGCTAGACATAATGATAAGGTAGAGGGTGACACCCTATACAGGGTGGAGTTGCCCGAAGATACCAACAGCCGACAACTATGAGCCCTATGATAGCATATCGATCAAATCAAGAACAACTACTATAGGGTAGACGAAGGTGGCATGCCTAACTCATACTTTATTGATGCCATCATGAGGGGCCCTAGATTAAGGCCTATGATGGAACAACAGATGCTGACGAGCACCTTGAGCTCTACAGGGGCCACATGATGCTGTAAAACACCAGCAATGCTGCTATGTACAAAGCATTCTCATTGACCTTGACTGGCCCTGCTCAACAGTGGTTCTGATGTATAAAGTTGGGCACAATGAGCTTTTTTAGGCAATTGTCCAATGAATTCTCAATAGCCTTCACCCCGTCCAAAACAAGGAGGAAAAAGGTCATCCATTTTTATGTTGTGATACAAGGAGACGGAGATGTGCGAGATTACATCAATCGCTTCACCCAGGCAACATTGGAGGTGAGGTGCATTGAGGAAGAGACCCTCAAGCATGCTTTTAGCAAAGGGTTAAGAGATAAGGGCCTACTCTGGTCGCTCACCCTAAAGTAGCCAAACACCTTCTCCCAAACATTTGCGTATGCCCAGAGGCACACAGATGCAGTGGACTAAATGAAAAGCCACCATAATGGAGAGGGGGGTAGCAAAAAAGGCAAGAAGAACAAAGTTTGACCTGAGTAGGGGGAAGACCGACCAGAGCAAGAAGCCCCAAACTGACAAATCAAAGTTTTCGATTAGGAAATTACAGAGCTACACACCTCTGGTTGCCACCATTGATGAGGAGCTCAACTAGATGAGCAACCGCAGTCTACTGGTGGACCCACCTCTGCTAAAAGGAAACCGAGCAAGATGGGACCAGAACAAATATTGCAAGTTTTATAAGGACATTAGACACAACACCCAAGACTACATCCAACTAAAGGACTAGATCAAAAAGCTCATCCGATATGGACACCTCAGGAACTTCATCGAACAGGTCTTCACCCCTAGCAATAACGCTAAAAGGATCGACCAGCCAGCCCAGGAAAGCCAGCCGAGAACACAGAACGCTGATGGTGGGAATGTACCAGACCCCCGAACATTATGCATACGATCTTCGATTGGCCAATTATAGCGGACACTGCGGGCGGTCGGCAGTCCTATGCTTGGGAGACCCACCTGGTTAAAAGGGAAGATTTAATGAATATGTCTAAACACATTAACAAGATGTGCCGACAAGAGGACATTGCAATTACCTTTACAGAGGAGGAGGCGGATAAGCTCATCCATCCCAATAATGATGCCTTAGTATGTGAGCTTCAGATCGCAAACAACATAGTTCATTGTGTGCTGATTGATAATGGCAACTTAGTTGACATTCTGCTCAAACAAGCATTTGACAAATTAAAGATCAACAACACTATACTTGTCCCAGTCAGAACCTCCCTCTATGGATTCTCGGGGGAGTGTGTCCGAGCAGTAGACAATATCTGTCTATCAGTATGAAGATCAGTGCTTAGGTTATACGACTCGTCAAATTCCTTGTAGTTGACAAGCTGTCCCAACATAATATCATCATTAAGAGGCCGACCCTCAATGTCCTAAAGGCCGTGGTGTCCACCTACCACCTAGCCATAAAGTTCCTAATCAAGAATGGAGTCGGTGTAATAAGGTTAAGACAAAAAGACTTCAGGGACTATTGTGCCAAGGCCATGAAGGAGGCTGCGCTTGGTAGTTGAACATCTCGACCATCTACAAGGTAGAAGAAGTGGAATTCCCTGTTGAGGAAAGACCAAAAATGCTAACCGACCTAGACCTACGACTCCCTGAGGAGGAGGTGAGTGTATCTCCTGTACAAGATCTGGTCCCCTACCATTTGGACCCCAAATATCCTGACCTAATAAACATGCTCGTGTCTCAGCTGAAGCCTAAGATCTGGGCAGATCTAGAGACGTTCCTTATGGAATATCAGGACATGTTCGCCTAGTCCTATGAAGACATGCCCAGGATCGACCCAAACATCACCAACCATTATTTGAATGTTAATCCTGAGCATAAGCCGGTTATCTAGAAGAGAAGAGCCTTCAATTTAGAGAGGTACATCGCCATAAATAAAGAGGTTTAGAAGCTATTGAAGGCCAGATTTACCCCATAAGTCACCTATTTGGAGTGGTTGGCGAATGTAGTCTTAGTCAAAAAAGCCAGCGGGAAGTGGCATGTCTATATTGACTTTACAGACTTGAACAAAGCTTACCCGAAAGACTATTTCCCCTACTTTGAACTGATCAGCTGGCAGACGTAATTGCCAGCCATGAACTACTTAGCTTCATGGATACCTATTTTGGATACAATCAAATTAGAATGGTCGAGGAAGATCAAGTCAAAACTACAGTCACCACTTACCAGGGGCTATTTTGCTATGTTGTCATGTCATTCGATTTGAAGAATGTTGGAGCAACCTATCAGTGCTTAGTGAACAAGATATTTTCTCGGCAAATTAGAAAGACCATGGAAGTATACGTCGACAACATACTCATGAAATCTGTCCAAGTAGCTGATCACATCACCGACCTCTAATAGCTTTGACATCCTCCGGGAAAACAAGATGAAGCTCAATTTAACTAAGTGTGCATTCAGAGTAGAGTTAGGAAAATTCCTTAGATTTATGGTCAACCACCATGGCATAAAGATCAATTTTGCCAAGGCCAGAGCCGTGGTGGACATGTGCTCCCTCCATACAGTCAAGGAAGTCCATAAGCTCATCAGATGATGGCCGCTCTATCCTGATTCTATACCAGTCTACTGACAAATGTTACCTCTTTTTCCATGCACTTAAAGGGATGTTTAGATGGAACAGAGAGTGTGAGGAAGCACTCTAAAGCGTCAAGAAATACCTAGCCATACCCCGGCTCCTATCCAAATCTTTGCCAAGATACACTTTATGTCACAACCCGCTTTTTAACGGGTTGTGGTTTAACGTTTTCCTTACTTACGTATCTATAAAAACTTGAAAATATATTTTTTTAATAAATATATTACACATACATACTGAAATTTCTTTTATATTTATATGTATAATTACACAAGCAACTTTCTTTTTAAAACATCACCTACTTAGAATGTCCAAAAGAGGTTTTGTTTCACTTAACCATACTATATCATTTATACATTATAATCCAAAATAACTTAAAATACATAGCAACGAAAACATATCTGTGGCGGTATCCACACCCTGGTCTGCACACTACTCATATTCCCCTGCCAGCTCATCAACATATTCATTTTGACCTTCTAGTGGAAATTCCTACAGCATGAAATAACTAGGTGAGCTTATGCTTACTAAGTCCAAACATAGCCCACATAAGTCTTATACTAATATGCATGATCCATTTATGCTTTCTTATGAACATTCCTTATTCTTGTTATATCTTTTCTCTCATTAGGGCCCAAGTGCTCGTACCAATGTGCACATAGGTCTTCGTAACACCGAGACCATAACATAACTTTAACTTTAAACTCCCTTTTGCTTCGAGAGTTGGTACGACACTTTCTTATTTCTAGTGTTTCATTTACCAGTCTAGTTATTTTGGTTATCATACCATGCATGACAATATATGCTCATATTAAGTGCAAAACATTTACACTTTTTAAAAGTGTAGCACACACAAACATGTTCACATAAATACACCATACCCTTAAACCTACTTTTTCATACTGTAGGTGGGTTTGGAACTTACTTGTTTTTGCCGCTATTAAAACCGTCTTCAGGTTTTCTTTGTTACTCGTTTAAGGACTTGTTTGGCCAATTATATCATTATTAGCCAAACATCACTATTTAGCTATACATCAATAAGGTATATTTTTTTATTACTATTTTGAAATACTTTTCGACTACTTAAAGTTCAACCATCCTCTCGTTGTTCTCTATCTTACACGTTTCGAGGTCCGTATTGCTCATTTCATAAAAAATGACGTTTTTGCCCTCCATGGGTCGCTTTGAATTCCTAAGCCCGATTTGACTAATTTCACATGAAATGTCGTTTATTAGCGTGAAAACAAGTGCTCAAGGCATCGGGTTACTAGTTTGCAATAAAAGCCTAAGTTAAACAAAACTTTATAATTTTATCCCTTATGTGAAAATTTTTGACGATTTTACCCCCAGGACAAAAAATAATCTTTTTAAACTATTAGTCCCCATTTTTCAAGAGGATCAAATTTTCTCAAAGTACCATACCCTAATTCTTTTTGTAAAATGATGTTTTTGCCCTTAAATTTTTTTTTTTCAACTTTAACAAATTTTGTAAAATTTATATCTCACAAACAGAAGAGATTTTCAACGAACTGCCTATAGTTTTAACAGTTTCATCGAGATCTACAACTTTTATGTTTTAACTTTTTCAAAATTCTCACTACACAGGGGTGTTTTTGGGCATTTTTCAAATCTGTCGAGAAAAAACTTTTTCTTACAATTTAGTCCTTATGTTATTTTTATAAAAATCCATTTTAAAACAGCATTTCCACCCCTATAAAGGCAGTTTCAATCTTTGCCTAAACCATATTCATGCCTAACACTATTTTTGCAAAACAAGCGTCGAAATTTACAAAACTAACCTTTTTTTGCATAAACTAATACTTTTCACATTTAACCTCTAATTTCAACAATACTAACATGCCATAAATCATACACCCATGGAATTCAATCACAATCTTGCTTGAATACCCACATTCTTTTTGAAATAACAAGAATCAAAACAAAAACCACTAAACTTTAAGTTTAAGAAATTAAAACTTACCCAAATCAAAAATTTGTGCTTTTAGCCTTTCCAAGGGCTCCTTTAAAACTTTTTCCTGGGCATTTTTCATACAAAATTCCCTGAATTAAATTTCCCCCTGAATGCAAGAAAACCTTAGGAGAACTTGAAAAAAGTTTCAGTTTTTACCTCAAATTTGATAATATCCTTTGAACTTTGCTTCTTGAACTCAATTGAGGTCAATTTTACAAAGATTTGGGCTTGAGAAAATTTTTGAAAGGGAACTTCAATGGCTACCGTGGGTAAGGAAGAAGAAATGAGAAAAAAAATTTTGCTTGTTTCACATTTATTTCATTCTTATCTTACTTGGTGACTTACCAAGTGATCAAGGGGGCTACTTAGGTGGCTTGGTGTGATTGGGCCACCTTTCATGGCATGGTGGCCCAATAAAATTTCAATAGGTGTCCCCTTGGTGGGCCCCAAAAATTTTACACAGTATAATTTTTCACCATACAGTGTTTTTCTTATACTGCTTTAGTAAAAGCAGGGCAAAAACATATTCTTAAACTATAGGAAATATTTTACTTACCTTTGGTTTATTTTTGGAGGCCAAACATAACATTTCTTATATCTGTGTTTTCACTTAGCAGTATACCTATACTGCATCGACCTCCTTTTACACTGGTTTAGGGTTCTCTATCTTATTTATACCTTAATTACCCATCTATTTATATCACAATTCTATAATTAATTGTGATATAAAATTCATTTTATGGATATTGTTTATAAATTGTTGAGTATTTCGACTCACAAAATCTGTATTTAGTAATATCCAACATCGTACCAAGTTTATCATAAAATTTTCTACTAATATTGTTTATTATACATTATCATAATTTTTACAAAAATATAATTTATAAGATTAAATTTATTAATTTAATCTAATTAAATATTAGATTTTATTAATGCATTTCCCTTGGCCATTACACTTTACGCCTACTAAGTGGTATCTAAGAAGGCGATCAGCTCAGTCCTTATCTAAGAAGAAGGAGACATCTAGAAACTGGTCTACTACACTAGCAAGGCATTTTAAGGAGCCAAAGAGAGGTACCTACCATTGAAAAAGCTAGCATTGGCCCTTGTTACCTCTGCTCGGAAGCTCCGGCCGTACTTCCCAGGGCACACTATTTGAATCTTGACCAAGTTTCCCTTGCTTCAAATACTCCAAAATAAAGAAATTTTTGGTCGGATGGCTTAGTAATCAATTGAGCTCAGGGAATTCAACATACAATTCGTGCCCTAGATGGCCATTAAGGCGCAAGCTTTGGCCAACTTTATTGTTGAATTCATAGGCGTCGATCAAGCCACCCCCTTGACCGAGAAGGCAGCCGTGGAAGACTTTATCCTGCCAGCAACAGCGTAAGTGGACCCAAACCTGAAAGGAAACTATTTGTGAATGGGTCATCTAGCATGAATGGGTCAAGTGCCGGACTTATCCTTATTAGTTCGGACGGCTACAAGGCTAGCTATGTACTCCAATTTGATTTTCAAGCCTTCAAATATGAAGTCATGATAGCTGGTCTCAGAATCACGTGGGAGCTTGGTGGACCACATCCATGTTCGTAGCAATTCCATGCTCATGGTCCAACAAGTGACTGGCGAATTCTAAGCCCAGAATGAGTGCATGATTGGTTATTTGGGCAAGGTCAAAACCCTACTTGGGCAATTTAAGAGCTTCACAGTCACCTAAATTCCCAAAACAGAAAATGCAAAAGCTGATACCCTTGTTCAGCTAACTTTAGGCCTTGAAGACAGTGACCTGATGTCAGTACCAATTGAGTGGCTGGCCGAGCCAACATCAGAGAAGAATTAGTGAGCAAGGCTGCTGATCAAACAAGAACCTAGATGGACCCGATCATCTGATACCTAACCACAGTTGAACTACTCGGCAACTGAGAGGAGGCCCAACACATTCGTAATAGCTCGGCCTGGTATTCGATGATTAAGGGAAGACTTTATAGACGCGGCTACACCATGCCCTACTAGAGGTGTGTCAAACCAGAGGAGGCCCAGTACCTCATGGAAAAAATCTATAGTGGTCTGTGTAGCAACCATGCAAGTGGGAATTCCTTGTCCTTGGAGTGCCTTCACTAGGGCTATTACTAGCCGACCAAAGATCTAGACTACAAGGAACATACTTGCAAATGTCTCAAATGCTAGCAATTTGCTCGGGCAATTGGGCGTCACGTCGAGCCGCTCAACTCAGTAGTGTATACCTGGCCGTTTGCCAATTAAGGCATTGATCTTATAGGACTCCTCCTTGTGGCCAAATCACAATTTAAGTATTATATAGTAGCCATTGACTACCTCACAAAATGGGTAGAGGTCGAGCCCTGCACTGATATGACGAGGCTAGGTGTACCAACTTCATATATAAGAACATAATTTACCAATATGACATCCTGCACACAAGAGTCATCGACAAACTCAAGTAGTTTAAAGTAACAAGCCTCCTTTCCAGCTAGGCATCAAAAGGTGTTCTCCTTTCCAGGGTATCTCCAGAGCAACAGGCAAGTCAAAGCTGTCAAGAAGACCATCACAGACAACCTAAAGAAGAAGTTGGAAGGCATCAAGAGAGCTTAGATCAACGAGCTACCAAAGATGCTCTAGGCATACATACAACTCTTTGGACTCCCACAGAATCAACTCCTTTCTCCCTGGTCTACGTAGTTGAGGCTATGATCCCGACGAAAGTTGGCTTGCCGAGCTACAGAATAGAGAATTATGATGAGTAGCAAAACACTGAGCTCATGATGACCGAGCTTGACCTGGTAGAAGAAAAATGAGATGCAACATTCATCCAAATGGTAGCTCAGAATCAAGTTGTTGCTTGGTACTATAACAAGCAGGTGAAACCTATAACGCCCGCCATTTTCTTTTGCTATGTAATGCCCTTAAGTGGGGGTTAACAGTTTTTAATAAATAAAATAAAGAACAGAAACTATAAATAAACATCAAAAGAAATTTTCCCAGGACTTAAATAAAAACTCTTAAAACAAAATAAAAATATAAACAACAATTAAACCACAGTTTAATGCAGCACCATAAATTTAATAATACAAAACTGTCATCATCATCGTTCCAACCTTCAACACATTTTAATACAATCACAGAAAGTAACATACGATGCTTACCTTATCATGAAGGACATTCTTAAGCAAATGAAACAATTTCCAATGTATACAGTTACATAGCTTCTTCAACTATGTTTCTTGTCACCACCTCACATGTTGTGAGTCCTGAAAAGATGAAAATATAAAGAAATGAGAGACAACATGTTCAGTAGGGAAAACATTACTCACCTTTAGGTTTTTATCATTGCCACATTAAAACCTGCATGGTTAGTTAGTATTCATCATTATCCAGGTTACGAGATTTATTATGATCATATTCCGTGGATACCATTGTTAATCATTACCAAGTTTCATACACATACATATATACAAATACTACAATTTATCATTATTCCTAGGTATCCATATTCAATAGAGTATCACTCAACTCCTTGAAACCCAAATGGGCGCGCTTGACCACCCTCCAATCATTCCAAGGGTGTTCCGATGAGGGGATATCAAATCCTGGATCGTCACCAAGTCCATTCCTGTATAGTGCGTTCTGGGACTTTCGATCCAAGGGAGCGTCGTCACTTCCCCCCTATTTTACCTTTTAGGGTATTCATGCCCAAGGACGTAACCGTCGCCCTCTTCACGTCTCACCATTTCTCTATAATCAACCATTGTTTATAAAGTTAGTTTTCCTAACCATGCTTTCAATTTACAACAACATGTGTTAAATTATTATGTTCCTTGCTGTACAATACAAGACGAGTTCCACATCATCAAGTTATAGATATAGCCATATATATTCAAAATATCATATACATATCTTGCAACATAAAACAACCAAATTTTAAGTTAACAAAACCTCACAAAAGATGAGTAATAGAATCCCTACCTCTTGGTGAATACCATGCTAATAACTTTCAGCTCAAGATACCAAGCTCACCATGTAAGCTTCAAGTACTTCGTTATCCTATAACGCATAAAATTACCATAATTTAACTTAAATCCTAATTTATAATTATGACAATTTACTATTTATTTTTATAAGTGTGTCATAGTCATTAATGTACTAAAATTATGAATATCAATTTTTTCAACTTAATTTTACTAAAATAACAATAAAATAAAAATATACGAATTTTATTTTGGTGTGAAATATGTTAAATGAATTTTTAGAATAAATAATACGATTATAAAATATTTAGAAATAAAATAATTAAAAAGTTTGATATTCATTAAAATAGAATTATTTGAAATTCAAACTTTGTAGAAAACTATTTATTATTTTCAAAACATAAGTTATCAAATAACCACCCATGGCCTGGTGGTTTGGCCTCCTTTACATGTCCCTAAGGTTGGGGGTTCAAATTCCACCTGAAGCTAAAATTCACCTCTATTTTTATTAAATAATTGTTTTGGAAAAACGACATGTCATTTCCCCTTCATAGGAAAAACGATAGAAAGCCATAAAAATGACAAAATCTGAAAAAATGGACATATGGGTTCTTGATCCATTCTCAATCAAAATTTAGGTTTGTAACATGTTTCTAAACTTAAAAAATGATGTATAATCATTCACAAACATCAAAAACACATTTCTCACAAATTTTCATACCAAAATACAACTTAAAATCAAAATTAAAGTTTTAGAAATCTAACGTTAAAACTTAGCTTAAATTGTGATTTGATCTTGAAAATGTTTAAGTCTTCTTGATCTTCGAGCTTGTGAGAAGTTGTTTGTGAAGATTTATGAGAAAAGATCTTGAAAATCTTGAAGAAAGTTTGAGCTCTTCCTTTGGTTCTCTCTGGTTTGTCTCACCGTGGAAGGAGAAATGAAGAAGAAGAAAAGAAAGAAAAGAAACAGAAGCAGGGAGAGATGTGAGAGAAGAAAGAGAAAGGGCAAGGGAGAGTAAGTCATGGAGAAGGAAAGAAAAGAAGACAAATGATGAAGAAAATTATTAGGGGGGACAATTGGGTGGTTGGGTACAGGTTCGAGTTTGTCTCCTTTGGTGACTTCCTTGCCACATGATGCCAATATGGCATTTCGGTAAATAAATGGTATGATGAAGACAACAAGGTAAATTTAAATACAATAACAAAAGTTTAAATTGAAACGTTTTCACATTAAATTTTACAACATCATACCCGTTAAAATATTGACTGTTACTTGCTGACATTTGTATTAATCTAATGTTAGAATGTAATATCTTATGCGCTATCATTATTTATGTTAAGTAATTTTTTTTTGTTTAGTAATGTTACAGGTGATAGCCACAGGGGATCGATGTACTAGAGATGTTCGTGTCAAAAATAATGATAAGCATAAAGTATTTATTATTTTTTTAAGAGTTTCAACTTGTTCTAAGTTTATGATTTATAATACTCTATTGTTATGTATACCCTAGAGTTATATTGTTGATGATGACATGAATTTTTTTTTGCATATTTTCTTATTTTTATGACATTTATAATACCATGATAATTACATGTGTGACATTTTTATTATGGCATTAAGAAACTTGATAATATAAAGTGTACAAGAGAATAATGTAAAAATTAATATTTTTGGGGGTTATAGTAGTAAATGTTATTGTTGTGTATAAATAATTATGTATTTATAATTATATTATATCATATTATATTATATTATATAATTGTTTATATGATATAAGGTTTAAACGTTTATATTATATTATATTATATTCAAGTGTTTGTGTGTGTGTATATATATATATACATACATGATAATGTTGTTTAAATGTAAAAAAGGAAGAAACGAAAAAGAAGAAAAAGAAGAAAGAAATGGCAATTGCCGTGAAAGGAAAAAAAGAAAAAAAAAGAATGAAACTGAATTAGATTAGGATTATATTAATTTAAGAGAAAAAGGAAAATCTAATTAGATTAGGATTACACTCATTTAAAAAAAAAAGGAAATCTAATTGGATTTGGAATAAAGTTTTCTACACTTATCTAATCTTTTTTTTCTCATAAACCTATAAATATATCTTTAAGCCACCAAAGTCTTCATTTTTTTAATTTCTAGCGAAAGAAAATTCTTTCCCTCACCCCCTCTTAAAAATCTCTCCAAGAAAGCCCCCATCATCTCTCTAATTCTCAAAGCCATGAATTCATTACCCTTAATTTCTTTCAAGCCAAAGTAGAAGGAATTATTTTTAGAGATTTTGTGTGCAAGGAGTGTTAGATTGGAAACGGAGTTACGTCATGAAAGGAATTTAAAGTCAAACAAAATTTAATATATTATGTTTCGTATTTTTATTTGTTTGAGACGTAGTTCTATTTGTGATTATTTTGTGAACTTTTATTGAATATAATTTGTATTTTAGATTTTTAATTTCTTAGGTTATTATTAAAGAATATGCTATATAGTTTTTTTTCGTAAATAATCTTAATTAGTTGTTTGATTAGAAGTTGAGAGTGCTTGCATTATATGTGTGAGTTTATATTTGTTAAATATTTGGTTTTTTGCAAACTAAGTTTTCTGTAGGTGGTCGGTTAGTCGAATGCCTTAAGGGTTTCATCGAGCTAACCGAAGAGGAAAAGTTAAACCCAATAAGTGGTTTTTTTTAAATAGATATATTTCCTGGGATATTTTTCTGAGTGTTGTTGATTGTTTTGAACTTCTTATTAGTAATTATTAAGTTTAACGGTAAAAGCAATGTCTCTTGTAGTGCTCGTAAAGGGGCATTACAGTTATGGTATTAGAGCAGTTTCCGTTTCCAATCACATCGCCACACGTCAATTTCTAGTCCTTCAAGTAAGTATAAGATTCTTCTCTTTTAGTATATTATCTTAGAATAGATTTATTATGATCATAACCAGATTACTTAGGAGGCTATAAAACCAAACTTTTATTGCTCAGAGTAAGAAGCGATCTTTGTTCATTATTTATATATAATGGAATAGTTGACAATCAAGAAGTTTTGTGACAAGAGTTTAATTACATGATTGTATTATTTTTCTTGGAGAAAAATTTTATGGAGGAGTAGGTGAATGATATGTAGCTCAAGAGAAGTGCAATGATGGTTATGGATTATTAATGAACAAGTTTGAGAATTATACAAGGTTTAAGAAAAAGGATTTTGTAAGGTCACATGTGAGATCTCTATAGTAATTTTTTAAGTAAAGGATATTTTGCAAATGTACATGTTATCAACAAGATTGACTATATGAATATTTGAGGCTTAGTGAGGACTACTTTGGGAGAAAATTATTTATGATAACAGTTTAGCAAATTAAATGGCCCATAAAAAGATATGATAGAGATCATACACAGTAGTTCCTTTTATGGATGACCTTTGAATTAGTGGAGACTTCAATGAAGTATTCTAGAATTATTAATGCAGAAGACTAAAGATTAAATATGAGATTACTGTTTTCTTTTAGAGGATATTGGTTGAGGAAATTTTAGAACGGAGATATAGAGTAAGCCTAAAATTTTTATGGTGATACATGATGTTTCAAAAGCAATGTTTCGTACTCTGTTGTGGATATTGTGGAAAAGAAAATCAAGCTTCAAGTATGGTGTATATTTCACTGTTATAAATGGGATAAGTTAGTTCACGAATGAGGAGATGTGCTAGTAGATTTATTGGAGTGTGTGATGTTTTTTTGTATCTTGAAGTTAAATCTAAATATTTTGGAATCATTTGTCTATCCTAGAGGAAAGAGTTCCTAGAGTACAATTCTCTTTTGGCATGTAATTAAAGACAGGTTCACATACATGGAATGTGAGAGATAAAGAAAAGAGAGAGAATTAATGTTGCACTTAGATTTATACATCTATGAAGGATGGTAGATAGAGAGGCAAGAAGAGAATTCAAGCATTGCATATGATATTGTAAGTTGGATGTATGATGACTTCAATTAGACATGATTTTTGAAGAAATTTTTATATGAAGAGAAAGAATGTTAAGAAAAAGGATTAAAATTTTTTATACACATTCATTATTACACAAATTTCAAGGACAAAACCCTTAGAAGGAGGGAAGGATGTAAAACCTCGAATTTTTACACAACATTTTTCATATTCATATGCTAAGGAAGTACATACCGTGTAACGCCCCCTTCACGGACGTCACAAATGTCGTTACATTCATACATTATATACTTATTCTGGAACTTTAAGATAAACTTTAAGTACAAAACTTATTTGAAACTTTAATTGTAAACGTAGTTAAGGAAAACGTAACCAGGATCCATACATACACATTTTTTTTTTTACAACATTCATTCACTTAATCCATACTATTAATAATTCAATTGAATATTAAATTGATCATAAACTTCCTTTAATAAAGTAAATATACCAAATAGTAAAATCATAACTTATGAAACATCACATCATTTAAAATTATATGCCCCCACAGTTCGGCAGGTTGAACATGGTCGGCAGGCCGGAAATCGTCAACCGGCAGGCCGGCAGAGGCTCTGCAAAACAGGCTTATAAACTTTCAAAGTTCGGCAGGCCGAAATTGAGGTCGGCAGGCCGAAATTGAGGTCGGCAGGCCAAACTTTCTTACATCGGCATACCGACCAATAATGGTCGGCAGGCCGTCCGAGACAAAACAGAAACTTTAGAAAACTTAATTTTAAGACAAATTCATTTTTCTTTCAAAATGCGGAAGATCAAAATCTTAAAATGATAAAATAAAATATTAAAACATAGTTCTTGTATTCTTTAAAACTTATCATAAAACTATGTTCAAATAATAAACCATAACTTAAATCATAAAATTTGCTTCATTGGCGTTCTTCCGGTTACAATTCATCTTCCTTATACTCACATGCCTTCACATGTCCTCTGCCTAATCCATTACTTTCTTAACCTTATCTGCAACATGATATAAACTTGAATAAGCTAAATCTTAGTAAGTACATATAATTCTTACAATTTAAAAACATTTCATAAACATCATCATCATCATTATCATCATCATAATGTAATAGTGTAGTAAGCACATTTTCATAAAAACATATCTTTCATTACATTGACCATATTAAAACTTATTCCATTTCATCTTAAGGGCCCAAGTGTTGCACCATAATCATCATCGTAGGTGCGCCGTCATGAGAGGAGAAGGGTAGCTAATCCTAAACCAAATATGACATTATAACATATCATATCATAGCATTGGTGTGTAACACTTATTAGGTGATACATATATATACATAATTTTTTTTATGCCTTGAAAATTTGTCATTATCATACATGTATAACTTTATGAACATCAAAATATTTCATAAGGAAACTTTATATGAAACCATCATAAAATCCATAATAGATATCATCAAGAACATATTTTCAAACCTTTATAACATATCATGTTGTAGGTGAGAATGTACTTACCTTAGAAGCTAGCTTACTTAACCTTATATGTATTGGTGACGACGCCGCGGTCTCGATGTGCTCGTTCCTTTGCGTGTTCATGCTATTTATTCATTTAAAGATACAAAATAAAACTAAAACCTATTATCATAAAATATAACAACCATTCATATTACATCACATATACATTCATCTCATACGAACATAATTCATAACATACATCCATAACTATAATCATCAAAAACATAAAAATCATTATCACATACACTTCACTGACCTATATGGATTCAAGACTTAAAAACTTAATATTCACACATACTTTAGACACCATACTTAACAGGGGTAAAGTTAATTTATAAACATATTACCATAATTTTTCTTTAGTCATAAAAATTACATTAAGTATCTAAAAATAACCTATACATTTCAAACATGAAATCTGCCAACAATAATAAGGTAGTGAGTAATCTTTTGAAAACATTTTCTAACAATTAAAACTCATATAGTTTAATTTTAAAATTCATACTAACATCTTACTAACATATATTTAAATTTCATAAAATTATTTCATCATCAATAAAACCATTTAAATATATAAAACATCACATAAAACAAAAGTCCAGTACTAACATTGTTAAAACAGTTCCTTGACCTAGTCTCAATAGAAAATTCATAACACATAATTCACTCATCAAAACATTACCAAACTTTACAGTCCATAATATCACATATACATGAACATTCGTGCCAAATTTTGTAGCAAACAAAGCACGTTTACCCCTTGAACGAAAATCATATTTTTATGCATCATAACCAAATAACAATATTTTACTTACTGTGAGTGGTAGAGAATAGAAAATTCATAACTTAATTTAGAAAAAATTGAATTGACTTAAAACTTGAAAGAACATACACATATGAAGATCATATTAAAAATTCATAACAAAATAAAATACCTAGACAAAGTTAAGGCAGACGGATTGAGGAGGAGAAATGCTTTTCAAAATTACCGAAAAAAAAGAGTTCTTACCTTAAAAATTTCTTCTCAAAATCCTTGAACTTAACCCCAATGGAAACTCAATATATTTTTCAAATAATAACAGAGGAATTGAGAGGAAAAAGGAGGATAAAAACATGAAGAAGAAGAGAGAAGAGAAAAGAAACATCTCAGAAGATTAAAGAGAGAGAGAGCGAGCGGTTACGTGAACGAGGATAACGTAAAAGAAAATTTCAATGCCCTCAATTATGTCAGAAATTTTTTGACTAATCTTGGATTAATTCGCGTGGGGAATGGAGAGAAAAGAGGAAAAGTTAAACAAATCATCTCATCGTACCACAATTTGCCCTCTAAAAATAGGAAACCATTAACAATTACATTCAATCAATAAAAGTCAATGATTTCATTTCCTTAAATGAGGAAATTAATCCATAAATATGTCAATTAACCACAATAAACCATCCAATCATCGTAATCATCTCAATCACAAATTTGGAGAGATTTGTGGTGACTGCTCATCAGCTGTCATCAGCCTACCGATCCTTAACTTCGACCTGCCAATTCCATAAAGTTCGGCCTGCCGATGGTTTCCATCGGCCTGTCGATTCTTGGAAGACTTTTCGGCCAGTTGAACTTGAAAGTCTGGCATGCCGAAATGTCCTTAAAATGCAATACATCAACATCATAGCATTCAAGTCATAATTGCATCATAAATAAACATACATTGAAATTAACATGAACACTTAAGCACATCAATTTCTTGCGATCGTCACCTGTCATAACACTTAGAATAAATAGTTAGTAACATTAAAATCATAAATCATAACATATATCATAAATCATGAATAAAATTACTTAACGTCGTTACTAACTTAGCATGATCCGTTACATAAAAATAGGTGCGTGTTACAATTCTCCCCGCCTTATAAAAGTTTCATTCTCGAAGCTCAAAATAATTGCGGATACTTTGATCTCATGTCATCTTCACGTTCCCATGTAGCTTCTTCTACTTGATGATTTCGCCATAACACTTTGACCAATGGAATTTCTCTGTTCCTCAAGGTCTTGGTTTTCCAATCGAGTATCTCTATTGGCTTTTCTTCGTAACTTAAGTCTTCTCGTATCTCGATCACTTGTGGCTCAATCACATGCGTAGGGTCTGGAACATACTTCTTGAGCATAGAAATGTGAAACACATCATGCATTGCTGACATTTCTGAGGGCAACTTCAGTTGATAAGCCACCTTGCCTATCCTTTTCATGATTTCATAAGGACCAATAAATCTTGGGCTTAACTTGCTTTTCTTCCCAAACCTTATAACTCCTTTCATCGATGTAACTTTTAAAAACACAGATTCACCCACGGTGAACTCTAAAATTCTTCTTCTCTTGTCAGCATAACTCTTCTAACAGCTTTGAGCGGTCTCTATTCTTCTTCTTATCAACTTTATCATCTCAGAAGTTTCGTTAACAAAATCAATTCTTTCAGCATCGACGCTTTTCATCAATTTCTTCTCACCAGCTTCGTGTCAACATATAGGTGACCTGCATTTTTGCCCATACAGAGCTTCATAAGGTGCCATCCCAATTGTCGCCTGAAAGCTGTTGTTTAAGCAAACTCTGTTAACGACAACATTTTGCACCAGCTTGTCTTAAAATCGAGAGAGCAAACCTGTAGTATATCTTCTAAAATCAAGTTTTTCCTCTCCGTTTGGCCGTCTGTCTGAGGATGAAAAGCTGTATTGAAATGTAGCCTGGTTCCCATAATAGTCTATACACTCTTCCAAAGCATAGATGTGAACCTACCATCACGATCTGAGATGATTGACTTGGGAATCCCATGAAGTCATACAATCTCCTTGACATAGAGTTCCGCTAACCGTTCCATAGAGTAAGTGATCTTAATGGGAATGAAATGCGCCGTCTTAGTCAGTCGATCCACAATTACCCAAATTGCATCATAACCGTTCATAGTTCTGGGCAAACCGGTAATGAAATCCATTGCTATATTCTCCCATTTTCATTCTGGTATTTGGATAGACTGTAAATCACCACCAGGTCTCCGGTGTTCGGCCTTTACTTGTTGACAAGTCATACATTTCTTCGTATACAAAGCAACATCATGTTTCATTCCAAACCATCAGAAGTTTCCCCTTAGATCATTATACATCTTTGTTGCACCTGGATGAATAGAGTAAGGAGTGTCATGAATTTTGGTTAAGATCTTTTCCCTTAAGCCATCAACATTGGGAACACATAAGCGGTCCTTGAGGTACAGAGTTTCGTCGTTCGCAATACGAAACTCTTGATATTTTCCTTCTTTCATTTCCTGCTTAATCCTTACAAGACTTACATCTTCATCTTGTTTTCTCCGAATTTCATCATACATCATCGGAGCAAGAGTGAGAGCTAAGAGCTGACCTGCTATAAGTTCCAAACTGAAGTCTAGCATTTCCTTTCTTAAAGTTGGAGACATTGCTTGCATTGACATCAACGTGGCAACTGACTTCCTACATAGAGCATCTGCTACTCGGTTAGCTTTTCTAGGATGATAGCAGATTTCACAATCGTAATCTTTTACCAACTCTAGCCATCTTTGTTGTCTCATTTTCAAGTCTCTTTGCGTGAAGAAGTACTTCAGACTTTGATGATCAGTGAAGATCTTGCATTGGACCCCATATAAATAGTGTCTCCATATCTTCAACGCAAAAACGATTGCTGCTAACTCAAGGTCATGAGTAGGATAGTTCTTTTTGTAATCCTTTAGTTGTCTTGATGCATAGGCAACCACCCTTTTATTTTGCATTAAAACAGCTCCGAGGCCTATCTTGGATGCATCACTATAAATTACAAATCCATCATTCCCTTTCGGAATAGCCAATATTGGAGCTGTCGTTAGCCTCTTCTTCAGTTCTTGAAAACTCTTCTCGCATGCTTCTGTCCATTCATACTTCTTTCCCTTGCGAGTCAAATTTGTGAGTGGGGTTGCTATTTTGGAGAACTCTTCTACGAATCTCTGACAATATCCTGCTAGACCCAAGAAGCTCCTTATTTCACTTGCATTCATCGGTTGCTTCCAATTAAGAACAGCCTCTACTTGAGCAGGGTCAACCATAATCCCTTTCTTTGATATAACATGCCCCAAGAAAGATACTTTATTAAGCCAAAACTCACACTTGGAGAACTTTGCATATAGCTGGTGTCTTCTTAAAGTCTCCAGCACAATCCTTAAATGCTCCTCATGTTCTTCTTGATTATTTGAATAGACAAGAATATCACCGATAAACACAACTATAAATTTATCGAGAAAATCCTTGATTCATCAAATCCATAAAAGCCGCTGGTGCATTCGTCAGACCGAAAGGCATAACCACAAATTCATAGTGACCATATCTCAACCTGAAGGCAGTTTTAGGAATATCTCTTTCTTTAACTTTAAGCTGGTGATAACCTGACCGTAGATCAATCTTTGAAAACACAGATACACCCTCGAGCTGATCAAACAAATCATCCATTCGAGGCAACGGGTACTTGTTCTTGATTGTCACCTTGTAGCTCTCTGTAGTCGATGCAGAGTCTCATAGAGCCATCTTTCTTCTTAACAAATAGAACTAAAGCTCCCCATGGTGAGTAGCTTGGCCTAATGAAGCCTTTGTCAAGTAGCTCATTTAATTGCGTGTGAAGCTCTTTTAACTCTGCTAGAGCCATTTTGTATGGTGCCTTAGAGATCAGATCAGTGCCTGGAGCGAGCCCAATCTCGAATTCGACTTCTCTTTTAGGCGATAAACTTGTCAGATCATCAGGAAACACTTCTGCATATTCACGAACTACATGCACATCTTCAATTCTTATCTTTTCTTCTTGGCTTTTGTCTACAATGTTCGCCAGATAGCCCATGTAGCCACTTGCTAATAACTTCCTTGCTTTCATTGTAGATAAAAACATGTTGGGTTTCTTTCTAGACTTGCCAACATAAACGAACTTCTGATCACCCTCTCGATGGAAGATCACTTTTCATTTCTGGCATTCAATAGAAGCATTGTATTTGCTCAGGAAATCCATCCTAAGAATCATATCGTAGTTATGCATGTCGATCACAATAAGGTCGATGAAAAGTTCCCTATCAGAAATCCATAGGGGTACTGTACGCAAACAGTGCATAGATAATATCACTTCCCCGGAGGGTAGTGTCGTAGTGAATCCCTGTCTCATAAACTCTAATAGAACCCCTAACTTCTTAGCAAATGACATGGATATAAAAGAATGAGTAGCACCCGTATCAAAGAGAACATAATCATCATTAGATAAACTTGTTATCTGACTTGTGACCACATTTGAGGCTTCAGCAGCCACTTATTCCTTCGTCATGGCATAGATTCGGGAATTCGTTGGTGGGGCTTCAAGTCTCCCTTGACTAATAAGTGGCCCTTCAAGGGAAGCTTGCATCTGCTGGAGCTGGGCTTGAGGAGGAGCTCTCTGAGGGGCATTGGCATTCATCAGTTTGGGGTAGTTCTTGACAAAGTGATCTTCACGTCCACAAATAAAACATTGGTTTGTTCCCAAACAACATTCCCCTAGATGTTTCTTTCCACATTTGGCACATGGTTGAAACCGCCTGTTATTGTTGTTGTGCTAACCATCATTATGTCTCTTGTTGTCTTGGCCTTGCTGGTTTTGAGGATTACCCTTCCTCTTGTTATTCCTCCGGTTTTGGTTGCTGTTGTTGCTGCTGTTGTTGTTGTTGTTGTTGTTGTTTCTATGTGGAGGGCAGTTCTGGTTGTTTGCATTATTGGCTTGCTGGCCTGACTGAGGCTGGTTCCTTCTTAGCTTGGACAAGTGGAACTCTGCACGTTGGGCCCTCATGACAACCTGCTCTTGAGTCCTGGGTGGACTTGCCCCATCAACGATCGTAGCAATTTTTGGCCTAAGGGCTCTGATCAGTCTTCTGACCCTTTCACTTTTATCCATAACCATCCCTGGGCATAGACGAGCTAGTTGGTCAAACTTTGTCATAACATCTGTGACTGACATATCCCCCTGGTGCAGGTTTTCGAACTACTCATAATGCTTCCTTGTAACGTTCATGTGAAAGAACTTCATGTTGAACTCCTGAACAAAATCTGCCCATGACATCTCTTCAACATTCCTGCTCTGTTCGATGCCATCCCACCAAATTCTAGCCTCCATGGTGAGGCAGTATGAGGCACAGAGGACCTTCTCATTGTCTGTAAAGCCCATGAGTCTTAGGGTAGCCTCAATCGTCTTCAACCATCCTTGTGCGACTAACGGGTCCTTTGAACCCTCGAAGTCTATTGGCTTAACCCTCTTCCATCTGACTAGAAGAGGTTCCTGATAGGCCACTCTTGGTTCAGCAGCAGGAGCTGGGACTTCATTGACTTGTGGCTAAGAAGGAGGAGGAGACACGTCGTTGCCTTGCCATTCACCGTTCTAGCCGTTGGCCCTTAATTCGGCTATCTCTCTTCTTTGATCCTCCAACTGCCTTTGCAGCTCAGCGATCATCGTCATAAGCCTTTCGTTGGTTTGGGTGCATGCTTGCATTCTTCTATGGCCGTCCATTATCAATTTCCTAAAAGATTTAGGAATTTATGAATAATCTTCTAATTTATGAGACAGGTTTTCACTACTAGAACATTAATCATTAAACATCTAAACCTCATTCTTATCCTCATACTTGCATCAAAACATCTAACTTTATAACATACTTACTTGGAGGACTTGGATTGACGTGTGGCGATATGAATTGTAAACAGAAATTCTCTTTGATACCAAAGCCTGTAACGCCCCCTTTACGGACGTCACAGATGTCGTTACATTCATACATTATATACTTATTCTGGAACTTTAAGACAAGCTTTAAGTACAAAACTTATTTGAAACTTTAATTGTAAACGTAGTTAAGGAAAATGTAACCAGGATCTACACATACACATTTTTTTTTTACAACATTCATTCACTTAATCCATACTATTAATAATTCAATTGAATATTAAATTAATCATAAACTTCCTTTAATAAAGTAAATATGCCAAATAGTAAAATCATAACTTATGAAACATCACATCATTTAAAATTATATGCCCCCATAGTTTGGCAGGCTGGAAATCATCAATCGACAGGCAAGCAGAGGCTCTACAAAACAGGGCTTAAAAACTTTCAAAGTTCAGCAAGCCGAAATTGAGGTCGGCAGGCCGAACTTTCTTACATCGGCATACCGACCAGTAATGGTCGGCAGGCTATCCGAGACAAAACAGAAACTTTCAGAAAACTTAATTTTAAGACAAATTCATTTTTCTTTCAAAATGTGGAAGATCAAATTCTTAAAATGATAAAATAAAATATTAAAACATAGTTCTTGCATTCTTTAAAACTTATCATAAAAATATGTTCAAATAATAAACCATAACTTAAATCATAAAATTTGCTTCATTGGCGTTCTTCTAGTTACAATACATCTTCCTTATACTCACACGCCTTCCCATGTCCTCCATCTAATCCATGACTTTTTTACCCTTATCTACAACATGATATAAACTTGAATAAGCTAAAGCTTAGTAAGTACACATAATTCTCACAATTTAAAAACATTTCATAAATATCATCATCATCATCATCAGCATCATCATAATGTAACAGTACAGTAAGCACACTTTCAAAGAAACATATCTTTCATTACATTGATCATATTAAAACTTATTCTATTTTATCTTAAGGGCCCAAGTGTTGCACCATAATCATCATCGTAGGTGCGCTGTCATGAGAGGAGAAGCGTAGCTAATCCTAAACCAAACATGGAATCATAACATATCATATCATAACATTGGTGTACAACACTTATTAGGTGATACATATATATACATAATTTTTTTTATGCCTTGAAAATTCGTCATTATCATACATGCATAACTTTATGAACATCAAAATATTTCATAAGGAAACTTTATATGAAACCATCATAAAATCCATCATAGATATCATCAAGAACATATTTTCAAACCTTTATAACATATCATGTTGCAGGTGAGAATGTACTTACCTTAGAAGCTAGCTTACTTAACCTTATATGTATTGGTGACGACGCCGCAATCTCGATGTGCTCGTTCCTTTGTGTGTTCATGCCATTTATTCATTTAAAGATACAAAATAAAATTAATACTTATTATCATAAAATATAACATCCATTCATATTACATCACATATACATTCATCTCATATGAACATAATTCATAACATGCATCCATAACTATAATCATCAAAAACATAAAAATCATTATCACATACACTTCACTGACCTACATGGATTCAAGACTTAAAAACTTAATATTCACACATACTTTAGACACCATACTTAACAGGGGTAAAGTTAATACATAAGCATATTACCATAATTTTTATTTAGTCATAAAAATTACATTAAGTATCTAAAAACAACCCATACATTTCAAACACGAAATCTGCCAACAATAATAAGGTAATGAGTAATCTTTTGAAAACATTTTCTAACAATTAAAACTCATATAGTTTAATTTTAAAATTCATACTAACATCTTACTAACATATATTTCAATTTCATAAAATTATTTCATCATCAATAAAATCATTTAAACATATAAAAGATCACATAAAACAAAAGTCTAGTATCAACATTGTTAAAACAGTTCCTTGACCTAGTCTCAATAGAAAATTCATAACACATAATTCACTTATCAAAACATTACCAAACTTTGCAGTCCATAATATATCATATACATTAACATTGTTACCAAATTTCATAGCAAACAAAGCACGTTTACCCCTTGAACAAGAATCATATTTTCATGCATCATAACCAAACAATAATATTTTACTGTGAGTGGTAGAGAATAGAAAATTCATAACTTAATTTAGAAAAATCGAAATGACTTGAAACTTGAAAGAACATACGCATATGAATATCATATTAAAAATTCAGAACAAAATAAAATACCAAGACAAAGTTACGGTTGACGGATTGAGGAGGAGAAATGCTTTTCAGAATTACCGAAAAAAAAGAGTTCTTACCTTAAAAATTTCTTCTCAAAATCCTTGAACTTAACCCCAATGGAAACTTAATATATTTTTCAAATAATAACCGAGGAATTGAGAGGAAAAAGGAGGAGAAAAACATGAAGAAGAAGAGAGAAGAGAAAAGAAATGTCTCAGAAGATTAAAGAGAGAGAGAGCGAGCGTTTACGTGAATGAGGATAACATAAAAGAAAATTTCAATGCCCTCAATTGTGTCAGAAATTTTCTGACTAATCTTGGATTAATTCGCGTGGAGAATGGAGAGAAAAGAGGGAAAGTCAAACAAATTAACTCATCTTACCACAATTTGCCCTCTAAAAATAAGAAACCGTTAACAATTACATTCAATCAATAAAAGTCAATGATTTCATTTCCTTAAATGAGGAAATTAATCCATAAATATTTCAATTAACCACATTAAACCATCCAATCATCGTAATCATCTCAATCACAAAATTGGAGAGATTTCTGTTGATTGCTCGTCAGCTGTTATCGGCCTGTCGATCCTTAACTTTGGCCTACCGATTCCACAAAGTTCGGCCTACCGATGGTTTCCATCGGCCTGTCGATTCTTGGAAGACTTTTCGGCCTGTCGAACTTGAAAGTCTGGCCTGCCGAAATGTCCTTAAAATGCAGTACATCAACATCATAGCATTCAAGTCATCATTGCATCATAAATAAACATACATTGAAATTAACATAAACACTTGAGCACATCGATTCCTTGCGATCGTCACCTGTCATAACACTTAGAATAAATAGTTAGTAACATTAAAATCATAAATCATAACATATGTCATAAATTATTAATAAAATTACTTAAAGTCGTTACTAACTTAGCGTGATCCATTACATAAAAATAGGTGGGTGTTACATACCGGGTCCATGATCTTTTGCCCATAAAGAAAAAATAAGAAGTTTGAGGGAATATAATTTAAGAAAATAGGCAGACTATGTCTTTGGTTGAAAAGAAAGGTATTAGAGAATAGAGAACAAAGACATTTCTCTAATTAAAGAGCTATTGGGAAATCAAAAGATTAAATAAGCTACACAGAAAAGAGATATGAGATTAGGACCAAGACTTTGAGAATTACAAAAATCGCATTAGTTAAAGTCTTATGGCGTAAGACAAAGAGAAGAAGGCTATGTGAAGCCTTCTATTTGCCGTTGTTTTGAGTTTTGAGGACGAAACTCTTATAAAGTGGGGAGAGTTGCAACGCCAACCATTTTCTTCTGCTAACATTTGTGTTAATCTAATGTTAGAATGTGATATCTTAAGTGCTATTATTATTTATGTTAAGTAAATTATTTTTTTTGGTTTAGAAATGTCATAGGTGACAATCACAGAGGATCGATGTGCTAGAGATGTTCATATCGAAAATGATGATAAGTATAAAGTATTTATTATTTTTTTTAAGAGTTTCAACTTGCCCTAAGTTTATGATTTATAACTCTACAATTATGTATACCCTGAAATTATATTCTTGATGATGACATGAATTTTGTTGCATATTTTCTTATTTTTATGACATTTATGATGCCATGATAATTACATGTGTGACATTTTTATTATGGTGCTAAGAAACTCGATAAGATAAAGTGTCCAAGAGAATAATATAAAAATTAATATTTTTGGGGGGTTATGGTAGTAAATATTATTGTTGTGTATAAATAATTATGTATTTATAATTATATTATATTATATTATATTATATAATGGTTTATATGATATAATGTTTAAACGTTTATGTTATTAAGATGTTATATAATTTATTTGTTATAACATATTATATTAAAGTGTGTTTATATATATACATGATAATGTTGTATAAATGTAAAGAAGGAAGAAACGAAAAAAAAGAGAGAAAGAAATGGCAACTGCTGTGAAAGGAAAAAAAAGAAAAAGGAAAAAAAAGAAGAAGGAAACTAAATTAGGTTAGGATTATATTAATTTAAAAAAAGAGGGAAATCTAATTAGATTAGGATTACACTCATTTAAAAAAAGAGGAAATCTAATTAGATTAGGATTAGGGTTTTCTTCACTTATCTAATCTCTTCTTTCTCATAAATCTATAAATATACCTTTAAGCCACCAAAGTCTTCATTCTCTTAATTTTTAGCCAAAGAAAATTCTCTCCCTCACCCCCTCTTAAAAATCTCTGTAAGAAAGCCTCCATTGTCTCTCTAATTCTCAAAGCCATGAATTCATTCCTCTTATTTTCTTTCAAGCTAAAGTAGAAGGAATTATTTTTAGAGATTTTGTATGCAAGGAATGTTGGATTAGAAACGGAGTCACTCATGAAAGGAATTTAAACTCAAAAAAAAATTAATATATTATGTTCCACGTTTTTATTTTTCTGAGACTCGATTCTATTTGTGATATTTTTTTGAATTTTTATTGAATATAATTTGTATTTTAGATTTTTAATTTCTTAGGTTATTTATTAAAGAATATGCAATATAGTTTGTGTTTTTTTCGTAAATAATATTAATTAGTTGTTTGATTAGAAGTTATGAGTGCTTGCATTATATGTGTGAGTTTATATTTGTTTTTTTGTAAACTAAGTTTTCCACAGGTGATCGGTTAGCCGAATGCCTTAAGGGTTTTATCGGGCTAACCGAAGAGGAAAAGTTAAATCTGGTAAGTAGTTTTTTTTAATATATGTATTTCTTGGGATATTTTTCTAAGTGTTTTTGATTATTTTGAACTTCTTATTGGTAATTGTTAAGTTTAACGATAAAAGAAACACCTCCTGTGGCACCTATAAGGGGGCGTTACACAACCGCGAAGCTTCAAAGTTGGAGACTTAGTCTTAAAAAAAGTGATCGTCTAGCAACCCAGGCTCAGATCTTTTGGACCCAAATAGGATGGACCATTCAAAGTGGTCGGCATTGTCTGACCAGGCATGCATAAAATTGATGACACCAAAGGGAACATGCTTACCTATTCGTGGAATGACGAATACTTGAAGAGATTTTATTGCTGACTCAGGAGGTAGACCACTTTTTTTGACCTTTGGATCTAATATTCTTTTTGTAAAAGATTGTAAAGATCTGTCGACCGAGGCACGACACATATACAAATATATATCAATGAAAACATGAATTCAAGAATTTCTAAGTAAAAAAAGGGGGACCAAGACGACACCATAGTTCGAGTTTAGGTCACCTTTCTTAACTCCAACATCGGAGAAGGCTACCTTTAACTCCTATCAAGGGGGGCCATTTCAACTCCTGATTGGAGGTTGGTCGGCCTAAATCTTGACCATAGGTGAACTTGAAACACTAGTATTCCAGTCCACTTACGGACTATCCAACCCGGTCATGCTGAGCACTAGCTAAGCCCGAGGATTAAAGACACCTAACAATTTCTAGACTTATAGAATTCCTAAAGGACTCAAGTTCACCTATGGTCAGGTGGGTAAAACGGTATTATGACTCCATACCTGATTTGAGTAGAACATGCTTGACGCAAGAATAATAATAATAATAATAAATGACAAGTGATAATGATAAATCAACTTGAAAAAATTAGAATAATTTTATTGAAAATGTTTGGGGGAGGGAGGTACAATAACTGGGCACCTCCCATACTAGGGTACAAATAAAAAAAAGGGGAAGATGAGAATTGGAGCCCCAAGTCTAAGGCTGGGTGTTCTTAGCATCGTCAGCATCCAAGTCGATGACCAACTGCTCCACGCTGTGCTCCTGCCTACCACCGTCCTGGTCAGCCAGAGCTAGGGTCTCCACATCCTCACCTCCCTCCTCGCCTCCTTCCCTCTCCTCTTTAGGGTCAGCCACAAGCGACCAATCCATCACGGCGGCCTCGGGATGCTTCGATAGAAGGTATTCTTGTAAATCCTTCATCCCCAGGTAGTAGTTGTTGGCAAACTCACTGGAGTGCTTGAAGTCCTCCATCGCCTATGTTAGCCTACTCTGTAGCTCCTCCTAAAGGAACCTCTAATGCTCCACCCTCGCTGCCTAGGCCAGCTCTTGTGCCCCAAGAAGGTCAATATTAGCCTTTCAGCTTCTTCTCAAGCCCGAATAGCCTCTTCCTGGTTGTTTCTAATTTGGCCCTAATTGGGCCATCTCACTAACACACTCCTTCAGCTTCTTCTTCACCTTAATGGCCAACTTAGAAGCCTGGTCGGCCTTGTCACACTCTATGTTGGCCTGCTACTCAACCTTAAGGCTGGCGACCTTTAAGCTTGTGCAAGCTTGCAAAATACAAGAAAATTAATCAAGTTAAAAGATGCTCAGAGTACAAAAGAAAAAAGAAGAGAAAGAAGAAAAAGAAGAACCTACCTAAACGAGTTGACGAAATGCCATGCTGTAATAACCTAGGTAGGACTTATGCCAAATGGAGTTAAAGTATTCCTTTGGGGCATTATATCCTCGAAGTACTCCACAAACGAGGGGTGAATGGGGTGCTGCCTCCTTTGACGCTCGGCCAGAGGAGCTACTACTAGCGAAGGAGGTGGATCATCTTGGCGGGTCAAGGCCCCTTGGGACGGCTGCCTGGGCCGTTGGTTACTTGGAGGGATTATGACCTCAAGCTGTTCGGCTCACTTAGGTTTTTTCCTTTTTAACCTTGCTATGTATTTGCCTTTGCCTTAGTCCTGGAGTTCTGCCATTTGCTAGAGCCTCTCCTCATTGGAAAGTTTACAGGCTAACATGTCTACAAAACAAGAGAAACGAAGTTAATTAGAGATTGGACAAAGCACTAACAAAAGTAAAAGACTAGTTCTCGAGTTAAACCCTTGATCCAAAGCGGGCCTAGCAGGTAGAGCAGTCTGATCACATCCCTGAGGTCCTCGTTGGCAACTAATGGCCCCAAATCAGGGGAACCACTATGCGAGTCCTTAGAACTGGACAATGATGGCTTCCCCCGCCTACTGCCCGGGTTAGGAGGAACTTGACCCTGGGACATTGATGACGCTACTCCAAGCTATTGTCACTTGCTTGGGTGGACCACCTGAGCGAGTAAGATATTATCCTATTACGAGTTGGTTGAGCTAGAACCCTTGAACCTGCCATAATTATCAAAGCTAGTCTTGTTCAGCAAAAGTGATTACTACTAGATAGCCTCTGCCTCGTCAATAGCTCCTCAGCAATAACAATAATGACCTTCAGCTCCCACGGCTTTTTCAACCATAAGTGCCCCTACTCAGACCTCGTGGCACACTGCCTGATTGGTAGGAATGACCTCTCTAAGCCACGACCGTCACATAACCACTCAAACTTCCACAACTTGTCTGAGTTGGGGTTACCAAGGATAAAATCCTTAACAAACCATGTGAAATAGTACCATTTGACTTGCCAAGGAAGCTTCTTCATCTTGAACATCTATTTAAATGCTTCCTAGGGCATCTCGGTCACACGGCTGTACATGCATATGTTAGACATGTATGCCCTGGGGAGTAAAAATATAATATATTTTTGGAGACATTTTAATCAATAAAGAATTTATTTATTATTCATATATCAAATCTTGTCCTCTTTATGTTCATATTTGTTGGATGTATGATAAGCAAACAAAAGTTTAAGGCTGTCAGTTTAAACCTTTAGAATTAGAATTATGATGGATAAATTATGCAGAAGACATGATTCTAAAGGTGACGGTCTAAATCATAAGATCCACAATCGAGTGAATAAAGTTTTACGCTTTATTCATGCCAAGATTGTTATGTTGTCTATATCCTTAACAGGAGATGGTTTGTCTTGGCCATTGGAGGTGGACTCTATGAATAGAAACATTGGCACATTGTCATAAGTGATGATGTGCTGGATCGAGACATAAAGTGAATTAATTTGGATTAATAATTATATCTCAGCAAATTGGTTCACTTTAGAAATTATATGTATTGTATCTTAATCTTGAGATGAATAGTGGACCTATTGTCTTGACTTATGTATTTTGATGTACCAAAGGATGACTTCCACATTTTATGTTAGTACATATGTCGATACATTGGAGGCATGACTCTTGATAGCATAAACCTATTATTCATAGATACGGAATCTATAGCTCCTCTTTAGGAGTAGATGATATCGTCTTATATACGTTATCTTGTAATTGGAAAACTAGAGCGCTCAACCATTTGGATACATAGGTGTAACCAAATGGTATACCGTCTTTGGATGGTAAGTTTTCTGATGGTGAAATAATGGAACATAAGATAAAAATAATCAGGAAGGTAAGACAGAATTTATCCTTAAGTTGATTATGGATAATCCTATGGGGATACGATACATTATGACATGTCATGGAGACTTAGCTATACGGGGTTCGTTATTCTATATAATTCGAGAGTGCAGCTCTAAGCTTTTAGTGGAATAGCGTTGAGTTGATAATTATGAAATGTGTATTTGGGATATTGGGTTTCATAATTATTTGGAGCTTAAACTATATAGGTCCATCAGGTCCCTTTTGCTAGCTCATAATAAATCCTGTAATGATATGGCGTGCTTTTTCAATAATTGGTGACTTATGTCAAATTATCAAATTAGCTGAAATTTGGTAAGATCAGAAAATTTATATATGTTTATAGGTTTTATTAATTTTGAAAAAAAAATTAGTTTAAGATAAACTTGCTGAATTATCTAGATTAAATAATTCATGTCTGTTTATTGGTTGGATTAATTTTGAATAAATTAATTCAAGATAAACTTGTTGAATTATCAGAAATATTTATTTACTTAGAGATTATCTAGATATGACCGTTTTAATCAAATAACTTCTCTATTGGGTTATTTGAATTAAAATTGAGGCTTTATCTTAAGAATCTAGGGTGGAAAATAAAAGATTCATAGGGATCATTTATCGTAAGTACGAAGGCTGATCTTTAAGTTTGGCCTACCGATGGAGTAAGTTTAGCAGGCGGTCTGCCAGTTCGGCTTGCTGACAGAACGATTTCTGATCATGCATTTTTAGATGCAATTTCTTATCTGATATTGATTCTGATTTGAATTTTTGAGGCCTTATCTGATAAGACAAACCCCTAAGCCCAACCTTTATAAATGGGGGAGTAGGACTTATTGTTATTTAGATTAGTTGAGAAATCTAGAGTGAGTACTTTTCTATTGAGACTCTAAAACTCTCAGAGAGCTATTGTTCACAAATCACGAACTATAGCTTTGGGTATTTCTCAATTGATTGAAAGGAGAGTCGCCTGGAAGAAGAGCTATACGAGTGTGCCTACACACACACTGGTCATGGATAAAGAATAGTAAAGAAGGCTAGTTTATTAAGGTCCTTCTGCAACGTCCTTTCTCTTCATCAATTGTGGGAGCTTTTCAGCAAACAATGTTAGTAAGATCTGGTTAATTTATGCATATAGCATATCAAACTTGAGTTTTGAAAAATACTCTGGTATAAAAAAATTTTAAAATTTTGCTGTATACTACTTTTCTAATAGCATAACACATACATGCTGATCAGGGAGCGATAACAGCTCGGATTTAGTTGAGTATGGCACATGTTCAAGTCATTTAAGGACTAGCGTATGAAGGGATGTAATGGAAGGTAGAGTCTTGCTCAGAAGAACTCTGCATAAAGTGTAATGCATCCTTCTAGTGGCTCAACAGGGGTGTCTTTGGCAATAGGCAGAATAAGAAGGACGTCATTAGGAATTGCATACTCCCAACGAAGCATATCCAATCGAGCCTGCATCATCACCGACATGTATTCGATGGCTGAGGTTTGACTAGGCCGGTGCCCTAGTAGACTCTAAGGCCGTTGGCATGTCCTTCTTGTCCTTAGCATCGTCACCTCCTTGGATTGGTTGCCTTTCCTCGATGACATCTTCCTCAACAACAACTTCACCTATTACTAGGGCGTCTTCAACTGTGTCCTGGCTAAAAGATCTTGGCCTGCTCACGATAGCCGCTAAGCGAGCACACTCTTTATCAGTTACTCAGAACATGCCTGTGGTGGTTGCCTAATGTAAGGATCTTCTCCCCCACATAGCCTAATCAGGACTGTTTCTTCAATAAGATCTAGGAATCTTACCTGGGGGCCGTCCCGCGCCCTAAATTATGATCTAGGCTAATTGAGCCACCCTTTTTTGCTTAGTCACTGCCCTTGTACTCTCCCTATCCTCGGATCCTGCTCTATCAATCTCGGTGCTCTCATTTGACCAAGAGATACTCGCTGACTGGTTTTAAGAATTGCTCAAATCACTCATGTTTATGTTCAAGAGTTACCTATTTGGGATTGGTTGATGTGATCTAAAAATTCTTTAAGATCACAAGCCTTATCCTCGGTAGCTAAAGATGCTAAACTCTCAAGGATTTAGAAGCAACGTGCGCTGAACGAGCATGGGTTGACTATTATTTATAACCAAAGGTTAGGCACAGAAATCGAAGGGGGGTAATGATTGCGCCCATCAAGGAAACCACTAATCACATTGTGACACGTGTCAGCCGTGCTTGACCGATTGCCCTCTCAAATTTCGAGATCACGAAGACAAACCCAAAGACCATTTTCAGCCGAGCAACCCCTTGGGTAGAGTGCATCTAGGTCGAGCATCGACTAGGTGCATTAAGGGGCTATTGTTGGGGGTATGCTTAATGTCCCTTTCAAAGAGCACTCCTCTGTTGTCTAGACAACCTACTTGGATATAGCCATTTTTTACATACATCTGCTACTCCTCTTTGACTGGTACTTCCTCCCGAGATGCTCCCTAAAACCTTCGCTGGCCACCATGTAAGATGTCGCCTTCTCAAAAGGAACATGTACGCCAAAGAGACTGATGTGGTCTGTAACTAGGCAACAAGTCATCTCCAAAGGTCGACATATAGCCTCATCTCAACACTCGGATGAAGGGCATGCTCTCTTTTGGGATTGTGACACTTGTCACCATCTATTTGACACCACTTGATGGGACACACGATTCATAGGTCAAACCCACCCAACACGCAGTCCAAGTGGTAGCCTATAAATAGAGGGCATTTAGTCCACCCAGGGGGTAACATGGACTTTCTCACCTAACCCTTCTCTTGATCTTGGTTGAACATGCACCTGACATGAGCGTCGAAAAGCTTTTGGCCAGCACCACACCAGTGTCTACCTTGATCTTCGAGGCATCCCTTTTCTTGTTGTAGGTTCACTTCGAGAAGCCGAGACGAGCAGGGAAGTAGTCTGACTACCGTGCGCAACCGCACAAAGCGTTGATCACCAACTGAGCAAGCAGAGTATCAATAGTTCTTAAGGTTTACCCTTAGTCTCTTTTTAGTCTCTAAAATTTTATTTTAGTTAGGCATTAAATATTTAACAGAAAACTTTTAAGATATTCCACTTTATTCCCTAACTTGTTATTTTATTTTACTTTTAGCCTCTCTGTTATAACTAGGAGTTATTAAAGACTAAAATTTGAAAAATGTAAAGTAAAAAACTAAATATAACAATTTTGATGCATATAATTAAAAAAAAATCATATTGTTGTAAGAGGAATTTTAATTTAGAAAAAATAAGTTGAATTTCTAATTCTAGAATATAAGTATGGGATAATCACACATTTTAAAAAAAAACAAGTTATGCATTATGATTTATATACATGTGTGTGTGTGTGTTTATATACTATGGTGGATAATCATAATTTTAAACATTATAGTTATCATAGTTATTATATATACACCTGTATATATAATATACTAACCTTAAATATTCAACTTTGCCTTTTTAGAAAAATTAAAGCTCATGTAAATAATAACATGATAAATTGTTTTTATTATAGTTACATGAATCAAAATCTTGTATTTAATTTCTTACTTTAGTGTTTTTTTTATTCCTAATGGAAGGACAAAAAATGAAACAAAGTAATAGATTAGGTGTCAAAAGTGAAACAAAGTAATAGATTAGATATTAAAGTGGAATATTTTAAGAATATTTCATTAAATATTTAATACCAAATTAATAGAGGAACTAAAACTGAAACAAAATAATATATGAAGGGCCAAAATATGACTTTTTAAATATTAGGGACTAAAATAGGATTGAAAATAAATTTTAGGAACCGTTTGTGAATTTAACCCTTTATTTTTTAATCCTCCCTCCTTTTTTTATTTCTATTCTTTGGATTTTTATTTTTATCTCTTCTCACTTTTTTTTTTCAATTTTAGTGGTACTCATAATTATAATTTGTTAATAAATACCCATTCATATATATCCCTATTCAAACTGAACATGCATGCGCGTAGCGCATCGTTTCCAGTAGTATATTACAATATGATAGACATATCCATAATCAATTTGATCATGTATCACTATTTATGAGGGAAGAACTTGTTCAAAAAATGATGGAAAAACTCAATTGATGGAGATAATTAATTGTAACTATGGATGACAATGATGGCGGATTTGAGGTGAGGTAGTCTTCTTGCCAACACATCCTGTAAAAAAGAAATCTTCATCCCATCCCTGTTAACCTACATAAATTGGTGGGGGATGGAGCATACTTTCTCGTTATGGATTAGGGACACTTACAACACCCCATTTACTTGATTCAATATTTTCATGATAAAATAAATAAACAATTAATTAAATAATTAACATATCTATATAAGACTTTAAGTTAAAAATAAAAAGAAAATTATATTTTTTAAAATTTTTATAGATATTATATAATATAACATTATATTTAAATTATATACCAAAAAAACAATATACTTAAAATTATATATATTATAGCATATAAATTTAAAAATATGATATAATTAAATAGGATAAATAAATAGGGAATAGGGTCGGGGACCTTTACACCCATAATCGCCTAGTAACCTATGACAGGTTTAATCTTTAACTTGATTACAACCCTAACTCGTTTAAAATAAAATTTTTTTCTATCCCATTTAAATGATCCCCAAAAATGAATAGGTTTGTGATAAATTTCTCATCCCAAACAAATTATTCTTGATTTAATTTTTTTTTTTAGGAGAAGAGCAACTTTTGAGGCCTTTTTTTTTAACCTTTCTTGTCTAAGAAGCAACATAAATAAATAAGTGGCCTAGTTTTCTCATTTTATAATGGATATTTTTACATTTTCCCTCAGCCTTCTTTTTGCCATTTTCTAGTTTCTTTCTAGCTTCTTTGTTGGTGCAGATGAATTTTTAAATTGACGATATTACAAAGGCAAAGCTTATTCTACAACATACATTTTTCCCTACTAGAAAATATTATGATTTTAAAACTAGGGAATTGCAATAAATGATTTTTTTAAAACTCATTGAAAAGAAAATAGTAAGTTTTGAAAATATTTATAATGAATAAAAAATTTAATCAGTAAAAATGGTTTTTACTCATAGTTATAAATAAATAAAAAGAATTTTTACTGATAAATTTTCTTTTTACTAATATTTACTACAAACATTTTCAAAATCTGCTATTTATTTAAAAAAAGGTTTCAAAAATCTGCTATTTCTCTCACTCTCTTTTTTTGACTATTGGATTAATTTTTTAATAGTCTAATCTATGACAAAAAGCAGTTCTACATCATACGCTATAAATTTTTAACATAGATACTCTTGATCATATCGTTAAAAAATTAATTCAAAGGTTACACTAATTGTACCTGTTAGTAGGATAAAAATATTGTCCTACCTTTCTTCAAAAAAAAGCGTTGTATAAAAACTTAATTGAGATTAAAGAGATGGACTTAGTAGCCAAAAAAAAGGAGAATTAATTAAAAATAAGAAAAAATTATTTATAAAGAAACAATTAATATATATATACACACAAATCTGTTAAGTTCTAAAGAACGACTAGGATGTGATATTAAAGTTTTATATTTATTTTTAAAAAAATTACACAAAATGTGAGATTTTATTAGTTCATTGCTAGACAATATCGGGCGTTTTAAAAAAGTGAAAAAATAGCAAAATTAAACAAAACAAAATTTTAAAAGAACCAAAAGCCCCAAAATGCCCCTCAATCATAGATATAGTTTTGGTTTTTTTCCCTTTATTCTTCCCTCTTCTATTTCTAACTAGAGCCGAGGTCGGAGACAAGCTGTTGGATTGGCTCACCAGAGTTGATGACGGCGAAGGCAATCAATAGCCAACGGCTCTATTCAACATGTCGAAAACTCGTCGGAGCTGTCGCTAATGCAGTTGTTGAAGGCAGAGGTTCGTCGCCGATGCTCAAATCACGGAAAGAATTCTTTGCTCTCACCTCATCAGAACGGCGTCGGACGGTGGCGATGGATGGGAGATATCTTGGTCTTGTTCGTCGCGACTGTCTCAGATGATCAACAGCGGTGGTGGATCATAACGTGCGGCGAATGGAGATGCGGAAACCGTCAAAAGACGATCGGAATTCGATGTTAGCCTTGTTTCCGTCCGTCTTTCCTCAAATTGTCATCACGATTTTGTAGATTGGCTTCTTCAGAGCACAACGGAGTGGGCAATGGCGAAAGACGTGCGGCAGTGGACAGCAGCGAAAGGGAGATGTTGTTTTTATTTTGTTTCTTTTTTTCCTTTATGTGTTTTTTTCTGGTTTTGTGGTCTGTTGAATTTTTGTGTGTAAAAAATAAAACATTTATAGCATTTTCTAGCAAAAAATGCCGCCGGTGTCGATAATGTTCGGTGATAATGGTAATATATTTTTAATTTATATGGTATTGTATTTTTTGGTCACCGATGATCCAGTTAAATCAGTGAATTTTATATTTAGATAAATATAATATTTTTGAGTAAATATGGTATTGAATTTTAGATAGAAAAAGTTGACATTATTAATAATCAAGATGAGTCAATGTCCTTTGCTACCATTTCTTGCACAAAGGGGCATTCAAATAAAGTGTTTGGTATAGTACTTAGAACCATTGATTATGACCGTAAATACTATGGCATGTGAGGACTTTACACTGTTGCAACCTTTTTTTTTTATTATAGCATGTGAGAGCTTTACATTATTCTTAACTGAAAAGTTGATTAAAACTAATTTTTGCTAAACAGGCAAAAAGTCAATTCACTTCATAAAAACTTCATACATCGAAATTCTTCAATATTGAACGAAGTCAAGTTCACTTTTCCATAATCAAGTTTTCTTCCAAAACAAAAGGACTAAAAAAACCGTCCATAATTTTCTCTCAAGAACAAAAAGCTTAAAGAACTTATCCATAATAAAATTTATCAAAAAAAAAAAAAACAAAACAAAAAACTCCATCCAATAAAAAAGATCACTTTTCCTTGTAGGTAGCTTCTTCCTAGTGGCAAATAGGAAAAAAAGTTTACAATCCAAGTTTTAAGTTGTGGATCATGTATTAAGAATACACTCTAAATTTAAATTTATAGAAAGAAAAAAGATACAGCAACTTTGATTTTTCATTTCATATAAAAAGAATTATTACCCACTTGTTTAGATTTATCGGTAACTAAGAAACTCTTAAAGTTGAATCAAATAGAGAGGAAAAAAATCCTAAAGCTTAAACAAAACACAAATTTAAAAGAAAAAATAAAATTACTCGCTTGCTTCAGTTTCCAACAAATCAGAAATTTTCTTCATGTTCTTCAGATTTATTTTTTTCTTTGCTTGCAAGGGATGCTTTAGTCTCTAGGGTTCAAACGCATAAGGTTTAAGTTGATGTTTTGGAGTTGACTAAAAAAAAGTTGATGCTTTGATTCTTTTGGGAAAAATTACAATAGGGCCCATTTTTTAAGTGATATTATAATATTATCTAATTTGTTTTATCTAAAATTAACTAAGAGACTAAATTTAAAACAAAAAAAAGTTCAAGAATTATGTTAAAATATTCTTTAGTACAAGGACGAATTTTACAAAGAGAAAATATGAATTTAACTATAATAGTTATATAATCATAAATGAAGGTCTGACACCTGTATCTTTATCTCTAAATAAAATAAAGACAAAATCCCTTTTCTAAAATCCTGCATCTGTTTAGATTAGCAAGTACCGTTTGCATTTCACACGATTTTTTTTTTAATTATTATTGGTTTAAAAAGAGAGAACAGCGTTTGCATTTTGCTTGTGAAAAAGTCAAGCAAGTGTTTCCATAAAACTAAAAAGAAAAAGATATGGAAAGGTGAATGATTTTTTTTCCAAGTATTGTTAAAATAAACAACAGTAACTTTTTAAAATTAAATAAATAACTGTTTATTAATAATAAATTTAAATTTATCTAGTTTAACACTGATAAACTCAAAAATTTATTAATAAAATCAATTTATCACTAATAAACTCAAAGAATATCATTTAAACTTAGTTTATCATCGATAAATAACTATTTACTTAATTTTAAAGAGTTATAGTTATTTATTTTAAAGAGGTTATCAAAAAGACTATTTAGCCCAATTTTCTAGGAAAAATAATATTAATGCTTCGTACAAAAAGAAAAAACCACAAGTTCATATAATTACATGGTTTTTTATGGTAAAATTGTTTAATGCTTGGCATCAATGTTAAAATTACAGCTCCACGTTTATACATTGTAATCTAAGCTCATCAATCACCGCCCTCTTGTTGAGATCATACAAAAAAAAAAAAAAGCTAAAACATAGGGTCTTAAAGAAATCTATTTAAGGAAAGAAAAACTCCACAAAACTGACCAAACAATCATGGGTTTCCATAGGAAATATATGATCAACACCTTTTCCGGCCCTTGTAGGTCACTGTCTCCTTAAGGGAGGAGGAGGAGGAGGATGACGATGAAATTCCTGTTTTGTTATTTCCTGATTCGTTATTTTCAGCTATGTCCTTGGAGAAGGCCTTCTGCACTTCCTCTTTGAGTTCCATGAAGCGCATCTTCTTCTTTGATTGCTCCTCTGGGGTGCCCTTTTCAAGGACATAGGCATCAGGCATGCCCATCTCGTCGTCTAAAAACTTGTCAAGCACATCTGAGCAGTGTGGGAAGAATCGACGACCCTTTTCCACTGCCAACTCATACAACATTAGTACACAGTTATTGCTCATAGAGAAAAAATCATAACAAGGTAAGAATTTTCCTAAGACCAGCCCAATTTATGGGTTTGAACAGAAAGTTGGGATAGAAATTTAAATTTTGTAAAGAAAACACTATAACAAACATGTTTGAATTGTGGTTCAAACTGCAAACCCAAGGGGGTTGTCTCCAAATATCTTAATTATATTTTGAGCTAATCAAGATACTTACTCGATGTCACCACCAAAGTGGGCAAGATATTGAACAAAGGAGGCAAACTGAATTTACTAGGATTTGGGGTGAACAAAATTTGCCATTGCCACGACATAAAACTCTACTCTTGCAGAAAATTAATGTTAGCGAAGCGATTGTACCTGTTTTAATCAGGGCCTGCAATCTTGCTTGGAGTCTTTTGGTTCGTACAGAGGGTGTTTCATTCAAGTCAACTTCCCGCAAGTTTCCGCTTGATCCTCTGTCTCTTGATCCTGAAAGACTAGCGGCGATGTACATAGAAGTTGAATGAGCATCTGCCATTTCCATGGCTATACTGGCTTCGGCTGGAAACAACAGCCGTGCAAATGCCACTGCAAAGCAAAAGAAAAGTGTTTGGTTCCTTAAAGAGGAAGAATCAAAATGTAAGAATGGGAATGATAAAAGAAATCAATTTCTCGGTATTAAGTCAGCTAGCTAGGATTGCAGGGAATGTGATTGCCTGAGACAGTTCCACCAACAGAACGATATTCAATTCATCACATGATTTACTTATGACTGAGGGAGGGGATGAATTGGGAAATCTTCAAAGAAATCCCTCAAAAGAAGAAACCATTTCAAGAAATGAGTCTCAGAATGTAAATTATAATTGATTGATCACATGAAAACTACTACAAATATGAATAAATAAACAGACAAGTTGAGAAATATCACCTCTATTTTCAAAGTAGACCAGCTTTGCATGCAAATCATCAGCCACAGGCTCTGTTGCCATTGACATGTTCCCAGAGATTGAATTCCTTCTCATCTCTCGCTCCAAAACATCTATGCATATTTGGTCTTTGTTCTTTTTCTGCCCTTGCTTGGTATTCTCATGATAGTCTTTCGGCCTAGTCAATCTCCGACAGATTGCAACAGCAGTTTGACCATCGCTCGTAGTCTCTACTGCAGAAGCTCCTCGATCCAAAAGCGCTACTATCACAGATGGCTCCTTTCGCCTTGCAGCCACGTGAAGCACAGTGTACCCTCGGGAGTTTCGAAGGTTGATATCAGCCAAGTTTAGGCCAAGAACTTCCTTCACGACCTTAGGATCACAGTACGCGACGGCATAGTGGAGAGCGTGAGCGTCGTCAAGGGTAATATCAGATTCATTAAGAAGAAGCTTCACTAGTTCTACATCGTCAGAGTCCAATGCTTTGTGGATTCTTCCAACTCTCTTGTCCTGCACCTGTACTACTTTCGCAACCATACTAGATTCATCAGCCTCTTGCTGAAATTGTCGACGGAGTGATTTGATTTCCTTTGAAACTTCATAAGGAAGCTCTTTCTCTAGAGCCACATCGTCAACATTTGACTTTGCAAGCCTCTGGATGCAATGTGAGAGCAGCTGGTTGAGTTGGCAGTGGAAGGCAACCACGAGAATTGGAATTACATCTTCCACAAAAGCTTTCTCAACAAAGTTTAGAAGCCGACGCTACATGAATTTATGAGATTGTCAGGAAGTGGACAATACAGACAATAATGATCTACACTGGAAACATGAGAGATCTTAAAACTGGAGAACCAAATGACACTTTAATTCTGAAAAGAAACCATCTTAAAATCTCGTTTCCATTCAAATTATTGTTCTATGTTCTAATTTAATAGCAAAGAGGGGAGTTTTGAATATAGATGACACCTTTATTGCTAAGATTATGATTTGCACAATTGAAGACGAAAGAAGAGAGACTAATATCACAGGTTCAATACACTTTAGACTCTCGGAGAAAAGTTATTACTTCACTGAAAGTTTCCCCAACTCCACTTTACATACAAAAATTGAACTCTTCAACTTTATATCACAAGTTATAGCTATTAGAATCATTATTGGAAAGTAAATTCACTAAAGACTAACACCCTATCGAAACTAAAACTGAAAGCCATAGATAACTTGAGAAAGGAGATACAACTTTCTGTTAAATAAATAAAATCTAAAGATATGGTGTACCTGAACAAGCAAGACTAGCTCTTTTATTTGAAAAGTTGCAGAAGCATACATCAACTCCACGGCATAATTAATAGCAGGTGGACAAGCATCATGGGCACAATTCTCATCCACACAAGTTGATATCTCTTGTGGAGAAGCCTTGAGCTTTCCAGTTCCGGTATACAAATAGTTCAAGAAAACATCAAAGGCCTCACGTCCAACATTCCCATAAGGCACCAATTCAGACATGAGATATCTTGGCTTGCCTTCCTTCACCAAATCCGGAGTCCCTTTCTTGAAAAGCTCATGAAAGAACTGACTCCGGGACGCCAATATGCACCGGTGCACACCCACCGGAACCCCCCCGACAACGACCTCCGCGTCGGTATAGTCAGCAAACTCAGCATCAACCAGGAGCTTCTCAAGATTGCTGCTGAGCTTGCTCAGGCTCAGATTGTCAAGATTTTGTCCAGGTTCAGAACTGGCCGAGGCATATACATTGTGGCTAGTACTTGAACCGTTTGATATATAGGATGATGAGGCAAAGCTCAAGAATGATGAGAATTCATCCAGATTATCCATATCCCAACGAAAAAAAAAAAACCTATTCAGTTGTTAAGAAATCCATCCCAAGTTTCCATAGACAAAGCTGAACAAAGTATAGCTTGACCCAAATTGTTAAAACATTAATCAAATTAGGAAACTCCCACAATCAGTACAAGAATTACAATAAGGAACTCCAACCCAACTCAGAACTTGATCTTCACAATTACCCACTTGCTGAAACACGACGAAAATCCATACTTTTCTTCTTCTGAAGCAACACAAACATTATATAGAATTTGGATTCAAACAAGCTCTTTTGGAAACATAGGAACTTAAAGCCTCAAAAGATTGAGAAAAACTTGAAAAGAGAGAAAGGAAAAAGATTATACATATGAAGCGGGCCTTGACTCTTAAGACCATAAATCTGCAGCAAAAACCGAGGATCATGAGAGAGACTATAACCAAAAACCTCAGAGTTGACTCAGAAAACCCTTCATGTCTGAGAAGCTGTGGAATTCAATGAGACTAGGGCAACACAGGAAGGTGAAACTTCGAAGAAGATAAATGGGATTTTTTTTTCTCTCTATTTAAAGAAGAAGAATCTCACAAAAAAAAAAAAAAAAAGCAAGTTCTCACTCTTCATCACAAAGCTAAATTTGTGTCCATACTCCGTCTTATTGGTGGAGCCAAGGTTGACTGACCAAATACGAACAGACAACTTCCCAGGCAGAAAAATAAATAAATAAATTGCAATGATGGAATGATAACACAAATAAAGTAAATAAAAACAAACTAGTGAAGGCACAGAACCGAACCAGAAATATTCTATTAGCGCTATACATAAAACAAATCTTATGCACACCAAAATATAAGAAAGAATCCTTCACAAAATATATATATAAATAAAGGAAAATTAAAAATTAAAAAATAAAAAAAAACAATTTTATCTTCCAGCGCAGGGGTGTTGTGCATGATGTGACGTATATATGAGCTATGTCAAGGCTGTAGATATTCGGATAAGCACTCCCCTTCTTTTGGGTCAGTCAGTGCCATATAACAGTTGACTTCCAATGCTGCTTAATTTGTCAATAATACTATTTTGTTAAGTTTTGACATTCTATTACAATTTTTAGTTAATATAGTTTTTCTATAATTATGTTTTTTATTATTCCATAACCTCATAATCTTTTTTTTTTTTTCACTAAATTTCGGGGCCCACCATACTTTTATTTGTCCTTTTCTTTTTTCTTTTATTTATGTAGATCAGAGTTTACACAATGGCCCTTCTTTAAGCTGCCTACTCCAAACTACCATTGAAATGGAATGGTGCGAAAATCAGAGGAAGAAAAATATTTTTATGATTCTGCAATGGAAAAAAGAAAAAAGAAAAAAGTTGTTTTATATTTGTATACGGTACGTATCGAATTTCTATTCAGTATATCATTATAACTTATTTTATAGCATGTTATATTTTACCTGCTAGCTATAACAGCAATTGGTATTATTATATTGACGTTGGATATGCCAGTGTACCCTTTCTACTTGTGGCCCATCAGGTGCCATTTTGGCATTTTGTTATACTTACATGACAGTAGGGCTGAGCAGGGAACTCGATCTCCGGCTCAACCCGTTCAATGCAGCAGTTTTAATTTAGGGTTTTATTGTATCGTGAAGAAGAAATTAATTACTAGATAATAATATTTCTTAATGGTAATAAATTTTGCCCGAGTTGAAAAATTTTAAGAAAAATAGTAATAATAAAGCTTATTATGTGAACAAAGCATGTGTTTTGAATAAAACATTAAAATAGTAAATTTAAAGAAAAATAAAACTTTCGAAAATTTTAAAAAATCATTTCAGATGGGGTTTAAAGGAAAAAAAAGTACTTCTAAAAAATACAAGATTTCTACATAAAAAAGACCAAACAAGTAACTATATAAATATATACAGATAAAAAATGTATTATATCTACGTTTGGTCGAAACACTTACACAAAATATTAAAAAGTTTCTATTAAAATCATAGTTGACAAAATAATGTTTTAGCGGATTATGTAAACAAATGTTTAGGTAAGAACATGCTTGAGAAAAATAAAGTGCAAAATATTAAAAAAAAAACACACAGTTAAAAAAAGAAACCAAGAATTGGGTTGAAATATACAAAAAGGCAATCAAGTAATAGCTGATGTAAGAGCACAAGCAAGCATGTTGAAGAACATAAACATCCGCACTTCCATATTTTTAGGATATATTTGAAAGCATAATAAGTTGATCTCATGAAGAAAAACTGTACCTCTGTCTATATCTCTCATACTCAAACATACATCCCATAATCCAAACTTCCTCCCTTGACCTGCCTCTATTTTTGAGTCTAAATTATTGTTTAAGAGTTATGCATTTGAACTTATTTTTTGTAGATATTTTATTTCCATACTGGTTTATGACTTATTATGGTTTAAGAGTAACGCATTTGAACTTATTTTTGTGGATCTTTTATTTCCATACTGGTTTATGACTTATGAAACATATATTTTTTTTTATGCAAGACTTGTCAAATAATGTTGGAACTTGGTTTGACCAATATCATAAATTTTAAATTTTCTTCTTTATATTTCATATTTTTTGGTTGAACTATTGATTTTACATTTTCTATGATGTTTAACCGACTCAACCCATTAAGACAACCCGAATTTAATTAGGCAGATTAATTTTAAGCTTTGAGTTGATTATGTAGAATAAATTTAAATCTCATCTGCTCAAACTTGACTAGGTAGATTAAAAAGCTCAAAAACTAACATAATTCACAAATCTTCATCCCAAGAAGCCATCTCCATCAGAGTTTAAAGTTCACAATAGCTAAAAAAAAGGAAAAGAAAATAAGACTCTAAAATATGAAAGGTGTCAACAAAAACAACCAAGCGAGAAGTAAAAGCCTAGAAGCCGAGCTTGTGAGCTACAACGATGCAGGTCCTTCTCATCCAACAAAAAGAGTGGCAAAATCTCGACCAAGCTGAAGATTCTCCATCAATTGAGAAGCAGACGCCTACAAAACATAAAGCAAGACCAAAAGGAAGCCCTAAGTGCCCACAAAGAAAGAAAAGAAGAGACGAGAATGGTGGAACCAAAAACACCTACCTTGAAGAGCACTCCGAAGCAAACAAAGCCCAACAAGCCACTCTATGAGCGACAATGTTATCGGTCCTCCTCATCCAATTAAAGAAAAAGGACAAAAAATTTCAAGTCAAGTAGGGTACTTGGTCTTCAACATAGTTAACCTCCCAATCAGTGCTTGAACCTGCTAAAGCCAAAATTACTAATTTTATACCGCCTTCATAAATTGGTAAAAGAATATCCAACTCTGCGTCTGAAGGAACAACCAGCAAAGCCGATAAACCTTCGCCGTCACCAAATCATCCTCACCATATTTGGAATGAAGACCCATCTGGCTAAAACCCCTGGCCCTGCCAAACCAAACTACGACCACTAAAAACCACTTATTCTTGACATAGTAATACACAAAAACTGGTATTATTACAATAGATATAATGAAACAGGAATCATTTCTATTTGAAAATTTTGAGAGAATACTTTAGCATCAAAAACTAAAAAAAATAAAAACAAGTTCAGTATAATTTTAGTACACATTTAATCCTTACAAATAGCGGGAAAAAAATTGGTTTATGTGACAAAATTTATATAATTCTTTTTTTCCTTTAATCTTTGTTTTTTTGGTAATAATGTCTAGCTTTCAGGATAAATGCCCTTACAAAAATAATCTCATATGTTTGAAAATTTATTGATTCAATAAAGTTTTACGGGGTGTCCATAGCACGACACCCCTTTAATGAAGAATAAAAATATCACCTGATTGAGATCTGTTGGATCAATCTATACAGCTCTGAGAAGCATAGGGGCAGGCAATCTTTGGTTGTGATATGTTCTGATAGAGGCAATGATAGTCTGTGGAACCGGTACGAGAAGTGAATTGGTGCATAATGCATAGAAGAATATGAAGCACCGTATTAGAAAGAGGGGCAAACAGAGCAAAAGCAAAAGAAAGATGTGGAATTGGATCTTTTATTTGTATTTAAAGGGTATTCTAGTTTTTTTTTTAAGAGAAAAAAAAACCCTTCAAAGAGCGTATGGTGGTAGATGCACTGGTGGCTGAGAAAGGGAGAAAAATTTTCTGATTAATTTTTAATTTAAGAATGAAATAAAATTAAAATTTATATTAGGAGGGGTAGTAAAAATAATTTTTAATTTATTGAAAAATCTAATAAAATTTTAATGTTAATGATCTTAAAAAATATACAATATGCATCTTAATTTATTCCTCTTTTCACGAGAAATACAATAAAAAAAGAATCATCTTATTTAGATATTAAATGAAAAAGTTATGAATTTTTTCTTTAAATATGAGTGAGAGAATTTCAGCTTTACTATAGCGAAAAATATGCGAGTATCAAAAGTTTTAAGAGGACTGAAGTTAAAAAACTTAGAGGCCCGTTTGTTTCGTGGTTCGAATTACGGTTCAAATCATTTTGCTATAGTATATTCTCTCATAAAAATTTAAATCTTCATTCAAATACTCTATCAAATATTCGAACCAAACAGGCTCTAGATTCTTGATTCACGGTTAAGAGGACTGAAGTTAAAAACTTAGAGGCCCGTTTGTTTCGTGGTTCGAATCACTGTTCAAATCATTTGCTACAGTATTTTCTCTCATAAAAATTTAAATCTTCATTCAAATACTCTATTCAAATATTCGAACCAAACAGGCTCTACATTCTTGATAATCAAAAGATTTTGATTTTCGAAGAAAATATAAAATATTATTAATACTTAAATCTAAATTTAAATATATTAAATCTAAAAAAAACACAAAACAAACAAGCTTTAAATATACAAATAAGATTTGGTAGCGCTTTTTGCTAGGCTATGTTGCCAAACAGCCTTTTTTTTTGTTTGAAAAAAAAAAGCTCGGGTCTAAATGTATAGATAAGGAAAGAAAAACACCCAAACTCAACATTTCCTGGACCAAGCATGGCCTTAGTGGACGTGATGTAATTTGTTGAGTCCTAGGTGGGGGAAACCTTTTCCGGCTAGATTCTTGTGATTATTTATCTTCTCTTACAAAATTTTCAACTTTGCTGCTCTATTTCATGACCTCTATTTTGATGGGTTTTTTATTTTTATGGCTATGAGTTTCTTTTATTTTTGCTATGATCTAAGCTAAGAGTCTGCTAACATGGTCTGTGAAGAGAAGTGTACCGACGAATACAAGTGGCGCAAGAAAAGAAACAAGAAGAAAGAGAAAATGGAGTTGGATGTTGGATAGAGATAAGTTTAGTGGTCCTATCAGGTGTAAATATTTGTTAGACAAGTCATTTGAACCTTTAAATTAAACCAAAAAAAAAAGGGCACTCTAAACAATCAAATTACCAGCCGCATCAGCGCCGGCTGGTTGTGGGGAGAGGTAGCTTTATTCCAAACAACATGATTTGAAGCCCTATAAATTTAATTAAATAAATGGAATGCTTTCATTTCGAAATTCCATAACGTTGGGTTTTGCATATAATTAATTATTTCCTCGAATAATGGGTATACTCCATTTTTAACTAGTTTGTAGTCTGACTATCAATAACTCCATCTTCCCCCATTTTTAATTTTCATCATGATCTGTGACTTTACCAAGTAGACACGTTTCTTAAAAAAAATTTAAAGACTTTTGGTGGCAAATTTTAAATTTGCTAAACGTGGAAAAACAAATGGAATTCATAGCAGTAAATGTGTATTATAGCATTAACTCATTAATATAATGACGTCTTGTATATTATAATCATATGTTTCCTTTTCACGACTTATGCAATATCAGGCCATAATTGTAAAAACTACCAGTATAGAATAATATTCTCTCAACAGAAAAAGGTAAACCAAGAATTAATAGGTTATCAATTATGCAAATATATTTAGTGTGATATGCAAATATAGCAATCATGTAAAATTTCAATCTTGTGTCCGCAGACACATAAAGCATTTACGCATCAAATCATTATATAACATAAGAGTACCTAATTTGATATCTAAGTTATCTTCTCTCTACAAATATGCATTTTTAGACTTAGAAATAAGGGTTAACTTAGGGCACCTTTCATTGACGCATTTGAATTTTGTTGACTTGGAATGTTTTTATTTGAGTCTTGTGTTTCGATTTGTGTGCTTCCGATTTGCAATCCGATTCCAAGGTTCATTGTGTCTATAAATAGTGTTACTTTGAATATAGAATAAATTTGGGTTTTCTAATTGGATTGGTCTTTAAAAAAGTTTTCTATTTAATAATAAATACAACAAAACCTCGATGCATGTGTATTAAAACAAAGGTAACAGTTGGATCTTTATTTTTTCTCCTCTTATGTAGGATATGAAACAAAGAAGTTATGATGATGCACAAAACAAATATGCATTACACCTAACGTAAAACTCTAACCTCGGTCACAGTTTAATCCCTAGTATTGAAAAGGTCTTGTATTTAACTTTATTCTACCACTTTGTCTCGGTATCTGTTACTCATTAATCACCCGATAAATACTTAATCGAAAAGGTTTAAAAACAAGGTACCCTTCTTTGGCATCGTACTTCAATAAGATAGTCTACTACGTAACAAATTTCGAGGATTAGAACAATCTAGCAAAGACTGAGCTGACGAACTTAACTGATAAGTTTGAGCAACTATTTGCTGCCGCACAACTACCGCCACCTTCCACGCAACAAGGACAATTTGGCCATGATTCTACCCTATCATTCAAGTGCTGCAAGATTTGGTAGTGCTGAAGAAGAAGGAAATGTGCTATATGCAAAGGACATGGACATAGTAAGGCAACATGCAGCCTTCAATGTAACTGAAGAACAAATACTCTGTCATGTTCTAGCTAAAGTCTAAGGTCCATGCAACATGATCAATTTCCTCACTCTGACCAAAATGTTGACATCAACATGCCCACTCTCGATGCCCCTGAATACGAGCCGATGTATGACAACGTACATAATCAAGGAACTAATCAATTCGTTCCTTTACGGGATGCCGACATAGGGATGCATAATAAGAGCTCTTGCTAGGATGGTGAGTTGTTACTTCAACACATATAATAGATTTATTACCACAACTGTGAACTTTTAATGCAAGGTTATGTGTAATTGTCACTTATTTTTCTAGCCACCGTGTTATTTGTTTCACTTTTAATGGTCATTTTGTTTTAATGCCTACTTATTTGTAATATGGACCTATCATTTATTCATACTTTTGTGTTGAGTGAATATTTCAATTATGATTACTTTCATTCTCATTACACTTCATAAAAATCCATTCGCTTGTTATTAGTTTCGTTTTCCTTGCATTTCATCAAAATTATTCCATAGTAACAAAATTAAATTTCATTTCTTCATCCATTAGTGCTTTCAACTAAACCAACAATTTTTACCCCTTTCAACTCCTCATTTACTTTTACAAGCGAAACAATAAACCAAATCAATTATACCAATAATTAAACAGAAAAATATGCATTCTACAGCAATTGTTCTTTATATTTTCTTCTCCTAAACTACATTTAAGAAATACTACAACTCTTGCTAATATTGGAATTTATAGTTCAAAATATGAAATGGTACTCTTTTCCTTCTTTAAAAGTTTTAATAAACCTAAATAAACTCAACACAACCCTAAACCCTACATTGTTTCCACAATTTTTTCCCAAACACGTCATAACTCGGACAATTTCTTCCTTTCTCAGCAATGTTATTGTCTCTTCTTAAAGTGATGTTACTGTGTCATTTTTCTTCTTCAGCCACCATCATTTTTTATTACTGGAGATTACACAATCATGGTATAATTGTAATAAATTCCCCCTAACCAGATTTTCTACAATTAAAAAAATCAAGTGCAACACTTGAAACCGGCTTCTCTCGCTTGGAGGCCTACTTCAATGTTCCACTTGTAACTATTTAATATCTCTAGCCTGACAAGGCCTTGTCAGAAGATCTCCTGCGGATTTGGAAGCAGATTTGGCGTAGAGAGGGATGACCACCTGAAGTGAAACGTCATTCATTCAAGTTTTGATACATATGCTGTACTGAAGCAAGGGCCGAGAGCGTTATTATTTCATATACCATGTACCTAAGTTTTTTGAGAAAAGTTTATTGGATGTTTTGAAAATGTTTAATGTTTTATTGTGGTTTCTTGACGACTTTGTTATGTTTCTTTATTTTGACATGATTAATCTATTTGAACATATAAGTATTTTTTTCAAGGGTCTTTAAACATTGTTTAAAGTTTTGTAGGTCTATAATTTAATTAATATTTGTATTTATAAACTAATCATTTCTGCATGTTGTCGATTAGCCGAACAACATGACTTTTAATACCAACACCTTAAATTACACATATTGGGAATATATGTGTGAGGACTAGTCTGCAATCAGAAAATAAAGTTGGCACTTAGTTTTTTAGAAGATTTTAATAATTGTTTCCTTCCATAGGAAATGGTTTATCTTGAGAAGATGGTTCTTTTTGTAATACCTACGAAACTCTCAAGCTCATTACATGTATAATATTTGAAGAATTATGTTAAGTAAATGCGTGTAATGAGGATTAGTGTTCAAATCTGATTTTTATAATAAATTCTATAAAAGTAAATATGTTATTTTTTTATGTTAAAAATCAAATCATAGTCCTAAGCAAAGTATGAATTAAATGAAAGATAAAGATTAGCTAACAAGCAAGGAAAAATAAGCTAGAAAGCTTTATTACTACAAAATATGTTGTAACAAATTAAAGAGATAGAAATATAGTAAAAGAAAATGTTATATGACAAATATAAGAATTATATAGTTTAAAAAATACTGTATGAAAATTAAAGATTATACAGTATAAAATTAAGCAGTATAAGAATAATGTAGTATAAGATTATACTGATAAAGTAATGTAATATAAAATTAGACTGAATAAAGTCAGTATATGAATTATGTTGTTTAGAGGACGTAGAATAGTTAGAAGGCTATAGGGCCTATAAATTGCATACCTATAAATTGCATAGAAAAGAATACTGGTAATATGAGAAATATACTGATAGCATAGGA